>CM046798.1:5188965-5791465 GCA_025617405.1 Perca schrenkii | reverse complement strand
AACAAGATCAGCGCATGAATCCGTCTCCGCCGGTTTGACTCCTGTTTTATTGAAATAGTATATCGGCCACATTATGCACGCATTAATTATTCATATGCGCCTTGAGTATTCTAAATATTCATGGTATAGCCATTTCATGTAGCCTATGAAAAAATAATGCAATATGGATTGTATAGCATAAGAAACGCCAGGATCTTATTATCTGTTCTTTCTTTCTTTGGGCTATTTATTAATTAATTAATTATTTATTTATTTATACATTGTGTTGTGTTTTTTATTGTGTTCACATTTCACTCGAGTGGTTACAGAAACCCAGTTTGATTGTGGTCAGCACTTTTTGCTGCGTCATGTTTACAAAGGTTGCAATTATGCCAAGTAACCGCAGAAGCGGCAGAGACTTCCACCTGCAGAAAATCCCAAAATGATCTTTAAAAAAAAAAAGAAAAGAAAAAAAGAAACATAAAAAAAATAACACATGGAAACACTTTGGGCTCATTTGCATAAAAACGCAATATATGTATGTATTTTTCATAACCCTCTGCGCTGATTCTGACGGAAACGGAGCGCGCTGAACGCCACACATTGTTGCAAACAAACTTTGAGGCCGCGCTAGGAAGAGTTAGATATGAATGGTCAAGCATCAGATTGTTTTCGAACAGCCTATTTTACAAATGAAATAACAATGCCAGAGTTGTATAAGCCTGTGAAAACGTTACCCGAGGAAAAGAAAATGAAAAATAAAAAACATAAAATGTTGCACACATGCGGAATTGATCGTCTTTCTCTCTCAGCCGGCTCATAAAAACGAAAATTCTTGTGATGGCATTTCCGTGAGTCTTATGAGTGTTGTGAAAGTAAATAGCCTAGTAGCCAATAATAATAATAAAAAAGTGCAGTTAGTAATTTTGATTATGCATGTAAATATGCTACATGCTTCTGTTTATGGGGTTGTAAAGGAGCAGCAGTCACACGTTTCCACTCTGATCCTCTATAAAGAGCCTGACAGAAGCCTTTCAGATCACAACAGAGCAGCGACAACGACAGCTGAAGAACCACTCTGGCCTTAATGATCGGACTTATAGATCAGTATTTGATAAATAAAAGTCCTCGTGCGTTCCACATGTATTATTACAGAATCCGAATCAGAAGATTCTGAATCAGAAAAGGGTTTTTATTGCCCCTTTAGTAAGTAGACCCAAGACTTGCAAGGGCATTTTTGCCTACTTAAACAAAGAAAGAACAAATTAATATGAACTAAACAATAAATAGGCCTACAGAAACAAATATACAAAATAGCTGTAAAAAAAATAAATAAAAAAAATGGATTGAGTGCATGCAAAAAAATAAATATAGTTTGTGCAATGGGCAGGTGTATAGTCCAGGATGGAAGGCGCGCGCGCGCGCGCGTGTGTGTGTGTGTGTCTCCAAAATGGAGAAAAAAAAGTCAGATCAGTTGGAAGATATAATTTCGATGCTGTAATATCTGATATATAATCCTAGCAGAGAGCAGGAGCGAGGAGCGATAACTGATGACCTCATCATTACAATATGTCTAATATTTACTTATAGCCTATAGTAAATAGGCCTACAGTTTATTTAGGCTAGTTTATTAAATCCAAAACATCCCGCTGTATTAACAGCAGCTAAAGGCATACTACAGAAACATTGAGCTCCTCAGCGGATCGTCAGCACTATCTGTTTTATTATGGGTTGATTGGTATGCATTTGTGTGTGTGTGTGTGTGTGTGTGTGTGTGTGTGTGTGGGGGGGGGGTATTTGTGTGTCTTCATGTTTTTTATGGGACTGTCCTGCTATTAATGCTTTCTGTTTCAGTTTTTTTGTGTAATTAGCATACTGCAGCAAATTCCTAACAACTTAGTTGCATGGCAATAAAGTATTGAATCTTGACTGAATCTTACGTTTCCACTTTGATCCTCTAAAGAGCAATGCAACAGAGCAGCAACAACAGTTGAAGAACCCCTCTGGGCTTCGGGATCGGACTTACAGATCCTTATTTGACAAATCAAAGTCCTCAGCTCCGATCAGTCGGAAGATATCATTTTTTGATGTTGGAATATCTGGAATCTAGTCCCAGCAGTGTACAGCACTGAGGAGCGATAACTGGTGACCCGAGTGACCGCCCTCATCATCACGACAACATGTCTAATATCATCTCCATATCTCAGCCCGTTTTTGGTGAATGTGCGCCCTGAAGATGAGAGGCAGGTCTTTGTGAGCCTCTGAATGCCGCTGTCTCCTACATTGTGTGGGTGCCCAGATGTGAGATGAGCCGGGAGACAAAAGCAGAGGTCAGCCGGGACCATCGGCTTCCTGTCCGCTTTTACAAAACCTCCCTGAGGGGGGAGGAGGGGGCGAGGGGAGCGCTGGGGTTAGGGGGACACTTCCTATTCCACTCTGTCTGCTCTGTTTACGCATGCAGGGACTGGGGGGGGAATTAGTGCAGGGACACACTTTGGCTCCAACCGATCGGCAGTGGGAAATGGAGAGGGGGAAAAAAAAAAGAAGCTGGCTGAACTATGTCGGCGAGGATCACACAGGCAAAGAAAGACCAAGAGAAACAGAAAGCAGGAGTGCGCAGCGGTTTATGATTTGATTATGCATATTTCCTTCTCTGATATCTTTGAGAGACCACCTTACTGCCAAAACAGCTCGCCTAGATAGTCTCTTGCTTTCACATCCAGCCTTCATCACTATGTTTTCAGTATGTCTTGGGTTGTTTTGTCTCAATGTTGTTTTTAGTTCTCTCTCTAGCAATTTTCTAACTTGTTTATTTCTGTTTTTATTAATCACACTGTTTCTTTTTCTTCTGTGGATGCAAGTACTAAGTGAAATGACAACAAAGTGAATTCCAATAATTCTGGAAGACTTATTTTTCTCAAAACAGGAAAAGAAATGTCACTGAAGTACATCACTACAGGAGAAAAAATCATTAAAAAATGAAATAAAACATAGGCATATCATGTCATCTGCAATAACTCCTCCTTTGTCCTCTAACTGAACAATGAAGACCAGACTTACAGAAACAGGCTTGAACATTAAGTTGTAGACCTTAGAAAGGGAAAGGCACTAAAAAACCAGTAACTATTTGCTCTCACAAATATCTGGGTACTGGTGTTGCTATGGCAGTGTCAGAAAACTTTCATAGTGGCTTTAACCCTTGTGTTGTTCTTGGGTCAAATTTGACCTGTATTCAAAGTTTATACAGTATATCAAAAATAAACTAAATTGCCCAAGAATAATATGGATATTTCCATACACAGTAAACAGGGTGTACAATGCATCAACATTCTTCTGATTCAGTTAAAATAATTTATAATTTCTGGGGGTTTTAACACAACAACAATTAGGCATCATTTAATAGGATTTAGGTTTATTGACCATGAATTCCAAAAATAAGTGTAAAACTAGCAGCGATAAGTTGGAATGAAGTTGGCTTAGAAGATGTAACACAGAATTTGGGGATAATTTTTACTTTGTGCTTTATAAAAGATGGGGAGATAGTCTCGCTTTACCAGACCCTCCTCCAAAGCGCTCTGAAGGAGGGTCTGGCTACTCCACACAGCATATCGGGGATGGGAGAAAAAAACGCGCTCTGGTTTAATGGCATTTCTTTAAACCAATCAGAATCATAATGGGCGGTGCTAAGCTCCGCACGGAGCCGCTTGCGAGAGAAAACTCAGATTGGACAGATATTCTAGCTAGCTGTCTGGATTTACCCTGCAGAGATCTGAGGAGCAGTTAACCATAGTCCTCACAAATCCACTGAAAATTCCAACACAAAGAAAGCGTAAGGAAACGGAAAATACATACATCCGGCGGAAGTTCCTGCAGCACCGGAGCAATCCCAGAAGTGGAACGTCAAGGATATAGACTAATGGGGGGACAACACAAGGGCTAGAAAGTCACAATTTCCCAAAGTCCTTCCGGGTCAATAGGAAGCTTTTAGCCTAAATGTTTTAATCCTTTTGTTGCCAGAGTCTTGTGGACAGCATGTTGGGAGAGCATGTTTCTTTTTTAATTCAATTATTTGCGGTAGAAAAGGTCCAGGTGGAACAAAACTCCACTTTGAAGCTCATTCCGTTTGTACCGGACCTTTTTCCACTCATCCCACTCCCTTTTTTTCTTCATCCATCATGCATGCAGAAATAAGGACAAATGTCCATACAAAGTCATGTCTTTGTTGTGTATCTCTCAGCTGCTGTGTTTTAAGGACACACATAAGTAAGCCCATGCTGTGTTTTCACTCATCTTTTTTTCCCCCTGAATGACAAAACAACTGGAGAAGTTTTCTTCAAGTTTTTGTCTGTATTTGTGTATATTAACATTTATGTAATGTCCATCCGATTTAAGGGCCAGTCAGGGCTCTGATGTCTTCCAAGCAGACAGAGCCGAGATGTTATTCATGTCTGCCAATCAGCTCAAACATCTCGGCCGACACATCTATCTATCTATCTATCTATCTATCTATCTATCTATCTATCTATCTATCTATCTATCTATCTACCTACCTACCTATGTACCTACCTACCTACCTACCTACCTACTTATCTATCTATCTATCTATCTCTCTATCCATCTATCTACTTTGAAACTCAGAAACAAAACTCAATTAAATTAACAGATTAAATAGCTAAACTATGTTATGTAGATCAATATGGTGTAATGAATTTAGGTGCATTTACACTATCTATATCTGGAAGACAACACCATAACCTTAACTGCCCCAGTCCCCAAACAGTGTGACTCCTACCTGGACACACTGCCTGTCCTCCTGTCCTCTTGTCCTCCTGTCCTCCCCGGCTCTTCCAGCACCGCCCGGCCATGTGAGTGTGTGTGTGTGTGTGTGTCTCTCTCTCTCTCTCTCTCTCTCTCTCTCTCTCTCTCTCTCTCCCGGCCTCTGACAGCATGTTCAAAAGGCCGTGAGCAGGCTCGTTGCTATCAGTTACTGCTCTAATCCTCCTGATCGCCGTGCCGTGGATAAACCCGGTGTGAAAGCAGCCTGTAGGCCAGACTGACGGGCCTCCCCGGGCTCCAGCGGAGCTTGGCATCCCGGACCGTAGCTCGGTCCTGCATGAGTTCACAGCAGTGCCGGCTGACAAAGGAAGGTTTTGCTCCGTTGCTTTTTTAATTTTAAAAGGCCTCCCTAACTCTTCTCCCTCTTGAGAAGAAAAGGATGCAGCACACACATTGTTCTACAGCAGGAGACCAACCAACCAGGGGGATGTGTGGAAGTTTAGGAAATGCAAAGTTGGACCTGCAAACTGGACAAAATCTGTTTGTTTTTTTGAGCCCTAATGAGTCCTGCACACATTACACACACACACACACACACACACACACACACACACACACATACATACACACACACATCAAGATCAAGTGATACGAGATGATAGATTAAAGTCAAGCAAGTTTACTGAAATCCAGCATTTAAGTTCACAAAACACAATTGTGGTTTCATAAAATGACACTAAGTTTCCCTAACCGCAGACAAATGTATACGGAGTTCAGATCACCAAAGTCTCTGTCAAATTATGAACACCGCCTACCCATTTCCCTCGTGTTTTATCATCTTCCTTGAAGAGGCGTCATCCTTCTCACTCAGTCCTGTCTACGGGAGGATTCTCCATCACACACACACACACACATACACACACACACACACACACACACACACATACACACACACACACACACACACACACATGGCATAGAACAGTGTGTCCTCCGCTGGGGAATCTAAAAGCAGATACCATTAGTTGTCTCTCAAGTCCAGACGTGGACTGTTTTTCTGTTTCAACGTCATGCTTGGTTACTTCTATTTTCTCTTACACACCAGAATGTCTCTCCAAAGAAACACACACACACACACACACACACACACAACCCACAGTGGTTTCCTCTCCTAAAGCACGTGTGTCAAACTCAAGGCCCGGTGGCCAAATAGTACATTTTGATTCGGCCGATATCAATTTAGGTTCACAATACATTTTGGCCCGCCTAGTTGCGCCAATCCAAAATCACAAAAAAACTGTTTACAAACTGCATTTACACCACACTCAGAGCAGAATTTGGCAGATTTGCTGACTTTGAGACAGAAGAGTTTGCATATTCAGGCTAAGGAACTTCTTTGCAGACTTTTTCAAGGCTTCATAACTGTAAGTGAAAAGACTATATGAGACACGCAGTAATACAGTCACAAATATGTATCTTTTTGGATTACAGTAAATAGAATCATGTAAATAAACTATAGCCTAAATGTCTGGCTGGCCCTTGATGTGATTCTCTTCTTCCAGTGTGTGGCCCTTAGTAAAATTGAGTTTGACAGCCCAAAGCAACATGGAAAGGTTTTTCAGGTGTCCAGAATGTTGGTGCTTTCTCCACATCAGGATTATCTTGGATTCAGATTTTTTCTTACATTACCTTTGATAGAGGATCCCTGGTTATGTATGCAGATGTGAGGTCATTTTGGTTTGGAGTTTTGGTGTGGCGCATGTGTTTATCTTATAAAATTGGAACCCATATTCTTATTTCAGTTCATGTTTAATGTTGAAATGATTCATGAGTCATCACAGAAAAGCCCTAAAATGCCTAGTGTTCAGGTGGAAACCCTACGTACTTGTAACGTGCAACGATACACCGATCTGGATCGATATATCGATCCAATATCAGCCGTGCAAAGTGAAGATATCAATACATGTCGTCATCTTTATAAGATAAAAACTTCCTTTCAACTTCCCACCTTATATTTCTTCTCTTTTTTATTAAAAATAATAGTTTGTTTTTCATTTAAATGTCTGGCTTTTATTGCCTTTATTTATAGGACAGATTAAGACAGGAAAGTGGAAGAGAGAGGGGGAAGACATGCAGCAGTGTGGGGGAAGCTGTGTGTGTGTGTGTGTGTGTGTGTGTGTGTGTGTGTGTGTGTGTGTGTGGGGGGGGGGTCTTGTGTGAGGTTTACCGGATGTTTACTGAACGCATTTGGATGAGATAATGTATGCTTATGTTTTATGTATGTTTACTGTGTTTATGCCATGCGTCGCTTTTTTTTTCTTATTCTTTCTTCTTTTTTTTCTTTGGAATGCCCAAGACGAATTTCTCCTAAAGGAGACAATAAAGACTTATCTTTTCTTATCAATAAAAAGCTGCAGGTTGGAACTGAACCCTGGGCCGCTGCAACAAGGACTGAGCCTCTGTACATGGGACGCACGCTCTACCAGGTGAACCAACCAGGCGCCCCCAAACCTAATTTCTTACACATGAAATGGTTTTCCACATGCCATAGTAAATATGGAAAATGTGATAAACATGCTTTACTTGTCCGATACAAGGAGATTAAAGTGTATTTTATCTGTCGATGGAGGCAAGTTTAAAGGTGTTCAGATCAGAGCCATTTTCATATGCGTGCATGAAATCAAAGTGTATGATGTGTTGCATTAGAAACTGCATCATTAACTAAAACATTTGTTTCATTAGTCACAATTTGAAAAGATTTGTAGCTTTTTTGAAATGACAGTGAAGTAATGTAATGTAAGCCATATACAACACAGGGAAAGAAAAAAAAGACAATTATTGTACTGACTTACTAGGAATATGCCCTTGGCCTGACCATCTCTCTTCACTTTTTACTATTCATTATCTCCCACTCAGTCTGTCATCTTTACACCAACTAGGCAAAGGCTATTATTATTCCAGCCAAATATCATACTTTAAATGCCCTAATTAAAATGGCATTGCTCTGTGTGCTGATTGAATCTGGGTGGCAGTAAGTACCACTGTCTTTAAAACCCTGGGGAAGTTTTCTATTAGACAATCTCGCGCTTCTTTCTCTCCACTCTGGCTCTTGGAGGTCATTCGCTGTTTTTCAATTAACACCCATTGTATTAAAATGTACTGCCGCTCCATAATGGTCTGATGACAACATTTCATGTATGGAGAGAATACACTGGCGGTGTATGGAGGAGCTCTGTATTTTCTTCACAAGCAATATCATTTTTGCTACTATTTTAAAGTTGCATGACAAAGGTTTGTTAACTGACTAAGTTTGAATCATAATAATCTGGGCTGCTCTAATTGCAAATCAAGGATTCCCATCGATGCCAAGTAAATGTGGTCTTCTGAATTTAATATTAGGCCAACAGAAGAACATTTACTCAATTATATTAGATATCTTTAGGGAATAGCATAGTAGTATCAAGTAGTAGTAGTGGTAGTAGTAATAGTAGTAGTAGTAGTAGTAGTAGTAGTAGTAGCATAGAACGACCCCCATGACAATGTTAGGGCAGACCTACAGATGGCGATATTTCCCCAGTAATACAACTTTTGCTCCATTAATTTGCCTCCAGTCCAGTCAGAGAGACTGAGGGGACATGACACAAAGGCGAAGGTATTTTTAAAAACCTAAAAGATTCAAGGCTTTTGAGAAAACAATAGGGGCCAGAGCCCCAGAAGCCAAATCGCTCCCTCCTCCCCTGTGAGAGAGAGAGAGAGAGAGACACACACATACAATGGTCTTACATTTCTCACCTGATAGTTATAGTCAGGGAGCCAAAGTCTCAAAAGCTTATTACTGGTTTTATTGCTTTTAATATGCTTGTTTTATATGATGGTTTTATTGCTAATCTGTTTTTAATGTGCTATATGTGCTGGTTTTACTGTAAAGTGTCTTTGAGTACCATGTAAAGCGCTATATAAATAAAATGTATTATTAAACACCAAAACTCGATTCTAGATGGTCGATTCTCATTCATTTTATTTTTTGTCAAGTCGCAAGTCATCAAAACGGTGACTCGAGCCAACTCGAGTCCAAGTCACCAAGTCTCAAGTCCACATACGTAAATATACTTTGATTTCTCTTTTTGGTGTTTAAACGAGCCTATATAGTGACAAAACAGACTGCTTAAAGAAGAAACAGTGGAGTTTATGTCAGGCTTTCATTATTTCATCATCCAGTTATTGCTTTTGTAACAGTTCACTTCATATAATGTATTTTCCAGTGACCACCTGAACACAGTAAGTCTTTCCATGTCCTCCACAACGACACAGAGAAGGGTTTTCTGATCTGACGCCCCTATCAGCAGCACGACATCATCTGTCTGAGACTTCCCAACGGTTACGCATCACTGTTTAATGATGTGACAACACTATGGTTCAAGTATGGTAAGATTTACGCACAAACAAGACTTGGTTAGGTTTAGACCAACATCATGGTTTGGGTGAAAATAAGTATTTAGCTAAGGTATGGGTATCTTTGTCGTCATGGTTACAGTAATAACTACATGGTCATGGTTAAAAGATACTAACATTGACTGTCTGTAGGAAACAGGAAACAACTTCCAGTTGCGTTCCAGACAACCTTCTACCCATGAAAGTGCCCTGGAACGGCAGTCAAACCTGTAACTTACTACTCGTGAACTGGTACCAGATGGTTGTACTCCCAGTTACAGTTTTTGACGTCACACACACACATAAACAACAATGGCGACCCCTGTTGATGCTGTACAGAAGCTGGTGATTAACGGTGAGAAATAGAAATAAATAGACATAAATAGGCAACGTAAAGTAATCCCGCACATTGTAATCAAAACAATACACATACGATTGTGTACTGCTGCAGGTTATGTTTATTAAATGAAGCCCAAAATATGTCGCCGACTAGAAATCACTAGTATCAGCTAGCGCTAGCTAACTTCAACGTTAGGTAGTTGCTAGCTAACCCTGAACCCTGTCAACAGCACATTGTTTAGCTAGCAAGCTTGTGACTTTGCCTGGAACGCTACCAAGTTGTGAGTCGTGACTTGAAGTGGTAACTTACGGGTTAAAAATTGTGTCTGGAATGCAGCAAAAGTCCAACCCATCCTCCCCGTCCTTTTTACGTCGACTTTTTTGCTCTATAATAACGCCCCATGACTTCTTCCTTTTATCCCACCGTAATTAAAAAACGTATTATTTTTAAGCTTCCAGAGAGCTTTGTCACTTTAACGTTAACGTTAAGATCATGTTTTTGGGCGTTTGCTGAAACAGCTGATGCTGTCGTCTGTTTTGTTGAATATCCTCCCCTGAAAAAAGGCTCCCAGAAGTCGTTTGAACGAGCAATTACGACCTATATTTACATTTCTAGTGGCAGCGCCCTCTACTGGCTGTAGTAATTATGGCAGGAGCAAAACTGGATGTAAGGTAAATTTATGTGGTATGTTGGGATGGTGGGTGGGTCAAACAAACACAGGACTTTCACCTGGGAGAGCAGAGTTTGAGTCCCGTTTGAAATTAAAAGTAAATGGGTGAGTTTTTTTAACTTAACGAACGCCTCGTGCAGCATCACGTGCGTAAACTGGAAGTGAAGTAATGGATGATTTTAACCCAAACCACGATCTTTTCTAAACCTAACCAGAGAATGTCTTGGGAAACTTCTGGCTTCTGAACTGGTTGCAGTTCTACTCTGGTTCCACATGAGGGCGCTCACGGGCAAGTGCAGAATGAATGGAGGTCTATGGACCTATACCCCTCAAAATCCACTTTTCTCAGAATATAATTTTTTGTCTAGTAATTTGAATGTTGCATTCGAAAGGGGAGGCAAAGAAAATACACACTGCTGGATGTTAGATTTTTTTTTAAAGTTGCTTTTTTGTTCTAAAAAGCCTTTTAATATGTCAATGACGTCATACACATCGTACGGCCAGAGATACTGCTTTACGGCAAGCTCTGAGTCACTTCCTTTTTTCTCTCTCGAGACATCGACAACACAGCTGACAGGCTAGGCTCTCCCGGTCAATACACGTGCTAGAAAGAGGTTTGGTTTGCTAATGTTTTAAAGACCGCGCCAAAATATTCACACACACACACACACACACACACATACATATATATATATATATATATATATATATATATGCCATCAAGCGGGATCTCTGGTCGTAATGAGTCCTTCACTGACCAATCAGCATTCATTAGCAGAATGCTAGCGTGTTATGGGCAACAACGACTCAACCTGTAAGAAATCGAAAGGACATAAGTACTCGTTCATTCAACTTTCGACCTGTAATCCAGGTTGAACTTGCAAAAACTACAATCACATCTGAGATTTCTCAATGACAATCGGGCGAAAGAGACAAATTTAGCCGTCTAGCTCCATAGACACAATCACCCCCCGGTGGAAGTCTGGTGGTACTGCAACCAAATTCGGTACAATGGGGATTAATAGGGAGTAGACAGGCTCTGACTTAACTACGTAGTTTTTGTTCCTAACCAAACTGCGACCATTTCACGTTCAACGTTAAAGATGTGTTTCAAATTGCGACCTTTACGTTCAAAACCCTGACTGATGTTCTCTGGTTTAGAGATATTTTATGAAATGCTCCTATGGGTCGTATTAGAGGGTTAGGAACAAACGTCCCATATTGATGTATGATTTGGAGGACTTCGTATCTTTTGGGGGGGACAGCCTCCAACAATAAGGCTCTTTGCTGTTGTTGGAGTACTCTTTGGAGTGGGACAGGCCTTTTGACATGCCACAGTACGACGAATGGGGAGATGAAAGCTGTAATGTGCAACAGCTACAGATCACATCAAGCCTACAGCTCATTCGCATGAACAGAGATAAAATGATCAGATTGGAAAAGTCATCCAATTCACATATGAAGATATAACTCCCGTACCTGTGGAAGAAAACACCACATGGGTAAACGCTGGGCTCCTTAATGAGTGTGCTACATCATGTCAGATCCGTGCCTAAAGAGATATGTCTAAATCTAATCTAGATGTGTGGTCACCAGGTGACCAGCCTCAGCATTAATGTAGCTGTCAAAATGGCTCATCCAATGACTGTTCCCATTGCTGTGTTTGATCAGATGGTGCGGGGAGGGAAGGAAATAAGGACCAAGACCAACATGATGACAGGTGGTGTGTCTAAAGTAATGTCTACATTTCATACCAATAAGGTCAATAGGTGACCATCTACATCATTAATGTAGCTGTCAGAAAGCTCCTCCAATTACTGCTCTCAATTGGCTGCAGTTCAGTTTGTCAGGGTTCTTTAGCACTGACGCATCTACAATTCACCATGCAGTGTGTGTTTGTGTGTGTGTGTGTGTGTGTGTGGGTGTGTGTGTGTGTGTGTGTGTCTGCATGCACGCAGACATACCTGTGTGTGCGTCCTTGACAGTTGGCTTGACACCTACTAATGAATGAAGTAATTAACTAACGCAGGAACAAATTGTAGAAGAAATGACATCTTAGAAAATCAGAATTACACATGGTTCAGTGGTAAACGAGAAGCTGTGGTTGTCAGAAATGGGCTGCTGATGGTGACGTTCATGGTTAGAGAGAATGATCATGTTGTTAGCAAAAAATAACGGCTATGGCTGTGAATACAGATTTACACCCAGGTATAGGCACTAATATTTTTAAGCAGTGGCCCCTTAATTTGGTGGCCAGAGTACATTTTTGGGGGCCCAAATGTAACCTTTTAAAAACAAAACAGAAAAGACAATTTAACGCAATTTAACACTTCCACAACTGAAAATACGTGAACAGAATGATAATATATATAATCATTCATCAGTCATTCAAAATGAAAACTCAAGTTCTTTGAAAACATTTATTCTCTTCCTTCAGTCTATCTGTAATAAATGGATAATGGACTGCAACATTATGATTTTCATGGAAATGTGGTAACAACAGCACCGTTCTCTATAGGGGTGCTATGTTCTCCAGTGTCATTCTCATGAGATACCTGGAAGGATGGCCACAGGGGGCCACCGACGATATTTGGTGACCACTTTTTTTGGCCATCGGGCCATGCTTAATGTTCCCCCATCCCCCCTGCCCTCTTCTCAGCCATATGGCCACCAACAGTGATTGACATCGCCCACTTTCTACATTGTGCTTGTTCAAGATCTTGACTTGTACTGACCACATGATGACCAAAATGAAAAACAACAACAAAACACATGTATTGGCACATGACACCGAACGTATAACAAACGATACCCAGCTTTACAAGTTCATTGTTTAAAGGATCATTCTTGTGATATTTTCTATTTTCCTTCTAGTCGAAGAATCTCATGTGCAGATCCAAACAAACAAAAATGTATCAACTAACATGTTTGACATATATTTTTCCTATATTCCATTTTTTTTGGATTGTGGAAAAAAAATTATTTGCTGTTGTGACATATGTTAAGGTGTTTGCAGACTCACTGGTTGAAAAATGTAGCTAAGCATTATGTAAAAGAAAAAAAGCCCCAAAAAGTGTTCTTTTTAAATTTGTTATCGTGCTAAAGTGATGATACAACAAGTGAAGACAGATAAACAGCCAAAAGACATACATGCTTCACTAATTTTAATATAATAGGCCTATATATGATTCGGAAATGGGCCATTCTGCATAATGAATACATTTAAGCCTATATTTTGATTTTAATACAGAGCTTTTACTTGTAACAGAGTTTAATTTTTTTTTTTTACAATTTAGTGTTGTTAATTTTACTTGAATTATCGCCCGACCCCGCTCAACAGAGTTCATCCATACTGAGGTTTCTCTTAAAAGTTTAATGTTATGTTTTTGTGAAACAGCGCCCCCTGCCAGCACATCACTAACAGTTCAGGCGGAGAGTGGTACTGCAGCATGGGCGTCAGGTAAAGTTATGTAAGAAGTTGATGACAGAGAAGCTTCTAACATCAGGGAGACACAACAGTGACTGTAGAAAGCGCTGTGTTGTGTCAAAGTGGTGTTTGTGAAGAAAATGTCACTCTCGAAAGAGTGCTTTTCCTCTGGTCTATTTTACGTTAACGAGAAACACTGCGGTGTGTCTGGTGAGAAGAGGGGTTATAACACCCGGATATGGTGTTCGCCGAATTACAGGAGATGCTGTGACAGATACAGAAAATGTAATGTGTCAATTTTTAGGAATTGGGCAATTCGAGCTGCGTTGTTGTTATTTCCTTGTTTTTGAGAATGGAGTTCTGCTGATAGACACCAGCAGCCGGCGAGCGGTTTATGACCTGCTATAATCTTCTTTTCAACTTTATTTTTTCAAAAATATTTTTGGAGCCCCGCTCCCATGCAGCAAAGTTAAACTTTACAATCATCCCATTATGTTACTTATTCATTATTATAACATGATGCCGGTCGTCCATCATTTTTCTCATTGCCTCTGACTAATTCCCATCACTTTACCATATTTTATTTAAAGGAAATATTCCATTTCTAAAAATAAATACTATGTATTTTGTTTTTTGCTACATCAACAAACTAAGACATAGGTTACAATTGCATCAATGAAATGTCCTCACTTCACTGTCTGATTGGTATAATCTAGGTTACACGTCTGGATAAAAACACAAACTTTCATATGACAGGGGGGTTATATGTCTATTAGAAAAATATATCTATACATTTCTGTCCCTGTAAATCTGTAATATTAGGATTTTTGATTTTAGTGTCATTATATAGAACCACACAAGGCGATACAATGCATTAGATACAAAAGAAATTGATATACAACTAAAAATATATTACAGACCCCCCTCTGTATTTCAGAATGCTGTAGCCCAAGGCGCGCTCAGCGATTTGGCGCTAGAGTGTCTCCGGTTTACTGTAAATTACGCTCTAAACTAGCTGCTGTAACGTAGACACTTTACTCTTTCAGTTTTTAAAATATAATCCGATGACATTAATGGACAGTCATGTCTGAGGAGGAAAATAAGGTTGTCGAAGAACTTTTCAAAGATGTCAAATTCTACGTGGTAGGGGACATTGACCAAAAGGTGAGGCTCTGAACGTTAGCTTCTTGTAGCTAAATTGGGTAGCAGGCTAAGTTGCTAGCACCATTCAATCTGAATGGGATGCTACAGGAGAAGCTAACCAGCTAGCTAACTGGCAGACATGCTACATGAGAGACAGTAATCTTGCTCTTTGGCTGACAAAGTATTGTGGCGATCCCTATATTATGTCTTGTAAACATACGCGTGAGGGCGTGTTTGTGATACTCGACTTCACTGTGAATATTTTGGTGTAGAAGCTTAGTTACCCAGCACTAACATTACACTTTTCATACAGCCCTCTTAGCATTAACATTAGCTATGAGTTTCGTAGTTGCACAGATGGTTAGCTGCTAGCTTATTCCTGTGGTTTATCTATCACAGGGCTTCTTAAGCTAGTAATACAGCTGGCGTGTGTTAGCTTGCCTTTTCTAAACCATGACCGCAGTACAGATACTGCACTGTTGTGACGGGTAGTGAAATACCTAGGTGCACAGGATTATGCACGGTGTTATCCTGCATCAACCTGTGACCATCAACATCTTGCTAAATTGGGCGCCCCTTACTGCGCATGCGCTATTTCTCTTGTTGCTGCTGGGCAGGGGGGGACCTGTGGCACGGAGCTGTACTTCCTGCCAAATTGTGATTCCTAGTCGCACCTCTCTTTCAGCGTGTTTATATACGAGGTGATGCAAAGTGTGTCATATTAGGAAATGTGATTGCAACAGTAAATGAAATGCAACGTCATTGTCCAGCGATAAACCACCTTGTGAGGTTATTGCTCAAGTGAAATGGGAGAACGTAACGTTAGAGTAACGTTAGTTAAACCGTCCAACCTAGTGAGCACAGTCGGACCAACACCTTCGTTTGATTTCTGTGGGAACTATGTTTCAAATGCTAATTAATCATATCATGTCCTGCTTGTGTAATATATGCACATTTCCACTTACAATCCAGTGCACGGGTGACTGTTTGGTCCAAACCACTCTCACTGCCATTTGTTTTTCTTCCTTTTTGCATTTCAGTGCTAACACTGACAGTTTTAGATCTAAGATGACACTGCACTTTCTGGTCTTTTATGTCTTTTTGCCGAGTAGAGGTGTGAATCTTCACTGATCTTTCGATTATCATGTCAGCGATTCGATACGATGCGCCAAATACATTTTTCTATTAAAGCCATGTAGGATTTTTAATTTGTAGCTTTTCAAGCTTCAAAAACAAAACATTCTGCAGTGCTCTAATACTAAATAAATTGGATACATAAAACTACAGCACTGAGCACATGGCACTTCCTGAATGTGCGAAACATAACAGAATATGGAAACAGAAATGTTGTTAGGCCTACATTAAATTGTAAACAGAAATAATCGATCTTGAGCCGGCTGATTATCGATGCAGCATCGTCCATGTCCACGATTCGATGCATCGATTATTTGATTAATTTCAACCCCTCTATTGCTGAGACACCACACATGGGATTCTGTGGATGCATTGTTCAAATAAGACCCTTGCAAACAAATCCAGGTTTTGAGTAAGCTGTACTGAAATGACCTCAGAATGTGTGAAACTTGCAACAGTGGCTCTGTGACAAAGTAGCTGCCAGTTGCTGGGCTGTACTCTGGACTGAACTGAATTTGACTGACCCTTGTGCGGATATCCCAGGTGGTGCAGCTGCTGAAGGCGGGAAAAGGAAAGGAGGTGTCCTACAATGCTTTAGCCACTCACATCATTGCAGAGGATGGGGACAACCCTGAGGTGGGCGAGTCGAGAGAGGTCTTTGACCTGCCTGTTGTCAAGGTAAGGGTTGTGCCAGACTATGTTCACACTTAACCAACGTTAGACATTGTGTAACTTTTTATGGCTTGATCCTCCCTATAGTTAAATAGGCTGGTGTTTTTTCAACCATTACTTCCTTTTAATTTTTGGGTTGAAAGTGGTCCTGCAGCCGGTCAACTTATCCTAGCATAAAGACTGGAAACAGACGGATAACGGATAAGCAATTTCCCCCTGGAATTGCAAACAATTCTTTTCACCGGAAAAACACTGCATGTGGGAGGCATTTTCTTAATGTTGATTTTTAACCGCAGTCAAACAGTAACGGTGATCTAAAGACACGTACCTAGTGTAACTGAGAGAACCAAGCATTAACCTTTTTTGTTCTTTTTCCTGTTTTCCAGCCATCCTGGGTGATCCTCTCAGTCAGATGTGGAGACCTGTTACCGTATCCTTCCAACCATCGGGTCCAAAACACCGCAAATTGGTGTCATTTCAACATGTTAACAGTTATGGCACCAGAATATTAATGTTTATAGTTCCAGAAAAAAAAAAAAAATAGAATGTGCAGAGTTTATCAAAAGGCCAAAATAAGAGTTTTCCTGTGTTTTTCCATAACCATGAACGCCACAGAGTTACTGGATTCTCCCCAGAATCAGGACAGATATTCTTTGGTGTGACAGCTTGTCTACCTAGGGTAAGTGTGTGTGTGTGTGTGTGTGTGTGTGTGTGTGCGTGCGTGTATGTGTGTGTGTGTGAGTGTGTGTGTGTGTGCGCGTGCTGTCATCTGTGAGCTTTCTTCAAGCAATCCATTTTAACATTCTCAAGGTCTATACATGTACATATCATTGAATTTTGAGATATATGCAGACAGGAGAGGTCAGTTGAAATCATCTGCAGTTAACCCCTGTGTTGTCTTCCTGTCGACCATGCAACTTATTGTTTTTCTGGGTCAACATTTTCACGATTTTTTTTATCAACTTCTTTGTGCGCCTTTTGACATTTTTGCGGGATTTTTCCTGCCTTTTTTGAAGCCTTTTCTGACATTTTTGTCACTTTTTTCAGTGTTCTTTTATTTTTATTCTTTTATTTTTTTCATCAAATACTATAAAATTGAATAAAACACCCAAATTCAATGAAACTGATCATTTATTTTACTTGTGAAGAGCGTTGTAGTGAACCATCCACGTTACTTTTTGTTGTTGAAAATTTGGTTGAAAGAAACCCAAATTTCTGATATAGAAACTTTTTGAAAATGGGTCAAATTAGAGCCGAGGACAACAGGAGGGTTAAGACATGGACCTTCAATTAGTGCTGGGTGGTATGACCAAATATTTGTTTCACGGTATTTTATTAAGATTCTGGTGTTTTCACTGTATATCGTGGTATTTATTTCTTTTGCATGACTGGCCTTTTTTTATAGGTTTATAGTGGCGTATTCTACTCTCAGAAGTACAACAATATAAAACAAGTTTTAATGTCATCATGGATTATGAAAGCGTTGATTAGTAGAGGGTTTGCTCGGCCCCACGTCATTGTACAATATAAGAAGGAATCGGAGTGCGTGGAGCAGTTGCAGAATGTAAACAGTTTTTATTGTGGTACAACAAAACTTAAAAAGCATCATGTATCATCTGCATAAAGCTTAGTGGCTGTGTCGGCTAAGGGAGAGAGACCCTGTCCCTGTTGCTGTTGGCTGACGAGCTGTGGACTGTGATTGCTCTGAGCAGGATGCATGGAAATGATTTACAGCATAATATATCCGTCATTTTCCCCTGATGATACAAAGTCACAAAATTTGTCGCTTTTTAGAAATAAAGTCGCTAAGAGGGTTTGAAAAGCAACACTGCGCCCAGCGCGACGTTCAATGTTTCTTTTACTCCTTTACACACCCTCTGCGTTATTTGGAAAAAGACATGGTGGTTTCTACTTACTAGAGCTGTAATGGGGCCTTAAAAGTTAGGCCTGACAAGGACCAAGCCCGACAGAATTCGGCCCGAGCCCGACAGCTTTTTAAAAGCCAGAACCTGTTTACAGCCCAACATTATTTAAATGTGCGCACGCACACAGCTCTTTTGCCTTTTGTCAAGAATGAGTCATTTATAAAAAAAATTATATACATTATAGGCCACTTGGATGTGGGAACAAAGAAATAAAATGAGTCCTCCAGAGGCCAGCCTCCGTTTCACCTCCTCAGCATCCATTTTCACGCTAATCGAAATGCATCACCTGACCGCTCATTTACCGCGCAACCCGGAGCACAAGCCCGAGCCCGTGTAAAATGATAGAAATTAAGACCGAACCTGTCGGGTTCGGGCAAAGATCTTCAGATCTACTACTTACATTTGGAATGTCTGGGGATGGGCTGGCCTGATAGTTTCTACTTTTGAAAAAACATGAACCTTTGGAGCATCTTAAGCTCATGATTTGTGCGTGTGCGTGTGTGTGTAGCTTCCAGATGATCTCAACACGCTGTGGGCCTACATAACCTTTTATGGAGGAGAATGTCAACTTAACCTCAACAAGAAGGTCACCCACCTAGTAGTGAAGGAATCAAAGGGGGTAAGTGCACGCTCTGTTTGTAATCTTTACAATTTCACGAGTTCCACTGTGTTATTGCTGAGAATTTCTGTTATGGAATTATTAGTCTTTAACATCAGTGCTGATCTCAGGTTCTCTAAACCGGTGGTACTCAACCTTTTTTCGAGCTGTGACCCCCAGAATAATGAGGTTGGTGTAAACGGCTGTTTCTACACCACTCCCCCTGCTGATTTTTAGTGAATTTTTGAATGTTCTGATGTTTAAACAAATAACAAATGTCATTAAACTAAACTTTAATGACAGTTTAGTTTTAGTTTAGCAGCTAGCACGTAGCCTTGTCCAATATGCTCCAGGCTCTTTGGATTTGTGACTTTTTCTACCCAACCATCTGGCGACCGCCAGAAATGATCTCGCGACCCCCTTGGGGGTCTCGACCCCTAGGTTGAGAACCACAGCTCCAAACAAACTCATGTCATGTAAAAAGATATTTCATGAATGCGCCTATGCAATGAGTAGAAATAAAAGATTGTTATGTTCATCATTATGGGCCCTTTTTAATTATACGGTATGTTTTTTGCCCTCCAGGCCAAGTTTGAGTGTGCCCTGAAACACCCGGGCATCAAGGTTGTCACCCCGGACTGGATAACCGATTCTGTTAAAGGTAATGCTGGTGCTCTATCTGGTGTATTTCTGTATTTTTTTGATTGGTTTAGATTCTAATATTTGTTTATATGACAGAGTTTTGATGGTGAGTTTCTATAGTAGGGCTGCAACTAAAGATTACATAACCTTACATTACATGTCCTTTTAGGTGACACTTTTATCCAAAGCAACTTCCAGGATTACTCCTTGACACAGTGGCCGCTGGTTCGACTCTGACCTGCAGCTCTTTGCTGCTTGTCATTCCCCTTTCATGTCTTCTGCTGTCCTGACGAACTAAGGCCTAAAAAGCCCCCAAAGAGTCATATGAACGTGCAGCTGTAAAAAAGAAAAAAAAAATATATAAAAAAATTAACTAATTAATTGCACATTTGCTGCGATTAATCATTTTTTAAATTAAGACTGAAGCTAGTAATAATGGATATTTAAATGCTAAATCACTTGAATAATAAAATATTTAATGCTCAAATGCAGCCTGTTATAAATATGTACTACACTACTCAGGCTTATGCATTGTCAATGCCACTATAAGCATGTGGTCAACTTTGTTTACATTCATTTTCACGAGCACGCAGCTACAAACACAATACTCTAATGAAACCATATCTAACAAGTGTAGTGAAGCCACTCTGTTATAAAGGCTAACGGTGCCCAGTTAGCACAATGACAGCACAGCCGAAATGATTTGTCATAAACTAAGTAACAATAGTCTAAGCTAAGATGCTAATGGAATTAATAACTAAGCCAAACGGTGCTGTCACTACTATTTCAGCGATTTATAAGCAACCTGTTTCTCGCAGATTGTCACGTTACTGAGAATACAGCTGTTAGAAGGTAACGTATGAAGTCGAAGCTAACTCTGACAGCCGTAGGGCAGCTAACATTAACTTTAGCTGTCTCCATGAATCTCCCAGCTAAGCTAACGTTACTATAACTCATGACGCAGTTAGAAAACAAGAATGAGCTAATTTATGTTAACATAAGCACTTTGGCTCGGTGGATCTTGATTTTAAAGTCATGTTAAAACTATTTCCCGTCCTCCTTCTGATTTCCAGCCGCAGCTGTGATGTTGTACTAACGTTACTCGGTACGTAATGTTAGCTTAGACCTCACAATGCCTTGGGTTTCTCACTCCCGCTAACTTAAAACGTGACACGAGTGACCCATGCGGGTAGGCCAAGGCGAGAAGAGGGAGATTAGCTAACCTTAGCCAACATATTTAAAAAAAATGAAAAGTCATATTCGAATCAGTGTTTCCTTTTAGGAATTTTTTAGCAGTGGGGGCAGGTCTGTCCAAACAACAATAACCTCTGAATAGTTCTACTTGTTGTTGTAAACTGCCATGTGAGCGGATAATTTTAAAAGGCAACCGCGACTACATTTTTTGGACAGCCCTATTTCTGATAATGTGGTGGCAGAAATTTTGCCATGGTGGGCCACCACTACAATATCAACATAGAGGAAACACTGCAAATAGTAATTTCAGCATTCGAATATTATAGATTTTTTTTACTATTCAATTTATATTCGACTTTCGGTATTCGTTCCAACAACCCTAATGTGATCAGACATAAACCACAGGGTTCATACGTTTTGAAAAAAACTGGAAAAGTTATGGAATTTGAAAAATGCAAATTCCAGGCCTGGAAAGGTTTTGGAAACATAAAAAGACCCAGAAAGTTTTGGAAAAGTCAATAAATGTTAATAAATGTATTTTCACGTCGTATTCGGGGAGTGATATTATGAATCTATGAACCACATAAATTGTCATTCATTTTATAGTTAAACCTCTGAGGGTAAACTTTAACACAGATTTGTATTCTTATTGTATAATGTTGACTGACATTTTCAGGAACACAGTCATGGAAATTTGCCGAAAAAGTCATGGAAAAGTATTGGTTAAAAATGCGTATGAACCCTGAAACCAGTCAGTTAATGCACAACAATTGTGACCCATTTCTTTTTTCCACCTTTTTACAGACAAAAGCAGAAAAGATGAGGTGCTCTATCACCCCAGGCTCACATACGTGGAGCCAGAGGAGGACGACGAGAGTGAAGCCGAGTCGTACGACCAGCGCTCCCGTTCCGACGGAAGCTACAGCCCCCGGCGATCCCGGCGGTCCAGCGGTGGCTCGTCTGGCGAGGAGTCCAGCCCGCGGCGCCGACCGGGACCCAAAAAGCTGAACTCTGTCTCCCCGAACTTTCCCCGCAAACCCGAGCGCCGCAGCGAGCGCATGTTCGACGACTCGGACGACGACTCCTCCACGGAGAAGGAGGGCACCAACCTCAACTGGACGCCGGCTGAGGTGGTTGCGCCGACCGCCCCCGTCCCGACCGGCACGGCCAGGCGCCGAGCCGGGCCCCCCGGCAGCAAGGACCCAGCGTCGTCCACCGGCAGTGGGCTGATTAACCTGTGCGCCACCGTGCCTCCCGTGCCGGGGAGCGTGGGCGCCATGCCCGCAGAGGCTCGCTCGGCTGCAGCCGCCATCAGTCACACCGCACAGCAAGGTCAGTGTAAGAGCCTTTTTTTATTTGTTTTGGGTGTAGGACACAGATTGTCCACTGGTGTCACTAGTGTGCTTTTGAGTGATGTCTATTTAGGTAGGAACCTTTCAGCAGGTAACATGGGGTGCTGTTAATCGGAGGACCCCACATAGTTTTTGACCGCATCAAATCGCTACACACCGAAACGCTCATGTGGATATGTAAATGTTTGTTGATGGAGCTTAATGGACACATGGATTCTTGCACGTTCGTTCGAAGAACATTTCGATCAATAAATGTCCATCAAAACGCAACGATGACTATTGGAGTCTATGATTTCAACAGTAGAGCGAGGGCGTCAGCTAGTTTGCTAGCCATAGACTGTTTATTTCAAGTCCGTATAGCACACGTGTCAAACTCAAGGCCTGCGGGCCAAATCTGGCTCCTGGCAGATTGAGATCCGGCCCGGATAACAATTTAGTTTTATAATAAATTTTGGCCCACTTAGCTTTTGTCGCTTTTTCTGAAGTTTTTGTCGAAGCTTTTGAAACTTTTTTTTGAACGTTTTTGCAACTTTTGCCGAGGGAACTTTTTTCCCTTGCTTTTTACGACCTATTTTCTTTGATGGCTAAGTTACTTTTTGGGGGCTTTATGTCGACCAAGCTGTAAGTGAGAAGAGTAGTAATTATGCAGTAATACAGTCAAAGATGTGTGACTTTTTCGATTAAATAAAAACATTAAACTAAACATGTCTGGCCCTAGATGTGATTCTTATTTTCCAGTGTGGCCCTTAGTGAAACTGAGTATGACACCGCTGGTATAGCAGCTGCCCCTCAGTGGCTTTACATTTTTAGGGTTAGCCATTACAGTCAGTACGTCAGGAACGTTCATACGCCTTCGTCCCCAAGGCTGCACAGTTCTCCTAGATACAGTTCCAGGGTTTCCCCTGGTGGCCCACTGGGCCTAAGTTGCCCCTCCCCAGGCCTGAGTCTCTGGGAATTAGTAATGTATTTTAGGACGTATTTTTAAACTCCAGTTATTTCCAGTTAGCTTTTAGCTCTGACTAAATGTAGGGCCCTATGGAATCTGTTTTATATGTTTTTTTAAATTCTCAATTTTGCGATTCCGTCCATCATTTGGTTATCAGAGAAACTACTGGGCTCTATGTTAATGCTGCGATCAGTCTGGTACTGGCCCCGGCCGGGCCCTGGTCGAAAAAAAAACAACTTGCTACCGGGCTAAAGAACGTTTTTGGGGGAAACACTGCAGTTCTATATCACTGTTAGGCCTACATCAACAGTCCTTCTAGCCTGTGTGGTAACAGGCATGCGACAGGTTGAAGAGATGCTCTAAATAAAGTCTTGGTCTCAGTCTGTGTCAGACTGTCATCTCGGGTTTGAAGTATGTCAGATCGGAGTCGTTGCGCTAGAGTGGAAATGTCCTCCATCTGAACCACTCGTGTTTTGAAATAAGAGGTTGCAATGGTATGAGATTTTCACGGTACGATAACCGTCTCAGAATATATCACGGTTTCACAGACATGATGAAAGACCTGCAACATCTTGTTGCACACATTTCAGGACCTAAGTCTCTCGCTGTATTGTGACCATCGTTATGGTGGCCAACGATTTGTGACCGTATGATCATATTGCGAGTTACTCTTTGATTCCCACCGCTGGTTTCTAACCCAGTATCTTGTTGATGAAGCTTTCACGTGTTTCTGCTTTTTAGGTGTACCGGTTCCAGAGGGCATCCCTGGCTGGAGCCCTGCTGCTAGAACCCTCCGCAACATCACCAACAACTCTGACATGCAGCCAGCCAGTCGACCTGCCAACGTTGCACATGTAAGACATCACAACGGTTCGCCCCAAAAACATTAGAACAGCAGTTTTCCCTACCTCATGTCACTGAGCCAGCTTCTAATGTGAGGAAGAGCAGGATCACATTTCATGACTAATATTATCTATATACATGCTGTATCTGTGGACAGCTGCAGACTTGTATTTGTCGCGCAGCCACGATTTCCCATGCATTGTTGTTGACACATGCAGCCACCTTCCTGAAATCGCTTGTGCGAACGACACAAGTCCACAGCTGACACAGCGTGTATGTCTGAGCCTGTCTCCACCGCATTTACCTGCGAGGTTGTCAGCTGTGTGTCTTCCTGGCATACTCTGTGTGTAGGACGGCCCGCCAGTCCTCATCGATAATATACTAGCATGCAGGGTTCAAAATGAACTTTTGCATTCACCAGCCAAATGGCTAGTGAATGTTCAAATTTGACTAACCACTCAATAGATTATAGGGAGAAAATCATATATCACGATATTCTTGACCAAATACCTCGATATCGATATTGCGGCCATATTTTAGGGTTGACTATTGGTGCTTTAACAAAATATCTTCACACTTAGATGTTAGATAAATACTCATCAGTAATGTGGACATAATGTCTCAGTGGGGAAAAGGCAAATAATAGAACAGCTACAACAGTCTGGTAAGTTCAGAAAAATAAATCACTTCACTGTAATGCAGCCTTTAAAACCAGGAAAAGACAACACTTATGCCATATTACGATATCCAAAATCTAAGACGGTATCTAGTCTCATTTAACGATATCGATATAATATCGATATATTGCCGATATATTGCCCAGCCACTAAATAGATTACGATTGTTTTTTTGGCTGGTGAGTGAAGCAAAGCCACTTTAACTAGTAGTTAAAGGGGAACGATGCAGTTTCTTTTAAGCTTAATTCACCTTAACTGAACAGCTTTGGAGTTATTGGAATAGTTATATGACTTTTTTTCGGGTTGAATGGTGGTCGTCTTGCTTCCTCCTAGCGCCTGTGAGCGGAAAAACCACCCTTGTAACTTTTGGCCGGTGAGCATACAGGAACCGGCTAGCTATAAGAACAATGTAGCGATGGAGTTTTTCACACTATTGTCATGGCTGAGCCGGCAAAAAAGAAGCAGAAAGCTAGGAAAGCGTTGTCAGAGGAACAGAGAAAGAGGAAACGGCAGACTGACTGAGCGAGTTTTCACACAGCGTTGCCAAATATCTAATCCAACAGACTGATCTCATAAAGTGGCGTATCTATGACATGCCAATTCGTATGCCGTTTTTGCGTGTTATCAAGACGCATAATCGCTTTTTAGCCGTTCGGCTGCCATTGAGCTACATTACGTGTGAATTTTCACCGTAGAGAGTAGTATGAGAGGACGCAAGTCCGCGGACGGAGGTTGGTCGGGGTGGTGGATGGGTAAAACGCAGGCCTTTCACCCAGGAGAGCCGGGATCGTGTCCCGTGTGTGGCGTTTGTCAACGTATTTTTTTATTTATTTTTTTTTAAGTCTTCCCCAATGTTTCTTTCCTAAACTCAACCGTTTATTGTTTTCCTAAGTGTGTGATGTTGGTCACGTTGTTTTTTTGTGTTACTAAAGCCTTTCCCAATGTTCTTTTCTTTAACCCCACCTTCTTTTTTTTTTAGACGCGTGTGACGTTGTTCTCGCGATAGTACGGCACGTTCTCACGATAAGATGCCACGTGGCGTGTATGTTTACATCCGCTGTATACAGCGTAGACATACACGTGGATAGCTCAAAATGCGTACAGATAACACGCCGTTTGGCTTTAGGAAAGTAGCGTGTATGTTTATGCAAAGTCATACTGCCATGTTGAATCCGAAGCTGTAGGGGGAGCTCTAAAGAGAAACATGCGAGCAAAAAAGGAAGAAATTGCCAAAACTGCATAGCGCCCATTTAAGAAATAGATTGTTTATTTTTCTTTTATTATCCAAAAATGTTTTTTCTTACTGTCGGTTAGCGGTTAAATGGTTAATCGTTAACATCCCTACAACAAACTGTGTGAAGTTTTTTAAGGTGTAGGCAAGAATTAATTAAAATTAAAATCTCCAGAGACCGGATTTATGACTGAATATGGACTAGTGAGGACACCACGACGGCAACACTCATATAATGTGTATCAATGGGGTCACTTCACTGTTCCTTGTTCTCCTCGGTTGCAGATCCTCCAGAACCTGACCGCCAATCAGACAAAGCCGTTGGAGCAGCAGACCAATCAGAGCCACGCTCCGACCCCCAACAGCACCAACCCTCTTCTGTTCAGCCAGTCCAAGCTGACGGGTCAGCCGCTCACGGCGGAGCAGCAGCAACAGTTGCTGCTGCAACAGCAACAACAGTCCCACCAGGCAGCCCAGCAACAACACCAACAGCTACCGCAGCAGCAGCCGCATCCCATGATGCACCTCCAGCAGCAGCAGCAGCATCAGATGTTGCAGCTACATCACCAACAACAGCAACAACAGCCGCAGCAGCAACAACAACAGTCCCAGGTCCCACAGCAACCGGGGTTTGCACAGTTGCCCCAACAACAGCAACAGTTTCTGCAACAACAACAGCAGCAGCAAATGCACCAACAGCAGATGTTTTCGCAGCAACAGCAGCATCATGCGTTCCCCCCGCAGCAGCAGCAGCCGCAGCTCCGGCCCCAGCAGCTACTGCGGCCCGGTCTACAGCAGCTGCAGCAGCAGCAGGCCCTGCAGCAGCAGCTCCAGCAGTTCCAGCAGCAGCAGCGCATGCAGATGTTACAGCAGCAGCAGCAACAACAGCAGCAGCAGAACCAACAGCAGTTACACCAACAGCATCTCCAGCAGCAGCAGCAGCAGCATTTCCTGCAGCAGCAACACATGCAGCAGATGCAGCAGAATCAGCACCTGCAGAATCAGCACCTGCAGAATCAGCAGTTGCAGAATCAGCAGCTGCAGAATCAGCAGCAGCAGGCTCTGCAGCATCAAACCCAGCAGGCCCTGCAGCAGCAGCGCAGACGCTGCAGCCTCCGCTCCAACAGACTCCGCACATCTCCCAGCTGTTTGGACACGAGCCGGCACAAGAAAGTGAGTACACCCAGAGTCGAGCGGGATTCATGCTTCTGCAATAAATCTCTGCCGTGGCTACGTGCGTAGGTATGTAGAGGCACGGACCCTACTCCGTAGCCTGACGCGCACCTCTCGAAAAATGTAACTAAACATCGCGCTGCCGACGCATGTCGATTGGCCGTGGCACGGTAGGGTTGCGTTTCCCCCTACTCGTTTCCTGCTTCTCCTTCTCCATCAACAACATGAAATCAATGAGAGGGTTAAGTTTTCCTGCTACAGATTTCCCACGCGGGCAGAAAGAACAGAGGAGACACTTGACTATGACTCTAGAGTCGCTACTCGCGCTAAAGCTAATCGCCGTCACTATCTCACTCGCTCTACCACACACTCCCCACGCACACATGCAGGCCCTGCTATTCTCTTAAAGAGATCGACGCACACACCAAGGCACACGTATAAACTTCAGGCCACTTGCGTAGGCTACGGCGGACGCCCTGCGTGGAGCCTCCGCAGGACCATAAATCCCGCTTTAGCGTGGAGGGTGGTTATGGTCACTCAAAGATTGTTGATTTTGGAACTCAACTACCAAACAAATACAACCCCCCCTTCCAGAAGCTCCGCCCGCAGATTCACAGACAGATAACAGATGCTGCCTCCCCTGTACCATCAACTGTCGCCGTTTGTTGCCGATTGGCTGAAATAGTGTTTTGTGGCACTCCTTTCTGTTTGTTTTCTATTTACAGAGCCAGGGCTGTGTATTAACGCTGGATTTTTCAGCGCACACAGAAAATAGAGAGCTAGGTGACCGTAAGGAAACATTTGCTGAATTTGACTAAAAGTGTATTGGATTAGCATCACTTACTATACCTTTAACACATTGGTCCAGAGTGAAATATGAATGCCTAGTATTCAGATAGGGCCAAAATTGAGAGAAAAAGATAACTCTTTAAGCGTAATCGCCTTAAAGCTACAGTGCCTAGTTTCTGTCGCCCCCATGAGGAATTCTTAGTAATGACAACAAAACTGTCGGTGCGTCCACATGATACAAGCCTACTGTGATCGCACACCACCCCCACTCCTCCACGCAGTTGCTAGTAGCCAAGGAGGACACAGAGGATTAAAGTCATCTTCACTCAAGTTTCTGCGCACAAAAGTCGCTGGACGCCACAATCTTCTGAACACAGCCATACAGAGAGAGTTGTGTGGAGCTGATAGTCTTAATTAGCTTTGTAGCAACTCATTTGGCAATGGCTTGAATGTAACGGACGTTCATTAATATCACAAAGTTACGCACTACTCCTCGAATAACTTGAATAATTCGATTACAAAAAATCCTCGATGCAAAATGACTTGCCTCGAAGCTTCATTAAATCAATGTTACTAACGTTGTATCACTGACGGACAGTGTTTCAGCACGGAGCATTATTACTGTCGAACAGACGCGGCTCAGTCTCTGCTGGCGACACATGCCAGAGCGTAAATAGCGAGAGGCTAAGAGAAGAGACAGGCTGAAGAAAACGACAGAAAGTGTCCAAAGTTTGGAATCAGTTCAAACGTAATCACAACTAAAACTCTGTACAGTCAGTGTCTACTGCAAAATCAAACTAGCTTACGATAATAGCACGACGTCTAACTTAATCATCCATTCCATGAAGAGGACCGACTAAAGTAAATCACAGAGTCGTATTGATGATGAAACTACAACAAACACAACAACTACCAAAATCAAAGACAAGAAAATACGTAGTGGTGACCACGATCTGATCTCAAGAGCTGACGCGTTGACTATCCCTTCGGAAAAACAGCTGATTGTTGCGCATCTCTCTCTCTCTCTCTCTCTCTCTCTCTCTGTCTCTCTCTCTCTACGGAGAAACAGCTGATCAACGATCTAATAGCATAAGTGTAACAGAGCTGTGTGACATAATCAAATATATAAATGAAAATAGGTTGAGTATAACTAATATTTACATATAGGCCTACTGTATACAGATCAGTCTCAGGTTGAAAGTTGTAGTTCTGAAAGTTAAGTTGCACAACTTAATGTAATGTTTGTGTATGTTTAATGTATGCCTTAGTTTGAGGTTGATATCATTTGAAAAAAAATTCTTTAAAACAATGTAATATGGCACTTAAATGCACTTAATAAGTTTAGTTTGATATTGTAAGCAATGTAGGCAATACAAATGTTGCTTTTTTTCCAAAAATTTTGCTTTTTTCCCTAATTTGGGTTGTTTAAAAACGCAAAAAGAAATGATCCGATTAATCGAACGATAAAGTGCTATATTAATCGATTACAAAAAAAATCGATAGCTGCAGGCCTAGGCATAGTGCAGTTTTACATTTATGTAATATGTAATTCAATACATTGTACGCATTTCCTCCAGGGCAGCTTTCCATGCTCACAAATGGTTTCTTGCTTTAACCCCTGTAAAAACTCATCTGAGAAGATTTTTTTAAACTGATTTCTTTTTCTTTTCTTTGGTTACTAGAGTTGGTTTATAACTATTCCTCTGTTGGTATTTACATTTGGATTTATGGAAGAACATAAAAGCTGTGTAGAATTTTAGACCCAAGTGTCCCCTACCATGCAATTGTTTCATCACACACCAAAGTCGTGGCTATTTAGGGTCAGAAACACCAGTGGAGTACAGGGGGAAAACCCACCAAGAGCAGACTTTTAGGCAAGGTAGGCAACTGCCTGGGGGCCCGAAACAGATGTAGTTTTATTATGATATTTAAAAAATCGGATCGGATCGTGGGCACAAAAAGGCTGATCAGGACATCCCTAACGGCAAGTCCATTAAAAAAAGTCTTGATGTGGTTTTTCTTGAACTTCTGTGCCTTCTTTCTTTTCTAACCCTCAGTTCCACCGGATGGCTTTTTGCTGGGCTGTGTGTTTGCTGTCGCTGACTACCCGGAACAGATGGCTGACAAACAACTCCTGGCCACATGGAAGAGGGTAAGACAGTTACTCAGTCCGCTCAAGAAAAGCAATCTCCTCCATTTAGAACTGCCTGGGATAAAACACCAGCAGCTTATGTTATGAGTAGGGGTGTAACCGTACACAAAATTCATGGTTTGGGGTCAGCAGGGAAAACAAAAACATCTTTTTTAGGCCTTTATTGATAGGACAGCTTAGACATGACGGGGGAGAGAGAGGGGAATGACATGCAGCAAAGGGCCGCAGGTCGGAACTGAACCTGCGGCCGCTGCGGCAAGGACTGAGCCTCTGTACATGGGGCGCACGCTCCACCAGGTGAGCTACCCAGGCGCCCCATAGTAAAGACATTTATTTTGACTTTTTGGTAACACTTTACTTGAAGGTATCGACATAATCGTGACATGACACTGTCATAACTATGACTTGACACTGCCGTGAACGTGTCATAAACGTTATAAACAAGTCATACAGATTTATGACTTCTGTCTGTCTGTGTCGGTTTTGGTCATGACAAGTTGACATTGTTTGGGTTGTCTTGATTATGACAACTTGACATTAATCAAAGTGACATTACCAGTAGGGCTGCTCCCCCTTAGTCGATTAGTCGACTAATCGGTCGTTTTGGTCTTAGTCAACTTAGATTTCTTTAGTCCATTAGTCATGTTTTATGCTTTTTTCATTCTAAATGACTTATTTCCAAGAAATGTACGAGCACATCTCTAGTAAACACAAGAATTAAAGTGGTGCTTTTGCATGACTCTTTGCGGAGAAACTCAGATTTACAGATCTGTCGATTAAATCAACTAATCAATTAGTCGATACAATTGAATGAGTGTTAGTCGACTAAGAATTTCTTCAATCGAGCACAGCCCTAATTACCAGAAGTTGTCTTGGTCGTGACAAGTTGACATTAAATTTGTTTGTGATGCCTTTGTAATGACAACTTGACATAATGTCATCCTGTTTGTAATGTAAAGTTGTCAAGTTGTAAAAAGGACACTCCACAGGAATTTAATGTCAAGTTGTCATGACAAATACATCTTCTGCTAATGTCATCCTGGTTTATGTCAAGCTGTCATAATCAAGACAACCCAAACAATGTCAAATTGTCACAACAAAAGCCGAATGACACTTAATTAAGTCATAAACGTTTATGACTTGTTTATAACCTTTATGACACGTTCATGACAGTGTCATGTCATAGTTATGACAGTGTCATGTCACGATTATGTCGATACCTTCATGTAAAAGTGTTTGAAAAATGTAAAAAGAAAAAAAAATGCCATTGTGGCTCAATGGGACATTGATATAAAAAAAGAGGTAAAACATGTTGTATATTGGTTTATGTTTACTAAACCCCTCCACCCAGGTCATCCAGGCGTGTGGAGGTGCTGTCGACCCCACCCTGACCAGCCGCTGCACACACCTGCTGTGTGAGAGTCAAGTCAGCAACATGTATGTACAGGTAAGGATGGGTGCTATCAGAACATACACAACTCTATCAAGTACTCTAGCACTATAAGAACATGCAGTGTGAGTTGGTGTAACACAAACCCACAGAAGTCAGAATCAGAAACGGGTTCATTCCCTAAGTTTCACATACAAGGAATTTGCCTCGTGTGTTTTTGTGCATAACAGTCACAAGAAAAGAAAAAGAAATTCTACAAAAGTCAGAAATCCTAAATATGAAATAGAAATTAACAATTGAAATGATGTATGACATTAAATAATGAAAAGAGCTGTACAGTGTATAAAACGAAGAGGAGGTAATGTGTAAAATATTGACCAAGGAATGTGCAATTGTTTACGAAACAAAGAATATGTGTGATGTGCAAAACTAATAACTTTGCTAAACTGCATTAGTTAGCTCTGGAGACTTCAGGTGTGGGCTGGGGTAAGACAGAGTCGGTGTCAGCGGGGGCCCGGGCCTTGTTGATGAGGCCCACTCCAGTCGGGAAGAGGCTGTTCTTGTAGATTGGAGATTTGCGTCCTGATGGACCGCAGCACCTGCTGGAGGGGAGGGGTTTCAAACAGTTTGTGTCCAGTGGGGGTGGGAGGGGTCGGCCACAATCAGAAACATGACCATGATAGTCAGCAGGTGCAAAAAAGGGAAAGGGCACAGCCTTGCGGCGAGGGAACCTATCCATCAGACATTGCATAAAAGAAGGAGATAATATACATCTAGATAATAAGAGGTCCCACAGTAAACATGTTGACAAGAGAAGGGAATGATTGGCCAACCAAGAGCCTGGGGAGGGTTGGGTACCGAACCGGTTCCTACGCAACCGGTAGGAATCAGACCGGGTTAGAACGCAAATTCCGGTTCCTCATTTCGGTTCCACTTGATGTGTCGACTGAAATATTTTCCATCTGTTGCTCCAAAACGGACGTACAAATATCACACTTTCTCTGTATTCTACCGTTAGCTAGCTACCGTAAATGTAGGCTACTTTTAAAATGCCATATTTTCCCCTCTGGGCTCACCAAAACGGACGTACAAGCATATTAACCATTCACTGCTAGTAAACATGTTACATCTTTGATGTCGTTTTTCAGTTTTTCAAGAATCGGTTTAGGAATCAGAATTGAATTTAAAAATACCTGTCCGTCATCGGAATCGTAAAAATCCAAACGATACCCCTTCCCTAAGCCTGGGTCTGTCCGAGGTTCCTGCCTGTAAAAAGGACGTTTTTTTCCTCACCACTGTCGCTCCAAATGCTTGCTCGAGGGAAATCGTTGGGTCGTTGTAAATTATAGGGTGTGGTATAGACCTACTGGTGATTTGACACTATAAATACAATTGAACTGACTGAGTACCTGAAAGTAGAATTTCTGGCTTTAAGAAAAGGGCGAGTCTGCTGAACGTGCTGACTGAACTGCATGGTGAATGTCAAGCCATCTAGGACTTGATTCAGTGGAGTTTGACCAAGTTTGATTCAACTTGCCAAAAAAACAAGGCATCTTTGTCACCGTTGTTTGATGTTTGCGGTGTTTTCTCTGCCAGGCACTCCGAGAGGGGAAGCGCTGTATAACCGCCCACTGGCTCAACACTGTACTGAAGAGGAAGAGGATGGTTCCTCCTCATCGGACGTTGCATCTGCCCTTCGCCTTCCCTCCCGGAGCCAAACCCTGCTCCCAGCACGTAGGTCCTACTCCCACTGAAATCTGCTTTACTCCTGTCGTGTGTAGAGCTTTGTAGATATTAGGCATTTTCCAAACTATCGGTATCGGCCGATGAATGAATATTTAAAAAATAAAATTAAAACGGACGAAACACCTTTCAACCATGTGTTGGCGTTGCATAGTTTGTCCACCAGAGGGCGCTCTACAACGTTCCTGTTGGCAAGTTTGTATTTTTATACATTTTATTCATCAGAACTTTAATATATTTTGATGTTCCTCTGTTCTGTTGTGACAATAAAACAAACAAGTTTATTTTAAACCGCATTATCATATTATTTTAGTGAGGACTCATAATTAACTACAACTGTTAGGGAAATCTGTTTATGTTTTGTTATGCGTTTCTGGATTTAAAAAAATATTTATATATATCGGAATATCGGATTTTTAAATCAGCAAATATTTGTATCGATATTAGCCTTAAAAATCCTTTATCGGTCGGGCTCTAGGACTCGTGTGTGTTACCAGCCTGAAATCTGTTGGTGTACGTGGAAAAAAAAGGCACTGGCATCTTAACGCCTGCCTGTCATCTCTGTCCTTTAACCTTGTCTCTGTCTTTTCGCTGACAGATTATATCGGTGACGGGGTTCGTGGATGCTGACAGGGACGACCTGAAGTTGATGGCCTACCTGGCTGGTTCCAGATACACCGGGTATCTGTGTCGGAGCAACACCGTCCTCATCTGTAAAGAGTAAGATTTTGGGGTTGCAGATGATTAGATACCTGGGTCTTACTGTTGTCGTCAAACGTGCTAACCTTGGATACTCCATGCTAGGCATGAGCCAGTTTCACGGTATACCGCGGTTTGGAAAAGTCCAGTTTTCGTCACACAGTGAGCTGTTTTTGATTCTTCAAGGACAGAAAGTGCAGTTTAGTTGATTAAAAGTTGATTTTTACCCAGACATTTCAAAATAATACATTTCACAGCTGTAATTGCAGTACAGTGAAACTGTGATATTTTTACTGAAGGTTATGATACCGGCCCGTGCCTACTCCACGTACTGTAATATGGTTTAATCCGAGCGCTGGAGAACAGGAAGTTGTATTCAGTTAGGCCTCATTGTTGAATCATTGATAAAGTGATAAAGGATGTGTTGTGTATGAAATATTAGGATTTGCACCATCAGTTCAGAGTGTTTTCTGCCACCCAACCATACTGAATTGAATGCATTTTATTGTCATTGCATTTAAGTACAATGAAATAGTAGAGCCACTCTAGTAAGGTGCATCATCATTGTAACACACACACACACATATACATACACACACATATATATATATATATATATATATAATAAAACTCATCTCACAACACATTGATTGCAAACACACACACACACACGTACCAAATTCATTTCACTAGGGCTGCCACCTCTTAGATTAGTCGACTAATCGGTCGTTTTGGTCTTAGTTGACAAAGATTTCTTTAGTCGATTAGTCATTTTTTATGCTTATTCATGCTTAATTACTCATTTCCAAGAAACTTCTGAGCACATTTATGGTAAACACAAGATTTAAAGTGGTGCGTTTGCAGGATTAATTGTGGAGAAACTCAGTTTTACAGATGGTTAATTAACTACATTTATATTGTGCTTTTCTAGTCTTAACCACCTCTCAAAGAGCACAGCTCTGTCAATTAAATCAACTAATCGATTAGTCGACAAAATCGTATAAGTGTTAGTCGACTACGAATTTCTTTAGTCGAGGACAGCCCTGCATCTCACCCATCATTCATAGCAAACTCTCTCTCATATTCCCTGCAAGCACGTCCTAACCATAACATAAAAACACAATTTGCCCACTCTCACACTTAGCGGATAATACAAATTCTAATGTTGATAAAGTGCTGAGTAACAGTGCAAACTGCATCATTAAAAAGGTTTAGCTTCATTTAAGACTGTTATCGCTTTAGGAAAGAAGCTATTCCTAAATCTGTGAAGTCCTTGTTTTTAGACTCCCACTGTAACGTCTCCCTGAGGGCAGGAGTTGAAACTGTGGGTGACCAGGGTGAGAACAGTCATGTGTCATTTTGGTGGCTTTTGAGAGCAGTCGGGAGCAGGTCTCCGCTGCCAGGTACGGTGTTGGTGGTGACATGGTCGTCTCGCTGATCTCTCTTCAGACCCAGTGGGCTTAAATACGAGAAGGCCAAGGAGTGGAAGATCCCCTGCGTGAACGCCCAGTGGCTGTGTGATATACTGCTGGGCAACTTTGAAGCCCTGAGACAGATTCAGCACAGCCGATACTCCATCTACACACACCCTGAACCACTGGTGCCTAACCCACAGCTGGTCCAGAACCTGCTTGGTATGTACAGTTCAATGTACCGTCAATAATACAGATTGTTGCATTTTATGTCGGATATTAAGATGTGTTCAGGTGCATTCTTGGCATGTTGCTATCTCAAGGCAGCCGGAAGTGATCGCGCCATTGACCAACGAAAACCTGGTCTAAAGTCAATAACGCAGCTTATTTTATTATAAGCATTGTTATTTTAACAGCACAAATATTTTAGGCTTGTGCACAGCGTGCGCACACTATGCTTGTTACAAACACAGGGATGCGCAGCAGCAAAACAAAAGATTACAAATAAAAATATTACAATGTGAAATAGTTAGGAGTGTAACGGTACGTGTATTCGTACCGGACCGTTTCGGTACAGGGCTTCCGGGTAAATTTTTGTGTTAACACACACACATATTAAGTGGCGGAAGTCTACGCGTTAAGCGCAAATCCTGCCCTGCAGCTCATTCTAAAGTTTTCATTAGTCATGTCAATATGTCAATAACTGTACAGCTTGCCTACACCAAACACTGATCTCTAAACCTACCCGCCCTCACTGTAACCTAAACCAATGAAATCAACTGCAGGGCGGGATTTCCGCTGAAGTGGTTTGGGGGAAAAAATAACAATCAATAATAACGCTGTACAACAACACATACGGCACACTTTAGCCCAGCCTCTCGCTAGCTAGCGTCATGGCCAATGCAGACAAGCCCATAGACAGTATGGACAAGACGGCGCCTGAAGAGCCAGCCATATCAGGTCTCCTGTTTGGGAACACTTCGGTTTCCCAGTGAAATACGTCAACGGACAGACTAGTCGATAAGACGAAAGCAGTGTGCCGACATTGCTCAGTAATGATCGGGTATGTTTCTTAATGCTGCACTTCAGACTGTGGAAAAGTTCTTAAAAATCTGAGCAGGTCTAAAAACTGAAACTGTTGATTCTGGACTTTACTAGGGCTGCTCCCTCTTAGTCGATTAGTCGACTAATCGGTCATTTTGGTCTTAGTCAACTTAAATTTCTTTAGTCGATTAGTCAGGTTTTATGCTTTTTTCATGCTGAATGACTTATTTCCAAGAAATGTACGAGCACATCTCTGGTAAACACAAGAATTAAAGTGGTGCTTTTGCATGACTCTTTGCAGAGAAACTCAGATTTACAGATCTGTCGATTAAATCAACTAATCGATTAGTCGATACAATTGAATGAGTGTTAGTCAACTAAGAATTTCTTTAATCGAGCACAGCCCTAGACTTTACACTTTGGAAAAGTTATATATATTTGTTTAATATGATCAGGCCTACAAGCTGGGATTGCTGCACTGTAATCCATAGTTATTTATATTTTTCATTATATTTTATTATGTGATATTGGTTTGAGACTGAGAGTATTTTATTTAGTGGAGAACTTTGCAGCAGTATTTTATTTCTTATTCTTTTTTTATTTTATGTATATTTTATTCATTATATTTTATTAAAAAGTGTTTAAAAAAGTGTAAACAAATTGTTAAAAATAAGTTTATAGTAATAAACAACCTGCAGTTTAATGTTTGCATTTCTTTCTCTTACTGTACTGAAAATGAACCGAACCGTGACTTTAAAACCGAGGTACGTACCGAACCGTGATTTTTGTGTACCGTTACACCCCTAGAAATAGTATTCTGATATGAACTGCTCGGCACTTTCACTTCACGCACGAGCAGATCCGTTTCTTCTCCTGAAAATCTCTCCTTCCTGCTCAGCAAATCCGCTGTCATAATAGCAATGCGCCAAGGTCCAAACGCGCCTGGCTTTTAAAGGGAATGGGAGATGATACTCTGATTTATTGCATGTTACGCCCGAAACACACCTCTGATTAATGAAGACATTAAGTACAACTCTTTTGAACCATGCGCCTGGCGCACTGACACTTTTCCGCCGTTAAACTAGCAAAAGTGGATTTTGGACACGACCTAAACGCACCTGCGCCAGGCGCTTCACGCCGTGCGCTTAGATCGTTAAAATAGGGCCCAAAATCTGGGATGTCACACAATAGGCCAGGCAGGTATTACACACACACACACTTCTCCGTGGGAGTAGCCTTGGGGTGTGAAACCCTTAAACGGCACAGTTTATTGTGGATTACCTCGGTATCGTGTGTGTGTGTGTGTGTGTGTGTGTGTGTGTGTGTGTGTGTGTGTGTGTGTGTGTGTGTGTGTGTGTGTGTGTGTGTGTGTGTGTGTGTGTGTGTGTGTGTGTGTGTGTGTGTGTGTGTGTGTTGAATATTTAAACATCAGTGTATCAACTGTAATGGCCAACTGGAAACAAACTGGCTTCTGTTTTTCTCTGCAGTTGCCTGGAGAACGCCGATCAAAGTATCTTCCGAAGCGTTGGCGGTAAGTTTGTTGAAGGCGCTGCTTCACGGCTCACGGTTTGGTGCAACAACAAAAAACTACTCCGTCATTGCTCATTTTGTTTTCGTTGTTAGCAGCCAGACCAGTTCATTTCAGTTGCCTTTGAATGCTTCCTGAAAACATTTGGTAAACCTTTACTTGAAGGTTATCTACATAAGAGTGACATGACACTGTCATGACACATGAACCCTAGCCCCACTTCCTAGAAGAAGCGTTATGTCAAACGTTTTTGACTTGTTTATAAAGTTCATGACACGATCATGACAGTGTCATGTCACTTTTATGTAGATAGCTTCAAGTAAAGTGTAACCAAACTGTTATTTTAATTCTGTCATTCATATATATTCAGTGTAAGTCTATTTGTATGGATGCTTTTTATTAGTTTATTTGTCAAGGACAATGCAGCGCACATTATTACATACAGTTATCATAGTCAATCCATAACAATGTGAGTAGATGTGTTGCATAAAAAAGGTTTCTAGCCAATTGGCTAATTTGCAACCCCAGTCCTTGGTCAGGCCTTTCTAAAAATGTATCCAATTATAATTTTTAAAAGAACTACATAGTGTGAATTACACAATCATGCAACTAATAAGTTGTATACTAATACATTACATCAACATTTCGCAGAGTCGTGACCACCTTACACGGAATAGCATATCCCGTAACAACACAAACCCCAGGCACCCGGACACTCACTCACCTCTACCCTAACCATAACCTTGGCAGCCATATACGACCAGCCATGCACCCACAGATAATACATTACTACAACACAGCTAACTCAATGGTTACATTTTTGATTTTCTTTCAGCCAGTATTTCACCATTGTATTGAATGTTTTCAGTTCAGTTTGTGTTTTAATTTTGATTGGTAAATTATTCCAGAAATGGGTCCCTATCACTGAAAAACATGACTGGCCGAAAGTAGTTTTGCGCCCCTCTGCTATGCAGTTGCCACCTACTGCTCCCCTAGTGGCCACTCTCCTTGTATTTGTTTTTGTCACAAAAGGACAGAGCATGGCCGGAGCTAGATTATTTGCACATTTGAAAGTCAGTTTAAGAAAAGAAAACTTAATAAAGCTATCAAAATTTAAGAGCTTGTATTTCTGTACTATCAAGCAGTGATGCCACATTGTTGGTTTCCGATCCATTATTTTCAGTGCCTGTTTATATAGTGATATGATGGGTTTGACTGTTGTCTGGGATGCTTGGCCCCATACAGTTGCACAATAGGATAAATGAGAGAGTATCATGGCATGAAAAAACAATAAGGCTGCCTTAACAGGTATGTAATGCCTCATCATTCTAAAACAGTTCAGGTTTGTCCGGACAGTCTTACAAAGTTTATTAATGTGTTTATTGAATTTGAGTTGGGAATCCAGAGTAATACCTAAAAATTTAAATTCCTCAACTTCCTCTATGGCCTCTTGGTCTATTTTGATAGTACACTTAGCTTTCCCTCTTATAGAGAAGCACATAGATGGTTATCTTTAAGCCACTGGGATATACCCTCCATTTCCTTGGTCAGGGTCTCTGCTACTTTCAATCAACAATTATTGATTCTCGAAATAGTTGGCAATTAATTTAATAGTTGACAACTAATCGATTCATCTTTGCAGCTCTAGGAGAGACTGATGTTTAATTTCTGGGATTGTTCAGGGGCCGCCGGAAATTCCGCCGGATGTCTCTAATTTTCGGCTGGATGTCCGTTACTTTACCCTTACTTTGTGTTGGTGTTCTAACCTCTGGTGGATTTCTGAGGACTATGGTTAACTGCTCCTCAGATCTCTGCAGGGTAAATCCAGGCAGCTAGCTAGACTATCTGTCCAATCTGAGTTTTCTGTTGCACGACTAAAACTACTTTTGAACGTACACACGTTCCACCAAAACAAGTTCCTTCCTGAGGCTATTTTGCAGAGGCACCGTGGCTCCGTTCGGTGCATGGCACCGCCCTAGAGGATTGTGATTGGTTTAAAGAAACGCCAGTATACCGGAGCACGTTTTTCTCCCATCCCGGGAATACTGTGTGGACTAGCCAAACCCTCCTACGCAGCGCTGTGGAGGAAGGTCTGGCAATGTTAGACTAAGAAGAGACCAAACGGGGCAGTACATGATAGATTACTTGTGCTGTGTTGGCTCATCTGGTTGTCTCTTGTTATGATGGTGTTGTGTTTAGAGTCTCCAGCTGCTCCAGAAGCAGAAGATAACCGACTCCACCAACCAGCCGGCAAACAAGAAGGCCAGGTCAGTACCGCAGCTCTGGGTAAAGGACGTCTGTCTCTGGGACAGTTGGACCAAACATCAACTGTCCAGATTACTGTATTATCATGATATTTGGGGTAAAAGTACAACTGTGTGCGTTTGTGTGTTTGTGTGTGTAGACTGGAGGAGATCCAGTCACCCAATAAGAAGCTTCCTCCAGAGTCCACTCCCCGAGTCATGTTCACAGGCTTTGAGCCCGCACAAGTACAGCAGTACACAAAGGTAAAGTCAGCCCAAGCACTCACTCAGACTTTACACAACTTAGCCAGGATGCTAATGTTACACTCACTTAGCAGTCCCTCCAGAAAAACACGATTATGTGATCGCGTAATTCAATGCATAATCAGCCAAAGTCTGCATATTTATGCCGGGGCCGCATTTTTTCAAATACGCCGCACTTTCGCGCATAAGTTGCCAATTTCCGCGCAAAATATGTGTTGCGTTTACTTCACACAAAAGCAGCCATTTTTCCCTGTTGCCATGGGAACGTTATGAAGTGACGTAATTATGCGAAATGAACATCATCGAAAAGCAGGGAAACGGCAGTTTTTGCAAGTTCCCACTATTTTTACACATTCCATCGCATTTTTTAAGAAAACGTGCCGCATAATCAAGGATTTTTGCCCGCAACAATCACAAAAAAACTCCGCACTGACTAAGGTCATCACCATTTTAACATTCAACATTTCTTTATATTGCACCTTTCATGCGAGCATGCAGCCCAAAGTGCTTCACAGAACCAAATGACAAAATCACCAATTTAAAACACAGATGAGAGAAAAGGAAGACTAAAAATCACAACAATAAGACAGTAAAATGTTAATACCAACAGAATAAAATAAACACCAGGGTTACAACATAGTGCAATAGCATTACTCCAATTTAAAAGCCAGATTAAAAAGACAAGTCTTAAGTTTCCTTTTGAAAGTACAGAGAGGGCTTGTCATTCTAATATCCTAAGGCAGCGAGTTCCACAGTTTAGGGGCGTAAAAATCAGAATGCTCTTTCCCCGGGACTTTTCTGGGACACATGGGGAACATTTAAAGGAAAAGCAGTGGCCGTCAAGTACTAATCATGTCACTAGCTTTCTGTTTCTACACAACGTTCGCTTCTCCATTGTCTCCTGCTGCCGAATGTTGTCAGTGTTTTAAAGGTGTCCGTCCTCCTCTCTTCCTCCCCTGCAGAGGTTACACGCTTTAGGTGGCGAAGTAGCCGACGGCAGTCCGAAAGTCACTCACCTGCTGGCGAGTAAAGTGACTCGTACCGTCAAGTTCCTCACCGCCATGTCCGTGGTCAAACACATCGTCAGCCCAGAGTGGCTGGACGAGAGCTGGAGGAGCCAGAAGTTTGTGGGTAAGTGGGTGTGGGTGTGTGTGCATGGGCGTGGTTAGGCAAGGCCTGCCTTAAACTTTTTTTGGCCACTGGAAGGTGGACACAACCCACACAGGCTTTTTACCAATCCAATTTTGAGCCAGTAATGAGCCGCCACATTTTTTCGCTAAAATCCAAGGAAATGGCAACAACAGTGGCAAAAAACAACCCACATTTTGTGTGTGTGTGTGTGTGTGTGTGTGTGTTTTCCCTTTTGAGTCATACTCTTTCTTTTTCCTACTGAATAGAATTAAACTGAAATTTAACAAAGTATAAATTGAAAATCTATTTGATGAAATGATTCCATCTGGTTCACACATTAGTAACCTAGCCTTGTGTGTGTGTGTGTGTGTGTGTGTGTGTGTGTGTGTGTCTGCGCGTGTGTGTGTGTTGCAGATGAGCAGAGCTACACCCTGAGGGACGCGGAGGCGGAGGTGTTGTTTGGCTTCAGTTTGGAGGAGTCCCTAAAGCGAGCCCACAGTGCACCGCTCTTCAAGGTTAGACCACAAGCCTCACACTCACACAAGATAACTCTGAAACCAGTCGGACCGGGCCTTTTTAATCACAGAAATGATGGGAAAGAATGATTCAGGCAAGAATGCATCTTTCACTGAGGTTATTCTCGCTGGCTGGAATCCTGGAAAGAACTTCTTATTTACTACTACCTACTTATTTTCTCTTGAAAAAAACTAAAGTTTAAATAGGAAAAGTATTAAGGCAAATTTCACAGTTGCATGTGTTTTTTTTGTTTTTTTTCTACTGTTGATTTATTTAACTTTTTCCACTGTTTTTAAGTTCAGTAATTGCATCATCTTTCCAGAAGTGAATGAGTAATCGTGTTAAATTATCGTGATTTAAATATTGACCGAAATAATCGTGATTTTTATATTTTTTTCCATAATCGAGCAGCCCTAATTCATTTTGTCTCTGTCTGTCTGTCTGTCTGTCTGTCTGATGTATTGGGGGATGCAGGGAAAGTACTTCTACGTCACCCCGGGGATCTGCCCCAGCCTCAGCACCATGAAGCCCATCCTGGAGAGTGCCGGAGGAAAGCTGTTGGCAAAGCAGCCCTCGTACAGAAAGATCATGGAGCACAAACAGAACAAGGTGCTTCAGATTCTTGCGATCCTTTAATGCACCCGTCCACCGTCATGTCTCGTTATGTCCTGAAAAAACACGGATTCTTCTTGGAAATGGTTTTACAATGCAACATAATTAGGTCGGTTGGTATAATGACCGTTAAAAGGGTTTACACATGCCAAAAATATTTTTTTTTCCTTCAAAACCCTCCTAGCCGTTGGATGGTGGGTGATGTAAATATATCAGTCATATATCAGGTTTCAAAATGAAACAAACTCCGTAATAGGCACTGGTACTAATAACCATAGAAGAAGAACCCAGCAGACAATAGAATATCTCCTGATTATTTAACAAAAGTCAGTCTTTATTTGTGTTTATTTAACGAAGTTCTAACGATGTCGCCCGTTTGTCGCAGAACCTTCCAGAGATCATCTTAATTTCCTGTGACAATGACCTCCACCTCTGTAGAGAATACTTCATGAAAAACATTGGTAAGAGACACACAGACACGCACACTAGAGCTGGGCAATATGTCGATGTTATATCGATATCACGATATGAGACTAGATATCGTCTTAGATTTTGGATATCGTGATATGACATAAATGTTGTCTTTTCCTGGTTTTAAAGGCTGCATTACAGTAAAGTGATGAACTTTTCTGAACTTACCAGACTGTTGTAGCTGTTCTATTATTTACCTTTACCCACTAAGTCATTAAATCATTTCTGGAGATCATTTATCAAGGTATTTTGTCAAGAATATCGTGATATTTGATTATCTCTATATCGCCCAGCCCTAACACACACACACACACACACACACACACTCCTGTTTAAGTGCTGAGTATTGTACAGTTTTAGAAAGCACTTGTATAGAAGAGTTGATAGTGGACATAGTTTCTGACGCCTGATGTCTCTGTTGTCCAGATGTCCACAACGCGGAGTTCATCCTGACGGGAGTCCTCACCCAGAAACTCGACTATGACTCATATCCTTTACAGCAATGACCGTTCCGGACCAAATGCTTCTTACAGGACAGTAACTGCCGCTACAGCAGTATAGCGGCCCCTGTGGATTCCAGTTAGTGGTCAACAGCCATCGTGTACCTACTGACCCAACAGTAGTACGGGGTCGGATGTGCGTATTTTTACTAGGGCTGTCAAACTAAACACGTTAATAACCAGTTAACGCATATTCCTTTTAACACCACTATTTTATTTCACCAGTAGTTTAGTAAATCGGAAAGCAATGCAGCAGTGACGTTGTACATCCGTGCTTTGTGGATGGTTAGCAGAAACCGTAAAGCGCTCCGCGGTAACATCCACTTGAGCAGTAAAATCTTGAAAAAAATACCCTTTTAAAAAGTACGTTTAGAACAGATGAGTGTGCGATTAATCGCGAGTCAACTTTGGAAATCATGCAATTAATCGTGATTCAATTTGTTAATCGATTTGAAATGTATTTATTTCAACACTGCATGTGTCCCAGTAAATTCTGGTATTTTAAATTTGCGATTAATCACAGCCCATTACTGTGATTAACTTAATTAACTTTTTTTAATTTTATTTTTTATGGATTGGCAGCCCTAATTTTTTTGTTCTTTTTTTTACCACGTTTTTGAAGCTTTTTCCGACGTTTTGTCACTTTCCTGGATTCCTTTGTCGATTTCTTTCCGCGCTTTTGACCTTTTTTTGTTGTTTTTTTTTTTTTTTTAACATTTTTGTCACTGCTTTCAACGTTCTTTTATCAATTCTTTTCTTCAAATGTTACAAAATTGAATAAAACACCCACATTCAATGAAATCATTTATTTGACTCTTGGAACCATCCGCGTTATTATTTTTGACAGTTTGGTTGAAAGAAATCCACATTTCTGATATTGAAACTTTTTTGGAAAAAAAATAAAAAGCCTCAAATTTTGACCCGAGGAAAACAGGAGGGTTAATTCATTAACTTTATCGGTTGTCACGCAAATAAAAAAACAGGTACAGATAATCTGCAAACTGCCAAAAAAAAAAAGCCGGCCCCCGATAATGGGTCTCTCCCTAGCAGTCAGTGGTGTGAGCTGTGGACAGATAATGGGTCTCTCCCTAGCAGTCAGTGGTGTGAGCTGTGGACAGACGTGAGTTTCCTTGACAGTCAACACGTATAAGTTCACTTGATGGCGAAGCAACGAGGACGCGGAGACGAGGAGCGACCGATCAGGAGGGCCACCCGCGTACGGTCCAGACACACTGACTTTTTCTACCTTTTAATTTCTGTGCATAGATCATTTTGTAGCTTTTTGTTACCTGTTTGAGAATAAATAAATAAATAAATAAATAAATGGATGTTATTTTTCTGAAATGAATGTTTAAATTATGGAGGATTTTAACCTTTTACCTGTTGTTCAAATAAATTGTGTGAATGCTTCAGCTGGTACACGCTGCTTTTTGAAATAAAAAATTGTACATTATGTTTGTGAAAAAATGTCTTTCTGATCATTCTTCATAAGGTTTTATTTTTAGCAGGGCGGCACAATCAGTCGCAGTGTTATCAAAATCGCAATATCAGGGTATCTGCGGGGTCTTAAAAAGTCTACAATTACAACATCAAAATATTTAAAGATAATTTTTGGGGCTTTTCCTTTTTATTTGATAGTGACGGTGGATAGACAGGAAAGGTGGGGGGAGGACATGCAGCAAAGGGCCACAGGTCGGACTCGAACCCGGGCCGCTGCAAAGGACTCCGTCTACACGCTTCCCCTGGGTGAGCTAGAGCTCACCCCCAGAAGTCTTAAATTCGCTGAAGTATTTGTGTTGTAAACAGGTCTCAATTTTCCTATGTTCATGCAACGCTACCTCTAATGCCCTTTTTTATTATTCTGTGGTGTTGTAGTTCTTTCTTTCCCTAGTCCATATATAATTTCGCTGTATTACGACTACAAATGAGACCAACGTGCTACTTACATTGCAGCCAATCAGCTTTCGTGTTATCAGCGCGAGTCCCTTTCAGATTGTACCACAGACATAAAACAGATGTTATTCTTCAACTATGGGGAAGTTCAAGTTTAGCGATACTGGGCTTGAAAAAACTGAATTTAGGGCTCAGTTGTTGTGATAAAGGTCTTAAATTCCATTCATAATGGTCTTAAAAAAAAAAAGTCTTAAAATTAGACTTGGTGAAACGTGCACAATATTTGTTAAAGGCAAAATATGTGTCAAACTATTCTGAATTAGTACTGTGGTGCTGCAGAGACGTCCTGGCCTACAAGTCCTATCCTACAGACCAGAGGAAAAAATCTTTGATACAGATTCTCGTATAAACCACACTATTTTAATTTAACTTGAATTTCTTTCAATGAAAATGAGAATAACGATACAACAAAATGGTTATTCCCTCCAATATCGTGAATCATATCACAATCACAGTTTGATATTTTCCTTATCGGGTGCAGTCCTTGTTTTTAGGTATAGTTTGTGTCTTCAGCCTGTTCAAAAAAAATTCCTCAAGTAAGAAGTTCTGGGAATTAATATCTGAGATTTATTCACGTCAAAACAATCAACTCCCCAAATTCACGCTTAAGAGAGAAAGGGTCACGTTTCCGAACAAAAGCTCTGTCTCGTCTTGTTCTCACTTCTCGAGGTTGAGAAAGCGTTCTTGAAGGTATTCCTCCCAGGTTTGAGCGGATAATTCCTGATAGATTTGATTTAATTAACTGGTAATGAGGGTCTGGGGTAGTTACTGGTGAAGTTCTAATTGCTGGCTGTCAGACAGATAGCCGGGGGGTCATGTGTGGGTGGGGGGACGCAGGGTGGGAGCTGGGGGGGGGGGGTGGGGCAGCGTCGCCTGCGGTGCTGCCCTCAAAACTACAGCACACTGAATTAGACACAGCCTGAGCCAAGGTCATGTGCTACATATTCTGTGTGTGTTTGTGTGAGTGACTGTATGTGTGTGTGTGTGTGTGTGTGTGACTGTGTGTGAATGTGTGTGTGTGAGTGACTGTGCGTGTAACTGTGTGTGTGTGTGTGTGTGTGTGTGTGACTGTGTGTGTGGGTGTGTGCGTGTGTGACTGTGTGTGTGTGTGTCTGTGTGTGAATGTGTGTGTGTGTTTGAGACTGTGTTTGTGTGTGCATGTGCGTGTGACTGTGCGTGTGACTGTGTGTGTGACTGTGTGTGTGTGACTGTATGTGTGTGTGTGACTGTGTGTGTTTGTGTGAGTGACTGCGTGTGACTGTGTGTGTGTGTGTCTCTGTGTGCGAATGTGTGTGTGTGAGTGACTTTGTGTGTGTGACTGTATGTGTGTGTGTGTGTGACTGTGTGTGTGTGTGTGTGCGTGTGTGACTGTGTGTGTGTGTGTCTGTGTGTGAATGTGTGTGTGTGTGTGAGACTGTGTTTGTGTGTGACTGTGTGTGTGTGAGTGACTGTGTGTGTGACTGTGTGCATGTGCGTGTGACTGTGCGTGTGACTGTGTGTGTGTGACTGTGTGTGTGTGAGTGACTGCGTGTGACTGTGTGTGTGTGTGTGTGTGTGTGTGTGTGTCTCTGTGTGCGAATGTGTGTGTGTGAGTGACTTTGTGTGTGTGACTGTATGTGTGTGTGTGAGTGACTGCGTGTGACTGTGTGTGTGTGTCTGTGTGTGAATGTGTGTGTGTGAGTGACTGTGCGTGTAACTGTGTGTGTGTGTGTGTGTGTGACTGTGTGTGTGTGTCTGTGTGTGAATGTGTGTGTGTGTGTGAGACTGTGTTTGTGTGTGACTGTGTGTGTGTGAGTGACTGTGTGTGTGACTGTGTGTGTGACTGTGTGTGTGACTGTGTGTGTGTGAGTGACTGTGTGTGTGACTGTGCATGTGCGTGTGACTGTGTGTGACTGTGTGTGTGTGTGACTGTATGTGTGTGTGTGACTGTGTGTGTGTGTGTGAGTGACTGCGTGTGACTGTGTGTGTGTGTGTGTGTCTGTGTGTGAATGTGTGTGTGTGAGTGACTGTGTGTGTGACTGTGTGTGTGTGTGACTGTGTGTGTGTGACTGTGTGTGTGTGTGTGTGTGACTGTATGTGTGTGTGTGTGACTGTGTGTGTGTGAGTGACTGCGTGTGACTGTGTGTGTGTGAGTGACTGTGCGTGTAACTGTGAGTGTGTGTGTGTGTGTGTGTGACTGTGTGTGTGTGTCTGTGTGTGAATGTGTGTGTGTGTGAGACTGTGTTTGTGTGTGACTGTGTGTGTGTGAGTGACTGTGTGTGTGACTGTGTGCATGTGCGTGTGACTGTGTGTGTGACTGTGTGTGTGACTGTGTGTGTGTGAGTGAGACTGTGTTTGTGTGTGACTGTGTGTGTGAGTGACTGTGTGTGTGACTGTGCGTGTGACTGTGTGTGTGTGAGTGAGACTGTGTTTGTGTGTGACTGTGTGTGTGTGAGTGACTGCGTGTGACTGTGTGTGTGCGTGTGTGTGTGTGTGTGTCTGTGTGTGAATGTGTGTGTGTGAGTGACTGTGCGTGTGAATGTGTGTGTGTGTGTGTGCGTGTGTGACTGTGTGTGTGTGTCTGTGTGTGAATGTGTGTGTGTGAGACTGTGTTTGTGTGTGACTGTGTGTGTGTGTGTGACTGTGTGTGTGTGTGACTGTGTGTTTGTGTGTGACTGTGTGTGTGTGTGTGTGTGACTGTGTGTGTGTGTCTGTCTGTGTGTGAATGTGTGTGTGTGTGTGTGTGAGACTGTGTTTGTGTGTGAGTGACTGTGCGTGTGACTGTGTGTGTGTGTGTGTGTGTGTGTGTGTGTGACTGTGTTTGTGTGTGAGTGACTGTGCGTGTGACTGTGTGTGTGTGTGTGCGTGTGACTGTGTGTGACTGTGTGTGTGTGTGCGTGTGACTGTGTGTGACTGTGTGTGTGTGTGTGCGTGTGAGTGTGTGTGACTGTGTGTGTGAAATGAGACGTGACGTTCAGCTCTGTTATGTTTCTCTGTTTATTTTAGATTTGATGGCGGTCCCAAACTGTAACTGATGTGGCTTTCTTTCAACCAACTTGCCTAAAAAGAAGAGCGATGCGTGGCTGTCTGGTGTATGGAGCCCAGACAGTGTTCTTAGAAGGTAGAATGAATGTTGAATGTTGGGCGTTTTATTCAATTTTAAAGCATTTGAAAACTTTTTTTTTAAAACCCCTTTCCAGACTATACTTTGACATGAACCAGTCTGTGATTTTACTCAACATCCTCTGAACTAAACTAAATTATTAGGCACTTAAAAATTAGGTAATATATATATTTAAATAAGGTTATTTGACCATGAATTTAAAAAAATAAAACAGAAGAAAGTGACAAAAACGTTAAAAAAAAAAATATTCAAAAGCATAGAAAAAAAAGTTAATTTAAAATTTTGAACCGGAAGGAAAACAACAAGTTCCTGGTCGACTGGAAGACGACACAAGGGTTAAGATATTAGAGTGAAAATGGGTTCTATGGGTTCTATACTTCTAGTCTTCTCGTCACACACTTTTTTTTTTCACGTCTTTATGCTCATCCCCATTCAGATTTTCTCATGCAGTATAAAGGTGTTATAGTATCGTATTCTATAAAATGGTGTATTTGAATGTGTCTGCATGCCGGGGTCCCTAAACAGTCTTGGAGTTGCATAAATCGGGTCTGACTGGAAAGGTGGGACTCTTGTGAATATAATGAGCCCAACTGCATTCATGTGTGATGATGTTAGTGCTCGGAGTAGCCATTTCTTTATAGTGAGTCCATTTTTATTTATTTTTTTTATTTAAAATTATTTTACAAACACAAACTAGAGACCTGGGACACGTTCACACCGCAAGTCTTAATGCCTAATTCGGATTTTTTGCTCAGATCCGATTTTTTGTTTGGCTGTTTGTTGGCACATGACCTTTTAACATGTGGCTTATATCAGATTCCAGTGTGAACTGTTTGCGGTTTCGAACTGACCCGCATGGGCAAAAGAACAATAACAATGAGGTCAGACGCAGCACGCTGTTGCACGTAAAGTTAGGGAGGTTATGGAGGAAGTAGGCATTTTGGCTTTTATTTCAAAATCTTTGTGTAATGGCAGCCGAAACATTAATGAGCATGTGTTGAGGAGGAGAAGAATGAAGAGAAAGAGAGCCAAACTGGCTGTTTTGGCCTTTTGTGGGGTTATGGCTGCAAATTCACTACAGAGGTCTGAGGATTGCTATTTTGTAGGCCTAGTCAAGTTTTAATTTTACTGTCTAATTGTGAAAAATGTCGATTGTAGATTGATGTAAAAGTCGCATCAAATCCGCCTCGGTTGTTCACACAAAAAAATCAGACCTGGGTCACCATATATGGAAGTGGTCTAAATCTGATTTGAAAAAAATTTGATTTAGACCACTTTTGCCTGCAGTCTAAACGTAGTAGAGGGTGTATGGCTTTCCTGTTTATGTAAATCAATAAGAGGGTTTCTGAGCATTTTCTAGAACAGACGTACTCGCCATCCAAAACATAAAAACACAATTCTTACAGAAATCTCTAAATGTCAAAAGATCTTTTTTTTTTATTTATTTTTTTATCCCAAATCACATGACTATTTTTTTTTTGGTGTTCCTCAAGGTCTTGGTGTCTTATTGTGGTATTTTGGAGGAATTTCTGACCATTTTGTTTTAGCGATTCTCGAGTAGTAACAAAAAAAAGTTCCATTTGGCACCAAATCTCTGTAACAAATGGTGCAAAACCCAAACATTGCTGCAAAATATGATGAGACGTAATTGAGCATGACAATGACCAACATATACTTCCATCATAATGTTCTCAGCCCTTATACACTCTAAAAAAAGGATTGAATAGGTGCTTATCTTAAATGAACAAATCCCACATCAAAATAACAAAATTTAAAAAATGGCAACGTCGTCATCAAATCAAAAGCAGATTACGTCCTTGCGGGATTAATAAAGTATACATTATTATTATTAAAAATTGCACGGCTATTCATTTTCTATCTCAACCCGTTGTAATATTTACACATTGACAGTATATCGAGTTTGAACCGATTCACGACAGAACAAAGTTTGACATGTTGTTGACGGCACTTGTGTTGATCCATTTTCAAAAAGTTTTTATATCAGAAATATGGGTTTCAACCAAATTGCCCCAAAATAACTTGGATGCATGCATGTACGTTGTATGGCACCCATACAACATATACTTTACAAACAGGTTCTTCACATGCAAGATTAATGATTTTGGTGGTTTTATTTCATTCATTTGAAAAACATTTTTTTTTAAATGGTTTCAAAACAGCATCCTGACCAAACTTTGACATAAATCAGTCTGTGATTCACTCAACATCCTCTGATTTTAACTATTCTATTAGTCAAAATAATTCATATCTGCTTCTTTTTCAAACGCAAAAATTAGGTAGCATGCCATTTTATTAGGTTTACTGACCATGAATTGTTTTTAAAAAGCGCTGAAAAGAGGGACAAAAACGTTTAAAAAAGCATCCAAAGCATAAAAAAAGTGTAAAAAAGTCGAATTTTTCAATTTGATCAATTTTGACCCCGAATGACAAGTTCTTGGACGACGGTGAAGACAACACAAGGGTTAAAAGCAGCTGATTGGCCCCAGATGTCCTGTTGATTATGACATCATCAGACGAATGAAGAAATCCACATAAGCAAGAACATCTCTGAGTTGAGAACACACACACACACACACACACACACACACACACACACACACACACTCTCTCTCTATTTGTGCGATCCTAATTAACTCCAATTAGAAATGCAAATAAGGAGCCACATCTTTGATTAAGCAGCAGTCGGGCTCCTTGTTGGTTTGTGATGTCCTCCTCTGACGCAGCCCAGTTGTGGAGAGAAGGAAGAGGAAAAAAGTATTGGGACACAGAAAAGGTTGTAATTAATGTAGAAATGCTTCATGTGAAATATTTCTAATTAGTCCCCAGTCCCTCCCTTTTGTTGCATCAGACCCACTTTTGGCCCCGCCAACTTCCCCGCGTTCCACAGGATGCAGAGGAATTACAGACTAATTACACAGAGACGGGCACTGGGATTCATCCGGCCCCGCAATTTACATATGAGCTAATTAGCATATGAGGGAACTAATGACTAATCATTTAGCCAATTACAAGGCTGGGCTATCTCATTACGCTTTCGGAAAAAGTAGGCTCGGAGGAAAATGGGATTGTTTGAGACAAAGAAGAGAGAAGTAGGAGACCGTTTTTACCTTCACCTTTTTATTCCCTATACTGCTTTATAAGCTATTGCTGATGTAATTCCCTCTTCTAACATCCTTCTTTGTTGACTCAATTTCACTAAGGGCCACACTGGAAAATAAGAATCACAACCATGGCCAGACAAGTTTAGTTTATTCACATGCTTTTATTTCATGGAAAAAGTCAAGCATCTTTTTACTGTATTATTGCAGGTCTCATATAGCCTTCTCACTTACAGTTGGGTCGACAAAAACATCAGGAAAAAAGGTCGGAAAAGGCACCAAAAACATCGAAAGAAGGGGCCAAAAGCGTCGGCAAAAGAGACAGAAACTTCATAAGAAGTGACAAAACATTTGAAAAGCTACAAAAAATGAATTTATTGTGAACCTAAAATGACATGCGGGCCGGATCAAAATCTGCGAGAGGCCGGATTTGGCCCGCAGGCCTCGAGTTTGACACGTGTGCCTTTTACTCTGTAGAGATAGATTTTTTTATTTTTATTATTAAAATGATTCGGAGCATTTCAAAGGGCCTACAAATTAGTTTGATCTTGTGATTGTTAGGGAAAGGGTGTGAATTCTATACTGAACAAAATTATAAACGCCACACTTTTGTTTTTTGGCCCCACATTTTTCATGAGCTGAACTCAAAGATCTAAGACTTGTTCTACGTACACAAAAGCCTTGTTTCTCTCAAATATTGTTCACAAATGTGTCTAAATGTGTGTTAGTGAGCACTTCTCCTTTGCCGAGAAAATCCACCCACCTGGCTTGTCATATGAAGATGCTGATTAGACTATGGAGGATTATTGCACAGGTGTTTCTTAGGCTGGCCACAATAAAAGGCCACTCTAAAATGTGCAGTTTTACTGTATTTGGGGGGGGGGTCAGTATCTGGTGTTAGGGTTAGGGTTAATCCCTCTCTCTCTCTCTTTCTTTCTCTCTCTCTCTCTCTCTCTCTCTCTGACTGCAGTTTGTCGTTGTAATCGACTTGAGTGGGCAAATGCTCACATTCGATGGCGTCTGGCTCTTTGGAGAGGTGTTCTCTTCACGGATGAACCCTAACCCTAGCCCTAACCCTAACACCAGATACTGACTGGTTTTCGGACCCCACCCCCAGGACCCCCCCAATACAATAAATATGCACATTTTAGAGTGGCCTTTTATTGTGGCCAGCCTAAGTCACACCTGTGCAATAATCCTGCTGTCTAATCAGCATCTTGATATGCCAAACCTGTGAGGTGGATGGATTATCTCGGCAAAGGAGAAGTGCTCACTGACACAGATTTAGACACATCTGTGAACAATATTTGAGAGAAATGTGTACATAGAAAAATTCTTAGATCTTTCAGTTCAGCTCTTTTTTGCCAAAAACAAAAGGGTTGCGTTTATAATTTTGTTCAGTATATATGTAAATGTGAAACCTGAATGAGAACAGAGGGGAGAGGAGCTTTTCGGGTGGGTCTCTACTGTCCTCTACTGGGACAACACGGCGCTGCACTGAAGAAATAAAGCGGGACAGCAGCAGCTGATGTCTCCACACACAAGCCCTTTATTATTAGTTCTCCAAACTCGCAGGAAAACACAGTTATTTACAGCTGTAAACTCAACAGGTTTCAGACTGACAGAGAACATGTTAAAGGCATGCAAAGGGTTCAGACAAGAACAAGAAAATAAATCCAACCACTTGCATACAAGTTGGAGGCTGATATTAAACTGTGCCTTTAGGTTTGAATAATACACATTCAAAATGTTTTTTTTTTGCATACACAGAACACAGTAAATGGTCCGTACAGTATTTGTTAAATCACATTTGTCGAAATCAAACACATTTCTGACGTACAGTAAAGAAAAATCTGTGAAAGTGCGGGATGACATTTTAGGAAATATAATGGCAGTCTTAACCCAGAGTCTGACGAGAAGATGAATCAATCAGTTTATCTCAACGTGTTTCTCTCTCCGGGATGCGTTTACGGTCACATGTAAGCCCAGCTTCATCAAAACCCCCACAACGGTCTTACTTTTTTGATTCTTGGACACAAAAAATAGAACAAAGATTACATTGGCTGACAGTGGAAGCCATGCCTTTCAGTAGCAGTTAGCATCGGACCTGTTTCCCTGCATTCATACGTTTTAGTTTTTATTTACAATAGATGCAGTTGGTATGCAGAAGTCAGTATAGGTTTTTTCCCTAACAAAAAACCATCTACAATGTCTCATTTCCCCTCTACTCACCAGGGTTATGTCATTCTGTTTCTGTTCAATTTTTTTTTGTATGAATATCTTCACTGTCTGGTGAAAACCTTGGATGTCCAAAGCATTGCTTTTTTAGGAAATGAAAATAAAACGCTAACTTGAAAACATTTATTGAGCTATTCGGGTCAGACAAAATCAGACGAAAACTGTTTAAATATTTGTAAAAATCCACAGACGCTCGTTGCGGTGACCAACACGATTGATTCATAAATTCTTTTTATTTGACTAAATAACGAGATACAAGGTTAGCGATGATATATAAACCGGAGGCGAGACATTTGGTGAAAAATTGATGTAGCCTGCTGTAAGTTGTCTATGTGTCCAGGCGTACTCCACCCCATCAAGGGCGTAAATCCCAGGGGGGTCGGGGGGGTCACGACCCCCCCCCATCTAAGGGTTGTCCCCCCCTAGAAATATCATTAAAACAATGCTGAGTATTGTAAATAAAATAATGATGTACACTTAAATATCTGTGTAAGCAGTAAAACAATACAAACCCCAAAAAGTGCTTTTTAAGTTTAGAAATATTTTGAGTCCCCCCTCCCTTGCCTCAGAGTGGTTTGGTCCACTGCATGTTGTAGGATCTGCGCTACACTCACGGTGACAGTCACATCGGTGGTGACAGGAATGTAGTAAGTAGACGGTTCAAAGCTGTCTTATTCACATTAAACATCAGATTAAGTTTTTCTTTTCTCATATAGAAATGATGCTGAGTAATTAATGAATTAGTCATGACAAAAAAGTTCGCTATGTTAGTGTAATATAGTGTAACGTTACCTAGCTTGTTGGATAGAAATGCACCCACTACAACTAACGTTACCACGGCGACAAGCCTTACGTTATGTGTGTGAACTTATATTAGGGTTAATTTTGGAGATCTACAGTTGTTTTTTGCTCAATATGAAATTAAGTGGCTGATCAGTTAAGTATATATCCTCTGTCCCAGACATAACCTAATATTTATGTGGAGGACGCAAGATCATTTTTATTGAATCAAGAGAAACACTGAAAAGAAGGATAATGGTACAATCTCCATGCTACACTAATGAAAAGAAGGATAATGGTACAGTCTCCATGCTGCACTAATGAAAAGAAGGATAATGGTACAGTCTCCATGCTGCACTAATGAAAAGAAGAATAATGGTTCAGTCTCCATGCTACACTAATGAAAAGAAGGATAATGGTACAGTCTCCATGCTGCACTAATGAAAAGAAGGATAATGGTACAGTCTCCATGCTGCACTAATGAAAAGAAGGATAATGGTACAGTCTCCATGCTACACTAATGAAAAGAAGGATAATGGTACAGTCTCCATGCTACACTAATGATAGTATTAAGGCTTTCCTCTGTGGACGCATGTCTTCTGCGAGTATAATTGTGGCTGTATTACTTGTGTCCCCTTCAAAAATTGCTCTTCAGAAATTTTATGTTTATTGTCCCCCCCTACTGTTAGATCAGATTTACGCCCTTGCACCCCATCTGCCCTGGTTCTGGTTGGAAAGCACTTTTGGGTCAGTTTATGCTGTTTTAAATGCGCTTTATAAATAAAGATGACTTGACTTGACTTTTTGGGGATGTTGGAATGGATATTTTTTAACTTTTTAAAGGGACCTAAGCTAGCAGATTCTAAGCTTGGTTAAAGATGCCCGGAACATTCCTCTTTACTGATATACTGATATTCATCTTCTCATCGGACTCGGACTTGCGGATTTGTTCCTTTAGTCTTGATGGATTTAGCCTCACAGACTGTGTGTAAAGTCATAATGAACTTCCTCGAAAAAGATTTCAAAAACTTTAAGCAACTCACTACAAATGGAAAGGGCTCTGCATATGCACAATAAACAACAGCTATGTTCAAAGAAGCTACCTATGTCTAATATGCCTGTATATCATTGCTATATTATACTTCATACTACTATACATACAAAGTCTACACGGATAGATTTGAGCTTTACAGAATGTATCTTTAAACAGGTTAGTCTGTACAGGACTGTCTTTGGGTAAACTCTGCATATTAATCATCCCAACCTCTACTTTCCATAGAAATCTATTCAACAGTGTTAAATGAAAGCATACATAATGTATCTCTCTCTCTCTCACACACACACACACACACACACACACACACACACACACAATCAAATCCCAATCAATCATCCAACATCAACACTGCAGCGTGTGGCCATCAAAGCTAAAACCAATGTAACACTTTTCTGAAGAAAAATAAACTCTGTTCACCCGTTTATTCAGTATTCAGATCGCTGAGATAAAACCGTGATTAAAAATAGACTCAGGTAGCCTGAGTCTGCCATGATTCAGATGAGATTCATATTATTCTATATACTGATCTGTGGCATGTTAGTGAAGCAACAGTGAAGAAGTCCATCACACTCTGATTGAGAGTCCAGGTACTCTGAAAACATCCACTCCAAAATATCGAAACACACAGCTGGAGGTGCTCTCTGTTGCATAGTTGGGTCCACCAGAGAAATGTCCGAGAAACTGATAAAAGCTTTGGGGGAGGGGTTGTGGAAAAGGCCGAGAAGGTTGTTGGAAAATGTATAAATAATAATAATAATAATATGTACACAAAAGCGTGTTATTTGACTAGATTTCTCTCCTGAAAAACTACTGAAACCTCCTCGGCTGTAGCACAGCAGCGTATGTCTTAATACAGTAGTTGCCAAACTTTTTTTAGGCAAGGGCCCCCCCTTTTGTAGATACAAATCATTATATGCGGTTCGACTGGGAAGTTGGCAGTCGGCTTCTGAAAATCCAATTGTGGTCGCCACTACGTATTTCGGTAGTTGCGGTGTTTGGTGTGGCTTCATCGTGCTTGCTTGTGTTATGTTTCGCCGGGAGTCCTTTCACAAACGTGTCCATGCTTTGTTAGCAGTGCAGCAGAAACATGTTTTATTTATATAACTCTGCCCCCCCCCCCAGTATGGGAACCACTGTCTTAATACATATTATCTTACAAAGCTGGGATGAAGGCTGGGGAGTTCTTCTTTTCCATTTTGACGGCCACGATAGAAAAACTTGTGCTGTCCTTGGTGCTGCTGGCGTACTAATACCACGGGGGGACTAGAGAGATTTTCATATCATATGAAAAGCTTCAACTTTTTTGACGACATATCAGCAGATATTCATTTTAACATGAACACAAACACGTTTGATTAGGATCGTCACTTATTTAAAGGCTCAGAGGCCCTGTGCACAGTCACACAAGTGTTAATAAATATGTATTTATTTTTCTTTGCTACAACTTAGCTCTCCTCTCAGGTCTGTGTCGGAGTATACAGTGTGTGTTTTGTCTTTGTTTTGTTATTATGATTGTTACATTTGATGTTCTATTTGCTTTGTATGTGTATGCTTATGTAAAGCACTTGTAATTGCATTTGTGTATGAAGTGTGCCATATGAATGAATTGCTCTGCCTTACAGACATCTCCTTCACTCGCTCTGTTTTATAAAAAAAACAGTGCTACTTTTATACGACCTAAATATATCTTTGGTATGCCTGTGCTGCACTTTGTTATTTATCAACTGACATATGCGGCGATAAAGAAATATTTATAAGCTCAAAGCGGCCAATATTCCTAACCATGCCCTGTATCGGCCGGGCTCTGGGGGTGACTGTATAGACGCACGTCGTACGGCACTCGTGTGGTTTGGATTTGAAAAGGATTTCAGGCCAGACTTGTTTTGTCCAGGTTTTACAAGCCACGTTTCCACAACCCATCCAAAAAAGGGCAAAAGGTAAACGTCACACAGTATTGCTGTAGGAACAAAGTGCAATTTAGCTTCTTTCGTCATCGTGTGTAAGCTGCACTTACACTGTTTTTTTAAGCCTGAACGGTAGACGAGAACATCACGCTGCGTCCTTAGAGGCCGCCGCTGCCGGCAGGACTTGGCCAGCGTGTCTCCCCCCGCCTTTCTTGCCGCGGCCCGGAGAGCTGGGGTTGGACGCTGACATTCGGACGCTCCCTGCCCCGTGAGGAGGAGAAGGAGGGAGGGGGGGAGGGGGGAGGGAGGGGAGGAGGAAGAGGAGGTCGGGGACAGAGAGGAGGAGGTGGAGGACGAGGAGGGCGAGGATGAAGAGTAGGAGGAGGATGTGTAGCAGCTGTGTTGGGAGGCGTGGGCGACGCTGGAGGTGGAGGTGGAGGTGAGGGCGAGGTGCTGCTGGCGTTGGCTGCCGCCGCCCCGAGGCCCGCGCTGGGCCGGGCCGCCGCTAGCGTGGGATGGCGACGAGACGTGGCTGGATGAGGGGAGGAGACGACCCAGATTCAGAGACGGGATAAAAGACTTGTGAGGAGGAGCGGGGACAGAAAAGGAGGGCAAGGGCCGAGAGGGGGAGCGCGGCGGGGAGTCTGGCGCGTTTTTCACCGTGGAGGAAGAGGAAAGGGGACACAGAGAAGCCTGATGCCTGGAAGGCTGGGCGGAGGAAGGAGAAGAGGGACGGGAGGGACACTTTGAAGGCGGAGACAGAAGAGAGTGTTTCCCAGAAGAGGGGGTGGAGGAAGCAGAGGGTGAAGAAGCAGAGGAGGAAGACGAGGAGGAGGAGGAGAAGGAGAGTTCGGTGGTGTCTGAGCAGTGAGGAGTGGACAGAGAGGCAGACGGGTGTTTCCCAGAGCTATGGCACAAGGCGGGGATCTTAGAGGCACGCAAAGCAACGAGCGAATGGCTACTATCCCCGGCTGCTCTACTGCTCCCGCTGTCCGCCTGTAAACAGACATCACGGGATACGGCAAGTCACACAGCATACAGGAAAAAAAAGAGAACAACACTCAATTTGAGCACCCACAAATGTTACTTCTATGGCTTTGGCCAGCCAATCCCTTTCTTAACGCTGGAAATGGTACAGTCCACTCATCTCACGCCACAAAGTGGTCCAGAGAAAACGTCCCTACAGAGCAGATGATTCCGGTAACCTGTTGACACCATAGATGTTGTTCTATATCTACGGTTGACACACTGACCATTAGTGCTCTAATTTAAAGGTCCCATGGCATGAACATTTCACTTTCTGAGTTTTTTTTTAACATTAATATGCGTTCCCCCAGCCTGTCTATGGTCCCCCAGTGACTAGAAATGGTGATAGGTGTAAACCGAGCCCTGGGTATCCTGCTCTGCCTTTGAGAAAATGAAAGCTCAGATGGACCAATCAGGAATCTTCTCTTTATGAGGTCATAAGGAGCAAGGTTACCTCCCCTTTCTCTGCTTTGCCCGCTCAGAGAATTTGGCCCACCCATGAGAGAGAGAGAGAGACATCATGGCTTTCAAACGAGCAAAGTGGCAGTTGGTCAAGGCCACACCCCCACCCTCCACCTTGCGCCCCCCCTCCTCAATAGCTACAAACACAGAAATGGCACATACTAACGCTCATTGTGGGACTGGCTCTAGTGGCTGTAATTCTGCACCTAGACTTAATTCGGGAAAGAGACTTCAGATACAGTATTAGAGGACCACTAAGGTCTATATAAAAGAGACTTCAGATACAGTATTAGGGGACCACTAAGGTCTATATAAAAGAGACTTCAGATACAGTATTAGGGGACCACTAAGGTCTATATAAAAGAGACTTCAGATACAGTATTAGGGGACCACTAAGGTCTATATAAAAGAGACTTCAGCTACAGTATTAGGGGACCACTAAGGTCTATATAAAAGAGACTTAAGATACAGTATTAGGGGACCACTAAGGTCTATATAAAAGAGGCTTCAGATACAGTATTAGGGGGACCACTAAGGTCTATATAAAAGAGACTTCAGATACAGTATTAGGGGACCACTAAGGTCTATATAAAAGAGACTTCAGATACAGTATTAGGGGGACCACTAAGGTCTATATAAAAGAGACTTCAGATACAGTATTAGGGGACCACTAAGGTCTATATAAAAGAGACTTCAGATACAGTATTAGGGGACCACTAAGGTCTATATAAAAGAGACTTCAGATACAGTATTAGGGGACCACTAAGGTCTATATAAAAGAGACTTCAGATACAGTATTAGGGGACCACTAAGGTCTATATAAAAGCATCCAAAGAGCACTATGTCATGGGACCTTTAACGTCAGACCTGAAACTAGTTCTTGCGATGTGTCGTCAGACCTATCTAAAGGTCAGAGTCTACAGCTGTTGGCCAATCACAGCCTGCCGTCACAGAGAGGGCTGAGATCAAAATGAATTGTACAGTGGTGGAAGAAGTATTTATATCCTTTACTTAAAGAGGCGCTATGCAGTTTTGGCAATTTCTTCGCTGTTTTGTTGCCTTTTGCTCACAGGTTTCTCTATAGATATAACTGCTGACTCCTCTCTCGGTCAGTCTGCCGTTTCCTCTTTCTCTGTTCCTCCGAAAATGCTTTCCTAGCTTTCTGCTTCTTTTTTGCCGGCTCAGCCATGACGATAGTGTGAAAAACTCCATCGCTACCTTGTTCTTATAGCTAGCCGGTTCCTGAATGGGCGTGTATGTGTGCAGTGCCGTGAAGCACTTTGTTACATCGCGAGACCTGATATCACGCGATACTTCCTGACGCTGAAAAGTTGCAAGGGGGGTTCTTCTGCTCACAGGCGCTAGGGGGAAGCGAGACGACCACCATTCAACCCGAAAAAAAGTCATATAACCATTCCAAAGCTGTTCAGTTAAGGTGAATTAAGCTAAAAAAAACTCCATAGTTCCCCTTGAACTAAAAGAAGCAATGTCACAGTTTTGGGCAGGGTCTCTATATGTTGTTGGTCGCTGGGCAGTATTTAGGCTCACAGAACCAGCCACATTTTCTCTTCTTGGCTAAATTGCATTTTTGCTTTCCATTACATATAACAATATTTTTTTGGATTAACATAATCTTGAAGAAACATTCTTTCTTTATTCTATACTGGCCAAAGACATAGTAGTAGCACGCATGACTGACCTAATGAAGTGCTACTTCTCTTAAATTAATCACAATCAGCCTGGAAACAGTAAAGTTCATGTACAAACAAAATGTCTGTGACAGAAATTATTTCAAGACATACAATACTTTCAGAATAACTCGTTTTGTAATTACTTTAACTTGTCATGAAATACATTATGATTCAACTCTTTAAACAGTGGTGCCACCGACCACAACATACATGCAGTACTGACACGATGACATATACTTTCATGACACATAAATGTGAGGGTAATCAATGACGGAGGTTTCAACTGGATTATTAATATTTGTAAATGGTGGCTTTTGTGTCCTTGTTTGAGGAACAAGAGATTTTGAGAGTTTCTGACACCCGGATATAATATTTCCACAACTCACTGCCAGATGAAGAACGCTTGTACACAGTGAACATGCAGGTTGCATGCAGGTCAAGATCCACTCCCTGATCCAGAAACTCAACTGTCAACTGTGCTGAGTTTCGAAACGTAGCTAATTTTGGATATGGAGGCATTAATGGGTACTATCGCAAAATCAGGGAGTGTATCTTGAAAGAAGGGAGCCAAGGTGAAGAGGAACATGCACAGACAGATATAACTGGAGAGACCACACAAGATAAGACATAAATTGACCATGGCAGAAATGAGCTCAACACATTTAAAAACGCACTGCAAACAGTCAACTCATTAACCAAGCTATTGACTAATTGTTAATATATAAAACAGACAAGTAATGGCAGACTTTTCACCCTCATCTAAGCTATTTATCTCAAATAAGATAGTAATTTACACAGATGACTTAACCCCAAATGTCTGCTTGCTGATTGCATATTTCAGGGACTAAGAGGGTAAACTCATGTCTCATGAGAGTTTCAGATGATTTCTTTAAAGTGGAAACATTCATTATTGATTTTCTTTTAGTTAGTTATCACTAAATAGTTGAATGTACTGATACTTGACAAAAAAAAAGGTCAAAGGTTGATGACTAACCCTAACCCTGGTATGAGTAACACAAATCCAGATGCCATTTATTGGAGCATTACTGGGGATTTTCCACCGAAAGCAGAACGTCTGTGGACCGGCTCCGTTCTCCGCCGTCCGTCAATACCCACCAGGTCCGGATTTGTGGCGTAACGGCTGCGGCCATGACTGACAGTTGAAGTCACGAGGACCAACGAGATCTCGTGAATTCAGGTAGAATAGAACCACAAGACCAACAACAGTTTGTTTCCATCCAGAGGAGTAGAGGGGAAACAGCTCTGTGCTGTGTCTTCAAGGTGTAGTGCAGGGAAATATGATCCACCGTGAGAACAGTGTATTTTATTTTGAAAATTAACCGGATGTTTTATATTGTTTCTGTGCTCAACTTCCTGTCCCGCAAAAACAGAAGCTCTGCGTATCTGCTCCGGAGGGCTGCGGACCGCTGGAGCTGGGACGCAGTCGGAACGCAGCCGTTCTGCAACCGGTGGAAATACAGATGTTGACTTTAACGGAAACCTAATGACTCCGCCACCGTTCCAGAGCAAATCCGCAGACGTTCCGCAACCGGTGGAAATTGGGGGTTACGGTGTTTCCCCTTCAGTCTATGCTGACTCAGGTCTCTCAGAGTTCATTTACCTGCTTCTGGGTGGCCTGCTGCTGGTCCTTAGCTGTCTTCTCTGGCGAGCCAGAGGAGGGCGAGGGGTGAGACTTGGTGTGGAGTCGCTGAGCAGAAGAGTTGGCGCTGCTGCTGGAGGTCTAGCAAAGAGATGCATAATCACAGGGTTAGTTAGTAACATGCATCCTGATGTAATGAACATGTGCATTACTGTACGTAGTGGGGTATGTCAGTCATCACTGCTGGTTGAAATGGGCAAACAGTAAGAAAGTTTTAAACAATATCAGACGATATTGAGCAACATTATCAAAGATGTGATTGGATGCAAACAGACAGGAAATGTGTGCAGGGTGATGTGAAGTGAGGCAAAAGTCCATCTGCGTGAGCTGAAAATGTTTTTACTTTTGCAAAAGCAATTCATACAAAGGGAGGAAAATAACAGAGAAGTTAGGCAAGTTTTGGGAACACAGACAGACTCCTGGTACGTATATAGGCAGGCTGGCTGAACCTAACGTTTGTACAGTGGGACCAAATTCCATTCCCAAATTCTCTGTCCACAGGAGCAAATGCCAGGAGGTGAGTTCTTACTAAAACAAAATTATGACTGATTTGTTAACTGCATGTCAAATTAATCAGAGCACACAAGGCCTAAGTTACCATAAGACCGGTTACTGACAAGCATTTAAAAGGCTATCTTTAAACGGAGTCCAACACAGTCACTCCACATAAAACATAACAGGGCTACATTCAATTCCAGGTAACCTCGAGAGGAACAACGAGGGCAAAACAGCCTCACCTAACTATTTTAACTGAATATTCTCCGTCTAGCTCTGCTGAAAAACACAGAATTTGCAGCACGTTACCAGGCCGTTCAGTACCGAGCCTGTTTGTAACCGGTAGGCAACCCCAATGCGATCTTCCCCTGTTTAACTAACATTACGAGATAGTGTTGTATTGTATTGTTGTATGGACTCAAGGCGAGTGCGCTGCTGAGAATGAATAGGAGAAACACTGGAATGGATATTTGGCGTTATTTTACGGGGGAACACTACATCAAACTGGAAATTAGATTAATGTCCCGGATCGTTCCGGCCCACTTTAACCCCCGCATAGAACACCGAACATATGTGAAGAGTCAGACAGTCAGAGCAGAGAGCCCGCCACCAGCCCAGCATTACTGAAGCAAGCGAGCTCCGCAGGCAGAGGAACATCAGACCTGTTTCTTGGTGGAGGTTTTCCCAGTGTTGTGTGGAGGCTGTGCTTTGGCCTTCTTACTCTGAGGTGGATTTGGGCCCTTGAGGATCTGAGAGGCTGGCCTCTTGGATGGGCTTCTCTCCCTTTCTCGTTTGGCTTTGTCTTTAAGCTGAGCTGTGTCAGTGGAGTCAACGAAAGATTCGGGGGACTGAGGAGGCGAAGACATACTGCCCACGCTGATTTCCAACTGTTTTATGGACTCTTCCAGACTGTCAATAGAGTCGAGCGTAGTTTTGCAGAGCTCCTTCCTCTGGCTTCGTGACTTTGAGTGTCTGGTGTCAATGGGAGAGGAGACCTTGATGTCTCTGTCGCAGGCATTGCCTTCACCCAAGTTCAATTGTTTGGTACTGTTGGTCTCAAACCTCTTTGATTCTTTTGTCTTCTTCTTGGTCGTCTTAGCTGGCGTTCTGTCCGACGCTATCTCTTCCTCTTCCTCATAGACAACAACCTGAAGAGTCTTCTTTCCTGTTTTGGTTGTCCCTGTCCGCATGGCCTGGCTAATTGCAGCCAGTTTGTCTTTGGGAAACTTAAATTTAAATTTCCTTTTGGTCTCTGGCTTTCTAGGCGATTCTGGTTTATCCTGGTCTTGGTTTTCAGAAATTGAGCCATTATGGACTGAAGTTCTCTGATGTTGCATATGTAGAGAATTCTGACCATTTCCTGTGAAGTCTTTAAGGTCTAAGCCCACATTGGATTCGGTGATGCACATTTTTCTTACGTCCTGTTTCTCTTCATCCTGCAGTGTCTCCTTTTCCTCCACAATATTTTCTGGAAAGAGAATCCCATTAAAGTCTTCTTCAGATTCAAAGATGGTAGACAGACGCTTGTAGGCTGACTGAATGTCCATAGGCTCATTCAGGAAAATGATAATAGGTTTATTATCAGAGTCATCACTGTCCTGGAAACTCCGGTTCTCATATGCCAGATAAATAGGTTCACCGGTGCTGTCCCCAGCTGCGATCTGTACGTCAGAAGGACTCATTTCAGCTAGTTCTTCCTCTTTGGACTGTGTCCGGACTCTTGGACTCCTGGAGATTCTAAGGCTGATTTTACCAGACGGAGGTGGTGGAGGAGGAGGAGGAGGTCCCTCATTGTCCCAAATTTCGGGGCTCAGGCTACCTCCTTCTTCCGTGTATTGCGGTTGGTCCCTGGATAGCTGCACCGTTGCCTCCGGGTTCTGGGATAAAAGTTTAGGGACAGGAGAAGAAGCTACACACTCCGGGTCTGAGCTCAGAGACCTATCCTGCTCAACGTCTATCAAGCAATCCTCTGGGGTGTCTTCTTTTTGTAGAGTTACAACCACCATCAGGTTTGACTTCTTCTCAGCTGGTACCTCTTTGACAGAGTTTTCATTTGTCTGCTCAGGACTTGTGTCAGCAGCTTGAATGTTTTCTTTTTGAAGAGTAACAACTGTTGTAAACTTGACCTTCTTTTCTGCTGTGGTTGGGGAGCGCACCTGTCCAACAACCTCCTTGTTAATCTGATCAGAACTTTTCACAGTAAGATCATTTTGTTTTTGTGAAGTTGTCACTGCAAGTACCTCCATCTTCTCTGCTTTCTTTTGGGTTGGTGTTGGTACCTCCTCATTCTTCTGGACAGCCTGAACATCTTGTAAAGCGACTGGTGGGGGTACCAACGCCTTCTCTACTCTTGCACAGTTTGAGGAAGGCAATTGTTTCAGCATATTCTGCTCTGTTTTCTTATTATTATTAGGATTGACATTGTCTTTCTTTACTCCAATGTGTCCTTCCAGTGCAACTGCTGTTATGAGTTTACGAGGGCAGCCATCTGTAATTCCCATCTGAGAAACTGACTGGTGGTCAGATGGTGCTAACTCTGAAATCTTTAGACGTGGAGATGTCCTCACCTCTTTTTTCCATTGCTTATTTCCACCTGGCAAATCATTATAATTTGACAGTTTTGTAGTCACCTATGATTAGAAAAAGCAAGATTAAACACTTCATAACCTGGAAATTAGCAAGAAAATATAAAATTTTGTGTTTTATATCCCAGTATTACTTAAAATACATGCCCATTGTTTCTCCAGTATTATTATAGACAACTAGTGTTCATATAAGCATTCTCATGTCTTTGTATCTATTACCTACGTAGGCAAGGGTTGTGTATGTGCTGTATTGTGGGTGTGTGTGCTCAGGCATAGTGTGATCGATCCCAGTTAAAAGGATATGAAAGACTTGAGAAGCCAAAAGCAGGGTGGAGAGCTGAAGTTTATTAATCCCAAAAGGCAGGTATGGAGTATGTACAGTTCATATAACCAAAGATCAAGGGAAGAAAATGCAAGAGGCACTGCCAGGGCGAAAGATGTTTAGGACAGTCTTCATCGCACTTTTCCTATTGGCAGTTTGGCCCTACCACTGGGCTGAGGTGGGTGTGGCTTACCTGCGTCAGAGTTTACGAAAGCGGAAGTCAACAGAGTCGGAAAGAAAGCCAGGTGTTTTATTGAAAGGTTTTTTTTCCTTATCAAGTTAATGTTAATGTTAATGGTTTGTCCCCATCTTAAATGTCACAAATGTCAAACATCCTAAACGTTAATCTGACCCATGGCTACCATGTTTTTCAAAAAGAAGAGATTACAGAAAGGTAGCACCAGTTTAGTGTCATGATGTTCTGATTTATATCAGTAGAATCATATACTATACTGTGACTTCTTTCAACATGCTATAGTGATTTTTTTTGACATACTATACTATGACTATTTTTTTATACATGCTATAGTATGACTTCTTTTATCACTTTTTCGACATACTATACTATGTCTTTTTTATCCGTTTTTCGACATACTATAATTACTTTTTAATGTTTTTTTCAAAATGTGAAAGTTTGCATGTTCTGACTATACTATTACATTTTTTATCACTTTTTTCAACATACTGTACTGACTTTTTTATCACTTTTTTTCGACATAGTACTATGATGTTTTAATCACTTTATGGTCATACTATCCTATTACTTTTTTAAATTACTTTTTTCGACAAGCTATACTATGACTTTTTTCAACATGCTATACTATGACTTTTTTGACATACTATGCTATAACGTTTTCGTACATTTTTTCAACAAGCTATACTATGACTTTTTTCAACATACTATACTAGACTTTTTTATTACTTTTTTCGACATGCTATATACTATGACTTTTTTCGACATTCTATACGATGAATTTTTTATCCCTTTTTTCGACATACTATACTATGACTTTTTTCGACATATTATCCTATGAATTTTGTATCCCTTTTTTTGACATACTATACTATGACTTTTTTAAATAATGTTTTCAACATACTATACAATGACCTTTTTGACACACAATACTATGACTTTTTTTTATAATTTTTTTCAACATGCTTTACAATGACTTTTTTCATCATACCATATTCATTTTCATGAAAGGCATTTTAGTTGAAGAGGAAGTTGATTAAGTTTTACAGGAAGGTGGCTAGAAAAAGTATACTAAATGACTGGGATTCGAACCTGAGCCTCCTGCATGACATCATGACATATCCAGTTGTCTTAGAGTATGGGGGATTTCTTGTTAACGTGTGAAAAAGTTATTTTCTCATGCTATGACATGTTATACTATGACTTTTTTTTCGACATTCTATACTATGACTTTTATGACTTTTTCCGACATACTATGCTATGACTTTTTTCATAAATCTTTTCAACATGCTATACTATGACTTTTTTCGACAATTTATACTACGACTATTTCGACATACTATACTAGGACTTTTTTGAAAAAAAATTTCAACATATTATGACCTATTTGACATGCTATATTATGATTTTTTCATGAAAGGCATTTTAGTTGAAGAGGAAGTTGTGTAAGTTTTACAGGAAGGTGGCTAAAAAAAGTAAGTTGACATTCCCTGACTGGGAATCGAACCTTAACCTCCCACATGATAGTCAACGATATAACTCATTGAGCTACCCAGTCGTTGCATTTAGTGGGTGATTTCTTGTTCATGTGCGCAAAAAAGTTATTCTCTCAGAAAAACAAGCAAAAAGACGATCCTATTTCTCTGAATTCATGAGTCATTATATTATGAGTTCCCGGAAACAGAGCTCTTCTTCTGTAACCCCTGCAAGGTTGACTGTTCAAATCTTGTAGTCTGCAACAATTCTAGTTGATGAAGAGAAAAGTGATAAGGTTGTGTACCTGTCTCTTTCCCAACCGGTTGTTTTGAAGAGATAAATGCACTTTTCGTCATACTATACAATAACTTTTTTTCCAAACTTTTTTCGACATACGATACTATGATTTTTTTTCCTGCTATTTTCGACATACTATACTATGACTTTTTTTTTTTAATCCATTTTCAAAAAACAGAGCTCGCTTTTTGGAAATTCATAAGCTTTCTCTGTCAGGTCAGAAGACAGAAGGTTGCATGTTTGAATCTTATATGGTTCGATAAGTTTTGAGATCCAATATACTAAGTGAAAGAGAGAAATATGCCAAAAACCTAAACATTTCTGTCAGGTCAGATAGCTTAGGGAGATAAGAGAATGATTGGTAGACAGAAGGTTGTGTGTTTGAATCTTACAGGCTGTATAAGTTTCAAGACCTACTTTACAGGAATGGAAAATTCTAATTGATGAAGAGAAAAGTTATAAGGTTATGTTCCTGTCAGTCTCGTTCCCAACCAGTTCTTTTTAAGAGATAATAGCATAAGGACATTTTTCATAATTTTTTTCAACATACTATACTATGACTTTTTTCGGCATACAATTCTATGACTATTTTATCATTTTTTCTACATTCTATACTATGAATTTTATTCGACATACTATGCTAAGACTTCTTAATAATGTTTTTCAACATACTATACTATGAATTTTTTTATCACTTTTTCTGACATACTAAACTATGACTTTTTTTCAACATAACGTATCTTGATGTTCCCTGACTGGGGTTCGAACATGAGCCTCCTGCATGACAGTCAACTACATAACTCATTGAGCTACCCAGTCGCTGCAAGTTGTTGGTGATTTCTTGTTTATCTCAGAAAAACAAGCAAAAAAACAATCCTATTTTTCTGAATGAATGAGTCATTATCTTATGAGTTCCCAAAAACAGAGCTCTTCTTCTGTAACTCCGCAAACATGATCCTTCTTTCTTGTATTAACTTTACTAAAGAGGCAAAAAACAGAGCTCTGTTTTTGGGAATTGATAAACTTTTCTGTCGGGTCAGATAGCTTAGAGTGATAAGAAAATGATTGAAAGACACAAGGTTGAGTGTTCAGATTTCGCAGGCGGCAACAATTCTGATAAATGAAAAGTTACATGGTTGTGTACCTGTCTCGTTCCCAACCGGTTGTTTTGAAGATATAAATGCACTTTTTCGACATGCTATACTATGACTTTTTTTCAACTGACTATACTATGATTTTTGTATGACTTTTTTATCACTTTTTTCAACATACTATAACATGACTTTTTTATCACTTTTTTAACATGCTATACAATGAGTTTTTTTCGATATATTATACTATAAATTTTATCACTTTTTTCAACATACTATAATATGACTTTTTTCTGACTTTTTTCGACAAACTATAGACTTTTTTATCACTTTTTTCGACATGCTATACAATTACTTTTTTGACATTCTATACTATGAATTTTATGACTATTTTCTACGTACTATGCTATGCATTTTTCATAATTTTTGTCAACATGCCATACTATGACTTTTTTCGACATACAATTCTATGACTATTTTATCTACATTTTTCTACATTCTATAATATGAATTTTATTCGACATACTATACTATGAATTCTTTATCCCTTTTTTCAACATACTATAACATGACCTTTTTTCGACATGCTATACAATGAGTTTTTTCGATATACTATACTATGACTTTTTTAACACTTTTGTCAACATACTATACTATGACTTTTTTATCACTTTTTTAACATGCTATACAACAAGTTTTTTCGATATACTGTTGTGGCAAAATGTGATAAAATCTGGTATAAAATATATAATGTACAAATAGTATGATACTCAATAAGAGATGACATGTAATTGGCCTTGAAGAAGGGAAAGATCTTCTCCCCTGCACACTACCGTCAGTACCACAGAACACCTGCAGTTTCCCCTGCACACTACCGTCAGTACCACAGAACACCTGCAGTAGCTATGATGGCACACCATGGAAGCAGTCGTGCCAGTTGCGGTATAGTCTACCCGGTCAAAAGTTCACTCAAAACTGCAAGATTAGCAAAATGACCTCATACAGTGGAAAATCCCCAGAAGAGGTGGTCTTAAGCTTCGAAAATAGCCAACTGAAGTGTTACACGCACATTCTGCAGGTGGTCATTGGAGCACTTGGCAGGGGGAGGATCTCTCTTTTTTACGATAAAAGTGGAGTACGACAAAGGAATCTTTAGCAAGCTTACCGGTACTTGCTCGGGCTTTCATGTGTGTTGATTTACTTTCGTGCACATTAAAGCTCTTTTTCTAATCTGATTCCCTTGACTGCTGCGTAACTCTTTTATAACTCTTAAAACTTGCACCTAAAGCGAGTAACGAGGATCATAGAGCGGTCGCAGCAAGCGGTGGAGTCTGCGCGGCTTATCTGGCCTTGAGCTGCGGACACTTCAAAATTTACTTCTTCAGTTTGGCGAGCCACATCCAGGAGGAGAACGTGACGAGACCTTTCTGATCCCGGGAGGAACTTGCATTCTGAAGCACCAGGGGCCCAAACATATATCAAAGGTAGGCAGAACCTAGAGGAAGTTTTAGTAAATTGGCATAAAGTGAATGGCTAGAATAACTAACAAAAACTCTGCCAACAGGAGTCAGATGTGAAAAATATAAGTTGTTTGTCTTGAAATACCATGGTGCGGACGAAGTGTATGAATGAGCGCATGAGTTTGGAAAGTGTGTTTGAAGGCTGAGACTAATAGCTCGAAAGTGTAAGGAGTAAGGCTAGAGGACAGATGAAGATGTACAACAGTAAATCAGACAGATAGGAGAAAGAGATATAATTTCGGTCTCGGCGCCTTTGTTTGTAGCACCGGCGCATAAGGTCACGGTCGCGAGGCTGCAGCAGGAGGCGCGAACAGGAAGATCATTATCGAGAAAGTCAGAATAATAGGAATAGTACATAATAGGATCTAGCTCAGGGGTGGCTGAGAGAGTTTTTTTAAGGGAAAAAAAAAGGGATAAAATAACAGAAAATAACAAAAAAAGAGGTTAATCCGCCAAGGGGAGGCGAAGTGCGCGGGTCAGCTAGGACAGATGATCTGAACCGCCCACGGTGGGCTGGGGTTTTTTTTAGGGTAAGAACCTTATTCCACCGAGGGGGCGAGGAGCGGAGCGCGGGTCGTTCAGGGCGAATGACTTAAACGGCCCAAGGGGGGCTAAGAAGGTTTTTTAGGGTAAGAACCTTATTCCGCCGTGTAGGGCGGTAAGCGCAGTCATGTAGGGAAAATGACTAAACCTCATAGAAAACAAGGTATAAAAATAAACTAGGGAGAAAAGTGGAGTAGAGTGTAAATTCAGAGTTCACGGCTGTAGGAAGGGGCTCATGGCCAGTGGTTTAGTTGTGGCTATAAGATAATAGTGGGCAATATCACTCTATTTTTGCAGAATTGGATCCGACAGCTTGTAGATAGACAACCTAGATTGCAAGCACAGCTAGAACACTGCTCACTCTCTCTTCTCTCTCTCTCCCTCGCTCACTCTCTCTCTCTGTCTCACACACATTTTCCCTTTACACACACACCCACACACACATAGTTAACAGCGCACACACACATTTACATCCCCACGCACACACCCAAAGACATATATCATATATACACCCACACATACACACACACATCTCTCTCTCTCTCTCTCTCTCTCTCTCTCTCACACACACAGACATATATCATATATACACCCACATTCAAGCACACATACACACATACACATCCCTCTCTCTCTCACTCTCACACACATATTTTTCCTTTACACACACATACACACTCACGTACTTAATAAATGAAAAGTCGTGCGGTGATAAGAATATGCAGCTGAGCAATTGTGAACTGTATTTAATCAGTAGATTTTTTGGATTAAAAACAAAATCAAATAGAGCACTAATTGCGGGTAATATAGCACAACCGTTTTGAGTCATAACACCTGTCAGGACGAAACAAAGGCCTTAGGGCCCACGAGCGCGTATCACTGACAGCCCATGACTAGTAAATGCCGAAAAACCATAAAGTGAGTTGGAAAGAAGGTAAATAAATAAGCAAACGGTTTTGGTTAATGCGAGTGGAACTGTAAGGCAGGTATATGAAAGGATAAGATGAAAAGGATCAGGAGAGGAAAGTGAACGTATGGAAAGAAAGCGAAACAAGAATCCTAAATTACTATGTTTTTATTAAATAAAGTAATCAAAAAGAAGGAAGAATGGGTAGAGGGAAAAGTAAGTGCTAGATTGGATTATGCAGGTAGGGATGACGTCAGAATGATAACTATGACAATGGCGGACGGCAAAAAAAAATAAAAAAAATAAAAATAAAAATAAATAAATAAAGAAAATAGCAATAGCAAAAACTATAGCAAACATCAAATAGGGGGCCCCACACCCAGTAATGATAACAGGAACAGATTGTGATCGAGTCGATAGCATAATTACATACAAAATGTTAAAATATATGTTGTCGGTATGGGGCATACAAGGGTTTTATGTTGGGTTGAAGGAATAGACCATAGTTGTGGTATGTTGCTAGAATTGAGTGATTTGTGGAGCTACCTGGACAGAGTTTAAGGGAATATTATTATTATCACTGCAAAAGTAAAGTCACTTTCATAGGTTTCATAGGTTTTCATAGGTTAAGTAAAAAGACAATTGGAGCTGAATTGAATAAAACATGGGGAAATTTAGTTTAACAATTTAGTCACTAAATGGGTACTAAAATGCTTTGATTGTCATTTGTGGCAATTATCATAAGGAGTTATGGATTACAGTTTGAAAGTTAAGGTGGGTTGTTTAAAGTTGACACATACAAACTGTAGTCATAAGAGAATTGACACCTGAAGCATTATTTAAGTTGACAGGTTGAGAGATTCCTTTAGTCACAGGCGGACATAGGTCATATTTAACATAGGAAAACACAGAGAAGTCTAGGGAGACACATACACACACACACACAGACACATATACAGAACATACACTGTGGGTTAAGAGTAAACCATACATTTTAGCACAAACACACACATAGTTAATTAGAGGGCATCCCAATTTTTCCACACCCATGAAGAACAGGATTAATTTATTGACGACAAGCACAATACACCCAATATTCTTACATCAACACACACTATCACGCACACTGGAGAGCAAGGCTGAGCAGGTGAAAATGACAGTACCAAAAGTGACAGCAGAGGAAGATGCTTTCCAGTGAAAGCTAATATTATTTGGAAAATCTCTAAAAAGTGGGTACGGCAAACAAAAGGTTTCCCGATCTGTGGCCCACGGGAGGGACTTTTGATTTGGTTAGGTGTGGGGATTTACAAACACTACGAGCAGAATAAACAAGAACAAGATCAAAAAAGAAGTCTGCAAACACACAAGCTTCCAGGACACGGGACCAGAAGGTCAAAGAACTGGTGCAGAAGGCAGTGAGCATGAGTGAGTTCAACCACTATCGAGCATCATTGTGGCTGGCAATGAGGACTACATCTCCAACTGAATAAATCCTGCCATACTCAGAAGACAGCCAATTGGGGACAGTTGCAGAAGTCCACAGGAAACAGAGGCAAGAGTTTGGCACCGACCCAGAGGAGGAGGACTGTAAAGAACTATGTTCAGACAGACTGTGGTTAAAGCGACTCCCAGGTCAAGCATCCAAATGCAGCTGACAAGAGACTGGGGAATATGACGGCAGAAACTTCTGTCTGGTCACGAGGCAAAGCTGGGCAGTTATGAGACACTCAGAGACCTGTCTGCCAAAGAAGCAGAGGAGAAGGCTCCGGACTGCAGCATCAAGATATGCAAACGACCAAGAGTGAAACTTCCTCAAAGACACCAGAAATATCAAGAGGACAAGGAAGGGAAACTTAAGCTGATGCAAATCTAAAGGCAGACAGGGAAAACATCATCTGGCTCAGAGGAAAGGATCAAAATCTGCACCTACGGGCATGACGGAAAAGCAGCAGCTATGCGTGAGTGTTAAAATCCACACACTTTGCTGGAGAAGGAGGCCCCAACCCCTGAAAATTATATATTGTCATGAGAAGCATGCTCTACCTTTTTTCCAGTGTGTTTAAGTTATGATTAAGGGTTTGTAGATATAACCTACATACTAAAAAATTAGAGTAAGAAGAATGTATTGGTCCCCCCAGGGAAATTGATGAGGTAAAGCTATTCACAGTCAATTTAAAAAGGATTGCACATATATCATTAGATTATATGAAGTAGAGTGTGAATGTAAGAAGCTGCAGTGAACGTTTTAAATCCACTGTTCCATCTGAAAGTCTCCCACCGATTGTATCATGCCATAACTATGGAAAAAATGATTGGCTAAGTGAAATTAAACTGGTATAACTATCTTATTATTGAAGAAGCAGCTACAGGAAGTCAAGTATCTTAGGAAATTTGGTTAGGACACAACGTAGGATGCATCAACTCAGCCCAGTCTGTGCGAATAACATTGAAAAAGGAAGCTGTTGAAGCCTCCCCTGAATGTACTTGTTGACATTTAGCCACTTCAGTTTTGGAAAATGCTTGTGACAGGTGTCCAAATTGATGTCAGACTAAAATTCTTTCTACTGCAATCTCTCTTCTACATTTTGCCATTAGGAATGCACACTGATTCGATCACTGCGCAAAGGGGGGAAGTGATAAGATGTTTACAGGCAGTATGGTGGTCTCCATTTCTGGCAGCCACTGTAGATAGGATGCTGCAGGAGTGCGACGTTTGTGCAGAAAAATTAGAACTTTTTGCGATTTATTCCACCACCGGACGGACCATTCCGACATCTGATGTTAGAGAACCAGTGACCTAACAGAATCAGGTAAGCTCTGGGTGTCGGCTTTACCTCCAGCACTAATGTCTATGTTAACATGTACTAACACGCACATAACCCCCGCATTAAATGCTTATGTGACGTCCCGTGTTTGTTTGTTTTCTTTTTTCAAAAGTCCGATTGAATGACCTCCACTCGAACAGCTAGAAGATAAATTGATCAGCTATCTAACCCAAATGTATCAAATCCATGAGTGTGTTTCAACAGGTGAAAGGTGCCACGGAAGAAAGATGTGCAGAGATTCTAGAAAACCTAATTCAGATAACTCCTGGAGATTGGGTATACATCCAAGTTTACAAACGAAGGTGGGACCAACCAAGACGGGAAGGCCTATTGAAAGTCCTATTAGTAACACCAACAACCCTCAGAGTAGAAGGTAAGACGTATTGATTCCATCTTAACCATCGCTGCAGAGCAAATGACCCAACCAGAGTACATGAAGCAGTTAGGGGAGGAGCATCAACAGAGCAGAACCTCCTGGATCAGGAAGGGCAGGTGACACCACCCCACAGGGAGTCAGACGATACCAATGCCGCAGAAGAAAAGATTGGGCAGTATCGCATGCAGTAACACAACCAGTAGTAGGACAGTGAGCAGTAGGTCCACCTCCAGTTCCACCAGTAAGTTCCCAAAGGGCAGTCCCATTATTCAGGCAGATAGGCAGATGGCCCACCCAGCAAAACCTGAACAGACAGCCAGAGAATAGAGAAAAAAAACAAAAAAACATGGGTTTTGAGAACGCTGATCCAGCAACACTGGTTGTAATAATCCTTATCAGTGTATAAATTAAGGCTGGTTACTGAAACTCGGTGCGGATAGGGCATCGGTTTCGACGTGAACGGTAGTAACGAGACCGAATAAGAACGAAAATTATTTATTTCGGTGCCTGACTTTACACTACACTCAACAGCAGGTAACGTTAGACTACCTTTAGCCAGCAGTTGGATTAATCACGGTTAAAATGCTGACAGCTAACGTTGACCAGTGTAAAGGGTGACTGGATTTCAACAGTCTGCTCTGCAGCGCAGCAGCTGCTGACGTTGGAAAAACACAGACGGTGCGTTCACTGAAACTAGTAACCTACAGCCTCACGGTGCATTAAAAGTTTTTGTAAAATACCCTTTTCCTGGTGGTTGTTTTTGTCATACAACAGCAATTTATGGGGGAAATTATTATTACATTACTAATAAATAACATATATTGGCCATAGGGCCTTAGTAATAAACAAGTTGTTCTTAAATGTCGCAGACTGTTCTTTAGTCCTTTTTAACTTTCTTAAAACGTATTGGTTCAGGCACCGTTTATGCAACAGCACCGTTTTAAAAGTACCTATTTAGCACCGGTATTGGAAAAAAAAACGAAACAATACCCAACCCTAGTATAAATCCCATCCAAAAGAAAGGAACCCGATAACAAAGCAGAGCTAACCAAAATGAATAGCAGACTGTGTGTTGGCAGTGGGGGGTGATGGCTGCTGAGTCAAGGGAAAATACCATTGAACAAAGACATAAATCTCATCTACACCACGTCAAAAGTAAGTGATCAATCATAGCTGGAAATCCAGAGGGCATTACCCTAAAAGGTTATTTAATCCACGAGCACTGCCTAGCCAAAGGGGAGGTGACAGTCACACTCAAATGCGGACAACAATTGTTTTGAAATGGGCTCAGCAGGAGTACATGATTAGACAGCAGGCCCAGCGACTGGTAGAACTACACGTAGAACGGACCAGAACCACTAGAGCCGTACGTACCAGGCCCCAGGAGAAATTTGGAAAGCTAAAAACATCAAAATGGAAATCTAATATATTTTATCAGTGGTTGGAGTAATCAGCTTAACAAATAACCCAGAAGAACTGTTGTTACAATGCTAACGTACTACACCAGATACAGTCAATACCTGGAGGCGAGATAGGGGCCTGTCCAAAGGGTCAAACGAAGTATGCCCAAGACGACTGTTAAAACGAAACGTTGAAGACGACTTTCTACTGCCCCCTGTAGCAAAGAAACCAGAGAACATGATCTTCCCATTTTGTGTAGTACGAGGACCCAAATTAGAGCAAATAATCCATCAAGAAACCCCATGGTTAAATGATTCAAGGAAACTGGTCTCAAGCACACTCGATCCATGGTACCCAAACGATCCCACAGCTAGCGCTCGTATCAAACTCTGTTCAACCACCAGCACAGCCGGTTTTAGATGTGATCAGCTTGTACCAATCAATGGTTATGTTATCTATCATAAAAACCTGATGGAGATCTATAAATACAAAATCCATCACTTGGGCAATATTTTTTGGTTATGCGAAAAAGATATGGAGATCAAACCACAGAGGCTAATTGGACCGGAATTTGTGCCCCAGTCCTGTTGACAGGGCAACTGACCATAATAGCGCCACCAGCAGAAGAGACGGGACAGAACTAAAAGAAGTTCAGATAAAGAGTGGACCCCAGACAATCGGGTTTATAAAGCATTTAACCAAGAACCACATGGGGTGCCATCCGAACACCTGGCAATAGGTAACGATTGGATAATTTCAGGACAAGTGGCAGGGTCAATCCCGGTATTCGGACAAGTAATAAATGCCGAAAATCTTGCCAGAAAAAGTCGACAATAGATTTATTAATTACACCATACAAGCACTAGAGATTTGTTTTAGAGACACTATTGGCCAAGGCCAAGGAGTCTGTAGCTAGGTTTCCATCCGCTTGTCAATCGAATTATCTGAAGTTTGGTAAAAAAAAAAAAAAAAACAACAACTCATGCGAATAAAGCTGGTGAAAGTGTGTTTCCATCCAACAGCTTTAAAGCGAATAGAAACCTGTGCGTAATGACATCACATGCTGTTTTGCGATTAAATTGGTATATCGAATTGATTTGAGACATTTTGGGGTGTTTCTATTCATTTTTGCATTGAATCGCATGGGATTCCGGCGAACCTTTGCGAACAAAGTTTTGCTAGACAGAAGTAGTTGTCATTTTTCTGGTGAATTAAGTTGAGGGAGTATCTCGTCTCCTCGTTTGTCCACTTGCGTCTGTTTTTGTTGGCGCCTGTCATGTGTGCAGGCGGAGCAGAGATGCTGGGCGGAGATGAGCTGAGGCTTCTTCTTCTTTGTTTTATTGCAGGTTGCAACCATAAAATGACCTAAAACTTAATCGCAATCCATTATTTGTTCGGCAAATAACGTTTCCATCAGTGTTTATTGCATAAGCCGTATATCGATCGGGGGAGGGTCCAATGGGAGCGAGCGTATTTTCTTAGAGTCGATGTTCATGAGGTTCAGTCAGGTTTGCTGTTTCCATAAGGCATTTTTCATTCGATATTGCTTGGTTCGGATGGAAACGGGTCGATGGAAACATAGCTTGTGGTATGATGAGGAATGTTGCACAATTATCCCAATGCATACCGGGGTGGGTAGAAATCTCACAATTGCAATTAATAAACTAAATAAGATGAGAGAGATTAATGTAGAACCATCCAATTGGAATACTGGACTAACGGGCAGTTGGGAGTGGATCAGTGGATTATCCTGGAGTAGGGTTTTGGAGGGAGTAGGAGTGTCCATCGGAGTTGTGATTTCGATAGCACTGATCGTTTCATGCTGTATTTTCCCGTTGGTCAGGTCAAAGATCCAAAAACTATGGCCGTAGTTACAGGAGGGTTCCCAGTGTATATAGGCTCTGAGAGCGAGATAACGGAAGATAGGAAGGAGTTGAATCAGGTAGGTTCAGATCAGTGTTATGAAATACCAACCATTAACCATTCAATTGAAGAAATCTATGTGCACATGGAACCCGAACCCACCACCGAGACAAAAGGCAACTAATTGACTGTGACCTAATACATGACGGCTGGCAAGTGGACATTTCTTTTGACTCAGCAGGCTAGAACACCCATGCTAACGAACTCAGTGCATGACTAACCCAACAAATGAAATTGAAATTTTACAATTGAGTGTTGACTAATTCTGATTTCTTATCACTAGACAAATATGGCAGAAAACATCAATTGGAGCTCTAGTTATGGGAAATGCTCGGCAGATGAGAAGTACGGTCAACACCCTGGATATGCCATTGGCTGAGGTCAACCATGCATCCTAACCAAACAGGGCCCAGATGATCCAGGAACTAGGCCCGCCGCAGCCAGTAGGGACCAGGCACCACAACCTCCCAATCCCAGCTCCAGCAGGAACCAAACCTACAGCACCCAACCGTAGCAGAACCAGCGCCAAAACCGGGACCGAGAGACAGCCCAGAAGGAGGGATGACCAGACCTGAGGACCAAGAGAGATGACCAGACCTGAGGACCAAGCAGATGAACGAGGACGTTGAATCATCAGAAACTACGGTGGATAGTGATGACAGCACCATGGCTAAGAGCAGGGGAACATGTCCACAGCCCCACAAACTGCCAACAGACACCAGCATTACCAGTGCCTTAATGGGACAGTCCAATGATGACCAAGCCAGCAGAAAGTTTCAGGAGGATGATGAAAGAACTATCACCGATTGCACTCTGAGAAGAAAACAGCAAGTACAGAGCTACAAACGCAATCAAATCGAGCAACGTAAAAGCCTGAGGAGTATTGCAAAGGATCGTAATCAGTGCCTGGAGATCATTAGGGCACAGGATGAGGAGATAAAGAAAGCCCATAGTGTCATCGAATACGCAGAGGTGCAAGCAGCGTCCTTAGCCGCCTCAGTGGCACAGATTACCCAACGCATGAGTCAACAGGATCAATCCTTGGAGATGCACCGAAGGTTGAGAAGAGTGAGTGATAAAACGGAGACCAACCTACAAGAGTAAGAGGGCAAACCTCTCGGGGGCCCCCTACGATGTGTAAAGTATCCGGGTTACCAATCACCTCTGCAAAACAAACCTCAGATGAAAGCACTGGACAATCTGTCAAATGCACTGGACTCAGTAATCACACCACTGGTTAAATAACAGGGAAATCATAGTTACGTCACTGAAACAGCAATGATTATAGTATTATATCACTGTATCACTGAAAGAAAATAACTGGAAATGAAAAGCCATTTTAATGTTGGTCAGATCATTTAAAACGAAGCCACTAAGATTTGAAAGTTTTCTTATTATTAACAGGCCATAGGCTGGAAAAACCCATATCAAGTATTGTGTGAACTTTAGTCAGAAAGTATATTCATGTGTTTGGATATTAGGTAAAGGTCATAATCAAGTATCGTTTGAGTTTTACCATTGTATAATTGGCATGCCATGATTGTATAACTACACCAGAGTCCTGTTTACTTACAGATCACAGGAGGGCAGTAAGAGATAGTTTGACAACAATCAGTATAAGCTGTACAGCATCCAGCATACGTGAGGTGCATTATAATCATGTATGCCTAGAAACATTTGTTAGTTGGCCTCAAAGGAGTCATGTATTGTGTTTCATGTAAATCCCGAGCAAGGTTCCATAGATGTGTCATTGTCATCTTACACTTCCTTTGTTTGTTCAGTGATAGCCATCATTTAATGATCACTCTGTCCAAAGATCACCATCATGTATGCTGCAGTAACAAACTATTTGACAGGAAACCAGATTTATGCTAAAGAGTGTGACTCTATAGTCACAAAGGAGGGAATGTTGTGGCAAAATGTGATAAAATCTGGTATAAAATATATAATGTACAAATAGTATGATACTCAATAAGAGATGACATGTAATTGGCCTTGAAGAAGGGAAAGATCTTCTCCCTGCACACTACCGTCAGTACCACAGAACACCTGCAGTTTCCCCTGCACACTACCGTCAGTACCACAGAACACCTGCAGTAGCTATGATGGCACACCATGGAAGCAGTCGTGCCAGTTGCGGTATAGTCTACCCGGTCAAAAGTTCACTCAAAACTGCAAGATTAGCAAAATGACCTCATACAGTGGAAAATCCCCAGAAGAGGTGGTCTTAAGCTTCGAAAATAGCCAATTGAAGTGTTACACGCATATTCTGCAGGTGGTCATTGGAGCATTTGGCAGGGGGAGGATCTCTCTTTTTTACGATAAAAGTGGAGTACGACAAAGGAATCTTTAGCAAGCTTACCGGTACTTGCTCGGGCTTTCATGTGTGTTGATTTACTTTCGTGCACATTAAAGCTCTTTTTCTAATCTGATTCCCTTGACTGCTGCGTAACTCTTTTATAACTCTTAAAACTTGCACCTAAAGCGAGTAACGAGGATCATAGAGCGGTCGCAGCAAGCGGTGGAGTCTGCGCGGCTTATCTGGCCTTGAGCTGCGGACACTTCAAAATTTACTTCTTCAATACTATACTATGAATTTTTAATCACTTTTTCCGACATACTATACTATGACTTTTTTTCGACATACTATACTATGATTTTTTTTATCACTTTTTTCTACATACTATACTATGACTTTTTTATCACTTTTTTCAACATACTATGGCTTTTTTTTCTACATACTATACTATGACTTTTTTATCAATTTTTTCAACATACTATGGCTTTTTTTTCTACATACTATACTATGACTTTTTTATCCCTTTTTTCTACATACTATACTATGACTTTTTTATCCCTTTTTTCAACATACTATAATATGACTTTTTTTCGACATACTATACTATGACTTTTTTATAACTTTTTTCAACATACTATAATATGACTTTTTTCAACTGACTATACTATGATTTTTGTGTGATTTTTTATCACTTTTTTCAACATACTATACTATGACTTTTTTATCACTTTTTTAACATGCTATACAATTAGTTTTTTTATATACTATACTATGATATATACTATTATACTATAATACTATAATAATAGTAATAATACTATAATAATAGTATACTATAATACTATAATAATATATAATGATATATATAATAATATAATATACTATAATATGACTTTTTTTCGACATACTATACTATTACTTTTTTATCACTTTTTTCAACATACTATTCTTTGACTTTTTTATCACTTTTTTAACAATGAGTTTTTTCAATATACGATACTATGAATTTTATAGCTGAGCTTTTTTTCGGCATACTTTGCTTTGACTTTTATGACTTTTTTTTTTAAACATGCTATACTATGACTTTTCTTGTGAGTGAATTCTGAGTTTGCATGTTCTTCCATACTTTTTTCAACCATCTTTACTATGACTTACTATGTTACATAATGTACATGTCTGTCTGCTGTAAAGAAATAGTGGCGCAGATGGGCAAAACATTTGAACCTCTATCATTTCTGACTCTTTATTTTGCATCCTTCAACCCTTTCCCACTTTTTTTTTTCCTAATTATACTGCTGCAGCGGCTTTCCATGTGTAATCAAGTCTTATTTACGGATCCATACTTAATTCAAGCCTAAACATTTTCACATCTTTCATTCATTAGGATTGTATTCAATTTGAAAATTCTTTTTGGACTTTTTCAAAATATTGAACACAGCTGATTGAAAATTCCTAATTTGACCCACCCATTTCCTATTTTACCAACTCATTCATTACTCTTTTAGTTACTTTTTCATAGAAATGCCATATATTCTAGCATTGCTAGGGGACGCAACTATGTCATGACAGGTGTACTGCTCAGGACCCAGGGAAGTGCAGTGTTGACTGTGCAGTTGTTTGGATGAGCGGTTCTTAAGAAAGCTGCAAGCAGCAAAAGCACAGGCCAAGCAATCTGCTCGTTCCGAACAGACACATTTTAAACAGGCACTGTTACTGACATAAATGATGGACAGAGAGAGAGACAGAGCAACATAGAGTCAAGTAGTCAATGTAAATGTGTTAATCCTGAAATATTAACTGTTGTGAGTTAGGACCAGGAACGTATTCACTGCAAACTACAAACAAGGTGAGCACACCCATTGTAGTCAGGTGAGAAACTATAACTTATTTGATTCATTATTGTTAATGTGATACTGAGGAACTAGCTAAAGACGCAATACGTTAAGTTTGGTTAGAAATGGTTAACATTAGAACACAAATCCAGATTTTTAACTCATTGTGGATTAAACCAATCTTTTTCTGGCAGAGAAGTGTCTTGTGCACAATTGTAGGCTCTGATGTTGTCTTTAATAAAAGTCTGCAGACTTTCTTAAACATGCACTCATAACTTTAGGGAGCCAAATTTTGAGGTTTGAGTTAAAAGGTCTGTTGTGGATATTGAGTGGTTAATAATTAGTACTGTTAGACATTTTTTCTTTTCTTTTTACCTGAGACTCCATCCCTCTGTTCTGAAAATCAGAGGCTGGGAGTTCAGCCACACCTCTGCTCCCTACATCCCTCACAGTGCATTTCTGCTGAAACACCTGGGTGACAGGGGCAGAGGGTCCATGGTGAAGGTTAAGGTTTTGGAGACAGGGGTTTGGGGCAGAAGCACAAGGATGCAATGGATGCTAAAGACCTTTTCTCAATGCTTCCACATAGTGGTTTCCAACATATCTGAGCTGAGGACCCCCACAGCCCTGTCAGATTAACGCAGTACCATTTCATAAATTCATTAAATATGTTCTGAACACAAATTATTAAATAAAAATGGCTTTTTTCATTTTAAGCTAACTATTTCAACTGTTGAGCCATTACTTTAAGCTAACTATTTTAACCGTGTTGTCCATTACGTTTAGCTAACTATTTCAACTTTTTTGCCATTACTTTAAGCTAACTATTTAAACTGTTTAGCCATTACTTTTAGCTAACTATTTCAAATGTTTAGCCATTATTTAAGCTAACTATTTCAACCATTTACCCATAACTTTTAGCTAAATATTTCAAATGTTTAGCCATTATTTAAGCTAACTATTTAAACTGTTTAGCCATTTATTTTAGCTAACTATTTCAACCGTTTATCCATTAATTTTAGCTATTTATGTCTACCATTTGTTCATTACTTTTAGCTAACTATCTATTTAAACGTATGCGTCCACTTGCTAACTAGTTTTCAAGCACACTTACATAACTGCAAGACGTAGTGTTCAGGTGTTCACAACAGATATATTCTTGAACTCAAATCATAATTTCAATTCTCACTGCTTAATCGTGTTCATGATACCAAATTTAACTTGAGGGTTCAGTTTTTGGTCAGATACAGTATGTTAGAATGAGCAGTCTGTAAAACAGGTAATATGTAAGATTTGTATTTCAACTGCATGATTTTAATCAAATCAGTAGTGAGCCATACTTGACAAAAGCCAGTATGAGCCATGTGCTGCTCTCCGAGTAGGGCACCAGTAATTTCCCTGGTTAAGTATCTGATCTCAAGTTTTAAGGAACAGCAAATGAATAACATACCTGCAACTCTTTCATGAATTTACTGTCCTCCTCCTCCTCGTCCTCTATCTCGTCCTCCCTGTGTGCTGAGGCTGTAGAAAGAGTTGAGATGGAACCAGCCAGATGTGCCGGAGCACACATCTGGGGTTTGGGTTTGACCTCTGGTGGCTGTCTTAGGGGTTTGGGCTGAGGAACCACAGGCGGCGCTTTCTCACCTTCATCCTTAAACAGATTCATGATGTAAACACAGCGTCAAGTCTCTGGAGGCTTTCAAGTCACACAACTTATTTCAATTCTCCTTAGATTTCAGATGTATAGTCTTCTTAGCTATGCGCACACACACACACACACACACACACACACACACACACACACACACACACACACACACACACACACACACACACACACACACACACACACACACACACACACACACACACACACACACACACATACCTGGGCTCCAACCGGCTCTTTCCTGGTGGTGAAAATCACCTCTCCTGACCGTGTTGTAGTCAGACCTGAATTGACAGCATGGAACCTGGGAAGACAATGAGAAAAATAATAATAATGCATTCAAGGTGATTTACAGTTGCCTTGAAAAAGCCCGGCAGAAAGCCTGGTCTTTAGCCAAGTGATCTTTAGTCATGAACTGACCTTCGTGGAGGAGGAGGAGGAGGAGACTTGCTGGCCCTCTCTGGGCTCTGCTTCATCTCCTTGTCCACACTGGTGCGACGGGGTTTCTCCACTTGTGGCCGCCTGTTGCTGGGAGAAGCTGAGGGAGAAGCTGATTGGGAAGCTGAGGGAGAAGCTGATGGAACAGCTGATGGAGAAGCTGTGGGAGAAGCTGATGGAGCAGCTGATGGAGAAGCTGAGGAAGAAGCTGATGGAGGAGCTAATGTAGCAGATGATGGAAAAGCTGAGGGAGGAGGCTTCACAGCGGCTGCAGGGAGCTGTGAGGCTGCTGCTGGAGCTAAACAAATCCAAACATCAAGGTCAGCTGTCATTTAGTTACTTACATTTGGTAGAGAATAATTAGGATATGTGCCAAATATATATATATATATATATATTTTTTTTTAAATACCCATTTTGTGCATTTTAGGGATGGGCTATCTTGCTGAATGATTGACTAGTATCGGCTATAAAGCCAGACCCATTTCCCAGCCTCCATACGTTTTAACCCATTGTGCTCTGGGTCGACCAGTTCTAAAAAAAATGGCAAGCAAGTGAACCACTTAGGCCTCCTGCACACTGCCTGTGTGGCGTGTTAGCTGCGTGGTTTATCTGTTTTTATTTCGGCTCCCATGTTAACAGGTTAGAGCTTGCACACTGCCTGCGTGACACGCACGTCTCAGCCGCGAGCCGAAAACGTGTAAATGCGAGAATATTGCACCTGTCAATACAGAAAGAAATATTCTGTAGCCTTTTTTGCCGTCAATACTGCCAACGTTGTCTTTGCTGTAATCAAATCAGTATATATTTATGTTTAACATGAAGTATACTACTGCTTGAGTGTGTTTTATCAATGGGAAACATACACGTGTACAGACAAGGCTAGCAGCAGCAGCGCTGCGTCAGAAACGTTTCTGGTGTGCAAAGACATAGAAAACGCCACGCAACTGACACGCCATGGAAACGCCACGCTCACGCCACGCAGCCAGTGTGCAGGAGGCCTTAGTGTTTCACACAGATACACAGCAGCCTACTCATGCTCGTGCTGTGTGTCTCTACCAGCTGCACTACACCACTGAAGTGCTGCTGTCACAGGGAAATATAGATATTGGATGACGACTCTCTACAGGTAGCCACTTCATATCCAATGAGAGATTGAGAGTGTGTACAAGAATGAGTTCTGGAAATCCTTAGTGCATATGGCTGTGTTTTTTTTTCTCTGTTCAGACCGGTATCATACCTGTGTCTGGGGGTTGTAACTGGGTGGAGTCAACCTCATCCGCCAGCTGCGGAGGTGTGTCTTCCTGTGGCTCCACTGAGGCTGCCGCACAAACACACACACACACACGACATTTAGGTCATATCTTAGAAAAATGTTTAACTATAACAGTTTGTCCACACCGATCACTTTTAAAGCGAACACAGCTCACTCACATAGACAAACTATGATTATGCCTTATTGGCATACAGTTTCAATACAAGTTTATAATAAAACAAATAACTTCAATAAACGTAATGCAAAATGAATAGTCTGTTCTCTATATCATTATTGTTAGCCAATTTACTGAGAGGTTGGACAAGAGTATCATCAGGGTTTTTCCTGGCTCTGAATGGGAACTAGCATGATCGGATAGGTTACCTTGTTTGGCAGAAACAAGTCTTTTTTCTGTTATTTCTGACATTTTGATTAAAAAAAAATGTATATTATGCTTGAGTAAATGAAGCCCCAATTCACAAAACTGTTTAAGAAAAATAATATTCATATTTAGATAAATCATGAACCAAAAAAAAGCCTATCATTTGTTGTTGGGATTTTATGATTTTGTTGGCATGGAAACATGTACAGTGTAGTAGTGGTTAATAAATCCTCTGTTCTTCCTGAACGTGACCAGGAACACTTGTACGAGCAAACCTAACAGGAAAAAGATTCGGAACGATTCAGGATGAGAATAAGAAAGCATTGTTGCGTTAGGCCCAGTGGGTTTTCAGCGACTTGGATTCTACCTTGCAGCGTCGGGTCCAGAGCCGTGTCCTGCTCTGACTCTGATGCAGCGGGGGGGATCTGTCCTGAGGCAGAATCGGAGCAACCCTTTCTGGTATCGGACACATTCAGATCAGGGATGGACATAATCAGGCTGGCCTGGGCTTCCTGGAGGGCCTGGTCACAGTTGGTGTTGGTGGGTGGAGGCTGACTGGTGTCGCAGCTGGCGGACTGCTGGGCTTGGCTGGTGCTCGAGGGGTTCCTGCCGCCAGTTTCTACACTCAGACTGCCCACTGGAGTTTGTCTCTCTGCAGCCTGAGGGGGGGGGCACACAGAGTCACACAGGTTGATGATAGCTGGGGGTTTGTTTAACCCTTGTATTGTCCTCTGGTCAAATTTGACCTATTTAAAAAAAAAAAATGTATATCATAAATATGAACATGACGTACATTGTATTTCACAGGTAAAATCAATGATTACTTCCATTGAATTTTGAACTTTGGGTGTTTTATTCAAATTTAAAGCATTTGAAAAAAAATTTCAAATGGTTTCAAAACAGCATCCTGACTTCACTCGACATCCTTTGATCTATCCTTTGAACTATTAGTCAAAATAATTCATAGTTTCTAATTTTTGTAGTCATATAAATAATGTTTACTGACCATGGATAAAATACAAAATAAAAAAAGCGTTGAAAAAAAAGACAAAAACATTTACAAGAACAATCAAAAGCATCGAAGAAAGCTACAAAAATGTTGATTTTCAATTTTGACCCGGAAGGACAACGAGTTTATTGTCGACACAAAGAAAACACACGGGTTAAAACTTTTATCAGGCCTGAAACTGGGGGAGAACTCACTCTCCTATCCACTAGGCCAGGGGGCTCAAAGTCAACTTCACTAAGGGCCACACGGGAAGAATCACATCAGGGGCCAGACATGTACATTTTATTGACATGCTTTATTTAATCGAAAAAAGTCAAACATCTTTTATTGTATTATTGCATGTCTCATATAGTCTTCTCACTTACAGCTTGGTCGACATAAAGCCCCAAAAAATGTAACTTAGCCATCAAAGAAAAAAGCGAAAGAAATGTACCTACATTGATATACAGGCCTCTGTCAAAATCTGCCAGGGGCCGGATTTGGCCCGCGGGCCTTGAGTTTGACACATGCACTAGGCTAACAACGTCTGAGTGGGCTCAATTTAGTTATAAAAGTACACTATAAAAAAAAACTGTGAAAAAACTAATACACCGACAGCTGGAAAAAACCTTGAAGTACAGTTTGGAGCTGTAATTTTACATGAAATATTGTGTATTCTTTTGGCTATTTAATGTTTAATAAAGAATATTTAACTGTTTATTTCCTTTATCCTCTAAAACATTAAAGAGCAGTTAAAAACAATTAATTAAAGAGAATATAAAAACAGCTTCAATATCATGATTAACGTCAGTGTGGATTGATTTGACATTTAATAAAAGGGTAGCCTATTTGTTCAGTGAGACGTGTGAGTGACGGACATCAAAAAAAAGTGGTTGTAAATAGAACTTTCATCCCTCACTTAAGAGGGGAAATTACAGAGCGAGAGAGAGACACAAAGAAGAGAGAGAGAGAGAGAGAGAAAGAGAGAGAGAGAGAGAGTGCCGCCAGCAGAAATACATCATATCTAAAAGTGACGGCACACTTCTTAAGATATTTGACATTTGAAAGTTTGAGTAATTCCTTGAGCTTAACCCTCCTGTTGTCCCCGGGTCAAATTTGACCCATTTTCGTGGCTGGGTTGGAACAGTGGGTAGAGCAGGCGCACATATTGTATACTGAGAGGTTTATGCCTCGAGGTCCAGGGTTCAAATCCTACTTGTGACATAGCCCTTTCTCACCTAGCTGTCCTAACAAATAAAGGTGGAAAAAGCCTAAAAAATTATCTTAAAAAAAAAATTGACCCATTTTCTAAAAGTTTCTATATGAGAAATTTGGGTTTCTTTTAACCAAATATTTAACAAAAAAAGTAACGTGGATGTTTCGCTATGACGCTCTTCACAAGTAAAATAAATGATCAGTTCACTTCTTTCATTGAATGTGGGTGTTTTTATTCAATTTGATAGCATTTGGAGAAAAAAAAAATCCTAAAAGAACGTTGAAAAAAAAAGTGTCAAAAATGTCAGAAAAAGATTCCATAAATGTGGGAAGAAAAAAAACACAAAAACGTCAAAAGGCGCAGAATTTTTTTTAAAAAAGACATCAGGAAAAGTGACAAAAACGTTGAAGAAAGTGACAAAAACCTCGCAGTTAAAGCGACAAAAGTGTTGAGAAAAAAACGACCAAAACAAAATAAAGTAATAAAGTTGCATGTTGACGGGAAGACGACACACGGGTAACACTTGATGATCATCCATGAATTGCCAAAACATTAAAAGTATAAAAACATAATAGTAAGTGAGTAGATATTTCACACTGACCCCAGTATGTGTCTGTGAGTGTTTGACGGTGGTCCGGTCCTGTGTTGGGGACTGCAGAGGCCCCGGTCTCCTCTGCAGGGCCGGGCTGCCCTCTCTGCTGCGAGGACTCACCTTCACAGCACAACAACATTTCTCATGTTCTGCACTACCAGAAACCTCTGTTTATACACTAGGGCTGAACAATAGACTTATTACTTTATCGTCATCGCAATATCAAACTGGTGCAATAAGCACACTGTGAAAAGGTGCAACATATCGCGAAAGACACTCAAGAGATTTTTTGACTCAGTTGAGTAAGAAAATACCAGTAGCTGTCATTCTTTTTCTTTTATTTTTAGTGGTGCTTTTTATATTTAATTCAATGTTCAACTTGTTTAATAAAAGAATGTTGTTCCTTTCATTTGTTTTTAATTCAATGAGCAATTTGTTGTATTTTAGCAGAATACTAAAAGCAGCAGAAAGGCAGAACTGAGAACACTTTAATATTTTATATATATATATATATATATATACACAGTACAGGCCAAAAGTTTGGACACACCTCATTCAATGTGTTTCTTTATTTTCATGACTATTTACATTGTAGATTCTCACTGAAAGCGTCAAAACTATGAATGAACACATATGGAATTATGTACTTCACAAAAAAGTGTGAAATAACTGAAAACATGTCATATATTTTAGATTCTTCAAAGTAGCCACCCTTTGCTTTTTTTGATAACTCTGCAAACCCTTGGTGTTCTCTCAATGAGCTTCATGAGGTAGTCACCTGAAATGGTTTTACCTTCACAGGTGTGCTTTGTCAGGGTTCATTAGTGGAATTATTTCCCTTATTAATAAAAAAGCAAAGAGTGGCTACTTGGAAAAATCTAATATATAAGACATGTTTTCAGTTATTTCACACTTATTTTGTTAAGTACATAATTCCATATGTGTTCATTCATTAGTTTTGATGCCTTCAGTGCGAATCTACAATGTAAATAGTCATGAAAATAAAAAAAGGAAATGCATTGAATGAGAAGGTGTGTCCAAACTTTTGGCCTGTACTGTAGATAGATAGATAGATAGATAGATAGATAGATAGATAGATAGATAGATAGATAGATAGATAGATAGATAGATAGATTAGATAGATTAGATAGATAGATAGATAGATAGATAGATAGATAGATAGATAGATAGATACTTTATTCATCCTGAGGGGAAATTTTAGGCATCCAGTAACTTACTCACAGCAATTGAAAGAGTTAACAATTTGTGAAGTGATTACAAAGGTCTGCATGGACTGACCATGTGATGCAATGACCATGATAAGGTGTTCTGGTATAGTGTATGCAATGGTGGTAGTGCAAAAGTGAACAGTGCAGGGATTGAATTTATCGCAAGTAATATTGTTATTGCGATATTCAACAACCTTATCGCATATTTTCCTGATATTGTGCAGCCCTATTATACACACAGTCCCACATTTTGTAATGTTATAACCATTCAGCGAATGGACCAATCGTCAGTGCTGTACCTTGGCCACGGTGGGTGAGTCTCGTCCATGAGTGGGTGTCAGTGGGGGGCTGGGGTGGTGCTGGGAGGGCTGGATCACTGTGGCTGCTGCTGTGTTCATTCTGCGGGCCGTGACGGGGGAGGCTGAGCCCGCCTGACTGCCAGAGAGGGTAGGGGTGGGCAGAGGAGGTCTGACCGAGGATCGAGGCTGGGGCTTGGGGGAGCTCTGGGGGCTCTGGGTCTTTAAGGGGCCCGGTTCAGTTTGTAGGACCTTTACAGGCTCCACGTGGGCTGGTCTGGCTTGGGTGGCTGACTCTGACACATACCTGTTGATACCAGGGAGGACAGAGATGGCTATATTCGCATCAGCATTATTTTCCGGCCAAACAGAATGGTTTTAATGGAACTGTGTCACTGTGGACACTTTTTGGCTAATGTTCTATCAGAGTATCTTTTTGAATACGAATATAAATTATCTTGTCATGTTTTCAGTTGATTTAATCTTGTCAAACTTAAAGTTGCACTATGAGTTCCTGCATGATATCCCTTCTGGGCTGGCAAAATTAAGCTAATACCGTTTAATTAGCCATGCGCTACCCTTGGCCGTACTCGGACACCCCTATCTCCCCGATGTAAATCACTGGGCGCTTTTTATCGGGGGTATTAACCATATTAACAAGTCGCCCCAGTTTAACATCAACGCTCTCAACTCATCCAGGAATGTACTTCTGTTCTTCACAATGAAATAGCATGCTTCAACAACTCCAAATTATGCAGTAAAAGCTCCTTGATTTCCACTTTGAATGTAAAGTTTTACCGCCATCTTTCTGCTTTTTCTCATCAAAGTCACTTTCGTATACAACTTAGCCATGTAAATATCCATGTAGATATATGAAAATTCACACGTAGATTCTTAGATGTGTATACATTACTTTTATTTGCAATTCGGGGGCGATCGCCCAGGAGAAGTACAACGGAAAGACTGGAAAGTGCGTCGGACCGGATGTGTCCGGGTACGGCCAATAGCCACGAGCTGCGTCCGTACATGGACACGTTACGATACTTCTGAGTAAAGTTTATGAGCACCTGCGGAGACGACTGAGGCCTTCAGTCAGGTCTTTGACCCTCTTCAGCATGGAGTCCATCTTGTGAGGCTCCTCCTTCAGGAACCGCACAGCCTCCACCTCCAGCCTCAGCACGGAGCGCATCTTCCCCTGCAGCTCTGGATACTCACCTGGAAGACAACCAAACAGTAGAGACGCAATGAAATCAAAAATGACCTTTACTCTGTGTAAAATTTGTAGTTCTACATATCGCCATATATAGTTATTTGAAAAGGAATCCGTTGGTTCCTGCAACCCTAAACAGGATAATTAACCCTTGTGTTGTTTTCCCGTCAACCACACAGCTTTTTGTCATTCGGGAGTCAAAATGAAAACCTTTTTGATGTTTTGAAGCTTTTTTTCCCCCAAGTTTTTTGTCACTTTTTCCGATGTGTCTGTTTAAAAAAAAAAAAGAACAATTTGTTGAAAGAAACCCAAATTTTTTGCACAAAGACTTTTTGAAAATGGGTCAAATTTGACCAACAACAAATTTGAGGACAACAGAAGGGTTAATAATTCAGGCTAAATTAACACATACATAGAATTGCTTGGTTTCTCGCAATTCTTCTTCTTAATTGGAGCATTCACATAAGGCAAGCATGACACGAGCAGAACGCTAAATGTTTCCAAATCAATGAATCAATTTCTTCCCATGGAGCCATTCCCATGGAAACGTTCCCCGATAATGCTTACAGTGTATCATGGTAAATACACTACTGGATGCGGTCATTTCAAGATAAAAGGCAATCAGATAATATGTCTATGGGGATCACAGCATTAAAAAACTAAGTCTGGTTACTCTGGACGATCCAGAGACCTCAGTTTCACTCTCCTCAGTAGTGGAACTACTCTCTATTGAGAAAAAAAATCAACTCTGTGAAAACTGAAAACTGCTATTGCAATTTGGGTCAGCTGACCCTTTACATTCACAACTACAAGTGTAGGAATGATTGGCTTTAGACTCAAAAGAAAAAGAATGAACGACATCCCATTAATACCTCCCTTTCTAATAATCGTAGGTGGATGACCTATGTGATGTTTCCATTTACATCCAAAGTTTTGATCCATTGCATCCTAGCCCACAGAGAGAAACTGTTTGATTCAGTCCTGTCTTGAAAAAAACCCAAACCCACTGACCTTTAAGGATGGCCAGAGCTTCTCCAACCCTGCGCAGGTTGACCGCTCCCTCCTCCACGTCTCTCAGAGTGACTGACAGCTGGTCGGGACTGGAGGCGGAGCTATGTTGCAAATGGTTCACATAGTCCTCCAGTTCACTGAGAAAAAAAAAAGGCATCAAACATTTGGCATTAACAGTCAACGTAGGAAGAAAATGTAATGTGATAGCCTACTGTAGACACAAGATGGCAGCAGAGGGGGGGTTCCAGAGTTCTGTTTTTAAGATCCAGTTTTGACAGACAGAGAACCCATTTCTTGTTATAAGCATTTCATTCTGACTTTCATTTCTTCTTAAACAGCTTTTTTTTGTGTGTAGTGATTTCTAACAAACAGATTGTAAATTGTAATTTCCCCACTGGGGATCAATAAACAGTATAAATTAAATAATAAATTAAATTAAATCTTTGATGCTTACATTGTGTTGGAACACTGTTCAGATACCTTTCAGACTGGTTACCCATTCTGCTTATATATATTCAATTAGACCATCAAGTGATGGTATTTTTTATTGGATTCATACGTTTAAATGAAAGCAAATAAAACCTTCCATGTCCAAAATGATTCATTAGATTTATGATTTGATTTCAACTTTATTGGGATGTCTTCAGCTTTCACAAAGACTACTTACTGCAAATGTAAGCATGACTGGATGCCCAGCCTGACAGCTTGTTTTCTGATGCAAACCACATACCCCAAATGACCCCAAAGAGGTATGTGCACAGTGGGAGTGTCACCTTAAAGTGTTAAACTGTGTGGGAAATGTGAAATAGCACAGAGTTTTTCATCTGTGCAAAGTAATTGTTGAATGACGATGAAAGAAACAAAATATTGTGCAGCCCTATAAAGTACAGAGTGAAAAGTGTTCAAAAGCGGATATATTATACAAAGGTCACAGGAGCGTGCAGGATACCTCCTATTGGAAACGGTCTTAAATCATCTATCTCTACGGTATATACGAACAGGAAAGGTCAGTATCACATTTTCAGCTTTTCAGAGAGACTGGAGAAAGAAAGATCCTCCAAAATACATAGAGATCTGTAAGCTTGTGAGACAGAAGCTAACTTTACTAATAAAGTGCCATGCCTCTCAGATTATAAAATAGGTTGCTAAGCAGTACAAAGTAACTGACACTTGAGGCTCGTGTCTTGAAGAAAAGGGCGCAAGAGAAGTTAATGCCTTCTTGATGGGTTGTGTTGGTATTTTCTTAATGATGTACGTGATTTGGTGTGTGGAGAGATAATTGCATTATACTTCTTCTGAACCTCCTACTCATGATGTTTGATAAATGCCAGGCTTCTGTTTGCCCGGTCATCTGGGCTATGAAGTCAGTGCGTAGCTTGCTAACATGAGAATGAGTTCTGATGTCTCTGGAAAGCCATGTCATACCCGATCAAATCACTCCCCGTGCCCCTGGCTCTATTTTTAACAATATGTTTCTTCACATTTTCTCTCGGCCTAAAGATTTTTGCCCTGCTCTGTCTTGCATGTCACCAATGATTTTGACTTCAGCTGCAGTGACATCATCAAGGGGCATGATGTCAGAGCGAGGGCATATGATCAAAAGGCTAAATCGCCACTTAAGGAATCATGGCCACTAATGGAACGTCCAAATGTTGTACAGTGTGGTAGGATCATAGCACGTGAGCGGAATAGAGCGGTGCGAATGTCTGCTGCTCGCTCCTGGAGCTTTTCCTTCCCTCCACTCTGCCGCTCAAAGACGCCCAAGGCGAGTCCACACAGCATTCCGGGACGGGAGAAAAACGTGCTCTGGTTTATTGGCATTTCTTTAAACAAATCACAATTGGCAGCGCTAGGGGCCAGACGGAGCCACAGTGCCTCTGCAAAATATCCTCGGGAAGGAACTTGTTTCGGTGGAACGTGTATGCTCAAAAGTTATTTTAGTCGTGCAACAGAAAACTCAGATTGGACAGATAGTCTAGCTAGCTGTCTGGATTTACCCTGCAGAGATCTGAGGAGCAGTTAACCATAGTCCTCAGAAATCCACCGGAGTTTAGAATTACAACACAAAGAAAGCGGAAGGTGACAGACATCCGGTCTAAAAACAGGGACAACCGGCGGAATTTCTGGCGGCACCTGAACAATCCCGGAAATGACACGTCATCAATAGACTACTCCACGCTCAAGTCTAGGGCTGGGTATCCTTAAAAAAAATTTGACACTGGCACCGATACCATTACCATGATTTCAATACCGGTTAGTGTACAATACTTTTTTTGATACCAGTTCTACAGTACAGGCCAAACGTTTGGACACACCTTCTCATTCAATGCGTTTCCTTTTTATTTTCATGACTATTTACATTGTAGATTCTCACTGAAGGCATCAAAACTATGAATGAACACATATGGAATTATGTACTTAACAAAAAAAGTGTGAAATAACTGAAAACATGTCTTATATATTAGATTTTTCCAAGTAGCCACTCTTTGCTTTTTTATTAATAAGGGAAAAAAATCCACTAATGAACCCTGACAAAGCACACCTGTGAAGGTAAAACCATTTCAGGTGACTACCTCATGAAGCTCATTGAGAGAACACCAAGGGTTTGCAGAGTTATCAAAAAAAGCAAAGGGTGGCTACTTTGAAGAATCTAAAATATAAGACATGTTTTCAGTTATTTCACACTTTTTTTGTTAAGTACATAATTCCATATGTGTTCATTCATAGTTTTGACGCTTTCAGTGAGAATCTACAATGTAAATAGTCATGAAAATAAAGAAACACATTGAATGAGAAGGTGTGTCCAAACCTTTGGCCTGTACTGTATAGAATCCAATTTAACAAAAAGAAATTACACATTACGGCACAAATCTCTTAAGTTGTTCAGCTCTACGTGAGCCTCGTCTCTGTGCGTAACGTAGAGTTTGTTCCTGCGTGTGTCTTTGACGTGTAACGTTAGACAGCCAATCACTGGCATTATTAGATCTTGGTAGAAGCACTTTTTTGTCATATCATCCAGCCCTAGTAACACAGCAAAATCTAAAGGTTTCTCACATTAGCCAGCATGAGTAAAAACGGTAGCAGCAAAACCTCTCAATGTCCTAAAGGGTGTTTTATTGATAATAAAATCACATTGTTATTTGCTACTTCTTCTTTCAAACGTCAGGAAGTCTTTCTTCAAAAATATACATTCTTGAGTAAGTTCAAACTCTTACTGGAGCTGTGTGAGTATATTCTCCTCTGTAGCCAGGTAGTGAATCCTCTCCTCCTCCATCTCGGCTCTGCGTCTGTACGCTGCCTCTTCGGACTGAGCCAGCCGGTCGTACATCAGCACCACCAGCTCCTGACCTGCCATCCGCAGCATCGAACCCACGCTCTCCTGGTTCGACAGCTGGAACACGTGGAACAGCTCAGGAATGGGGATTCAACAACAGAACTTTATTTGCTTAGCTAGTGGTGAGGCCTGAGGGGGTCAGTATGTCCCTCCTTGGTCCAGGATATAGCTAACGACTGACTTCATTGCCATAAAGTCTGGTCTGGATATTATCGTTCACAGAGGCCCAAGGACCTTCCATATCCTGCCACCGTCAGGCTCAAATTAACCTGGAACCAACACTTAGTTGACATTTCTATGATCTCTGAACAATAAGTCTACGTTTTTGGTTGTTTTGGGTTAAATTAAAGGACCACGCCGACTTATTGGGACTTTAGTACTGCTACTTGGGCGGAGTGATTAGCGCAACACCTGAAAAGCACCGTTGTTACTCTCCTCAACACGGGGCTTCTCAGGTGCTGCGAGCAAATCACTCCGCCCGAGTAGCAGAAGTAGCAGTGCCTCGCCTTTTGAGTATATAGTCCCCAGTATTTATACGGTTATAAGATGGCTGTGTCTCATGTGACCTTGTTATTTGTACACACTGTGACTATACAAAATCACAACATGTAAATAGGAAAATGTTGGCGTTATTTTGTCCCTCGTTGGGAGCAGTAGGCTAGATGGAGCCGGTTACCTCCAGGATCTGTGCTAAGCTAGGCTAGCGCTGGGTGCGTCAGACAGAGTTGAGACACACACGGAGATGAGAAGGGTATTTATCGACTTGTCTAACTCTGGGGGAAGTCCCAATAAGTCGGCATGTTCCTTTAAGACCATTAATTTCAATTTTCCTGTGTATTGCAATCAATATCTAAAGTTTTTCCCAAGCAACCACTCTGTTTTTCTTGGTAGCACCTGAGGGTATGACTAATACCTGGAACAATCATTCCACATAGTTTCTGTCCAAGCCCGACCTGAAAACCCAAAATCCCAGCAGCACTTTTTGGCTTTTGGGCTCAGTTAAAAACCCAAATTTCCACTGTTGCCTGTAAGTACAATAAAACACCAGTACATTTGTGCCAACCCAAAACCGATTTAAGCCCGGGATTATTTTGAGAAATGACATCCTGGGTTGGGCCCCAATTGGGTTCGTGCAGAAAATCAAAGCTCTGATTGACATCACTGCAATTCCCATAAATGCCTACTGTCCTTTCCTGTCTACACGTGAAGTCATTTTGCATCCATTTCAGGTTACTGTGATGATGATCATGATTATTATTATCAATGTCACCTTGATTATAAGTAGTGAGCATACAGGTCCGTACCTGTAAGTGTCTGAGCTGGTTGAGTTGCAGTCGCAGCTCACACACATTTCTCTTTGCTAACACCAAGCTCTGCTGCAGCCCGCTGTCAGAGGGAGGGGCCTGAAGAGCCAGAGGGGCAGGGCTGAAGCTGTCAGGCTCAGATGGCATTCCTGAAGGTAAAAAAAAATAAAAAATAAAAAATGAAGAGATGATTATCATTATGTTTAGAGCATAAAAAGAAGTATGTTCTTGGTGGCAGCTAATGTCACCTCTGTTGAAAAAGAAGAAGACATCTCACCAGGTCTGTTGTTGAGAAGTTTGCGTTCAGCATTCTCACTGAAAAGACAAACAGATAGTTACATAATATATGGAATTGTTTTTGAATTGTTTTTGGTTTGTTTGATTTCTCACAGTTTTCTGTAATTTTTCTTGTTTTTAATCACTACTCATACATTCTCTGTTATGATCATTTCTAACACTAGTAACATCTGGGCATGGGTGTAGTGAGGGTCCAGTGGGTCTAGCCAGGGTTGACACAGTACACAGAACTCATTACATGTTATTACCTGAAATAGCAAGACATGTCATATACAGGTCTACAGTATTGTGCAGAATTATTTTCTGGTTCACTTCTATAATAATTATATTAGAAAAAAATCTGATTCACGTATATATCCTGATTTCCCCTAGAATCAATATTTTGTATTTATTTATTTTTTACAAAAATTCACCAAAATATTTTCTGTTTATACCGTACCACCGACAGCGACTACATCGTATCCGTTTCCAGCAAAACAGAGCGAAAGCAGAAAATCCATGTTATGTTCTTCTTTGCAAATGAAATAAATGTCAGACTGACATGTGATGTGCATTCTCTTTAGAAACCAAGTTTTTAGAAATTTCTCATGATATATTTCTCATGATATATGTGTATAATTGTTTTGGTTAAAGAAGGAAAATAAAATTGCAACATTCAATACTATTGAATTGCAATACTTCTAGAATCGCAATAAATGAAAATCACAGTACAAATCCAACCAGCACCCATGTATCGTAAAAGAATTGAATTGGGACAAAAGACTTTTTGTCCCAGCCCGATAATGTATGCTCTTATTTAACCTACTTAAATTTGTTGGTACACATATCCTGGATGCATCTTGAGTTGCTTCTGCTGAATCAAAGCTGCTGTTGGCTTAAAGGGATAAAGGCACACGTTACAGACCTGACAGCGTCCTTGACTCCTGGAATATCCGGTGCCATAGACAGAGCACTGTGCACCAGACCTGCTAGACTGGCTATCTGCTGCTCCATGGCTTTCATTCTCTCACTGAAAGATAGAAAAAACACGTGTAAAGTAGCCATCACATAACAATAAAAAATGTGGTAGCTCTATAATATCTAAATCAAAGGATGTGTTGTCAATATAGCAAACACTATTGTGCTCCATAGCCTTACTAATGGTCAAAAACTCATAAAGTAATCTATATCCACGACGTTTCATTTCCGGGATTGTTCGGGTGACGCTGCATTTTAAACTCCGGTCAATTTATGAGTACTATGGTTAACTGCTCCTCCGATCTCTGCAGGGTAAATCCAGACAGCTAGCTAGACTATCTGTCCAATCTGTGTTTTCTGTTGCACGATTAAAACAACTTTTTAACGTACACACGTTCCACCAAAACAAGTTCCTTGCTGAGGCTGTTTTGCAGAGGCACCGTCATCGTGTCCAGGGCTTAGCACCGCCCAAGACGATTGTGATTGGTTTAAAGAAATGTCGATAAACCAGAGCACATTTTTCTCCCATCCCGGGAATGTTGTGTGGACTAGCCCGACCCTCCTGCGCAGCCCTGTGGAGGAAGGTCTGGCAATGCGAGACAATGTATAAAGAGATATTTAGCTGTTTTTAATCTGGCTCTGTGTCATGGCAGTGTGTGCAGATGAACAGTGTTTGGTTTCCTTCAGCGGGCGGCAGCGCACGGAGCACCAAGCTGAGCAGAGCAGAGCAGCGGAGGTCTGCCGGGTGAACACTGCCACATGCCACAGAGGGAAGCCAAACACTGTTCATAAAACAAAGTATTGATGATGATTGATGATGAGTATCGACAAAGTATCCCCTTAAGTCCCGGTGTGTAACGTTTTTAGTTGTTCATTATCAAAATCTGTGTTGCCCGTTCACAAACTTTTTCATGAATATTTACCACCACCATCAATTCCAAGTATTCCTTTTGGCTTGAAATTTTACATTTGCATGAACTGGGGTAGACGCTCCATATTCATGCGGCTTGTTGAAATACGTTAGCCGGTAATGGACATTCAGGATATACTGCTCCGTCTTTCGCGTTTTCGCTTCCTCCATGATAAACTCACAGGTGCTGCTAATGCTGCTAATGGGTATCGTAGCTTCCCGGCCCTTTTTGAAGAGTGAAGGCTAACCGTAGCTCTAATACGTACTTTGAACTGTGTGCGCGAGAGAGTTGATTGCGATGTATGAGCTATAGCTAGATGGGAGAAATTCCCACACTTTGGATCTTTAAGGCACTTCTGTTTTTGAGTCAAAAGTGAATTCAGACAAAGAAACTCTGACAGGCTAAACATGCAAAATCGCTGACATCATCCCTCAAATATCAATATCAATGAAAAACTAAGGTAGGTAGCTGGGAAGCTTGAACCTATGTCGGTGATTGAGGTTTCCCGTTTTTCCTGAATGCGCACCTCATAAAGCGCTTACAATGAAGTAACAAAGGTGATTACTCTGACTCTCAGCTCACCTCTGGGAGTTGCTGGCGGTCACATGACCCTGAAACAGTCTCTCAGGTTGTCCCAGAGGGCTGTCCAAAAAAACGGATGAGGCCGAGGACGATGAGCCACTTCCCCTGCTTCTGTTTACAATCTCCACTGGGGCTCCGTTACTCTCCCGTCGCACGGACCGGCGGATTGGCGACATCCTCTCTGCAGAAACCAGGCCCACCCCTCCAATGATCTGTCCGTCAATCATCCTGACTTCGTTGACTCTGTGAGGGGAAGGGGGCGGGGTTTTAGTTCCCAGTGACGGAAGCTGGCTGTCTCCATACTTCCTGCTCTTCTGCCTGGACGGTGAAAAAAATCAGATGGATTAATATACACCTGGTTACGTGAACGCTGTCTTCATGTGTGCCGGATCCTCACTTGTACAGTAAAAATTATATTATTGTATTCTAACAGTGTTTCCTTTAGGATTTATTTTAGCAGTGGGGGCAGGTCTGTCCGAACAACAACCCATTCTTTATGGGGAAACCCAAACCCAAAGTATAGAATGAAATATTACACTGACTCACCTACCGTTTTAATGTTTCCAGATGTATGATCAGGACGATGAGCTGACAGAACTGACAAGTTGAACGTTGTCCAATTAGAACGGACCCACCGCGGTGACGTTTTTGGCGGAGCTGTTCATTTAATAGTCGACTCGGAAGAAAGCGAACGTTTTGACAATAAACTCCATCAACACAACAGTATGTGGAGTTAAACTGGACAGGCCCAATAACCTCTGAATAGTTCTACTTGTTGTTAAATTGCAATGTGAGCGGCAGGATCATTTAAAAGGCAACCGCGACTACATTGTGCGTCTACCCTATTTCTGATACTGTGGCGGCAGAAATTTTGCAATGGCAGGCCGCCACTACAGAAACAACATAGAGGAAACACAGATTCTAATCAATTACTGATCAGTTCTTCATCTCTGCTTAAAGAGAGTTAAGAGGGGCATATTTACCTATATTTATCTAATAACATAAATTACTGTCTGGCGTGCAATGTGTTGCCGCAGTGTTTTAATTTAGCATAGTATACTAAGACTACAGAAGTACACACAATAATCCATCTTGTCAGGCTTCAAGTAATGCGTTTGTGTCCGACCTACCAGTTTACCACACCAACCAGAAGATACCGGCATCTACGGGCGTGGTTAAGGTGTGTGTGACAGCCACAACTGTTGGTTCAAAACAACAACGGCGGACGTGATTGACAGATGGTTCATCCAATCACCTGCCAGGTATTTGTTTAGGTGCCTGCCCTTTCCCAAACAGTTTTTCCCCAATCGTTTTTATAATAACATAATAAAGTTATTATAAAAATGATTGATCGCATGATATTGGTTCCATCCATACTGCCAGGCTCTGAAAAAAGAAAGGCAATATCAGCAACACCCTTGTGGACGTGCAGACCTATAGAGAGGATAGTTACTGTATGCTGCAGTTGCTATGGTAGCAGGCTGAATTAAGGTCCATGACCTCAGTCAACCTCTCACTTCCTGATCTCTGCTGTCACCTCCTACTGCACGCGCTCAAACCAAGCACAACCGTCAGAAATAATCGCCTTCAAACAGTATGGACAGCTCTGAGGAGTCTCTGAGTCCAACGTCAGCTGGACTGGGTTACGCTTCCAGAGACAGACACTGTATAGACTCACCATGGCGTCGCGCTGGCACAAAAAACACCTCCGGGTAGACAAATGGCCATCAATTTGAATTGCGGAGATATCTTAAATCAGCAAACTTCTTTATTTCTGTTGTCATTTTTAGCCGTAACTGTGATGTTTAAAGATATAGGGCCCTATTTTAACGATCTGAAACGCAAGTATGAAACGCAAAACGCTAATAGCTTTGTGGGCGGATCTCTGGCGCTGTTGCTATTATACCGGCGGGATAAATGAGTCTTGCGCCCGACGCAAATCTAAAATGGGTTGGTCTGAAGTAGCTAGGTGTGGTTTGGGCGTAACGTGCAATAAACCAATCAGAGCGTCATCTCACATTCCCTTTAAGAGCAGGGCGCTTGTTCCATGGCGGATTGCTATTATGACGGCGGATTTGCCTGGCGCACGCCAGCGGGAGCGGCCGATGCGAGATGCGGCAAAGTAATAAATGCCCGTCTTGGCCGGGTGCCGATGTTGCTGCGGCCACTCGGGCGCATCTCCTCAAGTCTAGAGAGGATTGCTGCAGCCATGGAGGCTCCAAACGCACCACCTGCACCTGTTGTGCCCCTTCCTCCTCCCCCCACTCCATCTCCGTCCACCCGCTCCATCAGGAGCGCATCGCGCACCTACTCCCGGACCAGATCCCGCTGGAGTTCAACATCACGTCTCCTTAAGTCCTCTAATATTTCCTCATTTATGTCATCAACACATCCATGATTCATGGAAATGTTGTGTAAAACAGAACAAGCCACAAAGAATGCTGCGACTTTTTGAGGACTGTACTGTAAAGTGCCTCCTGATCTTCCAAACACCTGAAGCGCATTTTCAGTAATATTTTCCTTTATAATTATGTATGGTTTGCAAAAATGGGAACTGCTGCGTCCGTTTAGATAAGAGAAGTGTATGCGCGTTGTGCACACTACATTATGGCCAAGCTTGCGCCCCTAAAATAGCATCTGAATAACGCGCTACTGACTTTAGACTTGCGCCACCGACTTTAGACCAGGTTTTTCCTGGTCAGTGGCGGAATTGTTTTCTGAAACTGCAAAATAGCACAAAGTAACGTTTGCGCCGGAACACGCCTCCTCTTTTCGCTTAACCGCCCCCGGGAGCGCAAATACATCTCCCCGCCAGTCGGATCGAGTAGCAAACAGGTCAATTAGCTCTAGTGAAGGTGTTGACATATGAAAGCATCAAACATGTATTTTAGATGAATGAGGTGAGAGTATATCCAGTTGTTCCTCATCCCCATTTTCTCAGCGCTGTTAAATTGTACGTACGGGACGCGGGAGGGGTTTTTTTACTCTGAAGTTCTTGTAAACAAACATTGTGATTGGGGCTTTATGCATCTGGATTAGGGCTGCATGAAATGAGGAAAATATGTAATTGCGATAAAAAAATTAAGATTATTTTTTTGGCATTTTAGACAGCTTCGACATGAAAGGGGAGAGAGAGGGAGGAATGACATGCAGCAAAGGGCCGCAGTTCGGAACCAAACCCGCGGCCGCAGGAGCGGGGACTGAACATCTGTATATGGGCATACGCTCTACTAGGTGAGCTACCCAGGCGCCCCGATTATTTTGACTGATATTGCCATTGCGATACGATTCACGATATTGGAAGGAATTATATTTTTTGTATCATTACTGTCATATTCATTTAAAAATATAAAAATTTTAAAATTTGAATTATTATAGTGTGATTTTAGTGAGGATCTGTACCAAACAAAGATTTTTTTTTCTCTAATCTGTAGGATACAATTTGTAGGCTGGGATGTCTGTGCAGCACCACAACACTTCATTCAGAATGGTTTGACATAGAGCTGGGCAATATATTGGTATTATATCGATATCGTAATATGAGACTAGATATCGTCTTAGATTTTGGATATCGTAATATCGTGTTATGGCATAAGTGTTGTCTTTTCCTGGTTTTAAAGGCTGCATTACAGTAAAGTGATGTCATTTTCTGAACTTACCAGACTGTTGTAGCTGTTCTATTATTGCCTTTACCCACTTAGTCATTATATCCACATTACTGATGATTATTTATCAAAAATCTCATTGTGTAGATATTTTTGTGAAATCAGTCAACACAACAATATCGTTGCGGTATCGATATCGAGGTATATGGTCAAAAATATCGTGATATTTGATTTTCTCCATATATTCCAGCCCTAGTTTGACACATAGTTGACCTTTAACAAATATTGCGCCCCCACTGCAATTTTGATATTGCACTAGTCCATATTGCGATTTCAATAAAACTGAGATTAATTGTGCAGCCCTAATTGGATTGCGTTTGAATCAGTGTGCGTACCTGTGGAGGGAGCGGGTCTGGTGCTCCATGCTCTCTCCGTAGCCCATCAGGGGTTTAATGGAGGCCCGGTACTGCTGCAGCCCCCCGGGGATCCCCGTGACCCCGGCGTCCACCATGTCAGCAGTGACAGAGGGCGGAGCGCTACACTGGGAGGAGGCCATGCTGAGGCGACCTCCTCCTCCGTCCTGCATGGAGGAGCAGTAGGAGTCTGGGTAATGTGGTCCACCTTCGCCACGCACCACCAGGGCCATGCTCTTACTGTTGCTGATGTCATCTGACACGCACACACAGACACACACACACATACTAATATTATAACAATAACAATATTGTGGGCTTTATACAGTAAATCACAATGATGTGACTTGACTAATTTTCCTTTTGTCATCAACAGGCATATTGCATTTTGTAAGCTTGCAACAATGACTTAGCCATTTCTGCCATTAGGCTCTTAAATGCTGCTGATGGCAGCAACATGCAATATTCAGAGCTTGTAATGCTCGTAATGCTTTGATTTATGTATTTATTACTTTACCTAAGTTGGATTATGGTTCTATATTTATTTAATGTGACTTAATTCCGGCAACCTGTGTGTGCCTCGCTGCACTTGCCTGGGTTATCCATGTGTTACCTGCTGCTACAGACATGATGGTTAATTGAATGATTGCGATGGTGTTTATTCTTGTCTGTTGACTGCAAAATTGAATTGCTCTTTAGGGATACAAAAAAGCTGTCTGAATTGAATTGAAGCAGAGGAGCCTGCAGGCATCTCACCAGGCTTGACGTCTTTTCTCTCCAGTATGGCGCTGCTGCTGCTGCTGCAGAGGGAGCTGGATCGCCCGGCCGCTGACAGGCGATCCCGTGGTAACGTGGCGCTGCTTGGATCCCCGAATCGCCGCCCTCCCCCTGTGCTCCCTCCGCCGTACGCCATCCTGGAGGGAGACGAGGGCATGGAGCGGACCATGGGTGGGGACATGGAGCCCTGCAGGCTGTGCAAGGTGCTGCGGCTGGACGACGACAGGGCGTGGACAGGACTGTGACTGCCGTACAAAACCTCTTTGGAGATCTGCAAAAAGAAAAGAAAAAGAGTGCTCTAAAGCTACGCTCTGAGGGATATCATTGCTCAGACTTGGGAATTAAAATGCTGATTTAAAGAGTTAATTTCCTCTTAACAAAGGTCACCCACCCAGAAACTGTGCACAGAAAAACCTTACATGTACTGTATACTGTACTGTGTTTAATTGTCTCGACATCCTGAAATAACTTTTATACATGTTTAGAAATACCGTACTGTTTATTAATATGATTAAGTATTTTTGCAGTACAGAAATGCCAAAGATAGGTTTTGAAGAGTTGTTCAGTGTTCAATCAGTTGACATAAATAATGGTTGAAAGAAAGCTTTTCAAATCAGGAGTGACAAAAATACCCAAATATTTTAAGCCATCCTTCGATACCCGAAAAGGGTATCGAAGGATTTTCTAACTTGACAGCACTAAATGAGGCTATAGAGTCCAGAACAGCTGGAACTGATTTCTCAGGATTACTTAAATACAGGAGGACATCATCAGCAAATAATGAAATAACATGGTTCTTTTCACCTGCTGTAATACCGGTTAGGTCCGGATTAGGCCTGATGGCCTCAGCCAGGGGCTCAATAAACAGTGTAAACAATAAAGGTGACAGGGGGCACCCTTGTCTACAACCTCTGCACAGTGAGAACCCGAAAGAAAGCTTTTCAATTGCATACATAGTAAAGAAAAAGAGTAAATGAATGCAAAAATGCCCCAAGAAATCTCAGAATGCCCGTAAAATACATGATCAAGGGGGCAGAAATTGCCCCTAAGATTTGGAAAAATATATGTATATATCTTCCAATTTAGGCCAATATCCTTATTATACATTAAGCCATCATTTTATTTTATTAAATTAATTGATTTTCCATCTCTGATATGAAATGCACTGATAACAGCAATGGCATGCTTTGTGTTTATCTATGTTGGCACAAGGTGCTGATTCCTGCCTGCATTTAGTTCTGGGCTCATTTCTCATTGAAAACAGCTACTTTATGCACTAATGACTATTTTCTTTTTAAAGTGCCCCCATGCACTGACCTTTGATATTTTTTAAATTCCTACACTGAATGAAGGCTTCATGAATACATGAAAGTTGAGTCAGTAGTGAATGATTTAACCCTTGTGTTGTCTTCCCGTCGACCAAGCGACTTTTTGTTTTTCTGGGTCTAAATTTAAAAAAGGGGCGACCTCTAGCTCACCCAGTAGGAGCGTGCGCCCCATTTAGTCCTTTGCAGCGGCCCAGGATTGAATCCAACCTGCGGCTCTTTGCTGCGTGTCCTCCCCTCTCTTTCACTCCACCCTTTCCTGTCCATCCACGGTCGCTATTGAATAAAGGTAAAAAGCCCTCCCCAAAAAATATTCTAGTCACTATTCCCAATGTTTTTGTCATTTTTTTCCCACGTTTTTGTTGATTTTTTTTCTGCATTTTATTCTGACGTTTTTACTTCTTCTTTTCAACATTGTTTTATCAATTCTTTTTTAAATGCTATAAATTTGAAAAAAAACACCCAAATTCAATGGAACTAGTGAACGGATCATTTATTTCACTTGTGAAGAGCACCGTATATGGAACCATCCTCGTTATTTATTTTGACAATTTGGTTGAAAGAAACCCAAATTTCTGATAGAGAAACTTTTTGAAAATGGCTCAAATTTGACCCGCGGACAACAGGAGGGTTAATGTTCAGAACGGGTTTGCTCAGACCAACACTAACGCTTTTAATGTTTTATATCACTTAGTGTCATTACAGTAACTTTAGTTCAGATTCTTTCTGTAGTTTTGTAGGCTTAAAGTGATGGTTTGGAGTAATTTCACAGTACTATAGTATTTACTTAAAAAAAAAAAGTTAAATTAATAAATATTTTTGTTGTATCTCTTTTCGGTGTTGTAATTTGTAGACATCCCTAAGCACTTGTCTTACTGCCGGTAGCAGGAAAGAGCAGAAGCCAGCAGGCAAGTGTTATTTACATAAACCTCTGGTGTACTTACAAACTTTCCAATCCATCGTTTTATGAGTACATAACATATTTGTACTAGTGTAGAAGTTTGGTATCATTTTGGGCATTATTAGTGGGGTAACTTACGAAATACACAGTTGGATCTATTAGCGCCTGCACTAAGCTATGCAGCTGATAACGCTAACTCTCCCAATGTTTGATCCAAGTGAAAAAAGCTTCTGGGGGGTTGCTTGGCTCGAGGTCATGGTGCAAAGGACCGAGGTGAAATTACTCCGAACCATCACTTTAAGGTTGCTATTTCTACTTTTCTGATTTTAACATATTTCTTTCGTATTGGTAGTTGTGTCCTCCAAATTTAAAGATAAAAGAAGTGGTTTGTCCATGTCTTCTAGAATGACATATAGAAGTGTTTTGGTTGGGTTTGACAGTCTGCCAACCTCCTGGTTGTTTCTCTTTTCCAGCAGCAGCAGGCAATGTTTCAAAATGAGAATAGTTGATACTATAAACATTACAAATCAGAAAAAATGTAGCCAGGAAGACACATTCCATGTACATATTATTCACCCTGCCAAAAGGTCATCCTCAAAAGATTTAAAGACTTGATTCAAAAACATCTTAATTTGGCAGATATAAAATGAAAAAAACTACATTATTTGGATTGTTACATCCCCTGGGGGGGAGGAGCTTCTTAACAATGAGACGTCTGCCAGGTGTGCATGAGATGAGATTAAAACAGGCAACAGCAAAGGCTGAATGCTCTCAGAGACCAAAACAATCCCAGTGCAGGAAAAACTGCTTTTACAGAGAAGCCCTGCATAGGCATGCAGGTGTGTGTGTGTGTGTGTGTGTGTGTGTGTGTGTGTGTGTGTGTGTGTGTGTGCGTGCGTGTGTCTGCATGCGTGTCTGAAAGCAGCGCAGCGTGGGAAGAAGTCAAAGCGTCGACATGCTCTCATGAAGCCAGTGTATCAACACGTGTGAAACGGGTTGACTTCATGTTGCGCTCCACAGCCGTAACCACGCTGACACACAAACCGTCAGATCAACTGATTCCTCTGCTGCCTGATAACGTGTTTAACAACCACAGTTGAGTGGCTCCAGGCTCTGACTGCCAGGCTGATCCAGGAACAGTCAGTGTATACGGCTGCTGCTGCTGCTGCAGCAGCGGCTGTGTAAACCTCGCAACTCTGACCTAAAATATTCTCTCTGCTTGTTTCCTTCAACTTCATCTATTCATTATCAGTACCTGGTTGCGACTGGGCATATATTAATATACACATGCATGCAATGAATCTGCACAATTATGCACAGCAGTGGTTCAGTTTGGGATTTCCTTCCTTTTCCTGGAAGACCCTTTTTTCAGTTCCCTGTAAACAGGCCTGGACTTGATGCATTTCATTCAAAAGTGTCTGGGTGGTCCCACTAAGCCGTTTTATATATCAGGTTCTGCCATCATGGAGCTCTGTCAAGCATTTAACTGAAGCCAGTATCCTCATCATGTTGTGCAGCCATGTATTCCTGAAACTCCACCAAAGTTTGATTTGAAATTCTACTGGATGTTAGGCTGGATTTTTGGGTTTGATGCACAAGGCATCTACTTGGTTTCCATTGTTTTTTTTTGAGGTTGTAAGGATATAGGGTGCTGTATGCTGTACAGATCGTAAAGCCCTTTGAGGCAAATTTGTGATTTTGGGCTATATGAATAAATTGACTTGACTCGGTGCAGATGAACGCAACCATTACTTTTTGTGACTTTTGTTTCCCATTCTGAATAAACACTGTTAGCAATTGTACACTGCATTGAAGCAATCACTGTCAGGAAATCAAATCAAAGTAGTTAAGTGAATGAGTAAACTACTTTGCATCCACTCATCATTCACTTAGTCAGGTTGAGCTGCCAGAACACACTGATATCATGACAATGTAATGGTGTACTCTGCAATCATGGCCACACACTTCAGCTTTGGGGGCTTTCTGAAGCCTTGGTAGTGTGGACTTTTGCCTCCGACAATCTCTTTGTCTGTCCTTTTCTCGTGTTCCGGCCATTAATCATGTTAACAAGCATGTCTTTTCCTGTGCTGCTGTACACAAAGCAACATCACTGCACATATGTGACTCAGAATGACAGAGCCTAATGTTACATGGCACTCAATCCGTCCCGTTTAAATCTAGCGCAACGTGCAGTGTGCTCTGCAGCTCTACTCTGAAAAAATCCACAAAAAGGAAGAATTTCAATGTGGGTTAGAACTCTGTAAGTGTTTAAGTGCATGTTGCAGTATCATGGAGCCTGACTGTGTTATATAGTAATTATTTATATTATTAAAAAAAAATAAAAAGTAGTTTGTTGATACAACCGGTAGTAGGCACATAATCGCATACCGTGATTAGATGTTTCCATCATTTGTCATGTCACAACACACACGGAATCCAAACCAGGAGCGTAAAAACACGGTTAGTGGGCGTGCATTACAGGGGGTTCTCCTCGGTCAACAAACAGATGGACAGTTATACACAAATATGTCAGCTGGCACGTCACAATGTGGCTCATCCTTCACCACAGCTGACAGTGAGGAAAACACCACGAGAGATTTAAAAAAAAGGCTGTATGTGAAATCACTCCCTATTTGCTACATAGTGCCAATATTCACTTTCACTCTATTTAAGTGTCTTTATTCCAAGTGTGACGTTTGTGCACAACATACATACTGCCCCCTTGGATTTTTTTTCTCCCACTGCAGACATCTGCACTGGTACGTAATGCATCCAGGAAATAGCCACAGCCTTGCAGTCTCCAACACTGACCCTGAAAAGCTCCTACTCTGCTTTTACAAACCACACTAACTGCCAGGCCATGTAAATGGAAAGGTCATCCACACTAAGAATGAGAATGATAACTCGGAGCCCGAAAAAAAGATATCGCTGACCTGTTACTGCTCTGCATTGCACAGAGAAGGAAATGGAAAACCAAAAGGAAATGGGTTCACGAAATTACAAGAGTTGACACATTTTATTCATATTTTGGCCATGAGTCAGCATCAATTAGATGGTATCCTGGCGATCGTCAAAGAGGACATGAGTAAGAGAACTAAACAAATGGTAGAGACCCCATCAGCAGCCTAATATTACGTTATACAAACGTTCAATAAATCGTATAGCCAAGACTGAGTGATTAGAGTTAGAAGGATTTTTAAATGATGTATTTATTGTTAGCGTTCTTACGCTTTGGCTACATTGTACGTTCGCGGAGCGTATGTGCCGCGGAATGTGTCTTTTAACCGGCTACACCTGCAGTGCACACACGGCGTAGGAGTGTGTGAGTCAGAGGCGAGACGGAAAGCTTTTGCTTTGAGATTGTTGTTGTTTCTTCAGTTTTTTGGGCCTGCACGGCGCTGTGACAACATCAATATGCTGTCAGCTGATATCAGAGGACGCAGGCGAGGGAAACAAGAAATAAAAGTCATTAAGTTGTTTCCTGTGTATCTTTAGTTTAATTCAAAAGAAATATAGACACTTTATGATCCATTTCTGTGTAAAAAGGCTGCACACACCTCGCGTAAAAATATATAAATAGAAGACTGGCCGATTATTACGCTTGTAGAACGGATCTCCGCGGAGCATACGCACCGCTACACGCTGCGCTCGCGTCCGGTGTAGCCAGTTTCAATGATTATAGTGGAAGCGTAGTTTTGGAACGTCCACTCCGCTTACATCATGGCTGCAATGTAGCCTTTCATTTGAGGTCGGGAAGTTGGGTCTGGACTTGATCTGTTGTGGAGCAACTATGTTCCAACCAGAGCTGTTCGGACCAATCAAATTGTCAGGGCAGGCTTTATACGATGATGGACAGATGATCAACAGTAACGTATATCAACCACGTCACCAAAGAGCGCTTGGGTCGAATTTGTTTACAACAAAGATGGCTGCCTGCCGCTGAATTGAGATGTGTAGATTCCGCCTGTTATAGAAGATATCAACAGCGCATTTTAAAAGAGGAACAGAGAACTGCGATCACGTATGTATACACGTTGCCCGTCCGCATGGCACGGAAACTCCCGCCTCTGCCTTTGCTCTGTCGAAGCCTGCCTTTGACTCGCAGCTTCTGTGACGTCTGTCTCCATTGCTCTGATTGGTTGGAGGTCTATCCAATGGAGTGCAGAGGCATTTTCTTTCCTAGTTCGGTTGGCACACGCCCCAAAATCCCACCCCAATGGAGCAGCATCAGATATATATTCTGACTAGAATCTGAGTATGACGACATCAGGCTAGGCCCTTAACAGTGTAACAAGCTCAATCAGAACTGTGTGCCAAAGTTTAGCTTTAAGCACCGAGACTTGCTACTGCAGTGTGTTTGTGCAGTGCTACTTTTAGTGTCTGTTGGTGTTAAATAATTGTTTTGCATATGAATTTGATTCAGTCATAGTTTACAAATAGTTTACAAATGTACTTGTTATAACTGCATTATCATTAAAAATAAATTAAAAAAATCGACATTGCCATTACGGCAAGAATATATAGGACTTCTGACAACTTCATCCAAAATGTTCCCTTACAGCACAGATACCCTCCTCTGACAGGGTTAGATACGTCATTGTTTCTAATTGGCGACACTTTGAGCCATGGTAAGTGAAATCAACACATACAGCTGGAAAAATGATGCCGAATAATTGTGTTTACCTACAAACTTGATAACCATGTTCACAGCTTCCCAGCCCACATAATTGAAGTTGTCTTTTTTTTTTTTTCATGCAGCACAAATTCCACCACCTTTCCGTTGGACTGCAACTCGCTGTCGGCCGCACATGGGCATCGCTATTGTTCCTAATGTGATTCAGAAGTTGTAGTACAGATAATAAAACAATGGATATCTTACTTCTTTTCTCCATTTAAACAAAAACACAACCGACGTCTCATTTGCACAAACTTCTGCTATCGTCTCGGGCTGAACTCAAACACAATGCAATGCACCTCATTATAGAGGTTATAGACTGTGTACTGAGTTTTTTAAATTACACATTGATACGCTTCTCCTGTGTAACCTGTTGAGTTGATGCAGCTCATGTTCCAAACTCGACTCTAAACACACAGCTTTGTCAAAATGTTGCAATACAGTTTGTGCTGTTTGGGACTTACCTCAGCACTAACACAGGCAATAATCCAAAAGCTGTGCAGATGAGAGGTGCACAGCAGCCTGCATGACTGAGTGGGTTACACCATTCAAATCCATCTCTTTATTTGAAAAAAAAAAAAGGGCGTTGATCTCGAAACCTACACACAGCCGACATGTCGTAACACATAAACTGCCAAGAGTCGGATAATACGACATCAAAATAAAGCCTCCACTGTAACGTCCAGACCAGTTAAACAAGGAGGGCAGGCTGTCAATCACGTGATTATTGCAGCACAAATTGAGTCGGCACAGATTCTCCACAACAACAAAATCTCCTTCCAACTGTGAATCAGCTCTGACTGGCTCTCAGCTAACACGCAGCATCTTCTCTCTCAGCACGCAAAGTCACACATAAACACACGCACATGCACACACACACGTGCACACACACACAGAACTCAGAGTTGTTAGCCCACAACAGTAGTAAGTATTGATGTTTTGTTTTTTTTAATTCTTATATGATTTTCATATATCAAATATGATGGAGGGCTCGGAGCCAACGTTGGGTAAATAGGTGTATTACATATCATGTGAAAGCTCTCGGTGAGATACATTCAGTGCCAAAAGGACGCATCTGTAATGATGAGCCGTAGGTTGTAATCAAAACAAAACGGCAAGAGGGAGGTTTTGGCAAGGAGCATGCTAACAAGGTGTGGGCTTGGAGCCGAAAGGGGCATCCGTTGACCACCAAACTTCAATCAGCTGCTGTTGCCACACATTGAACACAATAAGTGATCATTTTGCCTATTAGATTAAGCATCACTATGGAAACAATACTTCTACAGTTTAAGTTAAAAATATGAATTGCATTTTTTTTTTTTTTTAAATGGCAAAAGCCTTTTTGGCACAAACATTTTCCCAATAGACTAGTGCTGAAAGGAGTGGTGCGTAGGTCAACACATTCATTTTCACTCCAATGTTTCAATTACACCTGGATCAACACCGAAAAAATATAAGAATGAGTATCTTCTTCTTAAAGTAATGCTCAGCAACGTTCCCCAAGCCTTTCAAAGTTACAACAACACACATTTATTTGCTCCAAGCCCTATGTCTCATATTTGAACTGAAGAGATACTATGACTAATTAGAACAGTTTTACCCAAACAGATGCTCATTTTAATGTTCCCTTATTTCTACAGGGACAACGTAATGTACAGGAAGTCACAAGATCTGTATTCAAGAATAATTACTATGATAAGCATAACATGGGGGAATGAACGTAGAACATTCCACATACTAAATTGGACTGTCTCGAGGTCACACCATACTGTTATAGTGTATGTGAATATCGGAGATAAACAGAAGGCAGTGGGCAGTGAAGGAGGCGCTTCTCTGTCAGCATCTTATCTGTCAGACTAGTGGGAGCAGAACAGCGTCTTTGGCGTTCTGACAGAATCAGACCCCCTTACTGACAAAAGCTTCCCATAATCCCAGTAACTGGCAACGCAGGGGTAGTGCGTACTGTAATTGAGCATTTTATAAACATCCCAAACTCATGGATGGAAAGCAGAGGCGTGTTATCAGGACAGCTCTGAGAACATGAAGCATGGACATTGTCAAAGTCCTCCTGCAGCAGCAGCAGCAGCTCACAGAATCACATCCATCACATCAGCTCTGGGTCTGAGCTCTCTAACCAACTGTCTACCAGTCCCTCCAGAAAAACGCAATTATGCGATCGCATAATTCAATGCATAATCAGCCAAAGTCAGCATATTTTTCAAATACGCCGCACTTTCGCCGCATAAATTCCCGAATTCCGCGCGAAATATGAGGGGCTTGCATGATTTTATAATCCCCGCATTATCGTTGCAAAAAAAAGTATCATATATCTCAGCAGAAAGTTTAAAAATGTTGCGTTTACTTCACACGAGAGAAGCCATTTTCCCCCGTTGCCATGGGAACGTTATGAAGTGACGTAATTACGCAATGTGAACATCATCGAAAAGCAGGGTATTGGGGGAATCACTTTTTTTTCTCTTTTTCATCAAACCGCAATTTTTGCAAGTTCCTGCAATTTCACTGCATAAAATTGCATAAATATCCAGCATATTCCATCATATGCATAGCATATACTTTTTGTCCGCAACAATCACAAAAACGCATTTTTCTGGAGATGAACATGATGATGGTGGGTATGATCAGTGGAGGTTTACTTTAGGTTGCATTCACACTAGTCTCGCATAACCAGACCTTCCTCCACAGCGACGCGCAGGAGGGTCTGACTAGTCCACACAATGACCCTCATTTATGAAACGTGCGTACGACCTAAAACAGGCGTACGACGGGCGTACGCCGATTCCTACGCAAAGTTCGGCATTTATCAATTTGAACGTGAGCGTAGGCTGCGATAAAATCTCACGTCTGGTCTGATCTTGTGTACGCAAGTTTCCCAGTCAGCGTGGCCTTGCGGTGCGGCATATAATCAGTTTAACAGGAGAAGGAGAACGCTCTCCCTCAGCTGTTGTCTCGTTCTGACTCATGAAAAAAAACAGGAGTAAAATAAAAGACACTGCATAAACTCCGCTACCGTGTGTTTATTTAATTATAGGTACACCTACATGTAGGCCTAATAGATTGCAATAGAAGCCTGTATATTACTATTAGGACTATAGAAAATGTGTCAAGGATGTATAAATTAAATAGGCTAAACTTCAGCTGGAGTCCGATTTACTACGGCAACACTGTTGACCCCATCAGTGATCTCCTTCCATTTCTGCATTCTTTCTACAGCCTTTAATACCAGTTTTTAGGCTGCCAAATAGTACACACGTTAGTGCAAATGAACCGGAGATATCAGGGTTTCAATCTCCACCTCTGAAAAGTGCCGCTTCTCAGCCGGATTACGTCTCGCCATGTCGTAAATTGTAGGGGCGAGGCCTCAAAACTCAGAATATATTGGGGCGTGATATTTAAATGACGATTGTTTCCAGCCGCCGCATTTATCAATGTACGATCGTTCTTACGCTCTGATTGGTGTGATACGAACTTTTCATGAATCCCACGTGAAGCCTGTCGTAAGATGATTTCTGCGCTCATATCTGCGCTGGTTTCTACGTTAGGTTGATAAATGAGGGCCAATATTCCGGGATGAGAGAAAAACGTGCTCTGGTTTATTGGCATTTCTTTAAACCAATCACAATCGTCTTGGGCGGTGCTAAGCGCCGGACGGAGCCACGGTGCCGCTGCAGAATAACCTCGGGAAGGAACTTGTTTTGGTGGAACGTGTGTACCTTCAAAAGTTGTTTTAGTCGTGCAAAAGACAACTCAGATTGGACAGATAGTCTAGCTAGCTGTCTGGATTTACCCTGCAGAGATCTGAGGAGCAGTTAACCATAGTCCTCAGAAATCCGCCAGAGGTTAGAATTACAGCACAACCAGTGGACCAAAGGGGACCAAAAACACAGCATTTACTAGCCTGCAATTTCTACCTCGCACACAATTATGGACTTATATATGATTAGTGATGACACAGAAATGGCACATCCAAGGAATCGCATCAAGAAAAGCGCATTGTGAGACTGGCTCTAGTTGACAGTAATTGTGCTGCACCAAAGCTGAATTTCGGGAAAGAGACTTCAGATACAGTATTAGGGGACCACTAAGGTCTATATAAAATAGAGATGGTCCGATACCGATACCAGTATCGGTATCGGCTCCGATACTGCCTTAAACGCTGGTATCGGTATCGGGAAGTACTGGAGTTTATGCACCGATCCGATACCACGTAATAAAGCCCTAAAGAAAATCTACGTTAAAGTAGTTTATTTATGTTCTTTTTCCGTTATAACTGACTGTCAAACTGGAGAATAAAAGAAAGTTCTGGGGCATTCATTGTTTGTGTTTGTTCATGTTTCACAAAGAGTTTAACCTGAGCCAGACCGACAACAAAGATAGAAATCATATCACATCCATACAGGGATAGTAGTATAAAGTTGTTAAAACATAATAAAATATATGACACACTGGTATTGGATCGGTACTCGGTATCGGCCGATACGCATGTTCAGGTATCGGAATCAGTATCGGGAAGCAAAAAATGGTATCAGACCATCTCTAATATAAAAGAGACTTCAGATACAGTATTAGGGGACCACTAAGGTCTATATAAAAGAGACTTCAGATACAGTATTAGGGGACCACTAAGGTCTATATAAAAGAGACTTCAGATACAGTATTAGGGGACCACTAAGGTCTATATAAAAGAGACTTCAGATACAGTATTAGGGGACTACTAAGGTCTATATAAAAGAGACTTCAGATACAGTATTAGGCGACCACTAAGGTCTATATAAAAGAGACTTCAGATACAGTATTAGGGGACCACTAAGGTCTATATAAAAGAGACTTCAGATACAGTATTAGGGGACCACTGAGGCCTATATAAAAGAGACTTCAGATACAGTATTAGGGGACCACTGAGGCCTATATAAAAGCATCCAAAAAACAGCATGTCATAGGACCTTTAAAAAAAAAAGGATATGGAAACACGCATAGTAGGGTGTTTTCACACCTGCCTTGTTTAGCCTGGAGCGTTTACCTCCCTAATGCGGTTCCTTTTAGCTATTATGCTCCGAGCGGCTGGAACAGTCGGCGTGAGGATCTAACAGCAGCTGGAAGTGTTGGAGTCTTACTTATTTACTTACATTACTTTACTGTATTTATGTTGTGAAATGTTATTCTGTTCGTATTCGTTGGATCGATTATTGTATTGTATTGTTATTCAAAATATATTTTTCTCTCTTATCGATGTTTCTTTGTCTTCTTAATCTATTTTATCTAGTTCTTTAATCTAGTTTGGATTTCACTTGGTTTAACTACTTTTACTGTTATAGCTTTTAAATCTATCGTCTATTCATAATTTTTATTGTCTCCTGGGCATTGGTCTCTAATTGTTAAATAGTTTTTTTGTCTTTTCTGTTGATTCTACACTTGCTTGCTCTGTCTTATTATTGGCTTGTCAGTCATCTGTGAAGCACTTTGAACTGCACTAACCTGTTTGAAAGGTGCTATACAAATAAGGTTTAACTGAGTAACTGATGAAACACAGTTGCTGTTTAATCGGGTCACTGCAGGACACGAGGCAAAATGTGAAAGGGGAGGACAGAAGCAGAGTTTTGGCATACTCACCCTTCCCTCGGTGTTGGCCGGCCGGGCATGGCGGTTGAACACATGTGCTGGGTCTTTATGATAAACCTTCAGACAGGAGTGGGATGGGATGTCTCTAGAAGCAAACAGAACACACACAGTGGCAGTTTAAGAACTCTGAAGGTGTGTGTGTGTGTGTGTGTGTGTGTGTGTGTGTGTGTGTGTGTGTGTGTGTGTGTGTGTGTGTGTGTAAGGGCTGTGCAATTAATCGAAATGTAATCGTGATTATGATTTCGGCTCCCAATGATCACAAAAACAGAATAATCGAGAAATACAATTATTTAGCTCATTACGTTATGCAAGTAAACTTATTTTCTCTTGTGTTCTGAATGAAAAAATAAAATAAATAATAAAAATAAAGTTTAAATAGGAAAAGTATTAAGCCAAATTTCACAGTTGTATGTGCTTTTTTTTTACTGTGGATTTATTTAACTTTTTCCACCATTTTTTAAGTTCAATTATTGCAACATCTTTCCAGAAGTCAACGAGTAATCGTGTTAAATTGTGATGATTATATTTTTTTCCATAATCAAGCAGCCCTAGTGTTTGTGTGTGTGTGTGTGTTTGTGTGGACAAAAAAATGTCTGGGACACTATTAAATGTAGAATCCACATTCACATATGTGCAAACAGATCTAAGAATTAGATTCTGTATCAGTTCGTGCATGTTGAAATCAGTGAGCGATCGGAGGGATCAGATATGTACTTTAAAAAAAGGGACAGACTGGTCATTGTAGGTAAGTCTGTTTCCATCTTATGGCTGCGCAGCATCACGTTGTGCACTAAGACAGTGACTGCATGCTCCTCTCTCTGGTGGGGGCTCCAACCACTGAAGCAACGGCTTGTCGGCTGCGGGTAGTGTTTGCCTGAAAGTGTGCATAGAAGGTGTTGAGCTCTTCAGCCAGAAAGGCGTCTGCAGTCACCGCCTGGAGGAGGTAGCTTTGTAGTCTCTTATGCGCTGTAGTCCCCTGCCACAAGAAATCAAATCTGAATCTGAAATCAATCTGTTGGAATTGAGATTCTATCTTCTTCCCGTATAGTCGCTTAGCCTTCTTTGTGCTCTACGGAATATGTGTATACTTGCGGCTGTTTGGGCCTTCAAAGCGTCACAAATGGTGTGATCCACCCATGGCTTCTGGTTGGGAAGGGAAAGGTACTGATGGTCACGAAAAAAAGGGAAAGTTCTCCGCGCTTCTGCAGACCACAACAATCCGGTGCAACCAAGGCAGGACACAACAGTATAAAATAGCAAAAAATTGCCAGTGCAACACTGATGGTCACCTTAGGAACAATATTGTCCACTAATGTCGCAATAAATCCCACATGCGTGAAGACACCCCCCAGTCTGGGTCACACAGAGTGTCCTGAAGAGTCAGCCGTTGTTTGTACATTCGCAAGAGAAAGATGGCGGCTTGGTCAGATATGCCAAAAGCAGGGAGGGACTGTGCTTTGCACTCGTCCTTGAACCGTGTGGCGGTATTCCAGAGTTCAGCGCTGTTGAAATCCCAAAGAAGGCTGTATTTCCGTGGTCAGCTTGATGAGATAACGACAGCTAACACAGAGGCAGAGCAGTGGCCATGGTCAGTGATTGAATTTAGACCGCATTGAAGATGACTGAGGTGAACTCGGAGGAAAGATAGAAGGGCCGACATTTGTTGGCCAGGAGCTCCAGACAACCAACCAACTGCTGATTGAACATAGTGAATGCACGTACATCCTGACATTATGAATGGGTAGAAAGAAGAGCAGGAAAGGAAATAATTAGGGTCATGGCGTAGGTAAGTACATTAAGGGTGTTTCAATTGAATGGTCATGTTTTCTTTTGCTTTTAGGATAATCTTTGGGCATTTAGGCCTTTATTCGACAGGACAGCTGAAGATAGGAAAAGGGGAAAGAGACAAGGAATTACATGCAGCGAAGGACCAGAGGTCGGAATCAAATCTGCGGTCGCTGCGGCAAGGACCAAGCCTCTGCACATGGGGCTCACGCACAACCAGGTGAGCTACCAAAAGTTCACGTTTTAAATCAGAATCGGTATAAGTTGAAAAATCATTTTTTTTACACAACTAGCAGGCATATTTCACGCTCTCTCTTAGAGACACAACGTAAACCATAGCAGCTCACGCTATGGTTATTGGGAACAGCTTAAAAAAAAAAAAACATTGTATAAAATAAAAGTAGGAATAAAAGCTTAATGTGGGGTGCCTGGGTAGCTCATCTGGTAGAGCGGGCGCCCATATATAGAGGTTTACTCCTCGACGCAGCGGCCGCGGGTTCGACTCCGAACTACGGCCCTTTGCTGCATGTCATTCCCCCTCTCTCTCCCCTTTCAAGTCAAAGATGTCCTATAGAAATAAAGGCCTAAAATGCCCCAAAAATTATAAAATAAGCTAAATGTGCACAACACACTGTTGTAAAAATATACAAAAGAGAGTGGAATATGTTGCACATGTTGCCTGCTAATAAATAAACAATTTACTGTCTTATCTTACATTTTTATACTCAGTAATACATAATGAAAAACTGAAGTCATTTTGGGAGGATGTACATTTAGTTCTGAGTAATGCACTTGGCTATATGATTCCTTTCTCGTGCACTGTCTTGTCATATTTCACTTGTAACGTTACAGAGGGACAGATACCTGGTAAAGATGCTCCTTACAGCAGCGAGGAAAAGCATAGCCAGAAGCTGGTGTAAGCCTGATGCTCAACAGCAACAATGGTTTGAGCTCATACAAGAAATACGGATAATGGAAAGGCTGACTTCTGTGCTAGGTTTAAGTAGGGCTGGGAAAAAATCCAGAATACAATATAAATAATTTGGATGTTTAACAATCTTTGTTGCACACTGCACAGTGACTTTTCACTTAGAGAAAGGGTTTGCCTTTGCAATTTTGTTTATGTTGATGCACTTTAATTAAATACAATAAATATATATTTTAAAAATATATTTACAGTTCGCAGTTATTTTGTTTTTAAATGGAAGGGGGGGGGGAATCGAATCGAATCGAATCGTAAATCGAGTTTTTTATAAAAAAATCACAGATTTTTTTAGGGAAACAAATCGCCCAGCTCTAGGTTTAAGGGAAGATTTGTATGCCAAAAGATGTCAGAAGTGGACATTGTACCTGAACAAAACATAAGGACACTGGACAAGGACAATGGCTTACAGCTTGGACTCATTAGTGGATAAAGCAGCTACTTGAAATGTAAACATCCTATTTCTATTTTTGTGGCCTCTTCACCTTTCCTCAGGTCCTGTTTCCTTTCTGTTTGTTTGTTTTAATTTTATTTTTTTACTTAATACTCACAAATTGTAACTGTGTACAGTTGTTGTAATGTACTAAAGATTCAATAAAAAACTAATGTAAAAAAAGTAAAAAATAATACACAATGTTGTTAATGTAGTTAAATAAAAATAATGCTACACAATAAATAGAAGACTTCAAATAGACCCTGTGATCGGTCTCCTCCGACACTGCTTCCAGTTCGGTTATCGGCCCCAAAATACGTATACATATCTAATTTTAGGTTCACCCTGTTCTGTATTACAGTAATCTAGGAAGCAGCCATGTTAGTGTACTTTTGTATATGTCAGTGCAACTGTGAGTTACTGCATCAAAAGGCCCCCACCTGATGTCCTCCAGGTCGTAGTAGACGTTGCGGCTGGTGTCTTTGATGTAGATGGCCATGTTGGGAGACTGGAGCATCTTCATGGTCAGCTGATGAGGGAAGGCGGTGACAAACAGAGCCCGCAGCGCGTCCGGACTGCTGATCTCAGCGGGAATCCTGACCTGCTTAGTCTCCTCCCCGTACTGCAGGTACAACACACCTGACACAGCACGCACGCACACGCACACACACACACACACATACAGGGCTTTAGTCTCACGCAAGCAGGAGTGTAAACTGTGATAAAAATGAAACATCCATCAATCTAAATTCACCAAGAAATATACATTTGTTAAAAACCAGGTTAGGGTGTTATAGATTATAACCTTTATTCCAGTTGCATATTGATGACTATATTGTTTTAACACATAATAGGCTCTACAAGATATCCATGTCATATCTGTTGGAAAAAGTGCTTAATAGGTAAAATCCTTGCACAACTTTAATGGTAAGATGTCACTGCATAAGAAGTCACCGCAATAGCAGCTTGCTTCCTTTTATCTGTAGTAGTTGTCAGACTTGTAGTAGTTGTCAGACAGGCGCTGGCCATGTGTGTGTGTGTGCGTGTGTGTGTGTGTGTGTGTGTGTGCCAACCTACTTCTGATTGAACATAGTTAATGCACGAACATCCTGACATTGTGAATGGGTAGAAAGGAGAGCAGGAAATTAAATATTTAGGGGGCATGGTGTAGGTACGTACATTAAGGGTGCTTCGATTGAATGGTCATGTTTGGGTTTTTTTTTAAGATAATTTGTTGGGCATTAGACAGGACAGCTGAAGATAGGAAAAAGGAGAGAGATTGCATGCATGCAGCAAAGGACCCCAGGTTCGAAATCGAACCCGCAGTCGCTGTGGTAAGAACCGAGCCGGTCACGTTTTAACTAATTTTACACCGCTAGTAGGCATATTCCAGACTCTTTCTGAGAGACACAACGCAAAACATAGCTAAGAGCTGAACAAACGTGTGTGTGTGTGTGTGTGTGTGTGTGTGCGTGCGTGCCTACCAGGCGGCCTCTCTCTTGTCTGACCACTTGACCGGCCCACAGGTAGACTTGCTCTGGCTTTACAGCCCCTTGTAAAGGGGACTGTAGGGGGCAGCACCTCTCCCTCAGACATGGTCTCTGAAGCCAGAGGCTCCTGCTGCTCCGCCGTGCCCAGTACACCTGCACAGGGGGGGCTCCTCGCCTGGATGGAACAAAAAAGGAAAAAAGAGCAGACTTAAATACACTATTATATGGGATTCTAGTTCTGCAGGGACAATAGCGACATGGGAATTTAGATAGAGGACAGTGAGGCTTCAAACTTCAACAAAGTTTGCCTTTTTATATGCATAGGGAAATATGCAAAGAGACAAACATTTTCACAGGCTTTTAGGCATCAGAGGAAAGCCTAATGAATTCCCATTTTTATTTAAATGTACTGTATTAGTCACAGCCAGCAGTCACATGTCTGTAACATCCACAGTGCTTGCCAACATAGTCTTCTCCTCACCTCAGGGCAGTTCACTACACCGCAGTCAGATGTTGGCATTGCAGTCAGCCAAAGCTACTTCTGATACAGCAATTTGGTAAATAAAAGCCAGGACTACTTGAGTGTTTTTCAGTGGAAAATGAACACTTCATGCAGATACTTCACAAGAAATCTGTGAACTGCAGGAAGGCTTTTTATGTAAATTGTTGAGTTTGACGTAACAATACATCAGCAGACTATTATAACAAAGAGAAGAAGATGATATAACAGGGACTCCTTTCAGGAGAACATTATAAAGTTTACTATAGGAAAATAAGAAGTTGCTACTGAGGAAATAGTATGGATCAACGGAAGTACATTTCCAGGATAATTGACTGACTGATGTGACGTGACGTCTCTCCCCTTCCGCTCTCTGTGTGTTGTGCCGTTCTCAAAATCCCTTCGCTTTGGGAAAGCAAGCTATATGCTAAAAAATGGCAAGTTTTTAAGAAAATTTGGATCGTGCAATAAGGCAGGCCTGCTTGGTTCTTTCGGGGAATGATTGTAAAGATTTATTAAGAATATTTACGGCATTTACTCTTTAATTGGGACGTTTTGGGACCGATTGGTGGGATTGCTGTGGATTGCTGTGGATGTACTGTAGTTGTACACAAAGCAATATACTAGTAAGAGCATATGAGATTTAACCAGGTAACCAGCTAATATAGCTAATAGCTCACATTACTGTATTGTGTGAACAGGTAACTTCATTTAATATTGTTTTCTGTTGCGAGGAGCAAATGTTCCATCTAAACTTTCCCGAGGCTATTTAGCAGAGCCACTGTCGCTGCGTCCGTAGCTTAGCGCCGCCCAAGACGATTGTGATTGGTTTAAAGAAATGAAAACAACCCAGAGCATTTTTTTCCCCCTATCCCAGAAACTATGTGTGGTGTAGCCAGACCTTAGAGATAAGTCTGGCAATGCGAGACTAGTGTGTGTATAAAGCAGTGAGTTGATCAGAGGTAATTGGTCTGATGTGGACTTCCTCTTGGCAGACACTCTAATCGATGCACGGCCACTGAACTGATGTTTGCAAGCTGACGTGTGCACAAATGCATACACAAGGACACATACAGAGACTCACTCGGATGCACAAAAACACTGAGTCAACACACTGTAATGACAATGTAAGACACACGGCCTAAACAGTGCCCTGTGGCTAACAGCCCACATAGCCACAGTACACTCTGCAACAAACTAAAATAAATTATACACATCTGTCTGTGCCGGCTCCCACTATCATCACACACTTCACAAATTATGCTTCTGAGCGTTAGTGGAAGTCATGTGTCTGTAAAGATGCTAAGATATGATGTATGAAGCTGTCCTGACACCAGGTCATGCAGAGCTCAGTGATGATGATGTGAGACCAAGCTAAAGGTCTGTTAAAACCTAAAAATTGCTGGTATAGGCTGGTGACATACAGTACAAAACAGAGGACAGTTAGGCATTAGCAATTATTAAACAATTGTCAATTGTTTTATGTAATTGCGGTTTCTGTTTAGATAAAGTCTTAAGGCTTATGACTGTTGATGGTAATAGTTGATTTTATTTAGATATGCCAAATTGTAATTATATAAGGCATTATTGGTCGGACTGTTTAGATGCTAGTTGGTGGCACTTAACTACACGTTTATAATAACGATGACGAGGGAGAATACAGTTGGAAAAAAAATGTCATGATAATAAAGAGGCATGGTTTACTTCATATGTTGCGTATTTGTGTTTTTATATTATCTGGGTCACATAACGCATTCTCATGAACGGGTCCGTATGATATCGCACAAAAATGTATGCACACCAAATGTATGATATCCTACAAAATTAGGAGACCGCTCCATGACGCCGAGCGACAGTTGAAAGTCCTGTGTGTTAACGCCCACCCATCCACCTCCCTACGCGGCCAGCCGCGTTCTTATACAGCAGCCATCAATGTGGTGCATAAAGCAAAAGAAACTTGGAATGCTTACGAATTACAGCGCTTAACTTTTCGTAGCTTTTTGAACGAATGGTTCATGAGAACAGGCTGAACAGTGATATAACCAAAAAATGTATCCTGGAATTCATTCAAAACTTTAATTTGTTTAAAAACTTAATAAATAAATAAATATTTTTAAATTTGTCAGAAAGAGACAATCATATTGTTAATCAGAATTAATTGTACAGCAAAATTTTGAAGTGTTACGCCTCTGAGGACAGGCGAGGAGGAGAATGAAATAAAGTTCCACAGAATTATATTTACGTGTCAATTAGCCTTTCGCCAAGCCCCGCCCCCCTTAGTTACTGTTGCTACGTCCGACAAACAAATGGTCAAACACGAACACGACCAGCGCGACAGATTACTGTCTATGGACAGATTGCCATGACGGGATGTGCGTGTCAGTGACCTTTTTTGGAGCAATACCTCCGCGATATCCTCCAGATCGAGGCAAAAGGGGTTACAGTATGCAGTGGAGGGATATATTCAAATGTTCGACTTTATTGTAAACTGACGAAAAATAAAGTTGGGGAGCCAGACACAACACAACAGCAGCTAATGTAGCTAGCATTAGCTAACATGTTAACTAATGTTGGCTAAAGCTAAAGGGCTCGTTAAACTTAGCTTAGAGAGTAGGTTAACATTCTGGCAATGATATCCATGGTAATCATAACTTTGGTCCAATTTGTGTTCTTGCCTCTAGTTAGTAGATCTAGACAACACGGTAACTAGTTAGCTGTTAGCTTTCCCTTTGAGCAGACGTATTTATGCTTCGTAATGTTCAACACATTTAACTGGGAGTGGGGCCGTCCACACTGTTTTATCCATTGTAGGCACCGCTCACGTTTGCCCTCATTTATGAAACGTTACCTCTTGAACGTGAACGATTTATTTGTATCATTGACCGAGTTATTTCGGCTTGTTTTTCCAGCCCCTCTGCTGTCAGGAGACGGTCCAGCACGGGGGGCGGAGGACACGCACTCTCCCTCAGCTGTTGCCTCGTTCTGACTCATGAAAAAAAACACGAGTAAAATAAAAGACACTGCATAAACTCAGCTACTGTGTATTTATTTAAATATAAGTACACTTGCATGTAGGCCTAAGAGATTGCAATATAAGCCTGTATATTACTATTAGGACTATAGAATACATGTGTCAAGGATGTAGGCTATAAACTCCGATTTACTACGGCAACACTGTTGGCCGCATGATCTCTTTTCATTCCGCATTCTTTCTACAGCCTTTAATAACAGTTTTCAGGCTGCCAAATAGTAAACACGTTAGTGCAAATGAATCCTCCAGACAATCGGGGTATCTAGTGTCCGATTTACAAACGCCGTGGGCGCACCGCTTCACCATCTTGCTTGGAGTCAATGTTTGTCGGACCTGCTCACATAGTAACGGTTGCTATGATGTGTGATTGGACAATGGCCATTTTGGGGGCGGGGCCGGCGAGAGGTCAATTATATTGAGTGCAATATGTTTTGTGCAATATAGTTTATATGTTGAGTCTATCTGTTAATTGTTCAATTAAATACTGTAATGTTTTTGGTAAAATTCATTTCAATTCATTCATTTACACCAGTGCACAGGCATAAAAGTTAACAATGCAATTGCCCCGATTACAAAAATTGTGCTCCGGATACAATTTGGGATGAACTCACGATTCATCGTTAGTAACATAATTGTGTTGGTAAAATCTGATTGTTTAAATATATATATATATATATATATATATATATATATATATATATATGCATTTTTGATATTGTAAAATCCATTTTCAGGAATTAAACTTGCTCTCAATGTCCCATTAGTGGAGACAAGTGGAGACTTCAGTGTCACATTGACAAAGTACAGTTCCAACTGCTCAGTGGAAAACCTCAAAGACGTTAAGGATTTAGAGGGATCAGATCAAATTTCATACAGTGAACATGCGGGCAAGTCAACCTTTTGTCAACACATAGACATGTCAGAACATGCTGAGCTATCTGCCAGAATAAATCAGAAAAAGCATCAAGACTCACAGCTACACAGCTACAAGTACAACCGAGGCTCCATAAAACTATCAGCCAATAGATTCTAATCTATTCAAAACTAAAAGAAGTCTTCCTCTATTTCCATGAGAAGCTTGCTATGAACAAACTTCAATATTTACTTAAAGGGTCTGCTAGGGTCTCCATGCTATATTCTTTCCCAATCCTCTAGGTCTCCTCCGCTTCATCTCTCCCTGTAATAACAAATTAGTTTAAAAAATAAATTAAAATAAATCTAACTTCTCTTGGGGAGGGCATAGAGTTTGAATAGAGGTTTCAAAATTGTCTGAAAGTGACTTTCGAATATTTCTTCTAAAAAAACCCACATGGGTTCAAATATCTCTTTTTGTGCATTATGTCCATAACAGGGCAAGCCATGGGAGATAAAATAAAATCAAAAATCGTATGTATCGTGATTTTTTTAGCGTTGATTCTTAAAATCGATTCTCTCCCCTGAATCAATATTTTTTTATTTTTCCGAATGATTCACCTAAATATTTTCCATTTATACCATAGGCTACCGCCGATGAAAGACCACATAATTTCCGTTTCCAGCAAAACAGACCGAAAGCTGATAATGCAGAACATACATGTTATGTACTTCTTTACAATTTATATAAATGTCAGACTGACTGACTGACATGTGATGTACATTCTTCTTAGAAAACAATTCGTTTTTAGAAATGTCTCATGATATATTGTCTCTAGAAGTGTATTATTCATTTTTAGTTTTTGTTAAAGAAGGAAAAGAAAATCACAATACTCAATACTATCAAATCGCAATAAATTAAAATCGCAATACAAATCGTATAGGCACCCATGTATCATGAAAGAATTGAATTGGGACAAAAGCATATTGTCCCAGTCCTACCTATATGACATAAAACTTAAATTAACACATTATTTTTAATCAGATTTTCTGAATATCTGTAAAGAGGTTCCTCAGGGTTTTGGGTAGAGATGTTCCGATACTGCCTCAAACGCTGGTATCGCTATCGGGAAGTACTGGAGCACCGATCCGATACCATGTAATAAAGCCCTCAAGAAAATCTACGTTAAAGTAGTTTATTTATGTTCTTTTCCCGTTATAATTGACTGTCAAACTGGATAATAAAAGAAATTTCTGGGGCATTCATTGTTTGTGTTTGTTCATGTTGCACACAGAGTTTAACCTGAGCCAGACAGACAACAAAGATAGAAATAATATCACATCCATACAGGGATAGTAGTATACAGCTGTTCAAACATAATAAAATATATGACACATTGGTATCGGATCGGTACTCGATATCGGACAATACGCAAGTTCAGGTATCAGAATCGGTATCGGGAAGCAAAAAATGGGATTAGACCATCTATAGTTTTAGGGCCGCTTTAATTTTCTATATTTATTAATGATTTTAATTCTGGTGTTAGGAACAGCTCAGTTCATCTCTATGTGGATGATACAGTCATCTATTCAGTTGCCCCTTCTGTTGATCTTGCGTTTCAGAATTTACAATCAGATTTCTGTTTAATCCAAAAACCTCTTTTTGATCTTAAATTGACTTTAAACCCAGACAAAACAAAGTATATGATTTTTACAAAAAAAATGTGTCTAATGTAATAACTAAAAGAGCCATCACCACTTTAGATGTTACACAAATTAAAAGAAAATCCTGCTACAAGTATCTGGGCATTTGGGTGGATGATAAACTGTCTTTCAAACCACACATAACTGAACTTGTTGAGAAATTAAAGCCAAAATTGGTATTCTTTTATAGAAATAAATCTTGCCTCAAATCTTGTTCAACCTACGTTTCTATCAGTTTTAGATTACGAGGATATCAGTTATATGCATGCAGCTTCCTCTACATCGAAGCCACTTGATGCAGTTTATCACATTTGGCCTTGGATTTACATCTGGTGATGACGCATGATAAAATCACCAACATAACTACTCGCTTGCTGTGAATTCTCTGGACGACCGGCTTGGCTCAATCAGACAGGGACGCGTTAGTGCTGTTTTTTTTTCCTCACAATATTTGAATATAACTTTTCATATTCAAATGTCTGTTTTTATTAACAATTCAGTTACAATTTCAATATATAACTAAATTTAGAACATTCACTCATCAGCCCTAGGTTGGAAGCTCATTCAGTCCCTACTCAAAAATGTTTACAGTGTGCAAATATGTGCCTGCAGCACCCAACCATACACAAACACACACACATCCTTTAAATTATTTCATACGAGTAATGCTGACGTTACGCACAAGGATGTACCTGTGTGGGGAGGAAGGAGCTTCCGTCAGAGTGGAGGTGGATATAATGAAAGGTTTAGGGCAGACAGGTCATCACTCCAACCACCACTCTGTGTTTAAAATGAATCGGTCTGGCTCCGTCACATTACAAGCAACAAACTACAAGCTGACTGCGTAAAGGAAAACAACTGCGGACTGCCTGAAGCACTCAAATCCAAAGACATAAAACACACACACACACAGTTATTGTTGTGCAACCCTGTACACCCTTGCTAAGTGTTCCTGACACATACACAGTTTGCTCCCACCTTAAAGAGACAATCTAAGTTTTGAGGACTGCTAATTACAGACATGAGGTAAGTTGACAAGCCAGATTACTTCGCCCCCACGCTGGAACTGACTGAAAAGAAGGATTGATGATGGGTTTTAGAGCTGTCACATGCCACTAAACATAAGTCACAGTCAGTGGAATTTGTCTTGTCACTGCAGTTCAACAGTTTAAGTATATGTAAAGTATGACACCGTGGATGATAACTAATTTTCGATTCCAACACACCTCAACATTTTATTCTTAAAATGCAAAACCAAAGATTGTTCTTGTTGAACAAGCTACTAGTTACTGACCCGTTTGACTAGTGTGCATCTTTTATAGTCTGATTTTAATGAAGTATTATGATCTGTTGATTTAGCAATCTTATGTGTAATGTATGTGTAATATTTGGTGGTGGTTGATGATCTAATTCTCAACACTAATCCATTTTTTTTCTCTCCATAATTTTTTAGCAGCCATACTTCCAGCTAACCAGCTGCTAGCCTCTGTAATAGGGATTGTTACAAAATGGTGCTATCATTATTGAATGTGGTAGGGAGTGTCTCACTCAAGCATTGCTGCTCTAGGTTTGGGTCACAGGGCGTACCAAACCAATGTTGCAGACCGATCCGAATGTCCTGTACCGAAATGGATTGGGACGAACACACCGTTACAGGCATGTCATCATGCAAAGCATAAGCAGCCTGATTTTTGTTTTTTTTCCGGACTCATAATGGACCTTTGAAGGGTATGGGGGTGACTACGCACGAGAGTATTTGATAGAAAAATCCTCTATGCAGGAAAAACCCTGTATTTTCATCAAAGCTTGAAAAAATCAACCTCACCGAAACATCTAGGTACAGAATGTGCAGGTTGTGACGAGACAAGCAATGACAATCACATGGTTGTGGTAGCTTAACTGATCTCTGAACAGAAGCAAAGACCGACAAGAGCAGTATCTACAGCTGATCTGAGTGCTGCTTGGGTACACAAGGCGAGTGCCATGTAAACACCGAGCTTCTGCACAGTGCACACTGAGCACGGTACAAGAGCCCAAAAGGGAACAAAAGTCAAAGTAAACAACCACTGTATACACAATACAGAGGGTCTGTCACAATGGGTTGGGATCAAACCGATTTTACACACCGAGATGTATTCGCTATGTTAAAAGATCATCAAATGTCTGGTCAGATTCATATATCCAGTTCACTTATTCTTTAATCAGATTGTTCCTGATCTGGAGTAAATCAAGATTTTGCTATATAATTTACCCTCCCTCCCTCCATCCTTGGGCAACAGAAAACCTTCTTCCTACAAATACATACATACACATCCATCACCCTGAACCAAAGCCTGAAGACAGTGTTTAACCTCAAGTAGTCTGGATCAACAGATCAACACAGGTACATTTCCAGAATAAAGCCGGACATCCACGCCTTATGTTAGGCTTTGCCCCTCCGCTTCCATTCTCTGTGTGCTGTCGTCCTCAAAATCTCTCGCTTAGACAGCTGCTGGCTAACAATTTACAAGAATTATGCTCCATATAAATGGAGTAACCTGCAGATTCTTATGAAATTGAACAGCCTGATTCCATTTAATCACTTTATCATCGTCTTCTTTATGATTCCATGTATTCTGAATGTACATGTGCACTTTGAGTTGTTCAACATTGTTATGAAATTGAACAGCCTGATTAAATTTTTTTTTTAAAAGATTATTTTTTGGGGCATTTCCACCTTTAATAGACAGGACAGCTCAGATATGAAAGGGAAGAGAGAAGGGGAAAACATGCAGGAAACCATCACAGGTCAGACTCGAACCCCGGACCCTACGCATCGAGGAATAGATCTCTACACGTGTGCGCCCGCTCTACCAACTGAGCTAACCGGCCACAGTCTAATTCCATATAATCACTTGAAATGTCTTCTTTTTGAGTCCATGTATTCTGAATGTACACGTGCACTTTGAGTTGTTTAACGTCCTGTAATTGTGTTATGTGTATGCTGTGTATTTCAACTGTATATTATATATTAATTACTGTGTTTGGTAAAGTATTGTCATTTTATATGTCATGTTATCGGGGCGTCATTGGAAATGAGAGCTTGCGCTCAACTGGTCCTCCCTGAATAAATAAAGCTGATATTACCATCGAGCTACCTAGTTTTGAAGAAAATGTGGATCGTTCAACAAGGCAGGCCTGCTTGGTTCTTTCTGGGAATGATTGTAAAGATTTACAAAGAACATTTTTATGTTACTGTATTGTGTGAACTGTTAACTTCATTTAATCTTGTATGTGGCGTTTTGATTTGGCGGGGTGCAAATGTTCCACCAAACAAGTTCCTTCCAGAGACTATTTTGCAGAGCCACTATCACTGCAACTAGAACTTAGTGCCGCCCAAGACGATTGTGATTGGTTAAAGAAATGCAAATAACGCATTTAAAAAAAACTCCTATCTCAGAATGTATTTGTGGTGTAGCCAGACTTTCTCTATTCTCCACAGCGCTGTGGGAAATATTTCAGTAAATATTCAAACATAGGCTCAATATTATTTTTCTATATTCATTTTATTTAATAGCTTATTCACACACACCTATTGTAACTAAAAATCAAAATATCTCCTTTAAGAATTTAAAAACAAGTCTATATCTGGAGATCTATTATCTTTCTGGTCAGACTGCTTGCAGGTTGTAATTATTATGACTCATCTGAATGCATTTTGATATATCTCAAATGTAATTGTAGATCCAGAGTTTCAACTGTTTATCTACTGGCACATACTTGCCATGCACATGCACATGTGCCCACAGGTGCTCTGCACAAACTCGCTGCAGTTGCAGTGGTGTAGTCTATGTGATACGCAGCTATATGCATTATACCCACTAAGAAAGCTCCAGGATTTCCATATACCCACTTAAAGATGCCCAGTGACCCACAACAACATACTTTCCTATATTTTTGATATATTTTGAATCATCATCTGTGTTTTTCTTCTTCACATAGGCTAAATTCCCACTGTAAATTGATTCATGAAAGTGTATCCGAATGGAGGAAGTTAAGTCGTTGATGCTCAAAACTGGGGGAGGACACCCAGACCCCCCACTGATATGCCCCCCCCTCCTAAAAAAATGGCAGATTCTGGCCAATCTACAGTACAGTATACCCAATATATGATTAGACTACACCACATAAGAGGCAGTTATGCTAGTTTAGGTTAACATCATCCTTTATTAATGCCTTACATTTCGCTACCACTCTCTACAACGGTGCTATAACTCCGTTGAAAGAGTGGTGGGAAGGGAATAGTAGGCTACAGCAATTCTATAATTCGGCATTTCATTAAAATAACCACGTTTGGTGTATTAGACTAACGCCGAACGGAGGAGCAGACAGTAGCGCCTACTTTATTGTTCCTTGTTTTATTTTTGGACGGTGCGGACAATTGTCACTAACCGACGCAACAGAAAATTGACAGATGTTAAATGGAGTTTGGCGCTCCACGCCTCTCCGTGGAGCAGACAGCCAACAGACAACCCGCGTAATGTGTTGATACAGTACAGCGGCAGCTCGTTAGTCCGGCTTTGCATTGGCAAACACAAAAAAAGAGCATCGACTGTAGTACTCACTCAAGCGTAGCTAGACAGAGGCGTGACTGCGTAGCTACAAGTTTAAACGCTTTGGTAATAGTGTGGCTACTTTCTTAACTTCTTTCAAACAGTTAAGACTTTCGGTCAGTGTACATGTTGGTTGGTTAAAGTGATATTCAAATTTTGAAGAAAGAAAAACGAGCTTACCTATAGGTTGTCGCTTCAAAGTGCTAACTTGAATTATAACGTTAGCTAACGCCGACTAACTCAATCGTTTGGGGTAAAATCAAGTCCAAGCGTTTCACGTTGTTTTTTTCGCCTTTGCCTCTGGGACTTTTTTGGTTCTATTTTTGCAGGATATTTCCAAGTGTCAGAGTCAGGTGCACTGAAAAACCCCACCTCTCTGTCACTGCCTCTCTCTCCCTACCTGCTACTGGTGCACAGTTACAACAAAACTCCACCTCAGTAGATAATGCTGGCTTTACCAGTCTGACTAGCAGAACAGTCCAACATAACAACTCTATGGCATGACACAAACACTTAGCCAAGTCAGTCTTGTATAAAGTAGCCTGCATGAAAGCAATACTTGAGTAAAAGTAGCTTGAAAATGACTTTGGAAAAAGTAGTCTACTTTTAGAATATTACTTGAGTAAAAGTCTTAAAGTATCTGATATTTAGGCCTACTGTACTTAAGTATCTAAAGTAATTTTCTGATATTAAATGTAATGAAAACTTTGATTATGAACTTTATTGTGGCTTCTTCATAGTAAAGCATACAATTCCGGGGTTTCCACACCTTCCTAAACATCAAAGTCTGGCGTCAACAAAGAGAGAAACAGAAACAGAATTTTCTTTTTTTTTTGTGAGGAAGAATCTTTCACTCCATTTCACATTTCACAAACATTTCTTGCAAGTAACGAGTAACGAAAATGCTTAGGGCGAGGGTCTTCAACGTTTTTTTTATGCCAAGGACCCCTCAACTGAGAGAGATGGATCAGTGACCAGCTCCCCCCGGAACGTGAACACATTGTCATCATCACCCACCCAGACACAAATCAAGAAAAGATGACAGTAACCACAATATTGAAGACCATCAACAAAATAGTAACAAAACAGACAATAAACCAAATAAATGACACCACCATAAGCCCAAAACCCACTCCTGGATTGAAGGCACCCCCCTTCATTCTTCCATCCTTGTAAAACAATCTGTCTGGCAAGCCATCCTCATTTGAATGTAATGAAGTTGCTTCCATCTGGTCGCAGATACCGTCTGCCTACTTGCAGGACCAATCAGTCCTTCCAGAAAAATGCGGAGTTTTTTGTGATTGTTGCGGGCAAAAATCCTTGATTATGCGGCACGTTTTTTCTTAAAAAGAGGAGTTGATCCAAGATGGCAGCTAGTCTAAGGTCTGCTCAGTGTCTCTCTCTGGATTGATTTCATTTAAATGGATTTTATAGTATTTTACTCCTTTTAAGTTGTAGTTTTAAGTTGTACATGTAATTTATATGGAAGTTTCATCTTGAACTTTTAAGAAGATTGTGGACTACTATGAGTTTAAAAATGACACTATACCTCTGCACTGAGCTAATTTTGCTAACCTGAGCCTGATCCAACTGATCCTATTAGCCCAGGCTAAACAGAGCTAGGCTAACGGGCTTGAGCCTGCAACATTCTCCTGGAGCTTGGGCTAGCCAGCCTGAGCCTGTTACATCTCCTGGAGTTTAGGCTAACCAACCTGAGCCTGCTACATCCTCTTGGAGCTTGGGCTAACCAGCCTGAGCGTGCTACATCCTCATTGGAGCTTGGGCAAACTAGCCTGAGCCAGCTACATCTTCCTGGAGTTTGGGCTAACCAGCCTGAGCCTGCTACATCCCGTGGAGCTTAGGCTAACCAGCCTGAGCCTACTGCATCCTTTTGGAGCTTGGGCAAACTAGCCTGAGCCTGTTACATCCTCCTGGAGCTTGGGCAAACCAGCCTGAGCCTGCTACATCTCCTGGAGCTTAGGCTAACCAGCCTGAGCCTGCTACAATCTCTAGGAGTTTGGGCAAATTAGCCTGAGCCCGCTACATTCTCTTGGAGCCTGGGCTAACCAGTCCGGGCCTGCTACATTCTCCTGGAGCTAGGCTAGCGGGCCTGGCCCGCTTCATTCTCCTGGAGCTTGGGTTAACCAGCCTAAACCTGCAACATCATTTTGGAAGCTGGGCCATACTCTACAAGATAAACTGGTATTTTTATTAGTCAACTTTACTATTAGAAAATAAATGACGATGGCATTTTTCTTAATTTTCTTATCCCTGTTGGCCACTTGGAACTTGAAACTGGGCCTGGATCCTAGGGTGAGTTGTTTTAATAATATGGTGGGCATACAGGAAATCTACTATAGTGGCACAAAAACCAGCATTGACATGCACCAGGAACCATTAAACTTTAGTTGGAACCGGGACTTCTGGATGGATCAGTATTGGGATTTGCCTAAACTGCAGAATTTTTTTGCCTTGTATAATTTGTCGTATAATTTGTCGCTCTCAATTAATGACAGGCATTGCTTGGTTTCAGCATATGATAGGCCGGCTTCAAAATATACTGTGAAATGCAGATTGATTATTACACTACTCTTACTTCTATCTGGAAATGTGCAGCCCAATCCTGGCCCCTGTTTGCAATATGTCCAGACCCCTGCTGAATTTAAATCAATGCCTGGACTTAAATTTGTTCATCTAAATGTACGCAGTTTACTACCCAAAATGGACATGGTTAGAATTTGGATTGAATCTACAGATGCAGACATAGTGATAATTTCGGAAACATGGTTGACGAAATCAATTACTAATGAAGATATAAATGTGCATGGGTATAATGTTTTTCGCAGTGACAGGCTGAAGAAAGGGGGGTGGCGTAGCTATCTATGTTAAGTCAAGATTTGATGAATCAGTTGTTCTGTCTGAGTCTTTTTGTAAGCAAATGGAGTTTCTTTGGCCTTAAATGTTGAGTTATTTAAGTCCCTTTCAATAACTGTTGTGGGGTGTTATAGACCTCCATCGGCCTCCAGGGAGGCTTTATCATCTTTAAAGCTTCTTTTATCCAGATTAAACTACAGGGAACTTTTATTGGCCGGGGGACTTAAATTGGGACTGGCTGAGTGATGGTTCTGACGAATTTAAATCTTTCTGTGATTCTATCAATCTTAGCCAGTTGGTAAATGTACCTACAAGGCCTAATCTCAAAAATCCAGATAAATCTACTTTAATCGACTTGATTCTGACAAATGTCCCTCATAAATTTTTATCTATGGGTGTTTTTTGTAATGATCTGAGTGATCATTGTGTTATTGCTACTTCGCGAGGCAGTAAAATACCCAAATGTAAATCGCAAATTATTAGAAAGAGGAATTTGAAAAACTTTAATGAACAAGCCTATCATCATGATTTATCTTTGATTAACTGGGGACAGTTAGGCCTGCTGCCTGACGTTGAGCTTGCCTGGACACTTTTTAAGGAGAATTTTGAGAAAATTGTAAATAAACATGCTCCTTGGACAAAGCACAGAGTGAAGGGACGGGAAAACCCTTGGTTTTCTCCAGAGTTGTCAGACATTATTCATCAACGAAATGTGGCATGGGCTAAAGCTAGAAATGGTGATTCTGCCACTGACTGGTCCATTTTTAGACAACTCAGAAATAAATGTACCTCTCTTATCAAAAAGGCAAAATCAGAATATTATTTATCAGTTACAAGTGAAAACCTCAATAATCCACAGAAATTCTGGAAAGTCATCAAGTCTCTCTCGGTGATTAAAAGTAATGAAGCCCTCCCAAAATTTGTCTTAAAAAACTCTCTCCCAGTTTACGACAGAGTTGATGTCTTAAATTGCTTTAATGAGCATTTTGTATCAGTTGGTTCTCTGTCCGAGTCGACAGGAGCAGTCGCTGTTACTCCATGCATTGACCCCCCAGTGTTTGCTGGAGAGCCTTTTAATTTTGTTTTTTTACTGTGCAGCAGGTGCACGGAGCTCTTAAAGCGTTAGATCACAGAAAACCTCCTGGACCAGATTTAATAGAGCCTTACTTTTTGAAAAAGGCGCCTGATTTTGTTGCAGAGCCCCTTACGATTCTTTTTAATTTGTCAATTCAACAAAATGAAATACCATCTGTTTGGAAGTCAGCTTTTGTTACTCCCTTGTTTAAAGGAGGTGATCCAGCAGTTTTAACTAACTATCGGCCTATATCTAATCTGTGTGTTTTGTCAAAAATTTTAGAATCCCTTTTTTCAGACCAAATAAAAGAGTTTTTATACTCAAATGAACTCCTTTCAAAACTGCAATCAGGCTTCAGGAAAAAGCACAGTACCGTTACTGCTGTTACAAAAGTAATTAATGACATATTTGTCGCTCTTGATAGAAAACAATTCTGTGCCTCACTTTTTCTTGATCTGTCGAAAGCTTTTGACACAGTGGACCATGCTGTTCTAAAGCATAGGCTTCTTTGTCTGGGATTGTCTGATTGTGTAGTTTCCTGGTTCATGAATTATCTGAGTGACAGGACTCAGTGCATTAAATGTGATGGTTTATGTTCTGCATTAGTGAAGGTCCAAAAGGGGGTGCCACAAGGCTCAATATTAGGTCCTCTCTTGTTTATTATGTATATAAATGAGTTAGGCCAAAACGTGTCGGATGCTAATATGCATTTCTATGCTGATGACACGATTATTTATTGTTTTGGATCATCCCCAGCTAAAGCGGTTGAGTCTTTGCAGAAAGCTTTTGATGCGGTTCAACACACGCTTATGCAGCTTAAGCTGGCTCTCAATGCTGATAAGACCAAAATGATGCTGTTTAGAAATACTAAGAAGGTTTCTCAAGCTCCTCCTCCTGTGTTCACTTTGTCTGGAAATGTCATAGAGTTGGTTCATTCTTATAAGTACCTTGGTATTTGGCTTGATGATGCTCTCACTTTTAAGCCTCATATAGACAACCTTGTGAAGAAACTCAAACTTAAACTGTCCTTTTTTCTTTCGAAATAAATTTTGTTTTTCTTTTAAAGCAAAACAGCAGCTAGTCACTGCAACATTTTTTATCTGTTTTTAGATTATGGAGAGCTGGTGTATAGGACCGCCTCAGTACAGTGTCTGCATAAGATTGACATTGTTTATCATGCGTCTCTGAGATTTATTACGAATTGTAAAAACTTGACCCATCATTGTGAATTATATTCCAGAGTGGGATGGCCATCGTTGTCCAACAGGAGATCAGGGCACTGGCATATTTTTATCTATAAGGCCATGCTTGGTCTGTTGCCAGCGTATATCTGTAGTTTAATTACATGGAGAAATGTTGGTTCTTATTCATTGCGATCAAATGATCACTTGCTGCTCTTTGTTCCATTTGCCCGTACAGATGTTGGAAAAAAGGGCTTTTTGTCTACTCCGCTCCTTCTGCATGGAACTATTTGCAAAAAAGACTTGAAATTATCTGAACTTATTTCCTTAAATGCTTTTAAGTCCAGATTGAGAGAACCTGAAATGACCTGTTCAAATTGTAAATGTTTCTAATTATTTGTGTTGTATAACTTTTAAACATTTGTAATTGATTGTGTTTTTGCTGTCTCTTGGCCAGGACTCCCTTGAAAAAGAGGTTTTTAACCTCAATGGGACTTTCCTGGTTAAATAAAGGTTAAATAAAAAAATTTAAAAAAAAATGGAATGTGCGGGATATTTATGTAGTTTTATGCGATGAAATTGCGGGACTTGCAAAAATTGCGGGAATTTGCAAAAATTGCGGGAATTTGCAAAAACTGTGATTTGATGAAAAAGAGAAAAAAAGTGATTTCCCCAACACCCTGCTTTTCGATGATGTTCACGTCACTTCATAACGTCACTTCATAACGTCACTTCATAACGTCACTTCATAACGTCACTTCATAAAGTCACTTCATAACGTTCCCATGGCAACAAGGGAAAATGGCTGCTCGTGTGAAGTAAACACAACATTTTGGGGATTATGAAATCATGCAAGCCCCGCATATTTTGCACGGAAATCGGCAATTTATGCGGTGAAAGTGCGGCGTATTTGAAAAAAAATGCTTACAAAAACTTACAAAGTTCTCAATGCTTCGGTTTCCATGTAGGGACCCTCATTATGCTACAGTGGAAGTGTGGTGCTATTTTGAGCCTTGTTAGTGGTATAGAAATAGCGGTTTCTTTTTACTTTCCTCGTGCCCCGACGACTAGCGTTATAAGCTAATTAGCGGTAGCATGAAAACACATCCCAGAGAACGGTCGACTCGGTACACATGTGTTATTAACCCCTAGGTTCATTTTGCGCCGGATTTCTCCTTTAATACACAGCCCTGGCTCTGTAAATGGAAAACAAACAAAAAGGACTGCACAAAACACTATTCCAGCCAATCGGCAACAGGCGGTGACAGTTGATGGTATGGGCGGGACGGGGGGGGGGAGCCAGTATGGGAATGTGCCGGCCGGCCAGTAGTTATCTGTCCCTGAATTTGGGGATGGAGCTTCTGAAGGGGGGGGGGATTTGGCAGTAGAGTTCAAATATCAACAATCTTTGTACATCATCACCTACTGCACCTTTAAATCTCACCTGTTCCCTTAAGCGGTCCTGGTGTCCCATGATAATGGCAGCATGGTGAGGATACTTCTGCCTCAGGTGGTCCAGGAACACCTCCTTCTTCCTCTCCACGTCCGAGTGGTGCATCATGAGGCTATCCAGCTGTTTGTCCCTGCAGCTGGCGTGAGCAGCGGAGAAGTAGCTCCGAGGTAAGGTGCTGGGAGAGCCTGGAGCTGAACCACACGACGAGAGGTCCGGGTTACAGAGCGCGCTGCCGCTGGCGTGCGGTTTCTTGTGCAGCAAAAGCTCAGTGCTGCTGTCCACAGCAGCAGGAAAACAAGAAGATACCCTGGATTGGGAGTTTCCGGGATCTGAGTGGGGTGGATGAGAGAGGAAAGGAGTAAGGAAACAAGATGAGAGTACAGAGAAAAAAAGATCAGAAAGTGTAAGACAGGACAAGATAAGACAAGATAACATGGCAGAATGAAATGCGTGGCTACATATCGAAATGTACACACTTGTCAGATAATGGTCATGGCCAGCAAACTGCTACATGTACAATAAGGGACTTCATTGGAAGATTAAAGTAAAAATCTACATTTTTTTACTCCAAATACTGTGCTTGTTTTGCTATTTTTTGTATGGGTCAGTTGCCGTGTGCCATCAATGTTAATGTGCATCAGTGCGTGGATAAGTGCTGCCATAATGGCGGAACAATATGCAGCTCTGCAGATGATGAGAACAACAGATTCAGGGAAGCTAAAAAAAAATAAGATCCAGCTCAGCATTCATTCAACTTCAGATGCTTGTCCGCACATAGCTGGAGAGGGATTGCCACTGAAACGTAGTATGTGCAGGAAATTACAACGGTTTATGTAGGCTAAGTATCTGAAGCCTGAATAATACTGTTCTCATGAGGCGTCGTATTTGATCACACTCAAGGTGAGAAACAACACAGGAAGTAGATTGATGACATGATCTAGTTAGTTCCCAATAGAGAGGCGAAGTCCCTTCCCCTTTCGGTGGACCACCATGGGACCTTATTTTGGAAAAGATATGTACGATAGTACAAATACATTTTTGATCCCGTTTGAATTGAGCCATGGATTACACATATGGTGTTCGTCAACTTAAAAGATCATTTTACGAGTCGTGAAGACTGTGAAAATACGTAAATAGAAAGAGTACACACTTCAAACGTGCATGGGTGACGTCTCGCTGAAGACATATTACAAACTTTGACTTATCTTCTCTTGCAAAATAATCTTTTAAATTGTCGAACATCATATGTGTAATTCATGGCTCAATTCAAACAGGATCATAAAAATCAATTGTTCACCACCATACAGACAGTATTTTTGTTAACAACTTCCAGCAGTTAGTTTCTTCATTCACCTGTTCTACAGTGTATTCTTTGCTAAAAGAGGCTAAAAAGCTCCGTAAATATTAGAGTTGGGAATAATTCTCAGTGGGTTTTTGAGTCATAAGCACCCTACATAATACACACACACACACACACACACACACACACACGCACACAGACAGACAATATGCATACCTCTGTCTCACAAACCAACAGAACTGGCTGATGGCACTGTACAGCCTAAATATGTTATTGGACAAAATAATGAGTTCAGTCTAAATGCCACCCATCCAACCCTAACTACAGTTTACTGCTCCGGCTTCTGTGACTGATGCCATCTACAGAGCTGTGTGGCATTTTACATTGTCAGACCTGCAGGCTCCAACACACACACACACACACACACACACACACACACACACACACACACACACACACACACACACACACACACACTGTAAAAAATTAATTTGCAGCAGAGGTGACACATCGGTGGTGCAGAAACTCTGCACAAGTGGTCGTCCGTCCAAACCTCCAAAACTCTGACTCTGACTTCAGTAATCAAATCAAACACAGGCGGCAACATGACATCATGACTTCGCGTAAACATACACACCACTTTCCTAAAGCATCAGCTAAATGAAATGTAAATTTCAGAAATGTCCAGATGCCACAAAAAATGTCTATTTTTTTTATATTTATAAAAGGGCCTACTAGTTATCACGATATACAGTACTGGATTTCACAGCAGTCGTAGGCATATAGCATAGATCTATACAAATATAGGACCAAAAATACATGCAGGAAGGGGGCATGTTTTGTATTTTTCATCCTATAAGCCAAGTTATATCTGTACGCATTTTGAGCTATCCGCGTGTAAGTCTACGCTGTACACAGCGAACGGCAGTCTGCAACGTCACAGTGTAAACATACACACCACTTTCTAAAGCCACGTGGCGTGTTATCACGAGGCTACGTGTTATCGCGAGGCTACGGTTGGGTTTAGGAACACAACCTCACTCTCCTGGGTGAAAGTCCTGTGTTGTTTGACCAATCCTCCACCCCGACCAACCTCCCTACGCGGATTTTCGGCCTTTCATACTACTCGCTACAGTGTCAATTCACACACAATCGCAAGGTAATGTAAGTCAATGGAGGCCAAACGGCGTTGATAAACACGCTAAAAACCGAGTATGCGTCTTGATAACACGCCAATAATGGCATACGAATTGGCGTGTCATAGATACGCCACTTCATGAGATCAGTGTGCAGACTGGATGCCAACTGCTGTTATTTAGAAGTAAGCAGCGTAGAAGAATTGTCCATGACTCTTTTGTTTTGGTTTACAGCCTGTATATTGTTGGATTGGATTATTTTGTTAGTTTCCTAATCTCCTTTCAGCAGCAGCTGAATGGAGCTGAATGGAGCTGTGGACTAGAAATACAACTAAAGCTAATCAGTCTGTTCAATGGACAAATATTTTCAAGAGGTTACACAATAGCACCCATGGAAGAAATATACCTGAGAAAATATAGAGACAGAGCGCATTTAAGTCCCGCCCCAACCGGAGGGGAAACAACTATGCGTTCTCCATTGACTTGCATTTCATGAAGAATTCAATTCCGTCTGCTAGCAAACAACAGAAAAATGCCTAAAAGCTGCTGTGTGGTGGGATGCACTGCCAACAATGTAAAGAACCCATAGCTTCATTTTTATGAGCCGCCGAACCGGAAAAACTGAACTTTTATGAAGAAAGCTTTCATTTGTAAAGTGGATACAAATGTGAGGAATCATCAGAAAGAATTGGTCACACTGTGGGATCCTGACACTAAGCTAACGTTATGCGTTATACGTTAAAAATCAGAAAGCTATGCAGTATGTTTGCAAGTGCCTTAGCTTGCTAGCACATAGCTAACATTAGCCTACTAACAGCTAACCTATCCTCTCTCGGGTAGGTTGCTAAAATAATCATTTGACATGCTTAAATCTGATGTTTATTTACTAGCTGCAGGCATTATTTTTAGCGTTTCAGTCCTTTATTGCATATCGTGGCACCAATTGTTTTCCCCTTTGGTGGCCGTGGTTCTGTCTGGGTTTACATCCCTGTGCTTGTTAAGCTTTTCAGTTAATAATAATAATAATAATAATAATAATAATAATAATAATAATAATAATAATTATAATTATAATGATGAAGTAATAATACTTCTTATTTAATGATACTTAAAGTTCACAATCTCATAAGTAGGTGAGGAGGAAGGATATTGTGTAATGTATGTGGTGATTCCCAACAGTAGTGGAGAGCCCCTCTGGAACATTGGACCAATCCGGGATCGAAGGGTCAAGCCAAGTCTCCATGAAAACCATAACGTTACAGTTCGGAGGAGGAGCTTGAGACACGGCAACCAAGTCGCTTCACTGAGAATTTGAAAAAACTACTACTTTGGGAGTATCTTATTTTTTTTAACTGATTTCTTGTAGAGTAGGCTACAGATAAACATGGGCTCCCCCCTCACACGCACACCTACAGTTTCAGCATGTTGACATTTGGAGTTGTCCTGGAGCTTTGCTGTCTAATGAGGACACTGTCACTCACTGGTTGGATGAAAAATGCCTTTTTAACGTATTGCTGGAATGTTTTATTTCATTGTGTGTGGTTGTTACAATACACCAATACAAAGTTATAGCTGTCAATCTACATATATTCTTACATTCTGCATATACATTTTCTCATTTGTATTTTAAATAAGAAAAAACTTTCGTTATTCCACTAAGAACCCCACACAACGTACAAAATGTGCAGACATATTCTCATCTCCCTCCCCCATCTAAATTTAGCTTCTGTGATGTGACATGACATGAGTAGATCAAAACTTTATTTACAATTTGATTACTTAGAATCAATATAAAATGCAGATGTCCACCGAGGCGAACATTGGCTAAATGACAACTTTTAGTTTCTGTGACTGAAGACCCATTTCTCAGAACTAAGATCTCAAGGGGTCTCTAGATCTAATAGTCATCCCTAACAAGTTGTACGTGGATCCTGTGGTTCTGATGGACCTGTTCCATTTATTTATATCAGTATCAACAACTATCTACACCCTTGGATGTCAGAGGAGGATTTTACCACTAGTATTTATCACATGGACACCTGCCCTTTCAGTGGATGCTATCCACAACTCCAGGAAGATCATCAGGAGAGTCTGTTGCTATGGTCGTGTAGATTCACTTAGATTTGCATTCCATTATGGGGAATAAGTCAAATTTGATATTGCATGTTTACCTTAAGGGCTGTTTATAGTTTCATATTCCTGGGCTAGGTACAATGTGCAGACAAAGATGATGCATGCTTGAATGCACAGTGTTTTTTTTTTTTTTAGCATCAGATGGGAGGGTCAGGCTAAATATCTTGGAGGATGTGCTGTACCAGAACAAATGTGTGTGTGTGTGTGTGTGTGTGTGTGTGTGTGTGTCTTTCTCTGTCATAGGCTTTCAAGCGCACTTGTAGTGTGTAAAGTCTGCTTGGACACAACCTGGCCCTCTGTGCACAGAGGGGTCACACCCCTTCGCAAACTTGGGCAGATGACAAATCTGAGTCAACCAGATTCACGCGGTCACCAGGATGCAGCAACCACAGACTGGCCTTTATGAAAATGCCTCTGACCAGGGGCGGATCTACCGGGGTGGCATAGGGTGGCAACTGCCACCCTAAAAGAAAGCCTTGCCACCCCTGCTGCCACCCCAGTTGGCAGCAACGAATTACGGTAAAAGTTATGGCCAATGTGACAATTTACGAGCGTGCGTCTCCAATGTCCGACTACAGTGAATGCAGCATAAGATGACGCCACAGCGGAGAGAGCCTGCTTTATTTGGAAAACTGAGTGGCGCGAAGCGAGGGAGCCAGGAGTCGCGATGAATGGAGACACAGGAGGAAAGAGGTCAAAACGGATTAACTATCTGTCAAGAAATGAAATTATAACAAAAGCACAGTGCTAGCATAGTTGCGATGCTGATTTTGAGATGATAAAAATCAGGTTGAAGAACGTTATTTCGCCAACTATACAATGTTAGTTAGGGTCTGACGTTTGTTCTGTGTAAAGTAGGCTACAAAAGATAATATTGATTCAACGTCTGTCAAGGAAAACATCGTTACTTTGAATCTTACAGAAATGAAGAGGAAAGGTAGCATATTCAGTTTTTGTCTCCAAAGAGAAAGGCGAGAGAAATAGAAAATGAACAAGTGAGCAAGGTAGACGGAGAAGATGTGGTGGAAGGAGAGAGAGAAGAGGTGGAAGGAGAGAGAAAAGAGGTGGAAGGAGAGAGAGAAGAGGTGGAAGGAGAGAGAAAAGGGCAACAGAAACGTGACAGAGACAGAATACAAGGCCAAGGCGACCAGGGACAGGAGGAGGTGGAGAAGACCACAGCGGTGAAGATATGGAGGGAGAGCATCACCAAGATGAGGAGGGAGAAAGCCAGAGATGAGAGAAGGTGCAGGGCTCAGACAGTGAGAGGGAAAGCAGAGGGCCTGGGCCATCACCAACCATCTCCAGTCAGCTGGTCCACACGGTATGGAAATTGTTGATGCATAGTGCTAAGTTAGATATGCATAAGAACAACAAATGACAAAGCTTAAATATGAATAATTAGGGAAAGTTGTCAGTGTGAAAGTTTGATGAGATGGGGAGATGAGTTTTTGTATTTTGTGTAGAATGTATTTTAGATCTATTGCTCAGATTAAATATAAAAAATAAAAAATATATATAAATAAAACAAAAAATAAACAAATGAACCTAAAAATCCTCTCCCAGGCTAAAATGTTAGTGTGTTAACACAGTCTGATGGTTATAACTAATCAATGACAGTTCCTAATCTTGTACAAATGCTGCCTGCATCGCTGCCTCTCTGACACAGTCCAAAACAGTTTGCTTCCCCTCTCACACATCTGCCACTCATCACCTGTGTCTTACCTTAATGCCTTTCCTGTGATAATGCCCCTTACTTCTATCATACTTCTATATCTCCTATTAAGTGTGATCACATTGTATGGTCACTTATTCCTAATATAAACTGTTTCAAATGAAACCTCAAATGCAGGACATTGATTGCATGAGATGAAGTTTGTCTGGATGAGTTTGTAAATGGCAGCCTGTGCCCTTTTGTAGTGTGTACATACTATTTCTCATCAAACTGTGATAACTGATTAAATTCAGTATATATACGTCTGACATATGTTGCCACCCCTCAAAAATTCCTGCCCCCCTCTCGCCACCCCAGAAATATTTTTCTAGATCCGCCCCTGCCTCTGACGTTCCTCATCTTATGAATCATCTTATTTTTGGGTCCTGCATCAATATTTGGTGGGCAAAAGCATCATCCAGTAAACATATTTCCTGCTTGAGTTTACACGGACGCATCGCTTCATTCTGATTGATGTTATTCATTATATTTTCCAACGCAGCTGTCTTCCGCGTTAAACCTTCCCACTGCCTCCTCTCATCACTGATAACTTAATCCATTCAGTCCATACTGACACAGTAACTGAGGCTGAAAACCTTTCCTCCAACATGACTGCTGGACTCTTACTCTCACCAGATTCTGTTCTCAATGAGGCTTAAGCTGTGCTGAGTTTAGTGCTATATTAGTCACACACATTTAAGGAATCGTGAAGTAGTATTTCTCCTAGTGCAGACATGACTCACAACTTGTGTTCAGACATGAAGCGCATGATGTATTATTGGTATTATTGCTTAAAACAAAATAGTTAGCTCATCAACATCGTGTTTTTCAGCAGCACCTGTTTTCAGTGAAAACGCTGTGGTTAACTGAATGTACACTAAAGTCCACCAGACAGCAGACAGACACAGTTAGAAAGCCTAAAATGGGAGGAGGATAGATATTTTACTTTTACAACACCACGTTTCTTGACCCAAGTGCAGCACTCCCCATTTTTTACTCCAACATTTCAGCTTAATTGGGATGAGGCTGCTAAGAAATATGCTTGTTTTTGAAGTGCATGGCTTCTTAACTTCTTTAAGCCTAACTGCCATGTCAGTCAGTCAACATCTTAACAAGTAAACACTGTAAAGGAACAAAGCACAGTATTTGTAAGCCGCTTTGTATAAAAGCATCAGCTAAATGAAAATGTAAATTTCAGAAATGTCCAGATGCCACAAAAAATGTCTATTGTTTTTATATTTATAAAAGGGCCTACTAGTTATCACGATATACAGTACTAGATTTCACAGCAGTCGTAGGCATATAGCATAGATCTATACAAATATAGGACCAAAAATACATGCAGGAAGGGGGCATGTTTTGTATTTTTCATCCTATATTTTTACATGAGTAATGATAATTCTTGACTAATCTTTATAAAAAAGGTCATCATCTCCTAGACGTTCTATACTATTCAATAGCAGGTTAGTTTGTCTGACCAACATTATTGTCCCCTCAATTTCCAGCTTGTGACATCACATGACTTCATTATATTCAAATTAAAACATGTTCAGTTTTACAATTACACAACACAGTTTAAAACACTAGAGATCCCTCCCCCACCCCCCTATTTTAGCACCCTTGCTCGGACCACACCCATCTTTGAGTTCGGCTTTCATTTTGATCTCAACAACACACCTGTAACGTTTTGTGACTGCATCTTGCACGGTTGATAACTTCTGACATAACAGACAGACAGTCATAACAACTGGCAAAGTACTCAAAAACCGCCTCTCTGGTATATCCTGTTACAGTAAGTCTAGGTGTCACATTTTGCCATGATGACACACACACACGAAAATGAAAACAATACCAACGTTGCTGTCGCGGCGGGTAAATATTTAACGGTTACCTACAGTATTAGTTCCAGCTCCGGCACGTTAAGCTCATCCAGTTCTATCTGTTTACTTCGATGTCTCAGTGCAACACATGCTGCAGTGATAGAGCTCACACTGCTTCGGGCACGTCACTTGGAAAGTTCAAATAGGGTGTGTGTGTGTGTGTGTGTGTGTGTGTGTATGTTTTTGTTTAACTATATTCGTTGTGGGGCCAAAATGCTGGACCCCACAACTTTAAAGGGCTGTTTGAGGGTGCAGACTTGGTTTTAGGATTAAGGTTAGAATTAGGTTATGGTTAGGGTGAGGGTAAGGGTTAAGGTTAGGCATTTAGTTGTGATGGTTAAGGTTAGGGTAAGGGGCTAGGGAATGCATTATGTCAATGATGGTCCCCACAAAGATAGTGCCATGCACTTTATGTGTGTGTGTGTGTGTACGCATGCATGTGTGTGTGTATGTGCATGTTCCTGAGGAAGCCTGGGCCGGTCTCACTTTTTCCAGACCTCTTGTTTCCCCTCTAAGTTAGAAAGCAGTTATAGTACAACACCATAACAACACACTGGCAGGATGCAGCAATTCCCACATGCGGACAACGGGATTATAGTGGCGGAACCCCCAAGGTGAGATGAAAGGTGTATTTAGGGAGACCGTGTGACAGTTGAGACTTCCATACAAAAAAAAAGCATTGTGTGTGCATCAACTGCCAACTAGTTAAACTATTTAGATACAGCATTTAAGAGAGACTTCAATCTAGTCAATCAGTTTGAATTGTACCATTGTAAAATGCTAATGTCAAGCTTACAAAAACAGCGAACGATGTGTTGTTGTTCCACTGGTGTGTACTTTGACATGTGAATGCATTTCATTCTGTAGCCTCAAGGGGTTTCTTAATTGAATAGATTTATCATTTAACATTCAATTTGATCATCAAACCCCCCCGCCCACACACACACACACACACACACACACACATACATTTAAAAAACAAAATGTAACGCAGTAATGTTTACTCCGTACATTTTACCTGACCTACTTTTAACTTTTATCTGAGTACATTTTTACTTCCCATCAATTATAATCCACAGAATAAAACGAGTCCTCCCTGCTAATGCTGAAAATATCAGCCCTCGTCCTCATGTCATGCCTGAAGGCGTGAAATCCCTCTTCAACATGCCTTCTGCCCAACATGATCATCTATTTTATCACTGAAGTGGAGTGGATTAAATGGAAGCTTTACAACCACGTCCCATATTCTCCTATCAACCCCTGCTGGCAACTGTAAATAAAGGCTGGGCCTAATAACACACAAACAGAAGGAAGGTCCTAAAATTGCTCGCTGTGAGGTTTGTTCGGTATCATGCTCAGTCACAGTCAATACGTAGCTTTGTAGAAAAAAGGTAGAGTAGTCTCGCTTTGCAAGACCAACCACACGCTGCGGAGCAGAGGAGGGTCTGGCCAGGGCCACCATTATCAATGAAATATTCAAATTGAGTTATAGCCTTAAAACATATCAGTGCGCGATCTGTGCGGGATGCCGAATTGAGCTGTGGTGTTTCGGGGCCCTAAGTGGCCCCTATGGAGAACTGGCTCTGGGAAGGTGCTAGAAGGTTGGGGTTTGGGATTGCTGATCTTGTGGCCTCTGTGAGTCTTCTGGTTAAGTTTGAAGCTGATTGGAGCTCAAATGAGAATTTCTGTCATTAAAGGGTTTCACACACAGCACTTTTAAACAATTTTTAATGGTATGTGTATATATTTTTTAACCTCAAGGGCAAGTAATTCAGACAGTATTTATGACCTTTTAAATGTTTTTATTTTAATTTTTGAGTTTAAATAAGATGTTTTTAATATTGGGATAGAATTTATTTTGTATTGTGATGCCGGGCTATTTATTTACATAACTATATATATATATATATAATTTATTTTATGTATTTATTTTGTAATGTCTCTAGGAGAGACACCAGAGTAGTTGTGGAGGTTACCTTTTATTTAAAGTTTAAATCTTCTGCTGTCTGTCCTGTCCAGTGGTTCTTTTAACCTGCTTTTAATATCTGGCCGTCTTTTAAACAGCTTTTATATAACTGAACCAGGTTTTTTAAGGAGTTCTTTAAGCGTTTTATTCACACCAGTGGTCCACTTGTGCCCGTGCCCCTTGTAGCACCCATCCTGGGTTGCTGCGTTTTAACCCAAACCTAACCATAACTTGTCATGACAAAAAACGAAACAAATGACGTTTGTGACAGTGTCATGTCACTCTTATGTAGATACCTTCAAGTAAAGTGTAACCCAGATCTCTCTAGTCTAGCTAGCTGTCTGGATTTACCCTGCAAAGATCTGAGGAGCAGTTAACCAAAGTCCTCATAAATCCACCGGACATCAGTGAAAATACACGCATCCGAGCAATCCCGGAAGTGGAACGTCTAGGATATAGACTTGGCAAAGCGAGACTAGCCCTTGATGTTAACGAGAGTAGTAAGTTCCCCCGGGGTTTGCCGTGACATTATACAGTATTAGTGTAATGTAAAGAAAACGTAAAACAGTCATCATTATGTTGCAAATTAGCTGTATGTGAATTTTCTAGAAGCCAGGGTTGGGTCAATAACCTGAACAATTACATTTAGAGCCACCACACTCATTTCGTGAAATATGACAACTGTGTGATTAGGAGTGGGATTAGCCAAATTCAATTGGCCATGTACAATAAAAACTCAAGTCCAAATGACCACAGTCTAGGCCAGTTGAAACGTGACAATTCCATTTTATTTCCCTCACAATGTGAATGTTGAGTTCCAGTACTGCTGATGAATAGAAGTTAAGTTTTGAAAAAGAGAGAAGCTGTCTTTTTATGTTACACACACACACACACACACACACACACACACACACACACACACACACACACAGCACAAGTAAGATCCTTAGAGGAAGAAAAGAAAACGAGTTTAATTGTCCCAGTCCTATTGCTTTGAAGTTTGGTGTACATTTAATTTGTTCTGCGCCCTAACATGGGGCTGTAGATATTTTGGTCTATTGCACTTGGTGTTAGTGGGGGCGTGGTGCTTCAGGGACCAGCTGAGGTGATGAAATTCAATCTGAGAAAGCTGGTTTGAGTAATAGATCCATGGGTTTAAAGGATATTACAAATCTATGTATTTCAGAACCTCTTTGGGTCAAATTGCTCAGTATATTTTAGTGACAACCACATACTCAACATTATAGCATCAGCAGATTTCTTACCCACACTACTTCTACTTGTGTGACCTTAAAGAAAAAAGAAAACCAGTCCCTCCAGCACTCTTTGATTCTGATTTCATACACTCAGTGCAGACTTCTCGTGTTGTCACATTCAGTACTTTGCTGCAAAGGTCAAACAGTAAGATTTTGTTTGAATGTTGACACTAACGTGTCCTCCGCTTCATTTAAACTGCTGCAAACTATTTAAAAGAACAGACATGGAAATTGATTCAAGCCACAATTTAATAGACAGACAGACAGGCAGGCAGGCAGACCTGCACCTGAACCCAGACTACCTTATTGATCCCTATATTAGCGAATTCTAATCGACACACAAATTCTGTGTCTATCCTATAATGTTCACAACTGATCTTGTTTCAGTCCCAAGTAAATGTTTACACAGCACCTTAAGTTGAGTAGGTATACAGTAGGTACACACACAGTATACATACTGTACATCCAGTCCTGATCCCAATGACACAATGTCTTATAATAGTGCTTGATACGTCAGGGAGAGGAAACACAACTAGCACAATGGCTCATTTCTATTTCACAACTATTATTAGTGTATGTAAACATGCCAGATGAGTTATGGAAATTCCAAAAATTCAAATGCCCGTAATACTGCTGTAAGACACTCTGGCCAATGACTGTACGGAATAAAAGAAATATAGAAATGGCGAAGGATACAGAAAGAGAAGGGACAAAGCAGAGGTGACAAAGGATAATAAGTTTCTATTTCTTTACAATCATTATTCTGTACCAACCCATTCCCCCCCCTCTCTCTCCAGTTGACAAAGCAGATCTGATTGATCTAGTTCAGTGGAGGCCTGGAGGTAACTCTCTCTCTCTCTCTCAGCTCTTTACTGTGCTTGATAGGCCTGTGATGATATTTGGTTCGCAACTCGGACAGTCAGTCAGCCAGGCAGCCATCAGTCAGACAACATCCAATTAACCAGTGAGCCAGACGTAGTCATATTTGCTCAATTGATAACCTAATGCTCTCTCAGATTAGACTTTACAAAAGGATGCGTCTGGTGTTATTCTATATTTTTCCTACGGCCAATAGAACAACAGTTTGTCTCCCAATACTTTCCAACTATGCCATCCCATTGGATCCGAGTTTTACTGGTGTGAATCTTTATAAACGCCTCACAAATATATTCATTTTCGTTATAAAAGAAAGACCCAGTAAAGGTTACTTAAACAAGAGGAACTAGTGCATTTGTTGGAGACTGAGTGGCAGATTAATCCACATTTGGTGCTCTAGTGAGTATTTGGGACAACAGGACCAGTGTTGTGCAAGTTCACACAAGCAAGTTTGAGCAAGCTCAAAGTTCAGTTCAAACAGATTAAAATATATCCATACTTTATTTGGTAAGTGGAGTGAGCTAAGCTACTAGCTTCTGTACATTCAATAACGCTACAGTTAAGATAATGTTACTCCCCAAAGAATGTAGCAAGCTAAAATACAGCAACATGGCAACATTATGCAATGCAGTAGGCTACATATAAAGTAACGGCTGTGAAGTCTTAAGTCAGGGTCCAAATGTAGGCTACTTTTTTAAAGCTATAGTGCGCAACTATTATTATTATATTAATGGACGTGCGTTGCATTCAAAACTCTTTAAAACGTCACGGTTAATTAATCGTAAAGGCTCCGCTACACCGAGTGTAAACTGCACGTTATGTGTAGCAGTGTGTTGTTCTTATTAAACCTCCTTGACAACATAAACGCTCACGTACGTGCACACACACGACACATCAGACACCGGTCTGGTCACTGCGAGTACTGCTTAAAGTGCTCATATTATGCTTTTTTGGCTTTTTCCCTTTCCTTTATTGTGTGATATATATTTTTGCCAAAGTCCCCCCCAAAGGGACTTACCCTCTTCCAGAAAAAACACTGTTCACAAACTGCTCCAAACAGCTCTATTGTAGTCCAGCCTTTACTTCCGTGACAAACGTGGTCACTTTGTAACACACGTTATAATGCTCGCCTAGCTGCTAGCATGGCACGCCCTCATACTCTGCAACTGACTGGCTAGTAGTCCTTACCTAGGTACTGCGCATGTGCGACTCCTAACAAAGATGGAACAGAAGTGAGATGTCTCACTCTGTAGCTAAAACAGAGAGCTCAACACAGGGTGAAAAGAGGAGCTGCAGCAATGCGCAGTATGACAAAAATATGTTTTTTTTTTTTTAATTAAACCACATTAAACCTATTCTGGTACAACCTCTAAATACAATTATGAACCTGAAAATGAGCATTATATGAGCACTTTAACGTTACATCAAATAAAGCCTGCTAGCCCCTGACCTCACGACAGCTGCTGCTGCAACGGGGAATTCCACCCAAGTTAGTAAACTTGCTACCAACGTTATTCTTTCTTAACATTGTTGTTAATTGTTTGTTAGCTTGTTAACTTTCCCCGTTAGCTAACGTTAACCTGTTTAATGTTAACGGTAACGTTACAGTTAACGCTATCTAACAAGTCAGCACCAGCTGACGTTTGCGTTCACAGTGAGGGCACCGATGATAACAAGTTCCTTCACGAGGCTATTCTGCAGAGGCACTGCGGCTCCGTCTGACGCTTAGCCCCGACCAAGACGATTGTGATTGGTTTAAAGAAATACCAATAAACCAGAGCACATTTTTCTCCCATCCCGGAATGCTGTGTGGACTAGCAAGACTCTCCTCCGAAGCGCTGTGAAGGAAGGTCTGGCAGTGCAAGACTACCAATTTAATAATGAGACAAGGCAAAATAGGGTGGGTAGCATGAACCTCCTGGTGGAGCTCTTCACTGTCTGATGAAAAGCAGGTGGCTGTCCACATTCCCCAGTCCAACAGATGGTGCTAGTCCTGAGTACTCCAGTATGCACAGGCACCTGGAGAGTCTCTCTTCTGCTAACAATACTGTTTACTGAGATCAACAGTGCTCCTTTGCAGCAACTGGACATTTAATGCCTCCAGCTTATTCTAGTAGTAGCTCTTTTTAAGGAACTAGAGTGTCCCAACTGCATTTTCTCATCTGAGCTTTAAATCTGCAACCTCATATGACCCCAAACCCGCTTAAATCACCTTTCTCCTTATTTGCTAACATAGTCCGTTACATGATTTGTACTTAGGTAGAAAAAACAAACAGAAATAGCCACACTGTGGGCATGATCAAAAATAATCACTGGAACTTTGCCATGAGTCTTATTTGCAGAGACACGTAGCTCCACATGTAGCCTGAAAGATAAGAAATATACTCTGGAGATGTTTGCGGACCAGCTGTTTCCCAGGGCTCTCAGTGCTCAGTGAGGCGCACGGCACAAGATTTTTGCAAAAGAATGTGAAGAAGGATGGAAAGACTTTAGAGATTAAATCGCACTGCTGCTGTCAGAACAAATCATCAACTTAGAGAAGCAGCAACAGAAAGTGGGTCCTTCTGTGGCATGGCAAGAAAGATAGAGAGGCAGAGAAATTAGACATTCATAAGTTCTCAGTTAAGTTCTCTATTGTCAGTTTTCTGGAGAGAAAATGTAGTGGCCGAAAAAAGGTTGGAGTGTGTTTCAGCAAAGCTATCCCCAGGATAAATAAAGGTAAAAAATAAGATAAATTAAATAAGGGAACAAACAAAGAAAGCTGTCAGAGGTTTTCACAATACTTCAGGTCCAGTGTTGGTTACAGTAACGTAACAATTTTTTTCAGATAAAAAGTAGCGTAACGCGCTACTACTGAAAATTTGGTAATGAAACGTAGTTCCTTTTTCATTTCGGCGCAACGGTACTGTTCCTAGGGAAAGATTTGACAGCGACGCTGCCCTCTCAGATGCGCGCTCACAAGCTCCACGCAGTACGTGACAGAGTCTTAGTCTTAAGACCACTTTTTGAAGGTCTCGGAATGGTTCACATTTTTACTCGTCACTTACTTGTCTCGGATGAAGAGGACTCTGGATTTTATTTCAAGACCGGTCAAGACCACAACATCAGAGATATCAATAAATTGCCTGTGTATCATCTGATGTATGTGTTAAAGGAATACGCCACCGTTTGTTGAAATAGTTCTTATCACGGTCTACCCTGGCTGTAGATAGGTGTTTTTTTGTCTTTTGTTGGCTCAATTTTACAAAAACATGATAACCGGCAACATAGGATTCCATTCACTACGCTAAGCTAACTATCGGCGCTGCCGGTGTTGCACCGGACTAAAACAATGCATGCACAAAAAATGCGTTGGCCCACCTACCTACAGCTAGAGGAGATAAGCCCTATTTCAATAAACGGTGGCGTATCCCTTTAACATCATTACTGTGATTGGATGTAAAACTTCCTGCATCAAATGCAACCAATTAATTACAAAACAAGACATTTGAGGATGTCATCTTGGGCTTTGGGAAACACCGATTGACATTTTTCACCATTTTCTGACATTTTACAGACCAAACAACTAATCCATTAATCAAGAAAATAATCAACAGATCAAATGACAATACAAATAATTGTTAGTTGCAGCCCTAGAGCAAATAATAATTGTTGTATTCCAAAGGATGAAGAGAGTCCTTTTTAAAATGCATACTGTACCCAATCCACACAGATACAAAAAAGTACATACAAACGATACAATAAGAAAACAAAAGATGTGGCGACCACTGCTGTTTTGCCTGTTCAGCTGCGTTTCTATAAAATACATTCATCTCACTGTTTGGTTGACAGGTTGGTCATGATGGCCTTCTGGGCCCAGTGTTACCAGCTGTTACTCAGCCTCTCTCTCCCTGTAGGCACCCTTCTGGTGATGTGGCAGTGTTAGTTCCACCTTGGGTCCCTTTTGTTTATTTTAAGCATTCTGTTATTTTTGATATTGTCGTTATGCGTATAATTCAGTTACTTTTGTTAGAGAAATCACATTATCTAATTTTTTTTAAACGTTGTGTCTCCCATTTTGTCATGGCCGTAAGTCAGGTCAAGTTTATTTTTATAGCACATTTCATTATCATTATGAGAGCCAGGTTGTGACAATGATTAAAACCTTGGCAACGACTAAGTATTTCATAACCTGAAACCTATTTTCCCTTGAAGTTGTGTCCAAGTGACTAATGTGAACAAAAATCTTTGAATTTGGTCCAGTATTGAGTGAGAATGCCGTAACTGGCAGCCGAGAGTGCTGTTTTTACCACTGACAGGCACAGACTGTTATTATAATTGTCTGACTACATTATGTAAAGGATTCCTACAAGTAAGATCCACTTCGTTTAACCAGAAACAACCCCGGAAATCGCCATTGCCAAACTCACCAGACTCTGTGTAAATAAACAATACTTTAAGCATGTATAGAGCCAGCATATTTTCACATGAAAATGAGTGTATTAAAGGTTTATTTCAGCCAAACCAGAGTGGTGATTGTTGGAACAGTGAAAAGACGAACCGAGACGGCTTTTGATCGTTTTATTTTGTTTCTCTCCACTTTGAAAGAAGATTTTGTTTTACGATGATAAAATTACCGTTTATTTAAATGTAGTCGGGTGAGTTTGGCGATGGTGATTTTGGGGCTTTTTTTCTGGTTAAACAAAAAAAGGATCTTGCTATTTAACAAAAAGGTCTATCTCTTATTGGCGTTTTTTGACAGGACAGATGAAGACACGAGGGGGGAGAGAGAGGGGGAACGACATGCAGCAAAGGGCCGCAGGCCGGAGCCGAACCCGGGCCCGCTGCGTCGAGGAGTAAACCTCTATATACGGAGACCCGCTCTACCAACTGAGCTATCTGGGCGCCCAAAAGGTCTATCTCTTTAGGGATTCCATTCGATAATGTTGTCAGCCACTTAGAATAATAATCTGAGCCTGTCAGTGGCAAAAACAGCACTTCAAATGGACGTACATTGAAGATGCGCAATTGCCCAATAACAGCTTGTTTCACATCTTGCTTAATATTGGACTGATTTCAAAAATTGTTGTTCCCATCAGTCACTACAAAATACTGAAGTTTCCCTTTAAAAAAAAGAAGCATATTTGCATTGATATTATGGAAAAAGACCTTGAAATAAAAACATTAAAAGAAGAAGCGAGGAAAGGAGAGAGTTGAGGTTGAGGTCTGTGTGCTACTGCTGGTGTTCACTGTGAAAATGCTGTTACAGCCTGTTACTGCCTGGTGACTGTGACTTTGCTGCTCGGTGTGTGTGTGTGTGTGTGTGTGTGTGTGTGTGTGTGTGTGTGTGTGTGTGTGTGTGTGTGTGTGTGTCTTGACAAGAACACATAGCCTGGCAGCGACAACTGGACAGAGACAAGACAGCCATGGGAAATATCATTTCTGCTTGTTAAACATCACACACGTACACACATGTCAGTGAAGCCTGCAGTTCTTCTTAGAATCACTGACTGTAGATCAAACCTCTGAGGAAAGGTCTCAGTCCTCAATGTCTTCCGAGGCTACCCAAACCAGCAGTACATTTTATTATGTGATTATATAAAGTTATTTTAGCACTATGATAGACAGGATTATAATAATTCAGCAAAAAACATTGGTAAACGAATGGCCGTCTGTTATTGATATTATCAAAGTACCGACATCTACTGTAAATCATTCATTTTTGGGGGCGCTGAAAGATAATCAGGTCTGTAGTTTGAGGACAGTAAAGTAGGCTTAAAACAAATAGCGTTTCGAGAGAGTTTCAGGCATTGACAAAATGTCCAGTTAGCACTGAAAATCCCAGCACTGTCACTGTGGTGTTCTCCATCTATATATTCTGCTGATAGCACCATGTAGGATTAATGTGTTAACGCCTGGCAAAAACAATATCCCCCAAAATGCAAGTGTATGCCCTAATTATTATTTTTTTTAAAGTCCCCTCAAAAAACATTTTACACTGAAATGTGAGTGGTTGCAAGAAGATTGATGAGCTATGACAAAAGGGAAAAAACTAACTTTGTAAAGAATTATATTCATTTTCTATTGACTTTCTCCACTCTTTTCTCTTTTTTTTCTCATGTAATACTGGATAGAAGTTCTATTTCGGGATTCTAATAATTGGTCGCATGAAACAATCTGAGGCAAATAGGGGAAATCACTCTTTGATGAAACTTCTCACAACTCTTTCACAGCAAGGGGTCAGAGTTAAACATGACTTCATTATAAGATGTCATTAGACAAAAGAAAGACGCACTAAATGTGCACTAAGAATCGTTTCACATATTTGTCTGAGCTCCTGAATCGAGAGCATTGTTAACGTTCAATTTGAAATGACTTAGATTTCACATTTTGTGTCAGTGTTTACTGAATGATGCCCTTTTTTGCGATGCCATTATAGTCCAGGCCAAGTTGGACCCACTGTAAACAAGTCAGTGGTTCTTTTTCTCTCTACTAAGCCCATTTGGTTTCTGCATGACGAGTTTGTTAAAGCACATGTTCCAATATATTGGCCATCCCACTGTTTGCCTTTCGCTCCCTCCCTCTCTGACTCTCCCTTTCCTCCCTTCCTCTTCCCTGCAGCTTTTGAAGTGGCGAGCACGAAGAGATTAGCTTCATTTATAGTCAAAGGGCGGAATGTGATGATAGGAGAGGGAATGTAACTAATCAGCAGCGGGCTGTAATCCACTGGGACAAGACAGGACAATACTGCTGGACTCCAACTCCCCGCAGAGGAATGTATGACTGGACAGAAAAACCACCAACCGGTTGAAATCTAACTGAATACTGTACGCACACAACTCTGCGTGTGAATTTGTATTACTCATCTCTTCACACACAAACACAGTCACAACATTGGGACTCCGTACAAGCTTAAGTAACTTTAAATTGAACTGAAATTTAAGCTCTCTTCCTTTGCAGCACATTTGTTTTGGAATTAAATCACCCAGTCTTTTCCCTGAAATACACGGGAATTGAGAAGCTATGTTTGTCAAAGAGAGGAGGGGATTTGGTGAAGTTTCTTCTGAAGAGGGAGGCATTCTGGATTTCTAAACTGGGCACTTGAAAGCCAAGAGGGTAAATGAGGAATTAGACCATTTCTGAGTCTACCGGAATGTATTTGTACTTCATTAAAAAGGGGCTGTACTCGCAATACTGAAAACGAAACAAAGCAGTGGGCTGGGATTGCCTCCACACAGCTCTCACGGACCGTACCCAAATCTGTGAAATACCTACAAAGAACAGAGAAGCTCTGATTATAACACACAGAGGGAGTGTGACGTCATTCTCTGCTCAGCACGCTAATACTCTACTATATCTTTACGTAGCAAATATAAGTGTAGAGGCTAAGCCCAAGCCTTAAGCCCCTGAGGTGCTGTTCCATGGGTAGAGTATTTGACACACTCTTTTTTTGATCAATGAAAGTCCAAGTCATATTTGCAGTTAAAACCATTGGTTCCATTTATTTCCATCAAAACTTCTTTGGTTTTCCAGACAAACTACGGCTTGTAGTGTGCCTGTGTAGTGGTGTGTGGTGAGAGAGTGAGTGTGTGTGTGTGTGTGTGTGTGTGTGTGTGTGTGTGTGTTTGTGTGGTCAAAAACTGTATGTGCTTCCAGGTAACAAGGGCCCTAATAGGCTCTTACAATTAGTATGCTGCTATATTAATGTTCTGACTGTTAAGTACAGCCCCTAACAGGATTTCTTGGAGAACAATTGGAAGTGTAGTTCTTGGATGGATGTGTTAAGTTCAAAAGTAGATGGACTTGGACATAAGTTAGGGTTGTTCATAAATGTTAAGTGATTCAGTTTTGTATACTTGGTATCTATGGTGATATATCGATTTCATGACGGATCAATGTGTTGTATGTAAGGAGACAAGAAACAGTGTCAGGCCACCACGCTGATAAATGAGACGAAAGATAATCGAAAATGTTTGGCGAATAAAGCATGGCGTACAGGAGAGATTGTGCTATTTTGCTGGTTACTGCCGCCTGCTAATCATTTTTATCCACAGCTACTCCCTATTAACAAACCTGAGACCACTTTTAAGTGTGTTTATTCGGAACAGGAATGAACTAGGCTATTGCTTGCTTTAGACGTGGTTGGGCGATACGGAGCACAAACTTGTTTGTGTGCATAAATGTCTACAAATGGAAGGGACAACTTGATGTCCTGGGAGGAAAAAAGTTGCAATGAAACCATCACATTTTTTAGGTACGTGACTCTATTCTGGACACTAACCTTGGACATTGAGTCCTATCAGCAAACAAGCAACTGCAACAACACTGACAAGTGTTCATTACTCTCATGCCCTCCCTCCCCCTCGCTGCCTAACTGTGGCATGCGCTGGATGAAATAATGAGGTTTCTTTTTTCCCAGGACACAGGAGCGTAAGCTGACTGGAGCACAGATACTTTTTGACTTGGCAGGAGAACTTTTTAGCCTTCATCGCTGAAATGGGCTGTGATGCCAACGTCTCGCTTTATTGTTGCACTGATCTCCAACCTCGGGCAGCTGAAATGGAGGGGGTTGGTGGTGAAGGGGAACTGCAATGTACAGGAGTGTTTGACTCAAAACAGAGAATTGGCCGCAATGTAATTATGCCACTGGAAATGTAGCTCAACAACCTGCAGATTTTGTTAATATGTGACTGTAAAAACGTATTGTGCTTTGAATGTCTTTAAAAGGACAGGCAGGTGTGCCAATTAGTTCACTGGTAGTCTTGCATTGCCAGACCTTCCTCCACAGCGATGGGGAGGAGGGTCTGGCTAGTCCACACAGCATTCTGGGATAGGAGGAAAACATGTGTTTCACTTTCTGTTAAGATACAGAATACAATGAAGGTGGGTGCAGGTCGGCAAGTGATGAATTGCTGTTTTGAGATACATTTTAATCACTAGAAACAACCTACATTTCTGTATCTTTAAGATGACATATTGGTTTTACTGGTTGAGTTTGATGAAACAAATGAAGCCCTGATGGTTCTTTCATGAATTTTGCAATTTATATATCCCCCTTGCCATTTAAAAAATGTCACACTATCATCCCTTAAGCAAAGAAAAAACAAACACATAACCCTCAACCGTCTACTAAGTCAAAATGTAAAAGTCTATGCATAATGGTGAGAACTACAAATATATAATGAAATTGGACAACTGGTAATTTCAGTGACATTATACCGTTTCGGACCCCGCTGCAGGAAAAAATACAACAATAAATAGTAACTTGCATTAGTAAGATAACATATATATGACAAAAATTCAAAATCTTTGTGTTTGTGCAGAAATAATAATAATAATTGTTACAATATAAGAAGAAGAAAAAAACCTTGATCAATCTCAAACTTACTTGGGTTTCTTTCTTTTTTAAATATACTTTATTCCGTACTGTACTGATAAACTGTGGTCAGCTCAAAATGTCATATTGAATAAGTAAAGCAAATGCTTCTTTTTAATTAAGTTCTTTTTTTGTGTGAATCATGACTGTATTTATATCACACCATGACCTTACTCAAGGGTGCACAATTATAGCATTTATGTACTAACTTGGAAGTACTCCGCATGAAGTCACTATCATGTAATATAGTCACTTACTCCGTATTAGCACTGACCCTCATGACAGGCCATGCATTAATTCCAACATTAATTCATTTGGATTCCTACATGTAGTAATGCATTAACATATGACTTGGACATGTAGCCTCATTATAAAGGGTTACATATAGTCTATATTTGTGTCTATTTATCACACACACACACACACACACACACACACACACACACACACACACACACTAGTGCGTTTCACTATCATTGTGGGGAACCATCATTGACATAATGCATTCTCTAGCCCCTTACCCTAACCTTAACCATCACAACTAAATGCCTAACCTTAACCCTTACCCTCACCCTAACCATAACCTAATTCTAACCCTAATCCTAAAACCAAGTTTTAACCCTCAAACTGCCCTTTAATGTTGTGGGGTCCAACATTTTGGCCCCACAAAGCTGTCGCAACCCCACAAGTATACTGGACTCCCGTTTTTTTTTTAGTTAAACAGGAACACACACACACACACACACACACACACACACACACACACACACACACACACACACACACACACACACACACACACACACACACACACAGACACACTGCTGTAGGCTCAAATGACTCATGATAGCTGACTGCATCAAGGAGAGCGGGATTATTTCCTGTGAATAACAACGAGGTAAATCCTGAGCTGCTACTGTAGATCTCACAGTGGTTCGTTTGTTAGAGAGCAGATGAACTCGAAAAGAAACAATACTTGTATGTTGTGCAGATGCGCAGTTTAAAACAGCAAATATTTGAATGGGTACAAACACAGAACTGTACATTGGGTATGTCTATTTTTTTTTTGGCATACCTATGGTCTTATCAATGCCATTATTTGGATGTGTTTCACTGTTAAAAGCTTTTGTACCTTGCCATTACTAATGGGAAAGGCAAAGCACTGCAACTTCTGCTACTTGGGAGGAGTGATTTGCTCGCAGAACTCCAGGAGAACTCTCTGCTCCTCACCACGGGGCTTCTGAGGTGCTGCGAGCAAATCACTCCGCCCAAGTAGCAGAAGTAGCAGTGCTTCGCCTTCTGAGAATATAGTTCCCAGTATGTATACGGTTAGAAGATGGCTGTGTCTCATGTGACCTTGTTATTTGTACACGCTGTGACTATACCAATCACAACATGTAAATAGGAACATGTTGGCGTTATTTTGTCACTTATTGGGAGCAGTAGGCTAGATGGAGCCGGTTACCTCCAGGATCTGTGCTAAGCTAGGCTAGCGGCGGGTGCGTCAGACAGAGTTACGACACGCACGGAGATGAGAAGGGTATGTATGGACTTATCTAACTCTGGGAATGTATGTGTGTATGTATATATATATATATATATATATATATATATATATATATATATATATATATATATATATATTTATTTTAATAAAGAATTGTGATTTTATGTACTGAGCAGGAAGTTTTTTCAATGCAAAAATAAACTTTCAAACTCATAAACTTAGTGCTCTCTAGTATACAGATAACCATTTACTTGAAGGTATCTACATAAGAGGGACATGGCACTGTCATGAACACATGACACTGTCATGACACAGTCATGACACATGAACCCTAACCCTAACCCTAACTTGTCATGACAAAACCCAAATGGCACCTACTAAAAGGATTGTTATGTATGCATAAACGTTTAAAACTTGTTTATAATGTTTATGACACGTTCATGACAGTGTCATGTCACTCTTATGTAGATACCTTCAAGTAAAATGTAACCAAGAATTGTCTGAATTTTTAATATTCCATTGATATATCAGTGATGGGATAACAGTCCCCAGTCAGTTGGGCTCTATATGTATGTATTACTGCATGTATATTTATATGGACAGTACGGTAATGTAATGGGGCTTCTACAAAGAAGCCGTCAACGGCAGGGCAGTGGAGTTGTCCTACTGCTGGACTGACACACTGACACTGTAATGGATCACAGTTCATGCATGAACTCTGACAGCATCGCAGCAACTAATCCAGCAGCCTTGCAGCCTTGCAGCAGCAGCACTTTTAGCACACTGAGGACACACATTAAATCCCTCTCCACTTTTCTCTAACTCTAACTGCAGTTTGGAATATGCATATATTAACATTGCTAAGCACATGAGACAGAGTTCATATTTGTCTCCCTAATTTGAGTATTTGTATGTTAAATATATGCCTGAAAAAAAAGGACTAGTCTGAGGCAGGCGCCATGAATAGACAATGTGTAAATGCCAGCTAAGTCCATTGTTTGAAATGTCACATGCATTTCACATTTCCTCTGGTCATTATGCTGCGTTCACATCATTTCGTACAGACCTTCGCTATGAGCAACCGAGTGGGACAAACCATTCTATCAGCCTCTCAGTTTTGATTCCAAGTCAGAGATATCAGCAATAATATAATCCTACGCGGCAGAAAGAACTGTGTCAGTAAATCTGTGGCAAAGTGGCTACAAATCCACTATCGCTGGCAGTTAACCTACATCTGAACACCATCCAGCTTATTTTAAAGGAAGCTTTACACTAGTAATGTGTATGTGGTTATTGACAGCATTGTCTTACAGGAGGTTCTCCCATTTTTATGCCTTTCTATCATTAGCAGTTCTGTCCAGAAAAAAAACATTTTAACAACGTTCACATCGAAACAGCAGAGAACTTAAACTTGTCGTAAACACGTTGGTGTTTCACAGGGCTGATGATCTTAGTGGTATTTGCTGCAAATGGCCATGCAGATAAGATAAGTTCCGCTGCTCATCGATTTAATTACACAATGTATCGCTTGCCGTGTTTAGCAGTCACTGCGATTAATCATATCTGCGTTGACAACAAGCAGAGCCAGTTTGGGTGAAGAATTCGGTCACTTTGTCTGTTTTTCTGAAACATGTCAGAGGCATTCCTGTGTTAGTCGTGAACTGCATTCGACTTTTAAGAGTATTGTTTATGCTGGGAATTAAGAGGGACTGTTCAAATGTTCCTGACACAGCAGATACTGACACGATAACATGGTTTTCTTTATATGACATAACACTTGAGGTAAGTCCTCTTCTGGGGAACTAAATACTATAGAAAGCTCTATGAACAGGATTAAAGACATTACAGGTACAGTATATATATATATATATATTAGGGCTGTCAATCGATTAAAAAAAATTAACTAATTAATCGCACAATTTGCTGTAGTTAATCGCGATTAATCGCATTTTTAAATTGAGACTGAAGCTTGTAGTAATGGATATTTAAATAATGCTAAATCACTTAACTTTACAAATATGAAGAGAAAACAAACAAGGAAAGGTTCTGCTAAGTTCAGAATGTTTAATATCTTTCAGAACAACAGCAGCAACAATTTGGCTTATTTAGTCCTGCTGAAGGCTGCTGAAACGGCAGGAAACTGTCCGACTTGAGAGCTGATTTTTGTCACCACCCCCAATATTAGCCACATACCTAATATACCATATTCTGAATAATATACAAATATATACACATACATACATACATACATACATAATATATACACATACATACATACATATATATATATATATATATATATATATATATATATATATATATATATATATATATATATATATATAAATAATATAAATTACAATCTAGGCAGTACTTAATATCATAAATATTATAATATACATAGTGTTTAATCTGAATGATATAAGCAAAACACATATATCTAAACACAGAAATGCACATCAATATCAATATCAATGTTACACATTAAACCAGTAACCCAAAACCACAAAGGTGTATGTTGGCCTAAAGTGAAAACATTGAGTGTAGTTTTAGATAGCGACGCTGTGCACAGCAATCCATTACCAATGTAAAGCGATTGACTACATTTCACATCCAGCACCGCAACCAGGAAGTAGCTTGTGTGACAGTGAGACGCACCAATTTCAAACATTTATTGGAATATAGTCACGGATACTATCGAGTCGACAGCGTTAAACATCAGACTGCAAATAAGGTTTTATCAGCGTGACCAACGTAACAGTTATCAAGCAAACAAATCGCGCACGTACATATCGGCAGCACGGCACGGCGCATGTAGCGAAACAGCAGCTTACCGGTGGCGCATCTCTCCTGATGAGACAACATGTCGGAACTAGTACTCGGCATAGACAGTATAAAATGGACCAATAGACCCCGTTGCTCTGGACGGAGACCAGTGAAGGCTATTAGAAGCACTTTCCGGTGATCTCTTCCCTTACTGCGCAGCCTCCAACTGACAGAGACAACGTAAATGTGACGTGAGCAACGTGTCTGAAAGTTGTAAGTGTTCTGGTAGCTGTGCCAAGAGAAATCTCAATCATTCCCAATCTTACAGAGACGGAGAGTGTAGGTATATGTAAGGAGACAACATAAGCACAGGGTAATTATTGCTAACTAACATGCTAGCTAACATTCGTAATTAAACCTAAACAGCTAATGTAAGTCGAAACTGCCTGCTAGCTTCTCCTGTACTATACGGTAATTCCTCTACTGTGCGACAGTAAGTCCCTTGGTTATGACACAATCGTTAGCGTATTTTTACAAAAGCGTCTGCTACGGAGCTATAACGTGAGGTACAAGGTAATGGAGCCTTTTATACATTGTCGTGTTTCCCCTTGGTACTCGGTCCCTGTTTATAGCCCGTGCTCATTCATTTCTGGATCACTTCAATCAGGTAAGTCCCTCCTAGAGTAGCGCCGCCTGCTCTTATGGAGACGTATTACGTTTCTCAGCCGCCACATGAAGTAAACAAACACAGCTGCGTTAATATATATATATATATATCACTGCAACCCAGGTTATGTTACGCTGCCTTTGGTTATCTAACGTAAAGCATTATGTTAGTTTTTTTTTAAAGAGCTGCAGAGATGGACCTTACCTTTGCTGGAGTTATTTCCTGTCTGCTCAGGGGGTTTGTCCTCCAGGGCTGGAGGTTGTGTCTGTCCATTCGATCCGTGCCCTAATCCATCGGAGGACGCCTGGCTCTGGCTCTGGGCTGGTATGGGTCTCTGGACCAGGTTTCCCTCACTGCCTGCCCTCATCAGCCTTTCTCCAATCCGCAGCATGCATGAGCGATTACTCTGTGGATCCTTTCTCAAGCTGGGGCTCTTAGACCCCGCTGATCCGGGTCGACCCAGGCGTGGGGAGGACTTGGACATCTTCCCTGCTGGGCTGAGCAGAGCACTGGTTAGATACTCCAGGGTTAGTCTGGGTCTCTCGTTTGCTAGTCCCTCTTTTCTTCTGTGTGCTGCTTCTTCTTCTTCTTCTTCTTCTTCTTCTTCTTCTTCTTCTTCTTCTTCTTCTTCCTCCTCCTGCTGCTCTTCTTTCTGTCCCTTTTTGTTTCTTGCCTGCTTCTCTTTTGTCTCTTATTCTTTCCTCTTATGTATTGAGAAGTATTGAAGAATTATTTAACATCTTTCAGGTTTTGTCATCCAACTGTCCTATTCCTTTTGGTACCAGTTTTTTAAGAGTCCTTGCAGTTGTCGTCTTCTATCTCCTGCCCCTGTTTCAGTGTGTGGATGTTCTTCTGAAGTGCGTGTGTGTGTGTGTGCGTGTGATGGTATCTTAGTTTTGTCAAGTTGTCAATTTTTTTCCTTTCGTCAAGTTTGTCTCTTTAGTCCCTCTTCTATCCTCTTAATGACCTGTGCTCATCTGTTGTTTCTGCCTTACATTGCACAATGCTGTTTTCCAGTCAGTCTTTCTCTTTGCTTCTGTCCTTTCTTCTTCGTCCCTTTCCAGACCGTGGTACCTCTGTACCACAGGACTGTCCCTACGTTTGCGGCAGTGATCAGTGTTCACTGTATTATTCCCTGTCTTTCTCCCACTGCCTCTCTGTCAGCAGTAAGCTCCCTCTGTGCCTTAAACTCCTCTGGGAGAGCTCTCCGTCTCATCTCTCTCTCTCTCTCTCTCTCTCTCTCTCTCTCTCTCTCTCTCTCTCTCTGCCACCTCCTTCATTTTTCTCTCCCTCTGTTTCCCATCTTTGAAATCATCATTTCCTTTTTTAATTCCCCCTCTGCACTCTGCTCTCTCTGACTTCCACCTCTTTTGACTCAGTTGTATCAACATGAAATGCCGTTCACATGTTGGCTCTGCTGTTGTCAGTTTACACCATGCTAGTCTCACATTGCCAGACCTATCTCCACAGCGCTGTGGAGTAAGGTCTGGCTCTTCCACACATACATTCTGGAATAGGACACACAACGCTCTGGGTTGTTTGCATTTCTTCAAACCAATCACAATCGTCTTGGGCGGCACTAAGCTCTGGATGCAGCGACCGTGGCTCTGCGAAATGGTCTCGGGAAGGAACTTGTTTTTGGTGGAACATTTGCACCTCGCAAAAGAAAACGCCACATACAATATTACATGAAGTTAACATGATACAGTAATGTGAACTATTTAAATTAGCTCAATAAATGATAAAACGTCATTTTCTCTTACCAGTGTATCGCTGTGTGTATAACAATCCCACCAATCGGTCCCAAAACATCTCAGTTAGAGAGTAAATGCCGTAAACATATATCCCTGTAAATCTTTACGATCATTCCCCCCGAAGAACCAAGCAGCCCTGCCTTGTTGCACAATCCAAATTTTCTTGAAAACTTGCCATTTTCAGCGTCTGGTTTGCTAGATCCAAGATTTGTTGTGGTTTTCTGAAGGGATTTTGAGAAAGGCAACACACAGGGAGTGGAAGGGAAGAAACCTGAGCCGCCGGGTCCGAAATTGTCAATTTTGCTTTCATCCGGACACCATTTTCTACTTCCTTCCATTGTTGTTGTTCTTCCAAGGGAGGCATTGCTTGTAAGTTGTTTTTATGTATATTTTGCAGTTTACATTAAGATATTGACATATATTTTTGGTGTTGATGTTGAGAAATGTAGTGTTTACTTTTGTATGCTAGTTATTGGCTTGTTTTTTATTTCAGTAAATACTCCGTACTGTAATACAATATATTGTACAACTTTGTATAGAGGACATCTTGTTAATTGTGCTGTATTTTGCTATTTTTTAAGTTTCACTTCTGATTCATAACCACATGCAGTCTGGAATAAAATACAAAGCTAAAACGCTACATCTGACTCCTGTGTTGTTTACGGAGTTTGACTGGCTGTCTAGTGGAAGTTCCGACACCTCGGGGAGGACAATACATAACAAAAAGATTTAAAAGGACAATTCCGGCGCAAAATGAACCTAGGGGTCAACCGTTCTCTGGGATATGTTTATTAGAGACCGTTTGGTATACAGGCAGGCGCCATCTTGGGAAAACAGTCATGACCAGTCGAATGATGAACGCCGTGCTTGAGCTATGTTAATGGTTACTGGTTACACGGCATTTGTCGTTCGAATAGTCATGACAGTTTTCCCAAGATGGCGCCTGCCTGTATACCAAACGGTACTGTCTTTATAATCTAGGCTATCTTTTAAATAAGCTGTTTGTCCACTTACAAAGTTCTCAATGCTTCGGTTTCCATGTAGGGACCCTCCTTATGTTACAGTGGAAGTGCGGTGCTATTTTGAGCCTTGTTAGTGGTGTAGAAATAGAGATTTATTTTTACTTTCGCGTGCCCCCGACATCTAGCGTTATAAGCTTATTAGCGGTTTTGGCTAAAACTGGTCACATTTGATTAGTATGAAAACATATCCCAGAGAACGGTCGACTCGGTACCCATGTGTTATTAACCCCTAGGTTCATTTTGTGCCGGAATTGTCCTTTAAGTTGGTAGTTCATACACAAAGGTTGGAGCCTAACACGATTGATTTCCGTGTGATACGTGATCCTGCGATTCTCACGAAGCTGCCATGTAAGGTAAGTGACATCTACCCACCCACTGAAAAATATCAGTACAAGCCTTGCAAATTTATGCATGAATGTGTGTGAAGCCCCACTGTGAATACAGTTTATAAAACTGTGCCCTCTGTGTTGTAAAGCTTCAAAACAGATTACAAAACAGCTCCAACTCAAAAAAACTTTTTTTTTAAAAGTACCTTCATAAAGAAACAAAAACGAAGAAAAATCCATTAATGTCATAAACAACTGTGGTTGAAACATTATATTTTTACCATGGCTTCAGCTGCCCAAACATTTTATGGAGAACCACATTACCCGCCTCTACTAGCTAAAGGCGGGGCTGTCCATGACACCATGTGCACCAAATTTCTATAAAATAAACTACGACAGAAACTACGCAATATAGCTTTAAGATATATGATGAAGCATTTCATCTCAAAGACATGTAATGGAGGCTATTCACACACAGACACATAATGGAAATGTCTCCCTTACAGACAGGTGTGATGGAGGCTTCTTACACACAGACTCCAGTGACTGCATCTGCCCAAAATGCTTCACCTGCCAGAGATGTATGAGTTTGACTAGCTGAACTCTCCAACAACAACGTTCACAGTGGTCAACTCCCCTGCTGCACTGACTGAAACCCAAACAACGGAGTCCAACCACTTGGCCGTGTCCGAAGTATTCGATTTTGGTGGTGGAGCTTCTTGATCCCCATATTTTCTCACAACAGCTTCAGCAGCTCTCCTCTCTAAACACAAAAAGCTTCACTTTACTACATTTCAATCAAGGTCAGCTTCGCAAGTCTCAAGTTTGAAGATATTCATTGCACAATGTGTCCTAAGTGATTGGTTCTGTCAATTACTATGTTAAAGGGATATTTATGAAATGGGGTTGTATGAGGTAATCATGCCTAGGCAGTGTATTACCTCTCTCAACTTGTAGAAGCAGAGATACACTGCTGAGGACTGGGACAGCAACACAGCAACAAAATGTTTTATTTTTTAACGTACCTAAAAGAAGTCCCATCTCAACAACATACATCAGTGCGATACAATATATTTGTAATATTTTCCGCTTCACCTGCTTCTTTTTGCTTTAACCAGAGTAATACAGTATGCAGCAGGAAGAGATATGCTTTTGAATATTTAGGACGTAGTGGGCTAACATTTTTGGTGTGTTGGTGTCCCTGTCCTCAGCAGTATACAGTACATTTCTGCCTCTACAAACTGGGAAAGTGCTGACTGCTGTACTGTTGGGATGTGTGCATCCCATCCCACGGGATGCTTGTTACTAACCTGGCTCTGAGGAGTTTACTCCCCGGAGTCCTTGTGCTTTGATTTTTTCTCACGCAGCATATTTCCTTGGAGTATGTTGGCACCAAGATCTTGGTTGCAGCTGTCGCCGTGGTCCTGCTGCACTCCCTACCAAGCTCTGCGGTGCCCTGCAGTGTCATGCTGCGTCCTGCTGAACCCTGCAGCTTCCTGTTACGTCCATCCATGATCTTCTGTGCCGCGCTACATCCTGTAACGCCCTGAAGCGCCCTGATATGACATGAACTACTACGACTATCATTTGAAGTCACTATTCCTTATCTTTAAAGTGACTATTATCGGCACTGTTCATCACATCCCCAACCGGCACCGTCAGAGGGAGTTTTTCCTCGCCACTGTCGCACTGCTTACTCTTGGGGGAATTATTAGAATTGTTGGGGCTTTGTAAATTATATAGTGTGGTCTAGACCTACTCTATCTGTAAAGTGTCTCGAGATAAGTCTTGTTATGATTTGATACTCTAAATAAAATTGAATTGAATCAATATTAAAGTGTAGTGTTTTAACACAATAAAGCCAGAAGTTTTTCACAAAGAATACAACTTTTTTTAATGCCTAAGACTTTATTCTCAAACGGAACTAAGTTTGAAGTAAATGTACCAGAGCTCCAGCGCTCTGTATGTCCTTGTCTCTGTTGGTAAAATACAGTTACACAAACTGAGGGGGTAAATGAAATAAGGGAGCCATCTAGTGTTGACATGTAGCATGCATTTGTCTCTAAGTATTGTAGTATTGTGGTCCTCACTTTGAATGCACATTTACTCGGTCCTCACCTTGCTGCCGTTATAGGAGTGTGTTTGTTTGTGTGTGGGCGTTTTTGTTAAAGTGTGTAAAACTACTCCATTAAAGTTAGAGACTGACGCCAGAAGAGCAGAGTCTTGGTGGACAGAGTACATGTAATAACGTTGCTTGCAAAACGATGCCTGGAATATGTATTAAATGAGCTGGTTTGACCATGCAGGTGGGAGAAATATTCACCAGTTCAGAACACATGACATTCTTGTATTTACTTTCTTGCTGCCACCCAGACACATCTGACAAATCATGTGGTTTGTAGCAATGCTACATGTGATGCTATGTCACAGGATAGAGGGTGATAGGGGTTACTGCAACTATGACAAACTGGAAACTAACTGGGGGGGAAAAGGGCCGGTATATGTAATGCAGCACTAATGAGTAAAAGTGAAAACAGGTGAGATAGTAGGCAGGGAAGGCCAGGCAGGGCTACTGAGGAAAGTGGGAACAGGTGTGTAGATGAGTGGGGATGTCAGGTGACTATAACTGGTAAAATAGTCTGAAGCTAGGGTTACTCCAGTCTTTTTAATGTAACTTTTGTTATCCAACCATGCCAGGATGCATTACCCATAGAGTCTCATGACACTTTGTACCAGAAAGTTTTAAATCATTAGCTTGGAGTGATATTGGCTACTTAAATAAAATCAGAAGTTTGTGCAATCTCTGTCTTTATTTGCCCCTATTATTTGGATGATTACATAATTAATGATTAAGTTAAGTGGATCGAAACATTTAAATATCAATAATGACACAGATTTAATTTGCAGCATGCCACTTACCGCACCCTATCCCATGATTTTGCAGGTTTTGACATTGAGGGTTTTCTGTCTCTTGTGGTCATGACATTAATGTCAATCAATTAACTTGTGTATCTTAACTCTTTACTTTTTTTCTACCTGGCCTTTCCGGTATTTTCCATTAATAACCCATAAAGGGACTCTTATGTTTTTCTTTCACTTACAGTATCGGCACACAAAGAACATTTACAGTCTCTTTCACATACCTGGATTTCACAAGGTACACTTTGACATTCAAAATGACACTTTTTCCTCATACGAATTGGTTGTATCAACATATTTAACTTCTCCATTGTAACATCATAGTTCAAGTTATACAGTTAATTATTCTTAAATTTTTATAGTTTTATAACTTGGTTGAGGGCTGGATTACTAACTGGGCAAAGCAGGCAACTGCCAAGTGGCCCCCAACAAATGTGTTTTTACTAAAAATGTTGATGCTATTATGTGATTCTGTTGATTGTATGAAAAATCATTTGAAGCATGCATTTGCTGTTTAACAAACTGAAACACAGTTTGGTGTATGTTTCTCCTATTGCCTAGTCTGAATCAAGTACATGGATAAAGCCGGATGTCAGGCTTTGCCCCTCTCTTCTGCTCTGTGTTAAAATCACTTCACTTGTTGGAAAGACTTTGGGTCGAACAACAAGGCAGGGCTGCTTGCTTCTTTTGGGGAATGATTGTAAAGATTTACAAAAAAAATGTTTATGGCATTAACTATCTAACTGCAACGTTTTAGGACAGATTGTAAGGATTGCTATGGATAAAGTACACACAGTATTAAGAGCAAATTACATTTAACCATGTATCCAGCTAATTTAAATAGCTCACGTTACTGTATTGTGTGAACAGTTAACTTAACTTAATATTGTATGTGGTGTTTTCTTTTGCGGCGTGCACAGTTTCCACCAAAACAACTTCCTTCCAGAGCCACCGTCGCATGTGATTGGTTTAAAGAAATGCATACAAAGCTTTTCTTTCTCCTATCCCAGGGACCTAACTCCGCAGCACTGTGGAGATAGGTCGGTCAATGCAAGACTACTTATTGCTAAAAGTTTGCCTTTTGTTTCTAACAATGGCCTTTGGAAATACAAACTGAAATTCTATAAATCCCTGCCCTGCAGTGTTAAGGCCCTTGTCATGTCAAGAACAGAGTTAATGTGCCAAACAGAACTAACACAAATGAGGAAGACATAACAAAACAGGTTGTTTGAATGCCATACTCACACTCAGAGTTCAGGGCAAGAAGGCGGGCAGTACTGGAAAGAGTGGAGAGTTGCTTGATCACACCCTCTCTGAGTGGGTGTGATCAAGCAACTCATTTCCTTGTTTACGATTAAGTAGCTCAGAGCACTTGGTGATCTGAATGCGGCATGGGTCTCTGTGTTTGAGGATTTCATCAGGATCATCAGGCTTTTTCAACATTTCTTTAACTTATACAGGTAAAGTCAATTGTATTAAATTATATTTATTTAGTGCCATAGCACACCCATGAACTGTACTGAAACTAAAATATAGTATATACTGTTAAAACATTTACATGAAGTCTGCCATGAAAAATATACGTGTTTATCAAGTATACCAATACTCCGATTTATGTTTTTAAAGATTGTAAAATAATGGTGTAATGTGTAGTAGATGCGTAGTAATGTTACTTTCACTTTTGTTCTCAGTGTATCGCCATGTCAGGTACCAGCTGTCTGCTGTCTGAGGAGCAGTTTTTGTGCTGCATCTGTCTGGATGTTTTCACTCATCCAGTCACTATACCATGTGGACACAACTTCTGCAAAAACTGTATCACGCAGCACTGGACTATTAACAGTTTTCAGTGCCAGTGTCCCATGTGTAAAAAACAATTTAAAACACGACCTGAGCTGTCTGTCAACACTTTCATAAATGAGATGGCTGCTGAGTTCAGACAATCAGCTGGAAAGAAAAGCACCGGGGAAGTTGCCAAACCAGGGGAAGTCCCCTGTGACTTCTGCACTGGAACCAAACTTAGGGCTGTGATGTCATGCTTAACGTGTCGCGCCTCCTACTGCAGTGCTCATCTAACTCCTCACATGACACCTGGCCCACTGAAAAGACATTCCCTGACTCATCCTGTGGAGAACATGGAGGCCAGGGTGTGTACGCTGCACGATAAAACACTGGAGCTATTCTGTAAGACTGACCAAACGTGCGTATGCTCGGACTGCACTGTTTCAGAACACATGGCACACAATCTTGCTTCTCTGAAAGATGAATATGAAGCAAAGAAGGCCGAGCTGGAGCAGGAAGAGGCTGAAATCCAGCAGATGATTAAGAACAGAAAGATCAAGATCCAGAAAAACCAACGCTTAAAAATGCACAGCGAGAGAGATGCAGAGAGAGAGATCGCAGACGCCGTTCGTACCTTCACCGTTCTGATCCAGAAGGCAGAGAGAGACTTGAACAAGCTTATTGAGATGATTCAAGAGAGGCAGAAGACGGCAGAGGAACAGGCCGACGGCTATATCAAAGAACTGGAACAAGAAATCCATGCACTTATGAAGAGAATCGCTGAGGTGCAGCAGCTCTCGCGTACGCAAGACCATCTTCACTTTCTCCAGAGCTTCACATCCATGGACGCTGCTCTGTGCACCAAGAACTGGACAGAAGCCAGCATCCGTCCACCGTCATACGAGGGGACTGTGTTGAACGCCGTTGCTGAGCTGGAGGAGACGATCAGCACAGAGAAGAACCACCTGCTTCATGGGGCCAGGCTGAAGAGGGTCCAGCATTACGCTGCGGATGTGGTTCTTGAACACCACACAGCTAATCCCTGGCTCATCCTGTCCGATGACGGGAAACAAGTCATGTGCGGTGAGGTGATGAGGGACCTACCGGACAACCCGGAGAGATTTTCTCTTTACGCCAACGTCTTGGCACAGCAGAGCATCTCCTTTGGAAGATTTTACTACGAGGTTCAGGTTACAGGGAAGACTGACTGGACTCTGGGAGTGGTCAAAGTGTCAGTGGACAGGAAGGGAACAATCCCACTAAGCCCTTGGAGTGGCTACTGGGCTGTGGCTTTGAGGAACGGAAACGATTACCTCACTCTTTCTACCCCCGTTGTCAGCCTCAGTCTAAACTCGAGGCCTCAGAAGGTGGGGGTGTTTGTGAGCTACGAGGAGGGTCTGGTCTCCTTTTATGATGTGGATGCTGCAGTTCACCTCTACTCCTTCACCAACTGCTGCTTCACCGAGGCGCTCTGTCCCTTCTTCAGTCCGGGTCTTCATCACGGTGGCACGAACTCCACCCCTCTGACGATTTCACCCGTCGACCCCAAAGATTTGATCTGATCAGTCGTTTAGAAAAAAAAGGGAAAGAGATTTCATGTGTCATCAAAGGATCAAACACAACCAAAATTCACAATCACTTTTCTAACCCTTGTGTTGTCTTCACCGTCGTCCATGAACATGTCATTCCGGGTCAAAGTTGAAAAATGCGCTTTGCTTTGAACTTTTTTGACGTTTTATTTTATGCTTTTGGCGCTTTTTTAAAAAATGTTATCCTTCTTTAGCACGCTTTTTTTAAATTCATGGTCAATAAACGTAATAAAATGACATACCTATTTTGTTAGTTTGAAAAAAAGCAGATATTATAAATTATTTTGACTAATAGAATAGTTAAGATCAGAGGATGTTGAATGAATCACAGACTGGTTTATGTCAAAGTTTGGTTGGGATGCTTTTTTAAAAGGCATTTAAAAAAAAATTCAAAAGCCATGAAATTACATAAAACAACCAAAATTCATTGGAAGTAATCAATAATCTTACCTGCGAACCCATACAACATATACATTCATGCATCCATGTTATTTTGGAGCAATTTGGTTGTAAGAAAACCATATTTCTGACATAAAAACTTTGAAAAGGGGTCATATTTGACCCGAGGACAATACAAGGCTTATAATTGTTATGGTGAAGGTGTAAACAATATATGGGGGAGGGGGGGGACAGGATGAGGAGGGAGGGAGGGGCAAGCTAGCCTCCGTTTTATTTGACAATACTTCGAACGTCAACAAGAAGTGACGTCACCAACACCTTTACCTTTAAATTAAATTGTATCATACGTTGTTACTAGGAATATCGGTACTTTACTGTTTTTACCAATGATTTACCTAAATATCTTCGGATACGGTACGGATACGGTTTACAGCAAAACAGAGCGAAAGCAGAAAATGCAGAAAATTCATGTTATGTACTTCTTTAAAAATAAAATAAATATCAGACTGACTGGCTGACATGTGTAATATTTTTAGAAAATTAGTTTTTAGAAATGTCTCATGATATATATATATATATATATATATATATATATATATATATATATATATATATATATATATATATATATATATATATATATATATGTACAATTTAAATTAAATAAAACATGTTGGTTGTTTACAGTTTGGAATGTTATGATCAGGTCATTAAAGGATAAATTTGTCAGCCGGGTGACTTTACGTACAGCGGAACCATTTTTGACTGCTGTAATCATTCTTACTGTTCATGCCGGCTGTTAGGGTATCCTTTTGTGATAGGGCGACAACATCCACAGTTCTTGTTCTGTACAAAAATGTTCAGGAGAGTCTGGTCTGCTGCTGCTCTGGGCTTTAATACAAAACACAGAGCTTTGACAGAATAACGATGGAGGGTTTAAGCTGCTGATCTTTGACATGGCGAGCTATGAGAAAGTAATGTTATAAGAATAATTAGTAAGACTAGTTGTAATTTTTTTTTAAAAAGTCAAAATATTGAAAAAAGTCATATTTCGAGAGTGAAGTGTAATCAAATATACATAAACATAATGTGATTATAATTATCCTGTTCATCAAATGTCCTTAGGAGGATTCTTACCTGCTGAACTCAGGTCAAGTTGCAGCCATTTTCTGGTTTCATCTGTAGTGGAAACATTGGAAGAAAAGGAGCTGCTCAGTCCTGTCTGTGTGCATTTGATGTGAAGACACCGTCACACCCTCATCAGCTCGGCATCAAAACCAGTCTAACATGTGGCAGAAGCCCAGTTTGCATCAGGATAACTACACAGCAGATGATACAGTTCTACTGTCAGTCAGTGGTGGAAGAAGTATTCAGATCTTTTGTGTACACACTGAATAAAAACTCTTTTTACAAGTAAAAGTCCTGCATTGAAAATGTTACTTAAGTAAAAGTATGTAAGTACCAACAGGAAAATGTACTTAAAGTATTACAAATGAAAAGTGCTCAATGCAGAAAAAAATCCTCACATTTTAGAAACTGGAAACAATCAAAAACAGTTCTTTCAATTAACCAAGTGTTTAATCGGCTAATAATTTCAGCATGTTAGGCATATAATATACAGTATTGCTGGGTAGTTTAATTCATAATACAACCTGGAATTTTATAAACTGCTTGTGTTTTGTTTGCTAAAATCTCAATTTGCAAAGTAGTAACTAAAGCTGTCGAATTAAAGTAGTGGAGTAAAGAGTACAATATTTGTCTCTGAAATGTAGTAGAAGTAGAAAGTAGCATGGAAAGAAAAGGCTCAAGTAAAGTACACGTACCTCAACATTTGTACTTAAGTACAGTACAAGTGTACTTAGTTACATTCCACCACTGCTGTCAGTCCACTACACTAATCATGATTCTCATGCAGGCAGACAAACACACACACACACACACACACACACACACACACACACACACACACACACACACACACACACACACACAAGATGTTCAAGAGATTTGTTGGAAGGATTACAAACACTGCCACAGTTTTCTTTTCCTGCTGTAGATCGACTTGGTTGTTCATGTTGAAGTAGACCTGAAACATGTTGACATGGTTCGTTATTCTTCATCACACGCGGGATCTTCCACCTGGCCGAGATATCTGAGGTGAGACAACGTGATCCTGTTTCTTAGTATTTGCTGCCATCTTGTGGCTGCAGACACCTACGGCTGCAGTAGAACAACATGGTGACGTTTGCATTCAACCAAAATGAAAAGCAGCTTTTGTTGCGGATGTGACTTTGCATCAGGGGATTGATCTATCCATTGATCTGAGAGGCCCTGCAATTTTTTACAAGGCTATATGTCCCCACTACTGTAAAAAATAATCAATAATGTTGATAAAAGCGACTTAAGACAGCCCTTATGCCATATCACTATATCCAAAATGAAGCCTTAATATTGCCCAGCCCTAGTGGTAGGGCATCCACACCATCAGCCAATGGGTGAAGAAGCAGCCGGTAGTCGATGTCTGGTTGGTAAAGGAGAGCTAGGATAGGGCGCGCCAACCACAGCTTCAAATCTGGCCGCAGTGTGCCGGAGTGAAAGAGGGTGTTGGCTAGGGGTGGGGGAAGAAATCCTTCGATTCCTTTCCCTAGAATCTATATTTTTCAATTCATTTTTTTTAAACCAACAATTCACCTAAATATTTTCTGTTGATGCGGTACCGCCGAGGGCGACTACAACAGAAAATGACGAAAATCCATGTTATGTTCTTTACAAATTCAGTAAATGTCAGATTAACTGAATGACGCATGATGTGCATTCTTCTTTGAAAAACAATCAGTTTTGAGAATGCCCCATGGTATGTTGTCTCTAGAAGTGTATTATTCAAAAGATAATCACAACACTCAATACTATCGAATCGCAATGAATGAAAATTGCAATACAAATCCAATCGGCACCCATGTATCGTGAAAGAAGAAAAGCATATTCACCTCTGGTCCTGCACATAATGGAACCGAATTATTTGTAACTTACTAACAAGCGAGGATTGAGAAACGGTCAAATGAAGGGAATTGGGACGTACCCCAGGTTGCACAGAGAGAGACAGACTAAGTTGGACTTGCTTTGTAAAACAGGCCCAAGAAAACAGAAGTGAATTCATTGATGCATGAACTCTCTTATCAGACGCACACCCACATATACATATATCATTTCTAACGAAGGAAGTTATGGTAGCTCTGGTTTGGGCCTTTGTTCCTTTTTAAATGGTGAAAACCGAGCAAAATGAAACCCCAGCAGATGCTGGTTGAAAGTGTTGATGAGGATAATTAGTGGCTCCATTTACTGGGTCTGGCAGGGGAACACTGGCTTTTTGTAGTCCCATCTGTAAGTGCGATGGTTAAAGCTGGTATTTACAGTTTACCCTGCGATGCCCTTTAAATGCTGTCTTCACTCAGAACCCCAATTACATTTGCGATGAATTATTCATATTTTTTAGCCCTGCTATTACACCAGCCATGCTGGGCCCTCAGTTTGAGGTCACTGTTGTTTTTAAAGGCAGTAAGGACATCAATACACCTATTTACTTCTTGAATAAAAAAAACAGCACACCCATGGATGGTGTTCATAATTGGTTGTGTGATGCTCAAACTTTTTTGAAGCTTTTTTTTCGCCTTCATCTAAGGAAGTGTAAACCAGCAAGCCTCTAAAAATAGGCAAGCGAGCATTCTCCGGTAAACGAGAGATAAAAGAAAATGCTGCATGAAGCCAAATCAATGAACAGCTGATGCGGTCATTTTTCATGCTTTACATGCAGTAAACATATGTAAAAAAAGGCTGAATATCGCTGTGTTAAATAGCTCAGCTAATTCAAAATAACAACCCCGTAAGAAAACTGTGTTAATCATTGGAAATGCTTTACAACAGACTTACAGTGATTTATGTATGTCTCTTATTGGACCTCTAGCGATGAGATATGTAGGTTCACTGACAGGCAAACTGTCCTACGCAGATTTTCAAATCCCTCAATGCAAAAGCTGCACTCCGTGGCGTTTGAAGCCAATAATTACAAGTAAAATACTCCTGTGGCCCTAATTAAAACCCTTTTTAGGCTCTTTGTGTGAGGTATTTCTTTCCCTGTTAATCCCGTTGGAGCACTGGAAAAGAAAGAGAAATGGAAAAAAGCAAGTAGAAGAGTGTTTGTTTTGGTTGTTTTTTTGTAGAGACAGTGGAGGGATCAGAGAAAAGACATATTTCTTACAATATGTAAGGAGAATCCCCAAAAGGCCATCTGCTGCATCAGACCTAACAATAGAAACTAGGTCAAAACTTTGGCACTGTTCAAGGATAGCACATATGGATCCAAAACCAATCAAAGCACATGCTCAAACCATTTTCTGAAATCATTGATCATTTTATTCACCGATAAAAATATACACCAGGGAAAATAGGCTTCACTTCCTCCATCTTCCTGATTATTTCTCAGTCAACTTAGTCATTCATTTCCACTCTGAAAACATCTGAAAAGGTACAGTCCTTTTATTGATTTTAACCCATTGTAAATATGCATACTGAAATAATTTCCATAGATTCACAGAAGTCAGCCAGGTTAAGAAAGAGGAGGGAGGGGGGTTCATGTCTGGTCTCGTAGTTGGCATTAAATGATCTAAATCAGGGGTCTTCAACGTTTTTTAGGCCAAGGACCCCTTAACTGAAAGAGAGACGGAGCAGGGACCCCCTACTACATATATTGTATAAATTCAGTTGCATATTAAACTGGGCCTACAATAACGTGTAGGGCAGCCTAAAACCTTTATACATACATGTTTTGCCTGGAATACAAAGCTATTAAAATAGCCTAATAATTGTTGCCATGCTTTTATAAATCATGTTTTTATGTTAAAACATAAATGTGGCATCTGAAGATGGATATCTAAGTGACTACCTTATAGGCCAGTAAGCCTATCATCAGTGGGGATTTATATTTGCTAATAAAATGTTAGATTCATGTTAAGACTTTTTAATTTTTGAAAAAACTTCAAAATTTGGCAATAATTTGAAGGCCCCCCCTGCATCAACTCTGAGGACTCCCTAGGGGTCCTGGACCCCCTGTTGAAGATCCCTGATCTAGATTATAAACTTCGCTTGTCAGCTATGTTTCCATCCACTTGTCGATCGAATGATCCGAAGTTTGCTAAAAACAAAGTGTGTTTCAATCCATTTAAAGTGAGTAAATACCTATGCATAATGACATCACATGCTGTTTCGCGATCAAATTGGTATATGGAATTGATTTGAGACTTTTTAAGGTGTTTCCATTCATTTTTGCACTGAATCGCTCAATATTCAAGCAAACATCTGCGAACAAAGTTTTGCTAGCCAAAATGGATTGTGCCGTCTACCTACAAATGATTGGGTAACACTTTACTTGAAGGTATCGGGTTAGGGTTCATGTGTCATGTCATGACACATGAACCCTAACCCTAACCCTAACCTTACCCTAAGTCATGACAAAAAACAAATGACACTTACTAAACTAAGTGTTATGTCATGAACGTTTATGACTTGTTTATAATGTTTATGACACGTTCATGACAGAGTCATGTCACTCTTATTTAGGTACCTTCAAGTAAAGTGTAACCAATGATTCATATTCAGTTGTAATAGTGCTTATGTGCCAGCTGATATCAAAACATCGCTATGATGATGCAGATGCACGTAAAGGCCAGACAACAATTTTTTCTATCTAAAAAAGATGTTATATTTTGCTCGTAAATTCAATTAAAAAAAGTTTCCTTGTTTGTCCAGTCTTTGTGACACCCGCCATTTCTGGAAAGAAAGCGCAAATACGTGGCAGAAATAAATAAAACTTCTACGTTTTATGGTCGGTTGCAACCATAAAATGACCTAAAACGTAATCGCAATTTATTATTTAGTCGGAAGATAACGTTTCCGTGTTTACAGACTAAGAGAAAATCCAATGTGATCAAACGTACCGACTTTGTGTCGATATTCATGAAATTCAATCAAATTTACCGTTTCCATAAGGCATTGTTCATTCGATATTACTTAAATTTGCATTAAAACGTGTGGATGGAAACATGGCTAGTGTTACCAATAGCCCCTTTTTTTCCACTGCAGGGACTTATTAAATAAAACAATGTTTGCCATGGGTTCTGCTTACTGTTCTGGCACCGTTCAGACAATCATGTCATCGTTGTCTCTTGAGGGTGTCGTTTGCTGTTCCAATTGTAAAGCCCCAAATTTGTGGTTTGTGATATTGTGCTATGTAAATAAAATTGCTAGAATTGTCAAGAGTGACAACAACAAACAAAGAATCACCCCCCCCTCTCTCCCCAACTGGTCGCACCCACAGTCCGGTCCTGTTCGAGCTTTCTGCCTGTTAAAAGGAAGTTTTCCTCGACGCTGTCTCATGCTCTTGGAGAAATTGTTGGGTCTCTGTAAATTATAGTGTGGTCTAAACCTACTCTATATGGAAAGTGTACTGAGATAACTTCTGTTGAATCTATAAAATTGTATCTTCATTCTGAAACGTCCAAGTTTCTAAAACACAGCGGAATGTGAAAGAACCTTGTACTAAAGCCTCAAATGAACCTAACTGATGTGCCCTCTTTATTACCTTTATCTTGAGACAGTTTTAAATTCGCTGGAGCCTTTCAATAGTATTTTGGAAGGTTTGTGAATAATGTAGTAAAATAGTCTAATGACAACTTTCCTGCTGGTGATATAAGATGAAGAAGAAAAGCTGCAAAAAGACCAACAAAGTTTTCAAGACAGTGGGTGAGAACTCTGTGGCTGATCTTTCTTTCTTTGTTTTTTTATGAATAAGAAATAAATACAACTCCCATATGTTCCCATATTTCAAGCCAATGGATGATTGGTGATATGACCCGTGAACAGTGGGTCATCATGTTCCAAGCCAATTTGGTGTACAGCTCCGGGTTTTTAAAATGTTTTAGCAACCGTGAAGATCAAGGCTAGAATCCTTTGGGCCAAGGAATAGCTGTACCTTTTCAACAAACACACATAACAAGCAGAGCAGAGAGAGAGAACCCCATTAGCTCACCTGTCATGTTAAAACTCTGGTCTTCTCAGTTTGCATTTTGTCCCACACTTTAGCAATGCACTTGTTTTTCCCAAAATCTCCCTTCACCTGTGTTCTTCTCTCATGTTACAAATAAATGGCTTTTCTTATCCTCTGATTTCACATGATATCACAGTTCCTATTTGCCAGCTTTTTGCGGCAGTCATTTGGCCTCCCCGCACCCATGTTTTAATGGCACAAGTTAAAAAGCAATACGTTTCAGCAAATCTGGCCAAAGGTTTAAAAAAACAAAAAACAAAAAAACTTCTGATGGAAATCTTTAGGTGTCAGGGTTAGCTTGACCTGTAGCCAGCTGCACTGGTTCCAGTGTTTTCATCTCTGGCTCCCAGTCTTCCAAGAAGGCATAGTTTAGTTCGGGCACTGCCGCATTCAGGCCCAGAGAGCTGACTGAGCCGGCCAAGGACCCACGGCCTTCGTAGGCGTATGTTTGAAGCGAGTCATACGGTGGGCCCCGTGTGTCAGAGTCCGCTTGGGCCACCTTCTTTTGGATGATCTGCTGAATGATGTCCTGACCGTCTAGCAGAAGCGAAGGCGCCGACTGGCTGATGTCTCGCGGGACGCAGTCAATGACAAACCAGGTAGTTTCCAACTCCGGGCTGTATTTCCCGAAATCTAACTCCCGTGCTTTCCTCCTCCTCACCACTGTAATCCCCTCCTCGCCATCCTCGATCGTGTCCTCGTCGATCTCGTCCTCCTCTCCGTATGGGCTTGGTCCATGGCCGAGGTAGGTGTGGAACCTCCTGCGAGGCTCGGAGGCTTTGGGATTTCGAAGTGCGGCAATGTCAAAGGCCTCCGTGTCTTCCTCCCCGCCTCCCTCGTCGTCATAGGTTACCACGTTTTCTCTGATGTCCTCTTCGGAGAGAATCAACGGCTCTTTGCTCGCTTTCTTGTTTCGCAGCTGGGTGAATAGCATCACTATGGCTGGAAGGACGTAAGAAGGAGAGGTAAAAGGGAAGAAAGAGACATACAGAGAATAAGAGAGAATACCAAGGACATCCAAAGTACTATTTTCAATGACATGAACAAAATGACTGGATGATTGCATATTGGATTCTTTTGAAAAACATATGGCTTTCTATATACCCACATTTTATAATACCTAATATAACGTGCTTTATTCATGGCAACCTTTTTTAGAGATATTTCAAGACAATGTGTCACTGTCTACTCAGCGTTCTTTCTGTTTGGGAGCTAATAACTCAGCTTTAATGTTTAGGTATTAACTAAAACTAATGTAGTACTTATTGAAAAGACTGATTGGGAAAATCCTCAACACAAGAATAGTTCCATTTAAAACACAAATAGAACAAATACATTTGTTTTTTATGATAACAAAAGTACAAAATCAGGTGCATCACGTACTGTGATGGAATCAGGTATGTCCAATGAGAGGAATACATTTTAACCTTTTTAAAAGCACGATGAACATTGAAGAATTTCCAACTTTGGCAAAGGCAACATATAGACTGCACCAATTTTGACTGGGATTGACTTATTCCAAAAACTAAAACTTCTACACATAAATGAAACCCATTAAACCCCTCAAATGAGTAGAATTTTAACAAAAAAATGTATAGACACATATAAAAGTAATCCCTCTCAATCATCCCTCATGACCCAAACTCACGAGTTTGTTAGTGTTCGGGATATTTATGGGTGTGAGGCTTTGGCCAGTGGGTGAGTTGCCCCTAGCCAAAGTGCATAGGGTGGCACAGATTTAAACCTGGGTTGTCACATTTTCATGCAATAAGAATCATTTAAAAAAATATATATATTATTATATAAAAAAATTCTACACATAGGGTCTTTCATCAGTGGTACTTCCATTTCCAAGCATTTGATATCTTTATTGGAAATACAAGAAGATAAACAGACTTTCTTTTCACCCACATACTTACCTAATAATATGACAATACAAAGCAATATGGCTACAAAAGCCCCAGTGCTGAGACCAGCCGAAGACAGGAAAGCCTGGGCCTGACAGACATTGTTGCTGTTGCGCTCCCTGGCGTTCCTCTGACACACACACACCCTGAGGGAGAGTGTAGCGGTGCTGCTCAGAGGAGGCTCCCCGCCGTCAGCCACGACCAACACCAGGCTGAAGAATTCCGTGTCTCTGTCCTGGCTGAAGCCCTCACGCCGAAGAGATATTATACTGGCAGTGTTGTCTGGGGGACAGTGTGGACAGGGTGGAGGAGGGCGAGGGAGGATGGTGTGGGAAGGAGGTAGGTGAGGGGGGAGGATGGTACGAGAAAAGGTGAAGGAGACAGCAAAACGGCACATTAAGCAAGTACAGTAAAACACGCTCGTTGAATAAGCTAACTCGGTCTATACAGGTAATATTCTTTATGATTGTGGATCCATCCACATGATAATGTAGAGACAACGGCGCAGGTTTCATTTTAACATTGGGAGGACAAACTAAGGGGTTCCTCCGGGTCCTCAGGAAACTTTGAACGTCATAGTTGACTTGACTATCATCGGCCCGAAATCCCTCACAAGGAACACCTATAACTTCGGTCTCCTTGTCTTCATCCCCACACATCCATAACCTCAGAGTCATCTTCGATAGCAACCTCACTTTTGAAAATCACATCCACCAAATAACCAGAACTGTCTCTTCCACCTCAAAAACATTGCCCGTCTCCGCCCATCACTCACCTTTTCTGCTGCCGAAACTTTGATTCACACCTTCGTCACTTTTAGAATCTACTACTGCAACAGCATCCTCTATGGTTCATCTGCAAAAGCCTTAAATAAACTCCAATACATCCAAAACTCTGCTGCCTGCCTCCATTAACCACACCCATTCCTGTGACCACATCACTCCCTTCCTTTAGAACCTTGCCAGACCATCCATACGCTGCAGAGCGGAGGAGGGTCTGGCTAGTCCACACAGCATTCCGTGATGGGAGAAAAATCAAAACCAATCACAATCATCTTGGGTGCTCCGATTGGACAGATAGTCTGAGCTAGCTGTCTGGATTTACCCTGCAGAGATCTGAGAAGCAGTTAACCATAGTCCTCATAAATCCACCGGAGTTTAGAATTCCAACACAAAGAAAGGGGAAGAAAACGGACATTGGCGAAAAGACATGCATCTGGCGGAATTTCCTGCGTCACTGGAGCAATCCCGGACGTGGAACGTTGAGGATATAGACTACCTGTTCCCATAGATAGTATACAAACTGGACAAACAGATCCTGTTGCTCTGGACGGAGACCAGTGAAGGATATTAGAAGCACTTTTCCGGTGAGCGTTACTGCGCAGCCTCCAACTGAGAGAGATAACGTAGATGTGATGTGAGCAACGTGTCTGAAAGTTGTAAGTCTTCTGCTAGCTGTGCCAAGAGAAATCTCAATCATTCCTAATCTTGCAAAGACGGAGAGTGTAGGTATATGTAAGGAGATAACATAGGCACAGGCTAGTTATTGCTAACTAAAATGCTAATTAACATTAGAAGTTAAACTTAAACAGCTATTGTAAGTTGAAACTGCCTACGAGCTTCTCCTGTACTATACAGTAATTCCTCTACTGTGCGACAGTAAGTCGCGTGGTTATGACACAATCGTTAGCCTATATTTACAAAAAAGTCTGCTATGGAGCCATAACGTGAGATACAAGGTAATGGAGCCTTTTATACATTGTTGTGTTTCTTTAGAAATAAACAATGGACAAATAGAGTCTTTAAACGCTTCAGAAGTAAAATTATTCGCTGTCAAAGTGACGTCAAAATGAATGGGAGTCAATTGAATGCTAACGGCGGGTGAGCGTTTGGTAGCATCAAAATGGCGCCATAGGAGGTTCGAGTTCTGAAGAGAGGTTTACCCCCTTGCCTGTTCCCCAACGCATCCAGTTTAAAGTCCTCCTCCCCCTCACCCACAAAGCCCTCCATAACCAGGCTCCCGAGCTTCCTAGCTCACAGACCTGCTCCACCACATTGATAGTTTTGTCTGTTTTTTAACGTGCTGGTTTTACTGTAAAGTGTCTTTGAGTGCTGTGTCTTTGAGAATGCATATTATGGACATGGACATTTGTGTGCTCACTAGAGTCTTACCTCCGTTGTCCTTCACAGTAAAATTTGGATTGGCTGGAAGCTCAGCAGGTACATAGAAGGAAAACCTTCCATTTGCAAAGTTGTCAAGATCTGCTGCTCGGATTGTCTGAATCACCTGATGGAGAGAAACAGAAGAGATGTGAAGGAATAAAAACAAAAACAAAGGCCAACCGAGAAGACAAGAAATGCAAATGGAGATAAGTGAGGGAAACAAAAGCCAGCAAGATTATTAAGAAACAAAGAGGCTGAGAATAAAGTAGTTGTTTGAAATTCTCCAATGCACACAGTCTGAGTTGGCAAGAAACACCATCAGTAACCCTAATCAAATCCCTGATGTTCTCCTTCCTCTTCTCATCCTCATATCCTTTATCCCTTGCATTGCATTGATCTACATAGGTCTTACCTGGTTAAATATGGGTTAAATAAAAAATAAATTAAAAAAAAATGATATCCTGGCTCAAATGTTTGGTTCTGAACCAGCACATATTGTTTCATTAATGTGGAATAGATTTTTATTTTTATGGGCGTTGACCTTTAAGGTGCAAACAGCTTATTAATCAGCTGTTGAGAGTTGAGAGACTGGCAACCTCTGTGAAGTGTTTAAGGGCAAGTACTATAACAGAAAAAACATCTACATTTGGCGGGTTGTTTTGACAAAACAATGGCACTTTTTCCAACTGAGAACAAAAAAAAAGGACATTTGTACGGAATGGCCAAAAATAAAGACAGAGACGGTTTAGAACCGAGGCGCCTCAACTCAGAGTAGTTTCCTGTATCTGTGTTGCGTTGGCTCTGCCACGGCCACGCCTCTTTACGAGACTAGCGGCAGGTCCTGCATTTTTTTTACAAGCCACGTATCTCCTGAACATTCTGACACTAAAATGGCACGACAGAAGGACACATCAGGAGAAAATTAACTTTGCTTGAGACCTGTTTCTGTCTCAGGAACAAACTCTCGCCAGATCTGGCAACACAGATAAGCTAACGTCAGCTAACGTTCGTGAATGGCCAGACACAACTAATCTCCGTGATGCTACTGTTTTTTGTTTTTAAGCTGCGTAAACTTCTAATGTTAGCAAAAGAGAATATTTGTTAATTAAACAAATATATCTTTTTATCCATCCACACTTGAAATGCGCTCTCCTTAGTATAGAGGATCTTTGCTTTGGATCGACGGCTCTCCTACAAGAGGTTCTCCCGATGTGTTTGGGGGAGTGTCAGTATTCGTAGCCTTTGCTGTTATGGCGGATAAGTTAACCAACGGAAAGTTCCCAGATGGATATGCCGAGCAAATGCGAAGCGATCCATCTGGCGGAGTCAGGTTACCTGAAATGTATGCCTATGCTTTTGAACATATTGATCCTCATCAGAAGATTTTAACGTAGGCGGGATGTCCTGGAAGTGGTAAGAATCTCATGGCCAGCGAGCTACTGTGTGTAGCTGAGTGGAAAGCTCCAGAATAAGCCAGTACATGGACCCTGAGCTAAGATTGTTTGGTCAACTGCTATTTCAATGGTCAAGCTGAAGACATCATACATTTTTTAACAGTCCCATTTTGCCTTTCCTGTAAAAATCCCATTGCCTTTCTCATAACTAATAGCCCATTGCTTTACAAGATTAAGATAGATCCCTCACAGTCTAATACCACCTTAACTCTCAGAGAACAGACATCCCGCGGCCGTTGTTTACATGATCCTGTTTAAATCGGTCTAAAATAAAAACCATAAAAGTTAGAGCATCCATTCTTTTTGCAGCCGAAAGCTAAGGCTTCTGTCTTTCGTGTCTTTACGTCGGGCGCTCATGATGCCGCTATCCCATTACGTGACGTCCGGTGCAAAACCGTGTGACACCATTCTATTGCAGACAAAACTATCAAAACGCCTTTACGCTCTGCTCATATTCCGCAATATTTCGAAAAGGTAGACTCCCCAAAAAGAGGTAAAAAATAACCATTCGGGAGGCTCAAAACACAAATTATTATTACTTAGGGCTGCTTCTTACCGTTGTGTTTCTCCAAAAGTTGAATCTGTCTCAACGTTGTTACAGCATTGAAGAAAAATACAAAAAAAGGAAATTCGAATCCCAAAATTTAGTAAATATTTGCTTTCCAACAATTTCAGACATAGGAAATTAAGTGTTTGACACCCCCCCGGTTATAATGTGTGTCCCCCAATGTTGGGACTAAACCTATGCCCTTGGCTACACAGCTAAAGCTATAATATAAGTTAAACTCCTTGACAATGACTCTGTGCCATTCTGACAAGCTTTAGGTTTGGTGATAGTTGAGTGTGACTCCACATCATACTCCTATTCAGACTTACAATTTATTTGAGTAACTTTTTGCAGTATCCACTTCATAAAGGATTGACTATAAAGTCCAGCTCTACTGTCTGACACGTTGTTGTTTAAACACAATAATTCTTTATGAAATTCAAGTCTGCCGGCAATGTGGAACACCGCATGCAACATCACTACAGTAGGTAGTGTCTCGCACTCCCATGAGAGCTGATGCCATATGGTCGACAGCTAGCACAGATGAGTCCATATGTACTTGACTGAATAACTAAGATGAAGATATTTTCACATGCCCTATCATTTCTCACATTTTTTACAGTCATGTGTTTTTCACTTATCTATAATTGACCTCTATCTAAACGTTACTCACTCAGTATCCAGCCCTTCTTGTTTGCTGTGCAGGTGAAGACAAAGAGCAGTGTCTGTTGTACAATGAGGATGAGAGATGTGGTGACGCTTCTCTTCTTAGAGGACAGCTCTGCCAAATGTCTTCAGAAGCAGAACTAAATGACACTTGCTACATTTACAAGGTCACAGCAGGATTCCAATTAAGCAATTAACCAAGCAGCCTGATAGGCTGATGACAGGCTTAATTAGCTTTGTGGCAATGGCTTGAATATAACGGACATTCTGCGCACTATAGCTTTAATGCAGTGTCTTCGTCAGGAGAACATCAATATGAACAAAAAACAGGCTATATATAAATACCAAGACCGACAGCTCCACCTACAGTTAGGAGATGACTTGATACAAAATAACAACCCTATCAATACACTGAGAAAACACACAACGAGCCCACAAAGGACATGGACATGGTCCATCAGGACCACAACCACATGCCACATAAACATTTTTTCCCCTCGGCCACTAGCCTTATCAACAAGGCCCAGAAACCTCCCTGACTCTCTCCGCACTACACCTATCTTTATTAATACATACTGTGTGTATATGTTTATACTTATATTGTTTATATTCTTTTTTATCATTCTTATATTTAGAGAATGCGTGAAATGCACCAACAACACCATGACAAATTCCTTCAATGTGTTAAAAACGTATTTGGCAATAAAGCCCTTTTCTGGTTCTGACTCTGAATAAACATTTCAGAGGGATGACGCTATGTATGTATTTCTTATTTATTTAATCACCAGTCTGGATGTGGATAATTGTCCTTGACTATGTTCTAAGTTTATTTTTTACTGAAGCTTCTGACTTGAATCTGAATATAATAAATTATTTTTGTCTTCTGACTTCATGTCATATCAGTGTAAAATGGGAGGCTTGCTCACCAAATGCACAGATTGCCTTTATGTCATTGTAAATGGCAACATAATCCCTAAACATTTTGATCTATCTTAAATACCCAATGTTCCTTTCAGAAAACTTCAGGATATCTGCCATTTTTTAACATTAATCATAACACAGACTGCATTTAAAATAACGCTATCCCAGTCCTCTAACATGCAAGAAGCAAATAAAAAACAACAAGTGTTGCAGTGTGTTCTGAGCCCTCAGGGTTGTATCTGCCACTCTTCTCCATGCACTTCGCACAGCAAACATGACATGAGTGTATGTTTTGTATGCCCCACAACCTAAGTCTCATCGTTTTGCAATCAATAATGTAAATGCAGCACACGACTGAGTCCCCAAATGTAGCAGAAAAAAAATTGTCACGCCAGATTGACGTGCCATGCATAGCATCAATCTGTTGCAATGCCAGCAAAAGAAATGAATCCTCCCGCGACATTAACTGTGTTAGCATGTGTCGTCTGTTGCCTGAAGCCAAGCTAAATGATTACGCACTCATTCATGCACAGTCACACACTTACATTTGCATAAAAAGCAGAGAAAGTGGTGGACAGATAATACGAGAGTGCAATATCTATAATATGACAGATAGAGTGTGGGATCTGTGTGGTTGGTGTGTGTGTGTGTGTGTGTGTGTGTGTGTGTGTTTGTGATGTATACATGGTGGCAGCCGTTGCTATGATGCAGATCTGTGCCTTCGCGCTTCGCAAAGAAAAAAGTGTTTTATCATACCTGGTTCAGAATTGGCTGTGCTGTGGAGCAGAGAGGGGCTAGCAGTGTGTGTGTGTGTGTGTGTGTGTGTGTGTGTGTGTGTGTGTGTGGGGCATGTTTGACTTTAATATGATCGTCTCTGCTGCTATCTGGCCCAGCAGCGGAAGCATCCGCGCGCTCCGCAGTCTGAATGATTTATGGGTTCACGAAGCTGCAAAGTCTGCAGCTCAGCTGATAAATCCCCCACTGATGGTGTCAGACACACAACAAAAAGGCTACAGATCAACATGAATGTAAACGTGTGTGTGTGTGTGTGAGAGGATGAATGTGTTTTCATCCATGTGTTCATTGGTGTATAGAATGTGTTTCATGTGCCTGTGTTTGAATGCTCATCATCAGGTTATATTCACATTTTTAGGTTTAATTTGCAATTGGCAATTCAGTTGTGTGGAGATGTCAACATGACCTGCAGTGTTTCTTTTGACTGGTGCATAATGGGCAACAACTCTGTGAGTGACAGGACTAAACAGGGAAGACTTTAAGCTACAGTTGGTAACTTTCATAAAAATTGCTTTTTTATGTCATATTTGCTTAAGCCGTCACAATATCCAGTGTACAGTACAACATGAATCAGATCATTTGTGAGAAAAATCACGTTCCTCTGCTCCTAATGGCATAAGAAAAGGATGAGATCGTTTTGGACCAATGGCTGGAGCACACTTTCTCATATTGCAGCTAAACGATAAAATGACAAAAAGACAGAATCTTGATTCATATTTGAATCAGCGCTGCCTAGCTTGACCGCAGTTCACGATCAGTCACTGACACTGCGTGGGAGACTCCTCGGCTCTGATTGGTTGTTAATCTTTGGGCGCTGTGGAAACTTGCAAATGCCATTAGGGACACCAGGGGGAGGCAGAGGATCATGATTTTTACACAGATTATCTGTCTAATGTGCTACTGTCAGGATGAAGTGACTAGAGTTGTAATACAATTTTTAGACCAAAAAGCAAAAGAAGATAAAGAAAGTCCACAAAAGTCCCGAGAGGGAGCCGGTAAGTGCTGAATTTAAAGAGAACGTTTCCCCGGCAGAGAGCAACACTGCCACAGCACTTTGGGTTAACGCTATTTTATGTCATAGGGATCATTAGCATTTATGTGCAGCTCAAAATAAGTTAAGCATCAAGTTTTATGGATGCCAGCCTTTCGACACATTCCCGGTGGTCCCAGAATTCAGCTGGGGAAAAGAAAAGGGTCGGAGGAGAAGGGAGAGCAGCAGGGAAAAGCAACGAGATAGTGTTTTTGGGCTTCTTTTTGCCTTAAAGTCTTCTTTCAAGGGAGTGTGGGGTCTGAGGCTTAATGGTGCTAAACTTTACTCCTCCCATCAATAAAAGGGTTTCTTTTGTTCTCCTATGCTGGAGCATTAGCAACCCACCTGTCCATTTTTGGTGCTCTCACACACGATGACGGCACTGTTGCCCCCGGAGATGGCTGGAATGTTGTCATTGACGTCCAGGACCTGGATGGTGACTGGGACATGACTCACCATACGAGGGTTATCTAAAAATGTTCACAAGAAACACGTTTATTTACTTCAGTATCTTTGCATTTCCAAAGAAAAGACAGATTAAAGAGTAACGACACTATTATATTTGCACTGTCAGAGTCTGTTTGTGCTTCAACCATAAGTAAGTAACCTGGCAACGTGGTTAAACGGTTTCTTTTTTTTGGATTGCTTTAATGGTTTATTGCTGTTAATTACTACTATGTTGAGCTGTAGCACATAAAGTAGAAATAATAAAAGTCCAGTTAAGAGAGATGGATTAAGGGTTTGTGGCTGTGTTGTAGTCATTAAAAATACATTCATCCTCATAATTATTTCATGTCTCTATTTCCCACACAGTGTTTACCCGGCTCGATCTGCTCTGTTCAAAGTCGTGGGTCCGTCAAAAATCATCATCATCACCAATCATATTTCGGGGGGGGGGTGCAATCATGTGCCCCCCTTCTAGACCCGCCCTTGCTCAGGAATGAAGGCAAGATGAATAATAATAGAATAGAATACAGCTTATAAAGTATGCAAAAGAGTATTCTTTTTGATGGAACTTATGCTATAGCTTCATTAGCTCTGCAGGTTGCCATAAAGTCATAAAGTTCAGCCAACTTTGTGACTCCATAAAGCTGTCCAAGTTAACTCAGCACCTCACTCAGACTGCCTTTACACAATCTGAACATTACACAGGTGCCAGGAAGAGGTAATAACGTTTCAATAAATCAAACCATATGAATCAATAACTGTCAGTTCTCAACAGCAAAATAACTGCCAAGATCTCATCCGTCAATTTTCTCTTCCTTTCTCATTGTGCTGTTGCATCTCATATTCATTTTTGCTGGCAGTGTTGTGGTTCTGTAACTTCTATGTGTTTGTTCAATAATAATAATAATAATAATAATAATAATAATAATGTATACTTTATTAATCCCGCAAGGGAAATTACAATGTTTTCACTCTGTTTTTATTATTATACACTAGGGCTGAAACGATTCTTTGAGTAACTCGAATAATTAGATTACTAAAAATCCTTTGTTTAAGCTCATCAAGTTGAAGTTTATCAATGTAACTAACGTTGTACGGCTCACTGTGTTTCCGCATGGATGATTATTACTAGCGCACAACGGGCTGACGCTGGACACGAGACTGACGGCGCAGATTACAAAATGAAGGAAGACAGCGATAATAGTGAGGGGTTAAGAGAAGAGACGGGCACGAGAAAACGACAGAAAGTTTGGGATCATTTTAAGCTCCAAACATGCTGCTACATCATCTCAGTAGAAAACATCCAGTCTACTCCTCCATTCCACGGAACGAACCCGACACGAGGTAGGCTAACTAACGCCTGCTGCTCTCGCCCACCGCGCTGTTTTACACAACTAGCCTACAGCATGCTACTCTGCAAACAGCAACGTCTCACAAACAAGCTAAAACGAAAGCTTCCAGTTTGTAATCTGAATATTAGTTTTTGCTACTAATCTTGAAATTTTGAGAAATGTCTGTAAACTTAACTGCTGCCAAAGACAAACCAGCCCATCCTAACCTCATAGCTACTTAATATGCACGTGAATGATGTCACCGGACCATGCCGGTATGCATTCTTTATTCTTTCTCCTCACTCAGTATTAGCCTTCTTAAAATGTGTAGTTGAGTAGCCCTGCTGTAAGTCACTTTGTACAGTCACACCTGGGCTTAGTGAACAGCTCTTTTGCATATCCAGTGCAAAGCGCCAGAGGCAAAAAAGATTTACATTTGGGCCACCAAAAATGTACTTTTGCCAACAGAATAAGGGGCTTGGTGGCCCATGCGGCCCGTGCTGAAAAATATAAGCATCTATCCCTGTTATTGTATGCAATTTAGGCAATAAAAATGGTTGTTTTTTCTAAGAAATTAAACCTCTTTTGTATATTTGCTATTGCTGTTTACTGTAAAGCAAAAGTAATTCTTATCCGATTACTCGATGAAATAATCGGTAGAATATTAGATTACAAAAATAATTGATTCGATGGGCTGCCCATGGAAAGTCGCTCCGAGCAGCTGGGGATTCGGTGCCTTGCTCAAGAGCACCTTGGCAGTGCCCAGGAGGTGAACTGGCACCTCTCCAGCTACCAGTCCACCACCATACTTTGGTCTGTATGGGGACTTGAACAACCTCCGGTTCCCAACCCAACTCCCTACTGACTGAGCTACTGCCACCCATTCATCTGTCACATTCAATATCTCACACACCACGGAGCAGATCCTATTGATGACACACAGTTGAGTAAAACATTTGACCACAACACTGCCACAACAAGGACTTTAATATTGGATATTTGATGCTTGAAAACTCTTTACTTATTTAGCCTTATTGAATTCTGCAAGCAGAGATTTAATTTGATTGTAACCTCTGAAGCGTGTAATGCGTGTTGGATTTTTAAAATGAGAGATGGACTGGAATTCCCAAAGCCAGATAAAAGAGCTGAATTATCTTTGTATTCCCAGCGGATCAAGATTAGAGTTTGTTCCCTGATTACCATGGCCAGATTAATCTGTTCTGTCCTGTCCGGTATTGGGGCACCGGGGGCTCCTGTTGCCTGGCCTTTGGTCCTTGATGTAATAATAGAAGGCTAGTGTTTGTGAACTTCCAAATAGCATTACCTAAATGCATAAAGAGCTGTACATCATTTGGGAAAATATGATGGTTGTATAGAAACATCCTCTTTTGTTTTAAAGCTTTTTTCATAGTTTTTTTACCTTTTTCAAAGCTTTGATTGTTTTTTGGATGTTTTAGGTGGGTTTATTGCGCTTCTTTTAACAAACTTTGTGACGCTTTGGTTAATATTTCTGTCGCTTCTTTGGCGTTTTTTCTGTTATAGATGCTTCTTGTCAGATTTTTTCTGTTTTTTTTTGACAATTTTTTTTTTCAACACTTTTTCCGACTTTTTTACATCCTGTTTTGTATATAATTGTTCTCCATCCGTCTATCATCTGTCTCTCTTTTATCATTCTGAAACCTGAACACAACAAATGTTGAAAATTACTAATTTTCACTCCTGGCAACAACTCTGACGTTTCTATTTTAAAACCTGATTTGAAAAAGGAAACATTAAATTCAATTTTATTTATAGTATCAAATCATAACAAGAGTTATCTCAAGACACTTTACAGATAGAGTAGGTCTAGACCACACTCTATAATTTACAAAGACCCAACAATTCCAGTAATTCCCCCAAGAGCAAGCATTAGCAGTAGCTATTGCGACGGTGGCAAGGAAAAACTCCTTTTTAGGAAGAAACCTCGGTATTGAAACAGTTCGAAAAACACACACCAAATTGATGATATCCTACGAAATTAGGAGGTCACATGACACCAGGTTTCGCGATGCTACGGACCACAGCTCGGTCGTATCAGTGGCAGTTTATAGATGTGTTTAGCCAAAAATGGGTGACTTTGAGCCGGGTACAGAGCACCGCGAGCTGCTGCTCGTTTCGGCAGATATTACGATTAAATTTAGTCCACAAAATATGAGCAATTTGCCAGGAAGAAAGATTAGGCACCAAAACGACAAATTAAGATTAGGAAAAAGATCGTGGTTTGGATTAAAACACTCTCACGGATCATACATTTCCTGGGGGAAACTCTGGTTGTGGCGAACTCCACTCCCTGGCTTAAAAGTCCTGTGTTTTATCGCCCACCCATCCTTGCCGACCTCCTCCATACATGACCAGCCGCGTTCCTATACATCTGCTGTCAATTTCGTGCAAACGGCAAAAACAAAGTGGAATAATTACGAATTTCTGTGTATTTACAGTTGTATGACTGTATATTTTAACAGAAATTGTCAGTAGAACTTGCTTCACAGTCGTATTTCAAGTTATTTACATTTCAAATTGCATTATGGGACCTTTATCTGTGCTCCAAAAACTAACGTAGTGAGGTACTCATAACGCCGTTATCGTAGCGTAGATATTTGCAGATTATTAACCAGATTAGCAAGAGTCCAAAGCGCCCCAAAAAAATGTCTAAAGCATACAAAGCGTTGAAAAAAGCTCTAATAATTGAAGAACAGACTTCATTTCATGAATGTACCAACAGAACAACTTTGTCTCAAAGAATTTTAAATAACAGTAAAAATTTTCCGTATTTAAACTGTAGCTACACACATTTCTGTTTTTAATTATGGGACAAAGTCCGGGTAATGGGCTATTTTACTGATTTATTTCTTAGAGTGTAAAGTAATTGGATAGTAAACTTGTTTGAAATCCAAACTGCAGACATGTTTCATACTCTGTCCTATTCTTCATCTCTCTCATCTATTCCCTCCCTGTCATCTCTCCTCGTCCAAATCTCTCTCTGTGCTTTGCTTTGCTGGGCTCCTCTCAGCTCATCCTATTAGAGGAGGCTTATAGAGTGTATCTGGGGAGCCGCTGCAAGAGAGGCATTTTCTGATCAGAGCTAAGGGTAATAGGCAGGGGTGAAGGTCAGATAACATATCTGGAAAAATCTCTCTTCTGTCTGCTTTACTTCACCAGAGAGCTGAACTTCCTTTCATCCAGTCTCATCTGCAGACAGAATGACGATGGCCTTTGCTCTGGACCTCCTGCTATAAGCCACTGCAAAGCAGATATATAACTGTGCTTACTTTATTTAATGAGAGAACAGAGAAGGAGATCTGCAGGTGTAGACTGAGAAATAGACACATCATGGGCGTCGGAGCCAAGATAAGGGGGTGGAATATACTGTATTCCTCCCACTTTTTAAAGCTCTGGCTAGCTCTTATATTAACTTTGGGTACATTGGCAGGGATACAATATGAATATATATATATATATATATATATATATATATATATATATATATATATATATATATATATATATATATATATATATTAAAGTGCTCATAATATGGTCATTTATAGGTTTATAATTGTATTTAGAAGTTATATTAGAATAGGTTTAATTTTCATAAAACACCATCTTTTTGTTGTACTGCACATTGCTGCAGCTCCTCTTTTCACCCTGTGTGTTGAGCTCTCTGTTTTAGCTACAGAGTGAGACCTCTGTTGCACATGCGCAGTAGCTAGGTAAGGACTACTAGCCAGTCAGAAGCAGAGTATGAGGGCGTGCTACGCTAGCAGCTAGGCGAGTATTATAAGTGTGAGTGTGTTACAAAGTGACCCACGTTTGTCATAATATGAGCACTTTAATAGTTAATCGCGATTAATCGCATGTTTTATAACATGATTAAAATTCAACAACTGTTTTTAAGGCTGTATTATCAATGTAAACCACTTATTACCAGTGTATCTTGATTGGGAATCAAATTAATGCAATAAAAGTCACTTTATGAACTTGACTTTAAGATTTAATTGATTATTTCAAATCAAAAGATTTACCTGATGAAGTTCTGGGACCGAAACGTTGTATTTTTCTAAATAAATTATTGCTTGCGTGATGGTCAGTGTGCGGGATTTTCTCTCAACAAATCAAAAGATGTGCAACGTGCTTCCTTAAGCTTTCTTTTTTAAAATGTAAAAATAAATTATACAGCAAAAGTGCATGCACAAGATGTCATGATGGTCTGCAGTTATTGCCACCCAGTTTGCAAGCGCATCAGTTAATTTTTTTCGATTTGCTTTCATCTGTATTCTGTCTGTATTCAGTCTGTGGCAACTTCCACTCTCCAAAATAGTGCTTTGCCTGAGTCCGCTTAAACTTGAAGTGCTTCGGTTATATTTTAATTCCATTTCACACAAGGTGCATATTGCTTTTGACTTGCCGTCTGGGAGTTTTAAAACGCGCCATTTAGAACTATGTTGTTCATTTCCATGGCTGCAGCAGGAGGTAGGAAGTGTCTGTGGCAGCTTGACAACAAGTAAAGGTGCCTCAAAGGGTCAAAATAGTAGCAGCCAAAGATTCAAGAGCATAGCGATTCTTTGTAGCAAAGATTATTTGGTAACAGCATCAGTGACAGTGTAAAATAAAGAATCTTTGGTGCGCGCGATTAACGTAATGAACACAATTATAATGCGTTATGCGTCTTTAATCTCATCACGAGTCGTGTTAATGCTATATATATATATATATATATATATATTTGGCACGTGGCGGAGGAAGCAACAAAACCAGAAAGCAGCACAGATGCGCGGGGTAAGAATTTCATTGCCAGCGACTATTTCTGGTATAGCTGGTATGTGCACATGACTAATAAAGAACCTCAAACCTTATATTATGCATCTTTGCTAGCCTTTCTCTGTCTGCTGGTGAGCCAGCACCTCACTAGAACAGATCTTGGCTTCTCTATCTCTAACATCACCATGTCAAGAAGATCGATTGAAAATCAGGGATGATGGCTTTTAAATGTCCCACTGACTAACCTCTTCTCTCATTAAGACAAACTTTAGTACTGAGATTAATTACACACTGGTTCATATGAGGAGAGATACACTGGAGTAACATCTTTGATTCTTAAATGATATGGTAGGTGTCCCTCCTGCACAGGAGGTTTGGATCTGGGATTAATCCCCAAAGACTCAGCATCAGGGTGACTGAGCCGCGTGACATTTATGAATGCCCCCGCTCAGTCCATTACTCACTATTGCGCAGTAAAGGCCAGGAGAAAGGATAATTGGCAGGATAAGCATTGACTGGAGAGAAATAAGAGCAGAGGATCAAGAATAAATCACTGATGGGAGTATTCTACAGATGCATTCAGCACAATCTCATCTACGCAGAGGTCCTGTCAGATCATTAAATGTGTCTTAAAGTGTATTCCACAGAAATTTACAGAATTAAGTAACCTCTAAAATGTCCTTAATCTTTTTTTTCATGTCATTTGTTTTTAAGGCCAAGTAAGGCTTCAAAAACAAATGAAAATATAATCTGTGAAGCAATTAATCTGCGCTGGCTGAGTACATATGTAGACTTGTTATTACTATGTTGCATACCGCACATATGGATTATTTTTCTTGCAAATGTGTAAGTGCACTTTTCTTCACACCGCAAAAAATACTGAATTATTTAAGCCTATGTAAAAATATGTATATGTCTGCAGAACAGCACAGTTGGGTATATTTCATTGCCAATATAATACATAATAAATCGAGCTGTCAGTCTTCCTCTATAATACCATTCAAATTGCATTTGTTATTTTTTTTAATATTCGAATAATATTCGGATATTTAATGCTCAAATGCAGCCAGTTAAATATGAATAGTATTGATTGTTTTAATATTCAAATTATATTCGACTTTCGGAATTCATTCCAACAGCCCTAAAACACACACACACACACACACACACAGTGGTGGAACCAGTTTTCAAATCCTTTACTTCCTTACTAGAATACGTTTTATTGTCATTGGACAGCAGCTGTCCAACGAAATTTTTCTGCAACTCACCCTCAGTGATACACAAATAAAATGACAAGTACCCTTATAAGGCAAAGGACACCGAATAAAAACAATAAATATAATAAATACATTATTATATATAATATAATAATAATATACAGTACAGGCCAAAAGTTTGGACACACCTTCTCATTCAATGTGTTTCTTTATTTTCATGACTATTTACATTGTAGATTCTCACTGAAGGCATCAAAACTATGAATGAACACATATGGAATTATGTACTTAACAAAAAAGTGTGAAATAACTGAAAACATGTCTTATATTTTAGATTATTCAAAGTAGCCACCCTTTGCTATTTTTGGTAACTCTGCAAACCCTTGGTGTTCTCTCAATGAGCTTCATGAGGTAGTCACCTGAAATGGTTTTACCTTCACAGGTGTGCTTTGTCAGGGTTAATTAGTGGAATTTTGTCCCTTATTAATAAAAAAGCAAAGGGTGGCTACTTTAAAGAATCTAAAATATAAGACATGTTTTCAGTTATTTCACACTTTTTTGTTAAGTACATAATTCCATATGTGTTCATTCATAGTTTTGATGCCTTCAGTGAGAATCTACAATGTAAATAGTCATGAAAATAAAAAGGAAACGCATTGAATGAGAAGGTGTGTCCAAACTTTTGGCCTGTACTGTATATATAATATATATAATAAATTTCAGATATGGCACATTTGTATTCGCAGAATGACTGCTACTGCACCATTATTTGTTAAGGTTCAGTTCCTTTATGGCACATGGGTAGAAACTGTTCTGTTCTGTCTGGATGTGCGGGGCCTTCATGGACCTGTATCCCAGAGGGCAGCAGGGTGAAAAGGTGATTGGCTGGGTGGGAGGAGTCCTGTGTGATGCTTTTGGCCCGACGCAAAGATCAAGCCCTGTAAATGTTTTCCAGGGTGGGTAGTTGTGTGTTTATGATGCACTGTGCAGTTTTAATGACTCTCTGTGCAGCTAGCAAACCACACCAGAATATGCCATGAGAGAGGATGCTCTCCACAGAGCATCGGTAGAAGGACAGCAACAGCTGCTGTGCGAGATTTGCAGGGTCCTCAGGAAATATAGCCACTGCTGAACCTTCTTGACCAGAGAGGTGATGTTCACAGTCCATGTCAGGTCGTGGGAGACGTACGTACCCGGGAACTTGAAGTCAGTGACTCTCTCCACCATGTCTCCTTTGATGTAAATGTATCAGCCCCACCACAGTTGTATCGTCTGCAAACTTGATGATCTGGTATCTGCTATGGGTCGGTGTGAAGTCATAGGTGTACATTGTGTACAGGATGGGACTCCGCACACAACCTTGAGGTGCTCCAGTGTTGAGCGTCAGGACTGGGGAGTGATAGGACCCTAACCTGACAGTCTGTGGCTGGTCTGTTGAGAAGTCCCTGATCCATTTGCAGGTGTTGGTGCTCACACCCAGGTCACGTTTGTCCGCCATTCTGCTGGGAATGATCGTGTTGAACAGCACCCTCACATATGAGCCGGGGCTCTCCAGCTGAGTCAGAGCAGAATGCAGAGCTGTGTTGATGGCGTCCTCTGTCGACCTGTTGGCCCTGTATGCAAACCGATGATGATGGTCCAGTGTTGGCGGGAGTGAAGACTGGATGTGGGACAGGACCAGCCTCTCAAAACACTTCATCACAGTTGAAGTGAGAGCAACAGGTCTATAGTCGTTCAGGCTGGTGATGGATATTTTTTTTTTGGGAACAGGCACGGTGGTGGCAGTCTTGAAGCATCTTGGGACAGTGCATGTTGACAGAGAGAGATTAAAGATATCACTTAATACCTCCGCCAGCTGATCTGCACAGTCCCGCAGCACTCCTCCTGGGATGCCATCTGGGCCAGCAGCTTTCCTGGGGTTGTTCTGTGCTCACAGTGGGTGCCAGGTCGTTGTCGTCGCTCTGAATGCAGGCGCAGGCTCCACTTCAGACAACTCAAAAAGCGAAAAAGTGGTTGAGCTCCTCAGCTAATGACTTGCTGCTGGTTGGGCCCTTGTTACCCTTGTAGTTGGTGAGTTGCTGAATACCCTGCCAAATGTGTCGAGGGTCCCTCTCATTGAAGTGGCCCTCCAGTTTTTTTCCCATAGGCTGCTTTTGCCTCTTTGATGGCTCTCTTCAGGTTGGATCTAGCTGTGCTGTACATCTCTTCATTGCCGTAGCCGAAGCCTGAGTTATGTTCCCTCAGCAGTTTTTTGACATCACTGTTCATCCGCGGTTTTCTATTAGGATAGCAACTGAACTGTCTATAGACAGTGATGACGTGACAGTGATCCCGATTTGCAAAAAGATCCCACTGGGTGCGCTCAAAGCAGTCCTGATGCTTGGTTTTCACAATGAGAGGTCTGTATGCTGGGGTGAGAAACAGGGATAAGTGGTCAGACTGGCCAAGGTGAGGGAGGGGGGAGGCTCTGTATCCATCCCTGATATTGCTGTATACACGATCCAATGTGTTTTGACCTGTCGTCGGACATGTAACATGCTGGTAGAATTTAGGGAGGACAATTTTTTAGATTTGCCTGGTTGAAGTCCCCAGCTGTGATGAAAATCCCATCAGGGTGCGCAGTCTGCTGTTTACAGATGGTTGTTAGCAGAGTGTTCAGTGCTAGCTTGACATTAGCGCTTGGTGGAATATGAACAGCCATAATAATAATAATACATACATTTTTTATAGCGCTTTTCTAGACACTCAAAGATGCTTTACAGTTTTGGTTACAAACAGACAAAAGGTACATGACAGACAAGACAAGGTTACATGACAGACAAAAAGAAAAAGGAAAACGCAAGGGTGCATGGACAGCACAGGCAAAGCAGGAGAGGTGGGCAATGAAAAGTGATAGGTTGGATATTTCAGCCTACATGTTTCAAGTGTATTTCATATCTTGTATGTAAGGTACTACACAAGAAGGTTAGTCTGGGGACAACCTTCACCCACAGGAATCGATTGGAATGTGTGAATCTATTAGGAGCATCTGCCGTAAAAGGTACAGGTTAAGAGCAAACTGGTGCGCTGACATAGATATCTTGGGCTGTGTGAGCACAAACAGAGTTTAAAAGGGATCCATTTTGATGTACATGTTGGTCACCCTTGGGCAGACACGTCTGTATGCTCATGGTTGTCTCAGTGTCATGAGAGTTTGTTCACTGTGTAAATAAAGCTGCATTTGATTTGAATTCATCGGACTGGTCGTCATCTTTGAAGTCTCCCAACATCATTTCTGAGTCATCACCCGATAACAAAAAGGAGGGAAAAACTGGGAAAGTCTGTTAACAGGAAAAAGCTAGTTCGAAGAAGTGAGTTTTGAGGGCCCGTTTGAAGGAGGGTAGGGCACTTGACTGTGTGGTCGGGGGAGGGCGTTCCAGAGGGTGGGTGCAGCAGCTGAGAAGGCTCTGTCGAATGGCCGTGAACTCCCGTGGCTGATAAAACGGTCGACATTTTAATGTTATGAACTCCAAGTCTGGTGAACAATGCCTCTCAGTGACAGTTGAGTTAGTGCACCATTCGTTATAGGAGTATATGCAGAATCCCCCTCCTCTGCTATTACCAGAGTCGCTGCTCCTATGGGCCCCGTGTGTTGTGCAACCAGTTAGGCTAATATCCTCGTCCGGGATCCCCGCATGCAGCCAAGTCTCAGCTATCACCATAATCGTTTTGCACAGTTTTGTGTTCCGTGTTGATCAGTTCCAGTTCGTCCATCTTGTTACTGAGCGATCGGGCGTTTGCCAGAAAGATGCTGGAGAGTGGCGGTCTGTGAGGGTCTTTCTTTAGCCTGGCATGAATGCCGGCTCGACAGCCGCGCTTCTGCCTACTTTCTCCGCGCTGCCACCTGCGCCGTGAGTCCGCTATGGTGATCCACTGGTACCACGCTGGTCGGATGATCTCCGTCGGAAGTTACTGGTGAGATTTAATTTCTCACACAGTGAGCCCATCCTTAAAAGATCTTGACGGCTGTATGTTGAGTCGCTGGTCAACATACAGCTGAACAAAACAGACAAACATAACCACATCGGGGAGAGCAAAGCCGCTGCATACGTGTGCGCCGCCATCTTCTGTAATAATCCCACACTCAAGTACAAGTCCTGCATTGACAATGTTACTTAAGTAAAAGTATGTACAGTAAGTATCATCAGGAAAATGTACTTAAAGTATTACAAATAAAGTACTTAATGCAGAAAAATTCTCACATTTTAGAAACTGGGAACGAGTTCTGTGTTTAATCGGCTAATCATTTTAGCTTTACTTGTAGGCCTATACATTGTCGGCTAGTTTAATTTATAATAAAACATTGTGTTTTATAAACTACATGTTTTTCTATGCAAAAATCCTTATTTGTAAAGAAACCAGTAACTAAAAGGTGTCAGATGAATGTAGTGGAGTAGAAAGTCAAACATTTGGCATATGTTATTAATTTATTTTTTTAAATGAATGCATGCCTAGGCACACATTTAGTAGACAAGGAACATTCACATTTGTTTGGAGTTGTGTTTATGTCCACCTGATGAAGTAAGCCAATTATTCTCTCTTCTTCTAGCTCTGTTTTGGTCTCCACCGACTCTTTAGCCGCTAAATGCTCCACTATGTTCACCGGCTATCTCTAACTGTGTCTGTCTGCTGTTTGCTGCTGAGCAGGTAGAGTACAGCGGGTTTATCAGAGCCTTTTCACCGAAAACAACAGCTGCTGCTGCTGCTGCTGCTGAAAAGCGGGTTGATAACTGAGAGTGAAACAAAACGGTTAAGTAACAATGAGCTGAAGGAACTGCAGAGATGCTGATAATTCTCTCTTGATTGTCAGTGTGACTTTCCCATTACACATTGCCATTTGATCAATTGTTAACCACATATGTTGATTGTTGTGGCTTCAACTTCTTAGTTTTTGTTTAAAAAAAAAACCTCAATTAAAAAACCCAACAATTATATGTATTGCTTTCTCTGATTCTGCTCCTCTGATACTTTTCAGTAAAGGAGTTTAGCTTTTGCTCAAAGAGACAATAAAAGAGCAATCACACTAAATAAAACATGCATTTTTTTTCACAATGAGTGACCCTTTTCATATTAGTTAGTCATTTGATCTACTATTCATAGATACATATAGATAAGTAAGACTTTGATTTTGAAGGTTTAAGGTTTAATCTTTTTAAATCTCAAATAACCCTGGTTTTGTCATTGACTGCATTCTTTGCTGGTCTGCCAAATGCCAAAAGCATTGCATCTCTCAAAGTATTCTCTTCAATATGTTGGACAGGCTTAAAAGAGAGATTACTGAAAGTAGAATGATTAAAGGCTGAAATTGGCTTCTTCGATAATCATGTGCTTCACATTACATTCATTTGGCAAAAACTCTTGTCCAACAGACCATAAAATAAGTGCGTCAACCTCGAACAAGAGCTGGATTTAATGAAACATTGGAAGTGCAACCCTCATCTGAGAGCATGTTCATTGGTACAGTATAAGTGCTTAAGTTACCTTAAGGGCACATACAGGGGCGAAAGATGAATGGATAGATATCTTTTGGATGTGTAGCTGGAGGGACAAATAAATGGATGCCATGCTAAAGGATGGATACGCAACAAAACAAACAGATGGCGACAGTTTGTATCTGCTCTGCTGTTACTTTGAACTTACCAACCTCTGCAGCCATCACAGTGATGTTATGCCACGCAGTCTCCTCCCGGTCCAGAACCTGAGTAGTCCTGATGATGCCGCTGTTCACCCCGACGGTGAAATGCAATGGTCTTTCCTCTCCGTTTTCTATAAAGTACCTGCGATACAGAAAATTGGGATTGGTTGTAAATCACAAGCTGCAGAATTGTTGTTACGGCCGACGCTGACACTCTCTCTTATGTGCAACCCTTTTAGTGATTTGGATGCAGTATGACAAGGGGGATGTGTGGCTCCCAGCTCTTGGAATGGTTCTATAGACTGTTTAGAACTGAGACGCCCCAACTCAGAGTGGTTTCCTGTATCTGTGTTGCGTTGGCTCTGGTCACGAGAACACAGGTTATGACCGATTTCTTCACCCCATAGTCACCAAAGTAAATTTTGGACCCATTTTTACACTAAAATGGCATTTTTCAGACGGACATATCGGGGGAAAATTAACTTAGTTTGAGACCCGTTTCTGTCTCAGGACTGAACTCCAGCGAGATCTTGCAACACAGATAAGCTAACGCCCTAACAAAACAAATTTCGTAATGCTAAATATTAGCGGTGGGAATCACCAGAGGCCTTATGATACGATACCATCACGATACGATATTATTGTGATTTTAAACATATTGCAATATTCTCCAATATATTGCAATTTATTACCTTTTTTTCAACTTCATTTTTTCCAGTTGCAAATTATGTCCCCAAAAGGAAACTTTGTCAACATCTGTTTTATCTAAAAAGATACATTTCTCTTTTTGTTCATCTCACTTCAATGTTATTGCTGCAAAATGGGATTGTCAAGCAGACAAACTGACCAACACATATATAATAATAGATCGATACTTGACGCCTGTGTATCGATACAGTATTGTCACGGAAAATATTGCGTTACTATGCTGTATCAAATTTTTTCGCTAGTGATAGTGAGATGCTTTCAAATGATGAATTGGCGAAAACGTTTTATTTATTTATGTGATTTCCTGCTTAATACTAACGCCACTCCCTCTCTTCAGTCACTCTCTTGGCCCCACTCGACCACGTACCGTGTTCGTGGGCGCTCGTTGAGCCTCCGTCTAAAACTCCGCCCTTTCGTCCAGTTGACAGTTTGTAACATAGAAATAAAATGGATTATGGATCATTTTATTTCTATAATTTGTAGCTGACTTTACAAGCTGTATTTGCTATCTATTGGCTGTTGAAACAGGTGACGTCACTTGCGTGTTAAAACAGAGACGGGCCGGTTTAGACTACTTCAGCTTTTCCCTGCAACGTTTTAAAACGGTTTCGTCTCGCCGCAAATCTTTGGTCTGAACTTGGCTTAATGGACCTGATGGAGGTCTGATGGACCTGGGCTAAAAACTGAGAGAAAGCAGCGCTGTGCCCCTGCTGCAAAACATGTGCCAAGGGAGACATAAGCCGATAAGTGAGGGAAATGTAGTATTTTCAGATAAGTGTGGCTTTTGCAAAGAATTACAATTCTTCAGTGGACCTGCTGTACATGCCGGAGCCACAAACTGTGACACAGCTCTGACACATCTGCAAAGTCTCTCTTGTTGTAGAGACACCTGAAGCCCAAAACCTACAGTACGCATGCAGGAAAACCTACACACACATCTCCTCATTGACTGTTTCCTTTACCTGACAGCGCTGTTGGTGCTATCAGGGTCCACGGCGGTTACAGTGCCAACCTGGGTGCCGGCAGGTGAGTTTTCATATATGTCCATAATGTAGTAGTCCATGGAGAAGACAGGAGGCTCATCCACATCACCCACAATGACTCGCAGCGATGTAGAATCCTTAAATGGCCCCAGGTGGGCGAAGCGGGGGTCTGGATGAGTGTTGGAGCCTTCAATGTTGAGTGTGTGAACCTTTCTCTTCTCATAGTTTAGAGGCTGGGGAGGAGACAGAACAAAGAATTATCTTACTAAGGGCGCATTCAAAGACGATCACGTCGATCATGTCAATTTTAAATGGCATCTTTAGAATAGTTATTAGAGACTAACGTAACCCATATCTGGATGACTGATCAGATCAGGTGTGTGCGATGGGTTTAATGGTTCTTTTCACTTTAGAACAAATGGGAAGCTACTGTAAAACCATCCACACAACACCCATACAATTCATAGAGGCCTTTTTCACGGCAGACATGTTGACATGTCATAGAAGGAAAAGCACAGGTGTCTTTAAAACCATTAATGATGTCTGCATTCCACTTAGGAGAGGTCCTGGTATTAAACCATTAATGATGTCTGCATTCCACTTAGGAGAGGTCCTGGTATTGTACATGCTGACTCACTGAAATAGCTTACTGGGACACTTGATGGAATTGAGCCATCGTTAAGGTTATCAATTTCTGCTTTTCCTACTATGAAAAGTCAAAATGTCTGCTGTGAAAAAGGTCCATTGGGCCAGGGATCATAGATCAGAAGAAACATTGGAATATGTCTGATAAGTTCAATACACCGTGTGAATTGACTAAAACTTCTCATATGGACTTCTGACCTTCAGCAAAAAAAAAGGGGGGGTGGGGGGGGTTCGATTAAACTTATTTAAAGTCTTAAAAGCCAAAATGAAATGAGATTTGATTGGTTCGCTCAAACAGACAAAGGTCGGCATTGCTCCTTGAATCGTAACGAAGCAACCATTCGGTCCGCATATAAGCTCAAATTGTAAAAACAATCAAACGCAAACAATTTCTCTGTAATTTCAGTAAGTCTTTATCCAGCTGCTACATGTCGGGTGTTCAGTAAAACACAGAACACACACAGTACACAGAGCTATAAGGACCATGTGCCAGAGACAATCAAATCAACTTTATTAATACAGCACTTTAAACACAACACAGTTGATCCAAAGGGCTTAACAGGACACACACAGGAAAGACAAATAGAAGGAAACAAACTAGTAAAGATAATAATGTGCTTCTGTTGGGTAGCATGTTGGAGAAATGGCCCTTTGGGGGATAACGGGCTGTCGGACAAATGCCAATTTGGTCCAATGTGACATGTTTTTGGACTATTGGGGCTTCGGAATCAATTTGAGCTGTCAGAACAAGGGCACGGCACCAGTTTCAGAATGCGTTTTGACCACCAACACAATAATAACCAACACCAAAATAACTGATCAAAGGAAGCTTAATGAATCATCTGTACATATACATATAATTCATATTGTGTTTTGAGATACAAGTTTTACAAACAAAAATGAAATGCACAATGGTTAACATGCTGTCACTCCATGTTTTAGTCTGTTAAGTACAACACATAGGATGATATATTACTATTTTTCTCTGTTATTAGTCTGTGTGTCCATTTAGCTGGTATAACAACTACTGCATCAAATTATTTTTTATTATTTATATTTTTTTAAAGTGATAATTTTAGGATTTTAAACCGGTGGATGACATTTCTGGAAGTCTTATTTCCAAATTTCCACTAAACCGAATGCTCAGTTTAGCAATCTGTTCACACAGTTGATTAATCTGCGTGCACACTTGCTTTAGCAATTCATGTGCACATATTTCTGTGCCAATATTGCTCTCTACCATGACCCCTAAAGGGCTTTGTAAAAAAGAAAAACTGGTCTAAAGTCAATAACGCAGCATTTCATTGTTATTTTAACAGCGCGTTAGTAAAATGTGCGCACACTATGCTTGCTACACACACACAGGGACGCGCAGCAGCACAAACACATGCAAAAGATAAAAAATTTAAATAGTATAATTACAATGAAATAGCATTATTGTGTATATCTATATATTTTATATTACATGTTATTATGGTTAGTGCCGCTTTCACTTCACACAAGCAGATCAGTTTATTATCCTGAAAATCTCTCCTTCCTGCTCAGCAAATCCTCCATCATAAAAGCAATGGGCCAAGGCACAAACGCGCCTGGCTTTTAAAGGGAATGGGAGATGACACTGTGATTGGTTTATTGCATGTTACACCCAAAACACACCTATGATTAATTAAAGACACTAAGTACAACCCTTTTGAACCATGTGCCTGGCGCACGGACCTTTTTCTCGCCGTTAAACTAGCAAAAGTTGATTTGGACACACCCTAAACACACCTGCGCCAGGCGCTTCACGCTGTGCGCTTAGATCGTTAAAATAGGGCCCAGATTGTAAAATGGTTTGTATTTGGGGGGCTTTGGGTACTGATCAGCTGGTATCCATATTGTATTCAAAAGGTTTCCCTATCCATAAGAAGTCTTATGGTCTTCTCTAAAACCTAACTAAACTAAACTCTTGGTGCTCTTTCTGTATGTGATAAGAGAGAGAGAGAGAGAGAGAGAGAGAGAGAGAGAGAGTGTGTGTGTGTGTGTGTGTGTGTATGATAGAGGAAATTTGTAAAGGACTTTGGATAAAACCTGCTATATAAATGCAGCCATTCACAATAACCTAAAAAAATTTTTTTTGCATTCATATCGCGTTGGAGCTTTGAATTTTCTCATAGTGCTTTGGCTATGGGAATCGCCGGCTGTCAATGGCTTCTAACAAAGAAATATCCACAGCAATGAATGCCTAAGAACTCCCATTGATTATTCTTCCCAAAACAGTGAGAGATCCCCAGAATACAAAGTGTTACAAGATGCTGACAAAAGCAAACTTCAAACATTGGGGGGAAAAAGGAGAAAAATAATTCCAGACTTCCCTTCCTCTGTTCTCAAGTTTGTTGCAGCTGGAGAAGAGGTACAAAAGAAAATCAAAACCACTTTTAACTTGTGGCTCTGAAAAACCAGTAATGCTCACTCCTGCTGAGCGCAGGCTTCCCTGTTGTCACAGTTTAAAGGCTGCAGGGGCAAATCAGACACACCCGAGCGCTTTCACGAATTTCAGTTCGGCTAAAGCTAGGAGTACCGGCCATGCATGCTGGATTTCATCCAATTCCTGTACAGTTCATTGCAGCATATTTGAAAAAGAGGCAGACAACTATTCAAACTGTGAAGTCAAAATGTTATTTTGTGACACTTTGCACCTGATACAACTAGTGCTGGTGCCTGTAATACAAGTTGCTCAAGAGCAACATCAACTCTTTTTTTGTGTGCTTTGGATAGTAATTAAAAATAATTAATTTCTGTGCTAAAACGTGCAGCAATGGTTACACAGTCTAGCCAAATAAAACTGGAAACTGTGAACCAATAGAGAGCATGGACGTTAGCGTGTTGCTCGTTTATTTCTGAATCAATTGCATACAGTTCCCATACAATCACAATGTCTCCATTAGCTCTCTGATAAAAGTGCATGTTAAAATGATAATAAAACGACTCAAAAATAAATAAAAGGTGCAAGCAAATGGATAATAAATATGAAACAATCTGAAAAATAAATGCACAAATGATTTAACACATATTACACATACAAAACTTGGCTTAATTTAAAATACTAAAAGATAACAAAATAATATAACTTCACATTCACTTGACTCTGACACCTACAGTCTTTAACATATTAACATATGCTATCCTGCTAAAACAAATTTAACATTAGCATAATATACACAAACCCTTACATACAACATTCCTACCCATCCTACTCTCGCACACGCGTGCACTTAACAGTAGCGCTTGACAATATGGCATCGACAACGACATGTTACTGAATGACCGGGAATGTAAAACTAGCTAGTTTAAACAAGAACTAAACATGTAGCCTTTTCAACCTACTACACTAGTGGTGTATTTCATTTTGTTCCCCCTGATTACTGTTGCAAATGATAAAAAAAGAGTACAGCTGTTCCACAGCATATTGCCTCCTGAATTATAATATGACAGGTTGCTGTCAAGCAATCTAGCATTTTTTAAGTCAGAAACAGTGCTCACTTCCCATAATACGCCACATTGCATCGCCATCCGCCCTGTCTCAAGGTCCGATTCACAAAAGGTATCGTGCTAATGATATGACAGCGCAAACACATAAAGTCAAGCAGCTGTGCAGTCATAAAGTTATGCAGTTGAGTGCAATTTGCCCTATGTTTTTTGCGTCTGATTGCAATTCTCCATGTGGCACAAAAAAAAAAAACGGATAAATGTTGCACCAACAACCCAGTCGGCAGAACAATGGCAGAGAGAAAAAGAAAAATGACATTTTCAGAGCGCGAGCTACAGCTCCTGACCGTCATTGTGCGGAGGCATTCCTCAAAACTTCAGCCAAGGAACTTTAAAGGTTACAGAACGATGTAATATCCCAGTCTGTCAGTGCTGTTGCTGTTACAGTATAAATGCGCTTCAGTTACAACCCACTCCATGTTTTTGCAGTGAGGTCGATTTGCATAGGGAGGCGCCTTTTCTGCGCCAAATGGATGCATATTACACAATTTAAATGTGTAAATAGCACAGGAGCACCAAGACGCTTTTTGCTTGGCAGTGCCCCGTTTAGGGTGTATTACACGGTTTTCTTTTTGTCTTGTCTTTGTCTCGCAATGCCTTTGTGAATTCACCTGACAGAGTATGAAAACATCCACTTCATGTCCACATCTTCCTCTCTCTGCAACATCGCTCTTGACGGGCTTTGTACATAGATGAGCCCCTTCAACCACTAAGGGACTCAGGAGGTAATACTTCGCCTCATTTGTCAAGTTTCTACTTGCCATAAGCATAAAGCTATGGTGCGTGACTATTTAAAATTATTGAACGCCTGTTACATTCAAGCCGTTGCCAAATGAGTTGATACAAAGCTTATTAAGACTTTCTCAGCTCCACACAACTCTCTCTGGATTTCTCAGTATCGCTGTGTTTACAAAACGGTGTAGTCCGGCAACTTCCGGGCGCAGAAGCAGAGTGATGCGTTTTACGTCATCGCTGACCCGGATTTTACCACAGCAGCGTAGAGTCTTGCCTGCCAGACTCACAGATGTTATTGTCTCTACAAGTACTTTACAGAACAATCCCGTGTCTATTAAGCTAGTATCTAGCTTCCCCTCCAAGCACTCCTGCAATTAAACTCCATGCCTTCTCTTTTTTAGTGTTGTCCTTATAAAGGATTTGCAATATCTATTATGTTTTCTACCTCCAAGATGAATTTGGCGTTGTCCATGGTGTTGTAGAGGAGACTTACAGTATACGATATTGGGGGGGGTCTTTTGGTGAATTGACTGGATGCTCTCGCTGTTTCACTGCCTGCTCGGCTGTCCTAACCCCCTGCGGCTAGTGTGAAAATAGACCAATAGGCGCGTATCTTTAGCGGAGTCAATAGCTGCTTCACGCACGCTTCTGGGACGTACCGTGACACGGGTGGTGGAATATCAAACATTGACTTGAATGGCGGCGCCATGTGATGTGTATTGTGTTATCGCGAGAACGTGCCGTGTTATCGCGAGAACTACATCATACACATGTAAAAAAGAAATAAAAAAAAAAGTTGGGTTTAGGAAAAGAACATCTGGAAAGGATTTAGTAACACAAATAAATGACTAAAAGTATAGAAATATAGAAAAACTGCTTAGAAATATAGTTACTATTGGATAGGATAGAACAACACAATGTAATTCTGCTAACATCACATTCATTATTAAGTTCACTTGTTTTCATTTTAAACAAATAGTTTATCCCAATACAATACACATTTTCACACATTTTCTGGGTGGGGCGCAATCATATTTCAGTGGGGGACTGGTGCCACCCCGTTTCCTCCTTCTAGCCCCGCACCTGGATGACAGTGTCATGTGTGTTCTTTGGATTCCTGGTGACATAAATTTGTGAAATGCTTCCCGTAATATGTGGAGTGCAGCTAAGTTATTAAAAGGTCCCATGGCTTGAAAATTTCACTTTATGAGTTTTTTTCTGTGGTCCCCCAGTGGCTAGAAATGGTGATAGGTGTAAACCGAGCCCTGGGTATCCTGCTCTGCCTTTGAGAAAATGAAAGCTCAGATGGACCAATCAGGAATCTTCTCCTTATGAGGTCATAAGGAGCAAGGTTACCTCCCCTTTCTCTGCTTTGCCCACCCAGAGAATTTGGCCCACCCATGAGAGAGAGAGAGAGACATCATGGCTTTCAAACGAGCAAAGTGGCAGTTGGTCAAGGCCACACCCCCCACCCTCCACCTTGCCCCCCCCTCTCCTCCTCAATAGCTTCAGACACAGAAATGGCACATCCTAAGGAAAGCTCATTGTGGGACTGGCTCTAGTGGCTGTAATTCTGCACCAAGGCTGAATTTCGGGAAAGAGACTTCAGATACAGTATTAGGGGACCACTAAGGTCTATATAAAAGAGACTTCAGATAGGGTATTAGGGGACCACTAAGGTCTGTATAAAAGAGACTTCAGATACAGTATTAGGGGACCACTAAGGTCTATATAAAAGAGACTTCAGATACAGTATTAGGGGACCACTAAGGTCTATATAAAAGCATCCAAAGAGCATCGTGTCATGGGACCTTTAACTGAAAGGAAACATGCTCTATGTACACAAGTACACAAATGGCTTTTCCCAGGTACTGTATTGCAGCATTGTGACGAGCCAATCACAGCCCATCCTGAGACAAAGCAGAGTGTTGAAATGCAAATGCAGTGTGTTCCAAGCACTAATGTCTTGACATATAGTTGCTTTCTGGCACTTCTGTGGAGAAAAAAACCCACCTAAATCTTTGATGATACATCAATGATACATCAAGGTATACTGGCCAACTGGGCTAAACCTTGACAGCAGTAGCAGACTAAATGAAAGCACAAGCCAGAGAAGAAAGCTTCATCGTTGAAACACATTACATAATTGCATAAGCCTCAGTGTTGGCCTGTGTGTTGTGATGTCTGACTCATACCTGCTTGAGGGAAATGATTCCCTCCCTGCGGTCAGCATCGGTGGTGATGGTGAAGAAGGCAGCTGCGTCGGCATTAGTGATGCTGTAGGTCATCTCAGCGTTCTGCTTCTCATCTTCATCGCTGGCTCTGATCCGACCCACGGCCTTCCCTACTGGAGCCAGCTCTGCTACATACAGCTGGTAGCTCTCTGCAACAGTGACGCAACATTTCATTATATATTTTTTCATTGTACCTTTTAATGATATTCAGTGCTTTTTACATGCAGTTGGAAATGTTCTCTCATTGTTTTTTTTCTTTATTTTTGGACTTATAAAAGACCGGGATAAAAAAAAGTGTTTTCGGAAGCATAGAGTGTGAACTGAAGAAGATCAACTTTTTAGAAAGGGGTAAGCAGTGTACAAACAAGTTGTCAACGCATGCGCAGTGTACGTATCCATTATTTAGAATAATAATCTGAGCCTTTCAGTGGCAAAAACAGCACTTTTAGTGGATGGAAATTGAAGGTGCGCAATTGGCTATTAACATTACATTGCACTCTTTACGCAGAATCCTGTTTAATACTGGAGTCATTTCAAAAATGGCTGTTCCCATCAGTCACTTAGACACAAAAACATAGACAAATAGGGTCCAAGTTGAAAAATACAGAAGTGACCCTTTAATGACGGAAGATTTTCTCTCAGTCTGAGATTATGGCAAATGTATCTATATTATGATGACATCTATAAACAAGCATTTAGTTCTCTGAGTGACTAAACCAGAGCAACGACAGCAACTGCAGGATGGGCAGTGAAAAAAGGGCTGAAGCAAAAAGAATAGGGAGCACTTGGTAACTGCTGCTGTCAGAAACATGGGTGATTTTAGGGCTTGATTCCAGCACTACTAAAAAATAATTGCTAAAAACGTCTGTGTTATTCTACTGTGAGCTCAGGAGTTCTGCTCTAGGAATATCACAGCATCGTGAAACTAAATCCAGAATCTAGATGCTTAGATCATTCAGAAAAAAATTCTGAGCCATTTTCAGAAAATAGTGCTTGTAAGGCATTAGTCAAAATATACATACATCTCTAATTTATACTGCAATACTGCATATTGGACATATCTGCTTGTCCATAGATAAATATCTGATTTCATTAGTTATACCACCTCACCTTTGTAGTAATGGCCCCTGTGGCTACGCATTAAAGTAAGTTTTCTCAGAACTGTTGGTTCTGAGAACTTTCTAATTACATAATTCAGTGTTTCCCTTACCATGAATAAAATAAATAAAATGATGTTAAAATGTAAAGTTAGCACACTAGAATAACGTTTAAAAAAATTCCGTTAAAAAAGGGTGCCAGGCACCCCTAAAGCTCTGAGCCTAGAATCGCTGCCTGGTCAGAAACAAACGGTGTGTGAGAGGGATCACTTACTCTGTGGAAACTTTGGTGGGTTGTCATTGACGTCGGTGAGGGTGATGTTGACGGTAGTAGATCCAGACAGTCCTCCGACCGAGCCCGCCATGTCTTTGGCCTGGATCACCACAACATAGTGGTCCCTGGTCTCACGGTCCATGTTGGACATCGCTGTATGGATGATACCTGAGGTAGAGATGAGGAGAGAAGAAATATATGAAATGTAATTGTAATTAAACAGGGACAACGCGCTATTTAACATTAACACACACACACACACACACACAGCTGTGTAGTCTACGTCATACACAGACACGCAACAACATACTTTCCATTACATTTTGGATATATTTTGAATTGTCATCTGTTTTTCTTCTTCACATAGGCTAAATAAAAGGTAAATTACTGCATAATAGTGCATCCGAATTCTGCAAATTAAGACGTTGATGCTCAAAACTTGCCTGGGGGAGGACACCCATACCCGTCACTATGATATACACCCCCCCAAAAGGCAGATTCTACAATACATTACACTACACCACGGCGCATACACACATGCACACACGCGCACACACACACACACACACACACACACACACACACACAGTCTTTGGGCCACAAAGGATTATTAATGATTAGTCAGCAACTACAGTATGTTTCATCTGGTCAGGCGGTATGTGCTGTTTAATACATCATTGAAAACTGATTTAAAATGATGATTCAGCTAACCGTTGGTCATATGTAAACCTCTAAAAAGGATTTAGCTCACCATATTATGAAGACACATATTTTCTCCGGACTGTCTTCCCAAAAACACTTACAGAATCAACTGTTTCAGTGACTGCCCCAGAACGACATATGGTTATGTTCATAACCCTAATCCTAACCCGAACCCTAACCAAACTCTTCCCTAATCTTAAAGGCTCTGAGCACCACTATTCCCTATATAGTGTTTATTCAATTGTGAACTATATAGGGAACGACCAAACCAGATTTCGGACACTCACTGAAAACACATCGTTGCGTGACTCGCGTCAGGAGATGCGCCCGTTATTTGTGTGACGGAGGGGGGCGCGTCCAGCGTCACGTAAACAAACCGAAACAAAAATACTTCTTATAAGTCCCTGAAACAAACCGAGCACCCAGGAGGATAGTAAAATTATATTTATATTTCCACTGTTTAGATACGAAAGTCCGCTCCATTCTTCCTTTTGTGGTATAAGGGAGTAAAATGAAGAGTACATCGTAGTACACTCAAATTAGCAGTGCATTGTGGGTATTTTATAGTGGATTATATAGTGAATGAAATTAACCGCCGAGAATACGAACAACACTACAAAATGGCGAACACACCATATCCGTGATAGGGAACGGTCTCGAACACAGTTTGTGATTAATGGACATCTTCCTGAGTCTCCTGTTAGCTTTGTTAGACCTGTTAGGGCAGGACAAATGACAGATTTAACATTGTTATTGGTAGATGAAGATTTGTGACCTAATAAATTCCCATCTAAGCTGCGGCCCGCTTTCAACCCGCAGAGGTCTAATCAGCCACAATAGCTGAAAACACCTGTGTGGGTGTTCAGAGGCTTGAAATAAGTGGCTATAAATGCTACCATGCCAAACGAAAGGTCCCCTAACCAGAACAAAATAGTAATTTTCACCCAAACCATGTTTTAATGTGATGGTAAAAAACATGCACACACACACACACACACACACACACACACACACACACACACACACACACTCTGAAATGAAATAATCAATAATGTGGTGTAGATTGCATGTTTGCCAGTGTCCTGCTGAAACCAAAAACTTCCACACGCTCGCAAACTGAAAATGAAATTGATTTGATACCCATATATTTATGCCGGTCTATTTTTTTCATACATTATTTATAATTATGCGAGCTGTCTGGTTCTTGAAACATGTCTTCCTGCAGGACATCATCAGCTCTCAATTACACCGAGTTCTGAAACAAAATGCATTCCTATTTGCTCATACCTTCCTCTCTCTTATTTGATTTACATTTTCTATTTATGTAAAACAACAGAAAGAAAAGCCTTTGTTCCCTACAGTGTTACTATATTACAGTACATACATGCACATGGGAAACATTCATTATTAAAGTGAATAAATAAATAAATGAATGTATAATAAAACAAATTAATCCTCCGTGTGCAATGTTTATTAAAGAATTATTGCTTATTAGTTTTGCATAATTACCTTATAATATATATTTTTTGCACTATCCCTTGCTGCTTTGACGTTGTGAATTTCCATGTTGTGGGATTAATGGAGGATTTTGAATCTTGGATATGGCATTAGCCAGAAAAAGTGCAAGTCAGAAACCTGCATGATTAAGACATGGCCTGTAAAGATTTAGAAATTGTATGTAAGCTCCTCAGTTGATATTCAAGATTCAATAGTTCCTTCGGTCTGTTCCAAAGGTTAGAACTGAGCTGGGGGGAAAGGCGTTTAAGTTTGCTGCTACCGCTACATGGAACAAGTTACAGAAATCCATGAAACGTAATGAGCTAGTCTCAGTGGTCCCTTTTAAGAGGATGTTGCTTGACTTGGATGCAGCCACATCTGGCTGTAGATGTTTGGCCTGATGTGTTGAGGATTGTGGGTGACTTTGAGGGATTTGCTGTTTCAGGTTTTTTATTTTATTATTTTATTATGTATTTAGTGTTTTTGCAACCCTTTCTCACTCCGAACTCGTAAAATAAGGATGTTTGGACAGTGGCTGTCAACGTCTGAAGCAACGAAAAAAGCGCCCTTCAGCGTGTTTGGAGAGCAGCATCTACACAGGGTTTGAAAATGACATAGCACTAAGAGCGACTACGGTAGCGAGTAGTACGAAAGGCCAAACATCTTTTTTTCTAAAGTAACTCCCTGAAAACAAAACCCTTGATGAAGTGCGCTCGCTCAGAAAACAGGTATTATTAGGTATTCAGAATCCATCTAGAACAGGCATCGTGATTGGTCCCCTGGTTTACGCCTGGCTACATCATATACCTCAATCATCAGGTATCAATCATTTTCATTTTGACCACAGACACAATATCAGCGAGCACTTTGTACTATGGATTCTTCGTGGAAAAGAACATTTCCTTTTTATATTTTAAGTAAATAACATGGCCTAATTTGCTTAGTTACTCGGCACTTGCTTTTTGATTATTACAAATAACAAAGCAAAAATATCTTCTTAAAATAAAAGATAAACTGTCTTTCACATGAATTATGAACAGGTGAGTAAGTAGTCTTGCTGAGGATTGTTTTTTTCTGTCTTGGTATTTACTGTCTCTCATTTGGATTCGGTCTCTAGTCCTGGTCGTGGACTTGTTTTGGACTCAACAAAGGTGGACTTGACTACAGCCCTGGTTAGAGGGTCTTTCTTTTTGAAGCGAATGACTCACCTGGCCAAAAAGTTGCAAGAGGCCAGCATGTTACACAAATTTTGACTTAATATCGCATATCCTGTGGTGTAACACAAAACCAAACACCAAAGTGAGAGGGGATGGATCAATGGGCTCCTTCAGTATTTCAGAAACGGTATTGAAAACTCATTGCCAGAAGGGATTTAGTCTTGAACATGTCCAAAACAGATGTAATAGGTTTGCAGGGCTTGCTTTACATCTGTCGCATGTGGGGTCTAACTGTCATATTTTTATACGTTTTTATAAGTACTCAACACGTCAAAGGGTTATGCCAAATTGACCAATGTTATGCTGGAATAAAATGTTTCTCATGGAGCATGGGTTGGAGGGGAAAATTGAGGCTGGGTGGGCCAAAAAAAACCCTGCAGAACCTTAAAGCTACAGTGCGTAGTTTCTGTCTCCCCCATGAGGAATTTCTAAGTAATGACAACAAAACTGTCGGTGCGTCCACATGATACAAGCCTTCCGTGATCGTGCTAGTAGCCAAGGAGGACATGGAGGATTAAAATAAACATGATGGACTCTTCAGAGAAGGTAATTATCGTTTCATCAATAATTCATCGAGTTTCTGCGAGCGAAAGTCGACGGACGCCACAATCTTCTGAACATAGCCACACTGAGAAATCCAGAGAGAGTTGTGTGGAGCTGATAGTCTTAATTAGCTTTGTAGCAACTCATTTGGCAATGGGTTGAATGTAACGGACGTTCATTAATATCAAAAAGTTACGCACTAAACCTTTATACAAAAATACAATGGGACTTGAAGTATCGAAAGCTCTGCAGTTTTCATGTTTATCAGAAAAGAAACATGATGATGATGATGTTTGATGATGCTTGTTGTTTTCTTCAGAATAATCAGGCAAAGTCAGTGCTGGGTAACATCCACAATTTGTTAAAACAGTGCATTTCATTATGTTTAATGGACTGCACACTGCACTCGTCCCATGTGGTACAGGATTTATTGTCCCTCCGATGCTCTAATTTAATCACAGAAAATATGACTAGAAGTGAAAAGTTTAGCTAAATAATGATTACTAATGATTTAGTTGATGACGTTTGGGTATGTAGTTTTCAGTGGAGGAATGTAACCTTGTACATTTACTCATGTTGTTGTATAATGCTGCTGGAACAACCTCTGGGAGCGTTTCTCAGGGAAGGACAGTCTCAATGTGACTTTATCTGACTGCAGGCCTCTGGATCACCAGGCTATGGTGAAGTGTGTCGTGTTTTGGTATAATAGCATGGTAGGGGCCCACAAAAAGTGTACCATTGTTCCCACCCATTTCTTCCTGCTTCTTGGTTCAAAGTGAACCAAGAAGCCCGAACCGTTAAAATGAACAAGCATTTGCCGATGAAAACAACACATTCTCACTCCCATCGCGTCAAAAAGAGATGCTTGGTCAGGCGCCTTTGGCGTTTGTTATTGACGCAAAACGTCTCATTTGGCGTCATATTTAGACGCGCTTCGTCGGGACGTACATTTAACTTCCATGCGGCACAAGAATGGGACTGTTAACTTTAGGAAAAGATCGTGGGTGGGGTTACAAAATGTCCGATTTCAGTGACAAGCAGGACAAAAACGGGACATAAACTCAGGTCTCCTGGGTGAAAGTCGTGTGTTGTTTGACCCATCCACCACCCCAACCTACCTCCTTAGGCAAATTTTCGGTCTTCCATTCTACTCGCTACCTTTGTCGCTTTTAATACCATGTCATGTTACAGCGCCGCGGTCAAACAGCTGCTATGCTCCTATGTTCCATACAGAAGCTAAAGGGTGATTTTTGCGTGGGTGTCTGACGCTGAGAGCCACTGACCAAGCATCAGTATTTCACGATTGGGAGTGAGAATAGGTTGGTGAAAAAAAACAAATTAAATGGATACTTAAAAATATTTAAAGCGCCCATATTATACTCCTTTTCAGGTTCATAATTGTATTTTAAGGTTGTACCAGAATAGGTTTACATGGTTTAATTTTTATAAAAAAACATATTATTGTTGTACTGCACAGCTCTCTCTCACTGCTGCAGATCCTCTTTTCACCTGGTTTCTGTTTTAGCTACAGAGTGAGACCTCTTTTCATTTTCTTCTTCTGTACTATCTTTGATTGCACTCGCACATGCTCAGTAGCTCAGATGTAGATCATGTCAGCTAGCTAACTCTAGAGACAGTAAAAGAAAGCCTGTTTCTCCAACTTTTGTCAGTTACAAGGCAGGATTAGCTGGGAGACTTCTAAATGCACATGTAAGTAGTTCTTTTGTAGTTTATGGTGAACTTGTGTGTGTTGTAGCAGTGCTTTGCTATTGAGAACAAGGTAGCATGCTACGAGCTAACGGTTGCGGTTAGGCAGCTCGTTTCTGCCCGGCTTGTGACATCACAAGCCGGGTTGATTTTTAACAGCACACCAGGAGACTGAAGGCAGGACACATTCAGAAACCATATCCCACTCAAAACAACATGGATGGATTTTTTTCAAAGTTTGTATGTGTGTGGAAGCACCAGAGACACAAAATAACACCCCAAAAAAAGTGTTTTTTTCATAATATGGGCACTTTAATCTGGGCACCTGGGTAGCTCTCCTGGTAGAGCGCGCGCCCATTTATAGAGGTTCACTCCTCTCCCTCTCTCCCCTTTTGTGTCTTCAGCTGTCCTATAAACATAAAGGCCTAGATGCCCAAAAAATGATCTTTAATACTATTTAATCCTTCCTCTTCTCTTTCTCTTGGATTATTTCCAGTCAGAGGCCTGCACAGAGTGTGTAACAGCCTTGTTCCAAATACAGTCACCTGTTTTTAGGCCTTGGGCGTTGCCCTATGGACCCTGGCGTGATCCAGAGAGTCTGGTGTGCAGCTGGTGTCTGGTGTGCACCATTTGTCACTAATGGCCTTGTGGCTATTGGCTAATGCTACTGTTTTTTGGATTTTTTTCATTGCAAGGTAAGGCACTTAGAGGACCATTCTGGTTAACTGGTTGCACTTTGCTATAGTGATGTCAGCGTGTTCCCAGATCTCTAATTACTATGGTGAGTATAATGGTATTATAACTGATAGAAATGATTGCCGTGTTCAAAGTTGTAATGAAATGGGAGTATTCTTTAATGACAATTTTTAAGTGGAATCCACAATATGATTTACTACAGTAAGGCCTCCTCCTTAACACCAACTGAGCTTGAGATTGAGAGCAAAATACACACATTCATATCCAACTCTATTCCTGTTTTGGGTGTGTGTGCTTTTGTGGCTATGTGCAGCAATCAGATGTAACCTCAAGTAAGTGAAAGTCTAGGCCTGCATTGTTAGAAAAGTCCGTAGAAATACGGGCTAATATACTGTGTTATTATGAAGGAATTTTCTGTAATTATCTTTTCACACGTGTGTTTCTGTATTTTTGATTTTTGGATTAACAGAAATGTCAGTAAACTTAACTTAAAAAGGTACTGGTAATTTTGTTTGGCAGGAAATTATCTGTTATTATATTTTTGCTCTTACAGTGTGAAGGAGTGAAGACTGGTCAAAATGACTTCACTTTGCAAACTGTCCACACTAGAAGGTCTGAACCTAAACTGGTACTAACAAGGACAGAATTCCCACAACACACACACACACACACACACACACACACACACACACACACACACACACACACACACACACACACACACACAGTTCCCGCATGAGATGCAGACAGTGTTTAGCCTGGGGGCTCTGCTCCACTGCATTACTCGCTTCAGAGGCTAACAAAGCAGAGAGCCATCTGGCCTTATCAGCCCCTTTAGACTGAGCAGAGAGATACGGCGCAGGCTGGACAGGACGGGAAGCACACATTATGCACCTGTATCACAGAGAGTGACCGGAGGAGAGACACATATAGACAGAGAGAGAGAGAGAGAGAGAGAGAGAGAGAGAGAGAGAGAGAGAGACAAAAGGAAGTAGAGAGTTTGAAAATGAGTGGAGGGGACTGGCGTGAGAAACAACTAGAGGGACTGGAGCCAGCTAAAATATACATTCTCAGAACATTCCCATTTGAGTAACAGAACTACATGGAAATATATTGTTAGTTAGTAATAGTAATAGTAGTAGTCAGTACAATGGTAGTCTCGCATTGCCAGACCTTCCTCCACAGCGCTGGGGAGGAGGGTCTGGCTAGTCAACACAGCATTCCCGGGATGGGAGAAAAACGTGCTCTGGTTTATTGGCATTTTTTTAAACCAATCGCAATCGCAGTTGGCGCCTCACGGAGCCGCGGTGCCGCTGTAAAATAGCCTCTGGGAGGAACTTGTTTTGGTGGAACACGTGTGCATTACAAGTTGTTTGAACATATCTTCATAAATCCACCGGAGTTTAAAATTCCAACACAAAGAAAGTGGAAGGTAACATGATTCTTTGCGGAGAAACTCAGATTTACAGATCTGTGGATTAAATCAACTAATCGATTAGTCGATACAATTGAATGATTGTTAGTCGACTAAAAATACAGTTCTTTAATCAAGCACAGCCCTTACTGACAGAAACATGGTGCCAAAATGATCTGCTCACTCACTGTCCTCCTGGATATAATGATGTCAAGGTGCCCTCTATAAAAATTAAAAAACATACGCACTGTCAGAACATTGGGGGGTGTTGGGGTGGTGTAAAGGAGAGCTCTGCCGTCGGATCTCACCAGTAAAACAGAGGCTGAATCTCATGTCTCTTGTTTGATAACTCCTCGCCTGAACCGGAAGTTATTCTGGCCCTCCTTCGCGAAGGCCTTCTCAAAGCTCTTGTTCCTGCCCCGAGGAGCGAGGATGGAGGAGGGATCTCTGAGGAGCTAGGAGTGAGGATACACGAGAGCAGCCTTCCCGGAAGCAAATGTACGAATCTTACTATGGCCACGCCAAGACCCGCTCTTCAATAGCATTCACACACTACTATTGGCCGGGTGTCCATGCTTACACGTACAGGTCCTATCCCCCTGACCAATCGGCTAACCCTAACCTTAACCACTCGAGGACAATGCCTAACCCCAACCAATGGAACTGCTATTGTGCGTCCTTATGATAATTAGCTGTCTCGGTGATTGTTTGTTTATTCATGTTATGTGTTATGTGTGGACCCCAGGAAGAGTAGCGGATGCATTTGTTGCATCCGCTAATGGGGATCCTAATAAAGATAAAGATAGATATTGAAGGGCGGGTCTTGGCGTGGCCATAGTAGGATTTGTAAATTCGCCAGGAGGCTATCTCATCCCTCTGAAAACACATTTCCTCTCTGCTCGCATGATTTCCTCGCATCTCTCCTGTGCTTCCTCGTTGGGATGGACTAAGATGCGAGGAAGGGAAGCAAGTGAAGCAAACAGGGATGAAATTTAAATACATCAGACGTAACTAATATAAATCCCACATTTTGTTGAGGTTACATGAAACCATAGGCACAGCTGACAGGGATCTATATCTCTCTGCCATTTATATACCCTCAGTAGATTCACCTTATTTTGAGGTGTTAAAGGGATGGAGGCAGAGATTTACTGTCAGAAACACAATCGTCCCAATTTTGAAGTCTTGGAATTAAGTTTTTACTTGGTTTTAGTTTTTTTTTTTAAGTCCATAACCAAACGTTTCGAGCCACTGTTGAATTTGATTCGAAGGGGCGTACTGAAACCTAATGTCTTCAGTCTTTCTGACAGAATGACACAAAACTGGAATCCACCAGCAGAAAACCAAAAGACCTTGAGCTGTGCACATTCCCCCACTCGTGTCATGCTGAAATGAGAGCAGCCCAAATAATACAATGGTTGCTAGTCAGGGAGATCTATTTGATTTTGCATTTTCCCCATTAAAGGTTACTCGGCATTATAAATGCAGCTTTCTTCTGCATGCCCTCGTCTCATTTTTCACTGTAATCCCTCGCACACAGACACATGAGAGTAATAGAGGGCAGATAAGAGGATACTTTTTCTCTGCTTTAGCTCGGAGAGAGAGAGAGAGAGAGAGAGACAGAGATCAGAAAGCAAAGGGGAGGGAAGCGCAGCATACTTATTAGGGTTCAACTGATGTTTCTGCATTCCAGCTCCCAGTGGATCATCTGCACTAGTCTTTAGTAGCATTTTATTTGACAGACAATGCCTTACAGTGATACCTTTTTTTCACCTTTTTATTTTTTCTGGAATTTAAAAAAAAGGCAAACACTGTGGCCACTGCTAGTGATACGAGAAAAATAAAATGAATTGTCAAGGATATTTTGTGTAGAGTGCAACAGGAAGTAGTCAAGGGACAGAAGGCTGGGTGTGATCAAATGATTATTAGCAAAAGCATGTAGTTGTAACAAACGTAACACTATATTACATTGCATTATATTAATTCTATCACTATATAATCATATTAGTGTGTACATCATTTACAGTACACTGCACGCCAAATCATATACTACCGTATTTTTCGGACTATAAGTCGCTCCGGAGTATAAGTCGCATCAGTCAAAAAATGCGTCATGAAGAGGAAAAAAACATATATAAGTCGCACCGGACTATAAGTCGCATTTATTTAGAATATAAATACAAGAGTTATTCAACTATACAATAGCACACAGAACAATACGCTGAATACGGTAGGTGTCCGGTATGTTAACGTAACACATTAACAGTTATTGAACTATACAATAGCACACAGAACACCTAGCTACCAGGGCGTGGAGCATGGATGTATTAAAAGGCATGGAGACGTAGCTGCACCGTTGACGAGCTCCTCCAGACTCGTTCCTCCAGCTCTGGCCATCTAGCTTTCAGCCCACGATTAGCCGATTAGCTTTCTTTGATTTTTCATTGCAGTAAGAGTAACCTTTTCGCCAGTCTCCCTCATAAGTTTCTCCCTCATTTCAAACTGCTCGATTACCGTTTTCGGCTGCATATTTTACTACCTGCAGTTTGTTATCTCTTTTCTTTCTCAGTTGTCTTTAGGAGGAGCGTTCTAGTTGTCACAAGCCTAGAGCGCCCTCTCGCGGCTGTAGACGGTAATGTTTTCAGTATGAATTAACAAGTAAAAACATGTTAAATTATATATATTTTGATATATAAGTCGCACCTGACTATAAGTCGCAGGACCAGCCAAAGTAGGAAAAAAAGTGCGACTTATAGTCCGGAAAATACGGTAAATATACATATACTTTAATATATGGATATTAGGGTCACATTCTGTCAATGTTAGTAACTCTATGATACGTGTCAAACTCTAGGCCCGCGGGCCATATCCGGCCCCTCGCAAACTTTGATCCGGCCGGCGCACCAATATAGGTTCATAATAAATTTCGGCCGGACTAGTTCACGTCGCTTTTTTGCGACATTCTTGGCGGTTTTTTTTCTACATTTTTTTAGCCCCTATATCCAACATTTAGAAGGTTTTTTTTAGTTTTTTTTTTTAGAAATTATGGCAGACTGAGCAGTTTGGTCCTCCATACTGTACTGTAGATGATGCACCTGAGCTTGTAGAACCATATGCCACTCAGGGGACAGGACTGCAGTGTCTGAGATTAGCTTTCATTGATGTGGTTTCTGCACTTGGTCAAGCTGGAAATAAACTGTTAAATTCCTTCACATAGTCCACAGAGTATATTACAGTCACATGTAATTGGATTTGTAATAACTAGTGCAGTGCTCGTTCAAAACATACCACATGCCATTGCACTGCTACATTTAACTGACAGAGAACGTAGCAGATTCAGATTCTACTCGCACAATATCACAATTAAAATATAATGCATTATTATTTATTAACACTATCCAGCATTAAAGTAGAGTCGATGTGTGCATGTCCTACATAAATAAATGTATTTGGCAATCTAAACCATTGTTTGATAGAAGAGGGATTTAACCGGTGGCCAGGGCCTTAGCCAGGGTTTAGAAATGAGTGAGGTCCAGAATTCTTTCTTTCAATTTAGCTTATTTACTGCAATCCTGTATGAGTGTGTGTGCGTGTGTGTGCGTGTGCGTGTGTCAGTTTTGACAGCAAGGCCTGTAGGAGTGAAAGACCATGAGTGGAACAGACTAGACATGAGTGCTGGAGTGTGTGGGTGAGGTGTAAATACCTTATCCATGACCAGGTTTCGTCCCTGGTCTTGCCTGATAGCATAGTGTGCCTATGAAAAGGGACGTGCCGCAAAAGCATCTAGTGGAAGAAAGCAACGGGGCCTGCTTTCTGCCATCTTTCTCTTTCCATAAGAGCTCCGATTTTCTTTGAAGACTGCCCATTCAAGGAAAATCAATCAAATCGCTCCTCCACCTGGACTTATTATATAATAAAATGTTTTGTTGAATGCATTTGGTTGCCTTGTATATTGTGCACTATCTCGCATTGCCAGACCTATCTCCACAGCTCTGTGGAGTGAAGCATGATTTATGCTGTTAACTCCATGCCCTGGCTACGCACGTAGGTACGTGGAGACACTGACCCTAGGCTGTAGACCTCTAGATTAATGTTGACTACACCTCGCGGCGACGCACGTCGCTCAGCTATGGAAAGCCGCGACTCATTTCCTGGTTCTCCTTCTCCATAAACAACATGAAATCAAAGATAAGGTTAACTTTTCCTGCTACAAAGTGGGAGACATTTTGTTTCTCCCACTATGCCTCTAGAGTCGCTAATCGCTGTCACTCTGTCACTCGCTCTGCCACACACTCCCCACACACACACACACACATGCCGGCCCTGCTATTCTCTTAAAGAGATCACACACCAACGCACACGTATAAACTTCAGGCCACTTACGTTGGCGAAATCTCTTCACGGAGCCTCCGCAGAACCATATGTTAGGCTCAAGGTCTGGCTACACCGCACATTCATTCTAGCATAGGAGAAAAAAAGGCCCTGGGTTGTTGGGTCCGCCCAATTATTACAATCATCTTGGGCGGCCATACTATATACATATCATTCACAGAAAGAACCAATCGGGCCTGCCTTGTTACACCATCCAATTTTCATTCCAAACTTGCCATTTTCAGCGTGTGGCTTGCTAGTTCGAAGGTTTTTGCTTCCCGTAGCAAAGAGATTTTGAGAACGGCAACACACATTGAACCCGGAAATGTAAGACTTGTCAATACAAGCAACATAGTTATTTAAAATAAAAATAAAAATATTGATTAGCATGGCTTTATGGTCATCTTATCAGAGGTAAACATACTCATTATGCAGACGGGGCCCCTGTTAAATTGATGAATTGTTGCATCTGTTCCAGGTGGTGCTTAGACGACTAACTACTTTGCTTTGACCTATTATGTAATGTTGGGTAGCTGAATTAAAAGCAATGTTCTCAATAAGCTTATCACATTTTGTCAGTAACTAGTGTCTACAGCCATAAAAAATGTATTGGAGTAGAAAAGCACAATATTAGCTACTGAAATATATAGTACATTTACATTCTACTTAAGTACATGACTTTACAACTTGGCAACTTTCCATCTTTGATTTCTCTAAGCTCAGCACTGCTTCTACTGAGGAGGAGGACGTCTGTTTTCTTCCAGCAAAGAGCAGATGAAGGCAAGAGTGAGGAAGAGAAAAAAAAGAGAGAAACTTTAGACTAAAAGGGTCCCCCTACACACACGCACGCACACACGCACACGCAGCCGTTTTGTCACTCTGAATGTTTGGCTTTCATCCTGTGATTCGCTCCACTTCAGAAAAGCCAAGGTTAGCCATCATTTTCTCTCCTGATAATTCATGTGCTCATACAAGCATGAAGGCACCGAGCCGGCGCCTCCGTTCCAAGGCCACCAGAGAGCTGCACAAACAGGAAATGACTGTATGATATCAGCATGGCACAGATAAGTGCAAAGAAAGAATGGCTGTTTGGTGCAGCTTACGACAACAATATTCATGGGGTGTCTTTTTGTTTTATTCAAAGAGAGAGACAGACACTAAGTCGATGCACCTGCTCAGAGTCTTTTTGTATCCCCTGATTAAATAAGCTATGAGAGAAAACGGAGGAGGGTTATGTGTTTTTACTTCATACCCAAGGGAGGGTAGAGCCTTTTAACTTTTTTTTTTCATCCACCTAAATGTATTATCTTTTTTTATTTTTAAAAAGTTACATAAAAAAAGAAGGCTTTGCGCCATGGCTCATAACGGAGCGTTTTGCCAAATACCATGTGAGGACAACAATGACTTCCCTGCATCAGGGCTTTATTTTCCAATTAATTATTTTTCCAATTTTATTTTATTAACCAATAGGACAAATAAATAGAGTCCGATCTACATGGTTCTTAGTGGTTGAACATTATCTCTCCGCAGACACCGACAGCAGAACTGCAGTGAAGTCACGTGTCTTTATATGGAAGTTCAGAATTGCCAACTAGTTCTTTTTGCTGATGTTTAATACATCATGCGGACTCAGGCTATTTACAGTCTGGAACATTGATATGATCAGTTCATCGTGCATCAGCATGCATGTGGTCTTCGCACACTCCTACAGCTGAAAATGTTGTGGTATGTGTCCCACGTATCCACAGCAAAATGTACGGCTCGGTCTCTTCTCGCAATAAACCTGAACTCCGTTGTTCAGCCGAACTAACGAGGCTGCTAGATTTGCTCACAATGTTGAGGGAAATTTGGTGTGGTTGTTGGTTACGACACCTGCGCTGTTGTATGGGCCACGCAACCTACGGCACGCGTGTCCTGATATCTGTCTTTGAATGCGGTGACCTGCGTGCTGCATCCGACGCCACTAGAGTCAGCCATCTGCAGCGGGCTACCGCCGTCTATTTAGAAAATAATACCTCCGCTGCTTACTTCATCTTGTGTGTTTCTGAGCCAGATGCTGGATATACCGACATTACAACCAAACAATCGTTAATTTCCCTGGAGTCAACGAACATGAGCGGATCTCTTACATGATCCGCGTTGCAACTCAAATTGTGTACGTTTTTTCATACTAACGTACAACACTAATAACATTACCTCCGATAATTAAATCCAGGCTTTAAAGCAACATTATTGCCGGATAATTCTGCCGGATTTCACTCTTTTCGGCCGGATGTCCGTTACCTTCTGCTTTCTTTGTTTTTGCAATTTTAAACTCTGGTGGATTTGTGAGGACTATGGTTAACTGCTCCTCAGATCTCTGCAGGGTAAATCCAGACAGCTAGCTAGACTATCTGTCCGATCTGAATATTCTGTTGCAAGACTACAACCTTACACGTTACACCCAGACAAGTTCCTTCCCGAGGCTATTTTGCAGCGGCACCGTTGCTCCGTCCGGCGCTTAGCACAGCCCAAGGTGATTGTGATTGGTTTAAAGAAATGCCAATAAACCAGATCACGTTTTTCTCCCATCCCGGGAATGCTGTGTGGACCTTCCTCCGCAGCGGTGTGGAGGAAGGTCTGGCAAAGCGAGACTACAACGAGTTCTCTCTGCACAAACCAAGACACGACAGTCCGCTCACTGATAGCGGTACTTTATATTCTCAAATCTGCTCACACACACACACACACACACACACACACACACACACACTCAAAAAATACATATATAGCTTCACCGAATATCTACTGCTTTGGCAGCTACCAATGCAAGTACTTCAAGTATTTCAAGTAGAGTGAGACCCCATCTTTCCCTCTCCACCTCTCAGTTGCATGTGTAGAACAGCCAATAGGAATGCTCTCTCTCTGAAATGACCTTTGATTGGCCAAAGCCCATCGCGGGCTAGATTTTCTAAAGCCTGAAAACAAGAGGAGGTACAGAAGTCTGGTTTTCTCTCAGACCACTTGAATTACAAAATGCTGAACGGTCATTATTGAATGTTTGTCTAATGACGCGAAAAAACATATACTGCCTCACCCCAGCTTTGAGGCACATTTAGTAAATCAGTAGTGAACTGAATTATTTAGTAATGTCCAAAAAAAGAGAAATAACTCTGGGAAAGGTCTTGTTTCCGTTTTGTTTTTACAAAAGTGAAACATAAGGTTCAGCTCACCTCCCCACCCAAGCTATTTTAGTACAGTCCCCTAAAATAGATTGCAAAAAAAGTCTCGCCCACTCCTCCTTCACCCTGTCTCCTCCTTTTCTATTCCATTCCTCTTTTCTCTCGTCACAGGTTCCTGCCCCACACCTCTTCCTCTCTCGTCTTACTTCCCCTTCCTCCCTCGCCTCCCCTCCTTCTCCCACTGATGTCAGGTACATTCCAGCAAACATGTTGTGCTGGGCTCCCACCTGCCTGCACCGCTAAGTTCATCTGTCAGCCGACTCTTGTTAAACAAGCCTTCAGCATCCAGCAGCTAGCCTCCGGGACAGACTGGCTGTTGAGTGTGTGGCCAAAGCCTAGAATTAATTTCCTGTCTCTCTGTGTGTGTGTGTGTGTGTGTGTGTGTGTGTGTGTGTGTAGTAGAAAAGGGGAACTGTCATGCTAATCATATTGATCAAGATGAAGAGCAGGTGAGAGTCCTATGTTGGATTTTAAAGCTGCCGTGGGCAAGATTTTAATACAAAAAATCCAATTGTCCTTAGGACGAAATGTTGCTGCAAGAGGGAGTAGCATCCCATCTCTGAGATTCCCTCTCCTCGAATTACACTCCAAATCCGTATGGTCACTAAGACAAAATCTGCTCCACGAAGGATGATTTTGATGAGATTTTGATGATATTTGAACGTACTTGTGGGAGCAGCGCTGTTAAGAGAGACGCCGCAGGGTGGGAGAGAGCGAATTTGAAATCACTTCCGTAATGTTAGCTGTGAAACTCCAGTAAGTAGACAAGGCAGCGGAAGTGATTATTTTCTCTAAAGATGATGACGTGTCATTAATAAATTAGTCACGACAAAAGATTTTTCCATGAATCCTCTAAGTTAGCGATTATAACATTAGCTTGTTTGGTAGCTTGTTTGGTAGCTTGTTGGATAGTTGGTTAGCTAGCTTGCTAATTCCACCCAACATGCTTTCACTGGTTACAGAAACTAAGCTGACTGGCTAGCTAGTTAGTTAGCTTGCTAGCTTGCTAGGGGGCTCAGTTCTCAGTTCAGCATCACCTGTGTTAGAGAAAAGAATCACTTCATCAGATTTTTAAAGTGAATAAAATAGTTTGCCAGCCTACTTACTGGAGTTTCACAGCAACACATATTCTCTACAACTGTACTATTTTGTATGTATTATCTGTGTCCCCTTCAAAAATTGCTCTTATTGCCCCCCAACTGTTAGATGAAATTTACGCCCATGCTTCGGCCACTCGAACTGCCTCCTAAACACCTGCCGGAAAAATAGCCAGAGCCACAACAGAGTGGGAGGGGTCATTACATCCACCCATCTGTTAACCTCTGCTTCAGCTGTTTGTGCTTGTTGGCTGCCGATGGCCTATAAGCACTTGACAAGGAGGAGGGGGTGGGCTTGTAATCGGTCATAGTTCTCAGACCTTGCCACGTGCTTGTGAGGCTGTTCCCTACTGGAATTGTAGCTCCACTTTCTTCCCTTACTCCCCTTTTGCCTCCTTTACTGCTCTTCTCACATTGTAGTCCGCAGCTTTATAATTCTGACTGCAGTCCTATTTGTGGGCAGCGGTGCGTGTGTTTATGGCATCCCAGATGGTTCCTGTAATGCATGGTTTCTGGTTGTGGAATGATGTAACTGTAGTTTTGGGTACAGTTGCTTCTGTACAAATTAAATCTACCACAGACTCAGTGAATCCATTGATATAATTTGTGACGTCTGATTGGCTTGCCCATTTCCTGACCACACGTGTCTATTCTGCGATCTCAGCAAGCTGGCCGCATGGTTCGCCCTTCCCGAACCCCGGTAGTATAGCCGTTTTGGAATGGCGTATAGCAGTGATCTTGAGTGTGTAGTCCCCTAGTCACAAGGCAATCTCAATACCGTCCTGTACAAAATCCCACAAGGGTTTGACCTAAACTGTACAGTGCATGCAATGTTTTACAGCAGATGGCTATAAAGATGTCCATTCATTTGCAACTATCTGAATTCCGCTGTTTGGACACCAAGGTTCTGTGTTGACATTTCATTAATCCAACCACCTGCCAGCCTGAGCACTCTGCACCATGTTAAACAGGTTGGCATTCAGCCGCTGGAACACGCGCACACACGCACACACACACACACACACACACACACACACACACACACACACACACACACACACACACACACACACACACAGAGGAAGGTGTACAAGAAGAGAGAGAAAAATGGTTAGAAAAGTCTAGCGACAGATACAAATTGTAAAGCGGCATCTTCTATCTGCGGTCCAGTTTCATATAGGATCAATTGTATTCAAACTGAAAGAGATTAATGGAGGTGAAGCTGACAATACATTGCGAGGCCAGTGCTTCACCGGTGTACCAGGGTATGTGAGAGAGGTTATCTGGCTTTCTGAACGCTCGTGTGCACGTGCTCTCGCGGCTGACCTTGCCTACTGGGAGTCTCTAGACCACCTAGATGAGGACATTAACTGTGTCTGACTTTGCCTTGGACTCCTAATGGATTCCCCCCTCCACAACCAAATAACACAACTTCTTCTTCTTCAAAAAAAAAGACAGCAAATCACAAAATCCCTCCAGGTGAGAAGCAATCCTCTGCTGACAAGGATACAGCAGAGCAAAGGAGAATACTGGGAGGAGGGTGAGGGATGAGCAGAGGGACATCGGTGAAAATGGTGTATTCGGAAACAAGGTAGAGGAAGGCAGACATGTTTGTGGCGAAAAAAAAAAAGGGGAAGGCAGCCAGTGCTGTGCCCATTCAGGCTGAGCTTTTCTATTATCTACCCTCCCAGCAGGGGAAATATCCACACTCTAAGAAATAAATCCATAAAACAACGCAGTACAACGCTTTTCAAATGACTGTACTGTGTATTATTCAAATACACTATAATAGAGTGCTGTATATAAACATTTGCTTACTGTACAGTAGTTTAAATTACAATTAGGCTATAGCTTAAAACAGTATTGTGCTGTTAGCATTATAGTGCATTTCTGCTGTAGAATATCAATGCCGAACTGGTAGCAGAGTTTGAAAACAAACCTATTCATAAAATATGTATCATGGGAGTCAAGTCAAATTAATAGAATTACCATAGTTTAAAATGTTGTCATGTATACAAAAACCCAATATGAACACTGTAGGCGGACTACTTGATTGCTATAAACTAAATATTCATACAGCATTTGTATAGGAATGATTCTGCCCCTATCTTTTTGATCCATGTAAGCGGTAGATTGCTGAAACAGTCATCACTGTAAGGGGTTTCCACTGTATGTGTACACAAAGTTGGTCAATAAAGATAAAGCGGATTCTATGAACCTTGTATTTTTTGTGTGCATTGTGTTGCCAGGTGCTGTATTTTTTTCATATTCCTGCGGGTGACTGTCCAAGCACAGTTGCAGGGAAAAATTCAGAACAACAACAATCAGTAGGTTTTGTTTACACATGTTATGCCTTCTAGACCCAGGGATGGGTATTTCCTTCTGGCAGAAATAATGAAAGTAAATGTTTTGTTGCTGCTTTACTAGAAATAAACTGCATATGAGGATTATCTACTAAAAGCTACAGATAATAAATCATAAAGCTCCAATTTGGGGCCATTTATTTGCATTTTGTGCCAATGTTTAGAGATACAGGGAGAGTTAGTTAGAAAGAGGTTATGAGTAGGTGCACTTAGGGCTGGGTATCGTTAAAAAAATTTCGATACCAGTACCAATACTAATACTGTAACTTTGATACCGGTTCCTGAACAATGCTTATTTTTATACCAATTTTATGAAATCCATTTCAACAAAAACATATTACAACATTACGGCACAAATCTTTTTATTTATTTTTCAGATCCTACTACGTGAGCCCCGTAATGTAGAGTTAAGACGTGTAACATTAGACAGCCAATCACAAGCATTATTAGATCTCGGTAGAAGCACACTGCACGCTTATTGGCTCACTGACGCTGATGAGATTTACTCCTTAGGTATTGAAATTTAGTATTGAACGACGAGGTATTTTTCGATGGGGGCCTAAAAAGTAGGACTGCACAATATATCGTTTTTTTTTATCGTCATCGCAATATCAACTGCCGCAATATACACTCGCGAAAGGCAGCGACATATCTCAATAGACACTCAGAGATTTTTGTGTTAGTTGAAAGAAAATATCAGTAGAAAATTACAGTTAAAAAAGATACTGTCATTCCTTTTTAGTGGTGCTGTTTTTTATTCAATTCAATGTGAAATTTATTCAATAAAATAATGTTGGAAAATGTTTACTTTCGTTTGTTTTAAATTCAACAAGCAATTCGATGTATTTTAGCAGAATACTGAAAGCAGCAGAACTGAGTACACTTTAATATCTGTTTATTTATTGCAAGAAATATCATTATCGCGATATTCAACAACCATATCGCATATTTTCCTCATATGGCGCACCCCTACTATAAAGTATTGAATTTGGTACCCTGCCCCAGGTGCACTAATGCTCCCCAGATAAGACCAGAAAAGCACACATGTGACTATACAGCATACAACATTAACAATCACCCTGTTGTATTCAAGTGTCCCAGTAAGCCATGACAGCTTGCCAGCATTCACAATACCAGGACCCAGAAACTGAGCAGCAAAATGGAATTCAGTCATAATTTCTTTTTAATATTTACACCTGTACTATTCCTACTGTCACGTGTCAAAATGTCTTCTGTCAAAAAAAGGCGTATTATTTTTTTGCCAAGTGATCATACTCATCATATTCGAGGTCAAGTTACCCTAGGCCAGAGATCTTCAACAGGGGGTCTAGGTGGGACCTAGGGGGTCCTCAGAGTCATTGCAGGGGGGCCTCCAAATTATTGTCAATTTTTGAGTCTTTTAAAAAAAAATGTAAATGCCTTAACATAACTCCAACATATTATTAGCAAATTTAAATTCCCACTGATGATAGGCTTACTGGCCTATAGGTAAGGTAGTCACTAAGATATCAGCCCACAGATACAGTTAATCCTAGATTCACTGTGCCACATGTGTAACATTAAAATATGATTTATAAAATCATGCTAACAATTAATATTTTAATAGTTTATGCAAAAAGGGTATGTAAGAAGGCTTTAGGTTGCCCTAACAGTTACTGTAGGCCCAGTTTAATATGCAACTTAATTTGATACAATATGTAGTAGGGGGTCCCTGCTACATCTCACTTTCAGTTAAGTGGTCCTTGGCTTAAAAAACGTTGAAGACCCCTGCCCTAGGCATGCTTAGCATACCTACTCAAGTCAGGGGAGAGTTAGTTTCGCATTGCCAGACCTTCCTCCACAGCACTGCGGAGGAGGGTCTGGCTAGTCCACACAGCATTCCGGGATGGGAGAGAAACATGCTCTGGTTTATGGGCATTTCTTTAAACCAATCACAATAGTCTTGGGCTGTGATAAGCTAAAAGCAGTTAACCATTGATAGTCCTCATGAATCAAATGGACTTTAGAATGCCAACACAAAGAAAACAGAAGGTGAGGGACATCCGGTGGAATTTCCGGCGGCACCGGAGCAATCCCAGAAATGAAACGCTGTCGCTGTGACATTGGTACAGCACCAAATTTCCTCAGAAAATTCCACAAACTGCAGATTGCATTCTGAGAGTGAAGGAGTTATATTATTTATCGTAATATATTATGCCAGAAGCATCAATTGGAAACACAAAAATTGCTTAAATATAAATGAAATTATGCAAAACTTAAAAATAAATGGAATCACTTTAAGGCTGTCTCATTGTAAAGCTGTCTTTGAATACAGGACACACACACACACACACAACTTAAAAATAAATGGATTCACTTTAAGGCTGTCTCATTGTAAAGCTGTCTTTGTATACAGGAAACACACACAAACACTGACACACCGACACACCAACACAAACCGACACACACACACACACACACACACACACACACACACACACACACACACACACACACACACACACAGTGTAGCTTGTGTACTGAAACCTTGTTCCTTTCTTTAGCTAATTCCATTCACATTGAGCGGAATATGCTTTGAAAAGCACTCTTACTGAAGACACTTTGATATTCTCTGTATACTGACTCGACAAGGCCTTTTATATTCTCTCGTGTCTTTAATGGACACATTGTCATCTCTGGGAAAACTTTTGTGTGGGACAGACAGACAGAGACGGAGGGGGTTGTTTCATACAGAGCCTCTTTTCTAAATTCTTTCTGCTCCGAAATTGTCAAGTTCTCCGCTGCGTTGCAAATCATTTGGACAAAGTGACACTCAAAGGCCATTATTGATAACAGTAGGAAAATATATCAATTTCATCTTTAATTATAGATGTGTAATGCTTCCTTATCCTTACATGTCCCCACTGTGTGTGGATTGAAAACTGCAGTGTGTCAAACTGTGAAACTGTACAGAATATCATTCAATTTGAGGAGAGTAGAAGTGAAAAGCAGTCCCCTGATAAGGCAGAGCAGTAAGTATGACATGTACAAATCCAGTTTCCTATGGAAGGAGCAACAGGAATAAAATAATTCTGAAATATACTGTAGATTACAAGTTATAGATACACCCTGATCCAGGACTTTGTAAACTACATATCATGGTGCTGGATGGCTATCTCTATATTTCAGTCACTGATCTGCTCATGAATGTATTGTGGGAAGAATGTTAAAAATACAAACTTAACCCTTGTGTTGTCTACAATGAACTTGTTTGCGCTTTTTTTTGTCGCTTTTTCTGACGTTTTTGTCGCTTTTTTCAATGCTTTTGTCAATGCTTTTGTCAATGCTATTGTCACTTATTTCAACTTTGTTTTAAAATTCACGGTCAACAAACCTTATTTAGATGACATTGTACCTCATTTTTGAGTAAAAAAAAAAATTGAATTATTTTGACTAATAGTTAAGTTCAGAGGATGTTAAGCGGATCACAGACTGGTATCATGTCAAAGTTAAGTCAGGTCTTGAAACCATTTAAAAAAAAACTTCAAATGCTATACAATTGAATAAAAAACCCAAATTTCAGTTAGTAAGTAATCATGAATTATACCTGCGAAGAATGTTGTATGGCAGGGGTGGCGAACCTGTGGCTCTTGAGCCGTATGCAGCTCTTTGCCTGCTCTTGAGGCTCTTACTGTGTACTGTGTTATTGGTGGATTTTTTTTTACTTTTTGAAACATTTCAGATAAGTAAAAAAAAAAGCATTTGAATGCATCTGCCAATACATTTGCCAATTATTTTAAAATAAAACATAATGCAGCAGAGTGTTTTTATGGACAGATTCTGCAACCTGAGGAAAAACAGCTTCCTGATTAACCCTTTTACTGCTGAATCAGATTGTGTGAAAGCCCCTCTAGTGACAAATGAGTGAAAGAGTCGCTTCGAGTGGCCACAACTGAGTACAACCAGACCTAAAAAGGAGTGTGGATAACAAAGACTGTCAGGTTTCACACATAGTCAATCTAAGAACGAGAAAAATAACTATGAAAACTGCTATGTATTATGAATGTCATTAGATCTGGAAGTCACTGTTGCTGTTGTAATGTGGACCTGCATGTGTTGTGTGGCTTTTTGCTATGGTGCGTGTTCTTTTGTGGCTCTTTATGCTGAACTGGTTGGCCACCCCTGTTGTATGGGTTCCATACAACAAACATCCGTGTATCTGTTATTTTTGGGCAATTTTGGTTGAAAGAAACCCATATTTCTGATATAAAAACATTTTAAAAACAGGTCAAAGGTGTCCATTGCTGCCAGTGGTGGCTGGAATATTTGAGTTTTTATTAACTGGGGAACAGAGGAAATTAGAAAAAAAGGCCTGGTTCTCTGTGCCACTGAAATAAAATAAAGGCTCCGGCCGGGCCAGTATTTGAGAAGTAACACACTGATGAGCAGCACTCCAGTCGGTGAGCAAGAAAGCAGTCCGCAACATCTTTAATTACCTCCGCCAAGGAGGTTACAGTATGATTTTGGTTGGGTTGGTTTGTCTGTCAGCAGGATTGTGATAAAACTGTCCCAATTTCTATAAAACTTTGTGGAAGGGCAACACATTCTCATAAACGGGTCCATATGATATCGTACGAAAATGTATGCACACCAAAACGTATGATATCATACAAAACTAAGAGACCGCCGGCTGGCCTCATGACGCCGGCTACAGTGGCTGGCTATGAGCTTTGTAGTCTATATACATGATGTTCCATTTCTGGGATTGCACCAGTGCCGCTGGAAATTCCGCCGGATGCATGTATTTTCGCTGATGTCTGTTTCCTTCCCCTTTCTTTGTGTTGGAATTCTAACCTCCGGTTGATTTCTGAGGACTATGGTTAACTGCTCCTTAGATCTCTGCAGGGTAAATCCAGACATCTAGCTCAGACTATCTGTCCAAATCGGAGTTTTCTCTCGCACAACTATTTTACAGCGGCTCCTTGCAGAGCTTAGCGTCGCCCATGACAATTGTGATTGGTTTAAAGAAATGCCAATAAACCAGAGCACGTTTTTTTCCCATCTTGGAATGCTGTGTGGACTAGACAGACCCTCCTCCGCTCCGCAGTGTGTGCATGTTCTGGCAAAGCGAGACTACGAGCTCCATGACGAGTGGTAGTTGCTAGTTAGTGGATGTGTTTAGCTGCTACAGAGCTCTGCTTCGCCGGCTACGGTACTCCGCATGGTGCTCCGTCATATCAGTGGTAGTTGGTGGTGCAATTAACCCGAGAATAGGTGACTTTGAGCTGGGTACAGAGCACCGCGAGCTGCTGGTCATTGTCGGTCCTTTCATAGGACATTACGTTTAAGTTTAGGCAACTAAAAGTGAACGTTATGCGGCGACAAAGGTTAAGTTTAGGCACCGAAATGAGTTTAGGAAAAAGATCGTGGTTTGGATAAAAAACATTCCTAAGGATAACACATTTCCGGGGTGAAAGTCTTTTGTTTTCCCCTGGAAGCAAACTCACTTCCCCGGCTTGAAAGTCCTGTGTTTTATGACCCACCCATCCACCCCGGCCATGTCCCTACGCGGCCCGCCGCATTCTTATACAGCAGCAGCAGACGTGGTGCATACAGCAAAACAACGTAGAATGCAAGGCTCGACAGTAACGGTTGCCCAGTTGCCCTTGGCAACCAGATTGAGTCTTTTTCACTTTGTAAAACTATTCCATGCACAAAAAAGATATGTAACACAATAAAGGAAAGGAAAAAAGCCAAAAAGCATAATATGAGCACAGCAGCGGTTCCTGATAATTATCGAGCTATACAAAAGGACCCTTCAGTGCACCTGCTCTTTCACCAAAAATAATGGCGCAGGTGGAGGATGTCGTTTGAACGTCCCCTTAAAGACCTGGCTGCACTGCTGAAAGCAGTTCACAGGAATTCACCGGGCTGCATCATCAAACACTATCTGAAAGGTTCATTACAGCTGTCCTAAAACAGTTAATGGACTCCGACAACAAAGTAAAAACCACAGTGCCGTCCTTGGCTTTTGGCATCATTAGCTTGATTACAGCACTCCAAGTGCAAGGTGATCCACAGCTACCTCTGTTTAAACTTTTCTCGGGCAGCAGCAGGAGCGATTCCAGGATTTTTGTTAGTGGGGTGGGTGGCAAAGGGGAGGACCATCAGTAGGCGGGGGTGGGGTGGGGGCAAGGTTGGGTAACGAACCCTGTACTTTTACCGGTACCGACCGAATCACGTCGGTATTACAGAGTATTGGTTCTCGTAACATCAAATGTTGCCAAAATTCAGTAATTTGCTTGTTTGTTTGCCAACTTTGACATCTCCTCGCATGATGCTCGGAGAGCTCACAGGCCGGCCAGACGTTAATATCATTCCCCGTTATTATTATTGTTAGCTGCCGCTTATTCTGGATGTGAATTAGCCTGTGAGGCATTCAGGTTTATTCAGAAATAACCTCTCTCAGCTAAAGGCTGGAGGTAGGACGAGACACGACAACGTCCCGTCTGATATTTACTGGGTTTGTTTGTGATATCACCGCTGCTAATGCTGCTAACGCTGCTAACGCTGCTAACGCTGCTAACGCTGGGCAGGTCAGTTAGCTCCCGTTAGCTAGCTGCTGCCCCTGGATGCAGCCAGGCGGCCAGTGTGGCTCCCTGTTAGCCCAGCAGAGCCGCGGAGAGGACCAGACTGAGCCCCGGGAGTCAGTGAGGCTGTGGCGGGGGCACACTCCTCAGTCAGCCCATTTGTTTCAGCGAGCAAAATGGCTGAATTTATTGTGCCGACCTTGAAAGTAATAGCGAGCTGACATATTATTTACAGCAAGCTAACTGTTCTGTTAAACTGAAAAGTTGTACGTTTTTTTTAACTGTAATAAAATGTTGTTACAACCAGGCGTTACAGTTTCAGTAAGAGTAAGGTACCGAAAAAAAGTACCGTTGAATAGCGAGACCGAACACCAGGCACCGGTACCGGTAACGATATAATTCCAGTGCTGGTTCCATGATATCAGAATTTTGGATAATAAGGAAACTTATTATATATACATTAATTGGTCATGTGAAAAGAGCTGGGAAAATTGGCAGAACATGCAGCCAAGTGACAGAACTCTGATCTAATGGAAATCACAATTGTCAGATTCACAGAACTCTTAGGGGGGGGAGCGCACTAGGCGGGGATAATCATATGCCACCCTGTGCCCCCCTTCGAGCCCCGCCCCTGGGCAGTGGGTAAAATGTGTTTAAAGTGAAGCCAGAAGCAGTCTGTACCTGTCTTGGGGTCCACAGAGAAGTAGGGCTGTCCCTCCAGGATGCTGTAAACTATCTTGGCGCTGTTTCCGTAAGTCGGATCATCTGCATCTGAAGCGGTCACTTGCAAAACTGACGTTCCTGCAGAGGGAAGGGAACCAATAATAAGTGACCAGATTGTCGAATAGTTGAAAGAACTGACCACCACAAAGACATAAAGAGAGGAAGTGTTCGTGAATGCTGACCAGTTCTAAATGGACACATTTTTTATAGTTTTATAAACATAATTGATTTGAGAGAAAATTCTGTACCTTGGAACTTGTAGTTTAAAAAAAACAATCTCATGGCAAAAATGTCTTATTATTGTGGCCAGTTTGATCTATGGATCATAATCACTTTCACAGTTCCATACTTAGGAAATTTGCTGAGAAATCTCCATAACAATCAAGCAAAATCCATCTGCTGATAAAGATCATGGTATGCGGTTTAAAGCCATGGAAAAAGCTAGTAAGTCCACCTTGAGTTAAGATTATTTTGTTGAAAAACAAGTATATTGTTTGTACTTAATCTTAGCCTCTATTGTCGTTCCTTGTCACGGCATTATAGCTTTCATTAAATCAACAGCATTAAACGTGGCTCTGGTCCTACCATCTACTCTGTAGCTCTTGCTACACACATTCGATCACAAGCAAGCCCAAACACTAAACTTAATGTTACTGTCACTGCCGGTGCGCTAGCCTCTAATTAGAATCTGCAATGGAAACCAAGCCACAACAGTATGAACATATCTTGTTTCTATGTAAATGTGACACTGTAAATGTCTACTACGGGCTGCAGTAAAACACAGTGTGTGTTGTCAGCAGTGCTCGTGTAAAGAGCCACAGCCCATTAGCCTGGCCATGTAGCAGCCGACAGGAAAAGCCAAAGCTTTTATCCATCTCATTCATCTTCCTATACCTGCGGTGCGTTTGTTCTCATGGCAAAGGCAGCGCCAAATGTTCAGGTAATGTTCAAATAACATCCATGGAGTGTTTTAAACCCTCCCAAACTAAAGCATTATCTTTGTAAATAACCAACAATTTAATTATCATGTTTTTTGTTTTGTTTGTGGAACATAATCATGAGATACCCCATATCTGTACTAACACTATACTACTGTAAGCATTCACACACACACACACACACACACACACACACACACACACATACACACACACACACACACACACACACACACCCATGTCCATATATAGACAACTAATGGACAGTGCCTATGTTTCACAATGCTCATACATGATCCTTTGAGCAGAACTAGGTCTATGTATTAGGGATCGACCGATACTGGCTTTTCAAGGCCGATAATGATATTGATTATTAGTAGTTTATGAAACTGATAGCTGATATTGGAACCGATATTCATTGACAGTGAAAATGAATATCGTTAAGCCAAAATTAAGATTTTGGAATGTTACATAATCCAACGCAAAACTTTTTTTTAAATGCTTTAAGCAATTATTTAATAAATTACAATCTTTCAACATACTGCAATATTTGGTATCAATCCGATACCAAAAAAGAGAGTCAGATCGTGTTGTGAGAACATTAAATCAGACTCAGTGGTGTGTGGAACCGAAGCAGAGGGACAGACACAGAGCTTTAGTGAAGCCAAAGTAGCGCACTTTTTAATTAACTAACTTTATCGGTTATCGGTCAAATAAAACGCCGATACAGATAATCTGCAAACTGCCAAAAACCCTAACCCGATAATCGGTCTATCCCTAGTTAGATCCTTAACTCTTACTTCCAAGTGTACTTTATATTATAAAAGCACCCCGTCAGTAATAAAATGTTACATATTACAGTACATTATTGTATTTCTATTACTGATGCCTTACAGCCAAGGTCGGTAACAATTTCCAATGTACACTTTTTTTAAGTATTGTTTGAAATGGACTTTACGCCCCTACAGCAATAAATAAGTCATGGGCTCTGAAAAGATCTGTCATCTGTAGCTGCTGCACTCCTGTAAAAACGCCCACCAATCACTGCCTTGCGGTCCGTTTGGAAAGAACCAATTAAATGCTTTCCCCTAACCTACAAATTAATCCCTGCCCTAACCCCCCAGGTACCTTGTGAAAACCCACCTGTTCACCACGGCCTACGGACTCAGCTAAATCGGGTTTTCCCCGACAACGTAAAGTAATCCCTTAAAAAGGACAGTGGTGTGCGATATTGACTGCAATATTTGGTATAGATCCGATACCAAGTAAATACAGGGCCAAAATTGTCGATACCGATACGATACCGATACTTTTTAATAATTAAGGAGGATGAATTTTCATGAACTTTAGCCTAAGTGTTTTTGTGATTTTACATGTGAATTATTAATAAGTTAAAAGCAAGGACAGAATTTCCATATGCTTGTATAAATTGGTTATGTTACCACTGCATGTTTCAGCCTTTTAACAAATTATACAGCTTGTCGTGGTTTCATTTTCGGCCTGAAAATACAGCCACACGGCACTTCTCTTCCTCTCTGCCATTCTTCTGCTCCGTCTCTGTGCTACTTGTGTGTGTGTGTGTGTGTGTGTGTGTGTGTGTGTGTGTGTGTGTGTGGTGCTGGCCACTGCCCTGCCTGGCGCCGCTGAGTCACGTGACAGTACAACATCAACTCACAAGAGGGGGGGGGGCCTGCTCCGCGCTGTGACAGGACTTGACCACTTTAACACAGCAGCACTTACACAGACCCAGACAGCCAGTTCGCCTCTTTGATGATCCGCAGCGCTGCACACTGGAGAGAAACTGAAACGTTTTGATCTTATTACACTGGTAATTTGATCAATATCAATACCAACGTTGGTATTAATATTATCAATATTTGGATCGATCCGCCCGCCACTATTAAAAGGCTATTTCTGAACACAGAAGCACTATTAGATGTAGGAATATGAATTACCCAGTAGGGACACATTTTGTTGAACCAACATTTTCTTTCGGCTATATTGGGATTGAACAGGCGACCTTCCCCCCAAGAGGAGGTAATTCAGATGTATTACTTTCTGATTGGATCCATTGGTTAACTGGGGGTCGCTCAGTGCGTAGGGAGTTGGGTTACGAACCGGAGGGTCGCTGGTTCAAGTCCCTGTACGGAGCGTCGACTGGTAGCTAGAGAGATGCCAGTTCACCTCCTGGGCACTGCCAAGGTGCTCTTGAGCAAGGCACCGAACCCCCAACCTGTTCGGGCGCTCCTCCAAGGAGCAGCCCCTTCACTCTGACATCTCTCCATTGGTGTGTTTAGCATGTATAGGTCCAGAGAATGTTTGTAATTCAGGCCTGTGTTCAGTGTGTTTGCAACTGTACTAACTAATTTTGAATTTCCCCTCATGGGATAGATAAAGGCATTCTTCTTCTTCTTCTTCTTCTTCTTCTTAAAACCCTGTCACCCAGTGTGGATTAAATATTGACTATGATTTAAAGGTCCAATATGTAATATTTGTACTGTAATAAATCCAAAAATGACACCAATGACTCATCAGATATTAAGGAAACATGTTAAACTGAAATACTATCTTTTCTGTCAGTATTTTTTCTTTTTGAAATTTACATTCCGTGACGGAATTTATGTTTATGTTTTGATCTGTGTGTTGTTATCAACGGCCCAGTTTGACAGGCAGGCCGGGTTGCCAGATATACCTGTAAAAATGTAAACCCGCGCTACAGCTGTAACGGTAGTACAGCCATGAAAGCAGCAAACAAACGAACAGGATCAACGGAGATAGATTCTACCTGACGTAAAAAAAAAAAAGGAAACAGCATGTTTCTAACAGTTGCGTGACCAGAGACGTAACAACCCCCTGGTAAATATTGGAGATGTATTTGAAAGATGGAGACAGCTTAGATCCCAAAAGGACGCAGAGTTGGCTTATTTCCTCCTGAACAGGTAAGCATTAGCTTCACGCTAATTTATCACAGCTACTAGGGATGGGCATTTTTTGTCATTTCAACATTTGTGTACTCACATTGAATTATATAGCTAGAGTAACCGAGATGGTTACTCGCAAAAACAATTGAGACATAGCCAGTAAAGTGATCCCGACTGGTCCTGGCTAACGCCGCCATGCTAACCCTGCTAAATGCTAACGTTACCGGGAGGACCAGGCAAGCAGCCCATGGCTGTTTACAACGTGTAGTTCATCGGCTGGAGCCGACAACGGTGAGTTATTTTAAGCCACGAGAGGGGGGCTGTAAATCGGAAAGAGGGGACTGTGAGTTTGCAGTGTGTTTAGCGATCGTTGCCGTAATTCTAAGCCAATGAAGTGTGTTCAGTCGGCAAGGTAGTGGTATTTTTAGCGTTTCGTATTGTAATTCCAAGCCGAGGAAGTGTGCCTGACTGGCGTGTGGAGAGGACAGTGAGGTTGTTGTGTTTTTAGCGGTTCATACTGTAATTTTAAGCCGGGAAAAGACTCTCCAGTATTTTGAATTGGTAGTGCACTAACTATTTTAACCGCTAGCTGCCAGTATTACATACAATATTACATATTGCACCTTTAATTTATGTTTTTTATAATGCACCACACAATATCCAATAAATGATTATTTATTGGATATTCAGTCGGTTGTTGATGATGTTCATTTAGAACGGATGGTTTAACCATTGCTATATATCTCTTAGAATTCTTTCAATATAAATGCATTTTTAAACATTTCAATATTGTATATGAAATTGAAATCTTTGCGCATAGTGTTAAACATAGGCTGTGGTAATATAGATTGATTTTTTTTACCCCAGTGATGCTTACTCGTGATTACCTAATTAACATCATACAGTATGTGTAACTAGTTTATTGTTACACATACTTATACACTACCTGTGGTTGTGTCTGTCTTTAAAATGGTTGCCTTAAAGAAGGCCTGAGGGCCGAAACGTCGTCAGAATAAATAGAGCTAGCATATGATGCCAGAGGGTGCAACACTTTTTTTCTTATTTTCAATCCCTTAAAAAGCACCATAAAAATCCAAATTATTGTAATTAGTTGAGTCAATTCCTGGGATTTGATACTGTGCGTGCCGATTCATTATCATGGCTTACAAGAACACTTAACTGGGCCACTGTTAATTATCAGTTACACCACGTGTGTCAAACTCAAGGCCCGGGGGCCAAATCTGGGCCCTTTACAAATTTTGATCCAGCCTGCATAACAATTTAGGTTTACGATATATTTTGGCTATACAGGAAACTGTTTTCAAACTATAATTAGGCGACATTCAAAGCAGAATTTGGCAGATTTACCGACTTTGGGAAAAGATAATACAGTCAAGATATTTGACTTTTTCTCTTAAATAAAATCATGTCAATAAACAATACATGTCATTTAAAATTTAAAAGAGTTTGACCCCCCTGAGTTACACCTTTGTTTTCCCACTAACTCACTGTCTGTTATCAGAAAAACTCCTGGCTTACCAACATCAGATATCTCAGGCACAGATGCTAAAAACGGTCCATCAGGGAATGTTGGAGCATTGTCATTAACATCCTGGACCTTGATGATGAACTCTGACTCTGCCTCCAGGGAGCGGTTGGTCTGCCGGTCAATGGCCCTTGCATGTAGGACGTACTGGGACTTCCTCTCACGGTCCAGGCTCTTGGCTGCGTGGATGTCGCCCGTTGTTTCGTCAATTAGGAAGATGGACCCGGCCCCCTCGCCGGACAGGATGTAGCTCACAGAACCATCGCCCTTGTCAGAGTTGGAGTGGAGCTGGAGATGTAAGAGGGAGAAAATGAGTGAGGGAGGGAGCAGTAAAGTGTCCGACAAGTACGTGATTCAGAGTAATAGCCGAGTGTCAGGATGAGTGGTCAGCTAATGGAGAGGAGCAGGCTCAGAGAGAGGCGCAGCTATCCAATCAGAAAAGGAGACGTTGAAGTTACTAAGATGATGAGAGAGAGAATGATAAGTACCAGCGAAAGTAAAAGTGATACACCCTGATAAAGAGTATTTTAGTGTCATTGTAAGGTGTAAGTCAGACTATGTGTGGCTAGCTGTGTGTGCTGTAGACTTCATTCCATGAAATGCTACCAGGTTAATAGCATAAACGTTGAGTCTTATCTCAAGATTATCCTTGAAGGTAGTCTCGCATTGCCAGACCTTCCTCCACAGCGCTGCTGAGGAGGGTCTGGCGAGTCCACACAGCATTCCGGGATGGGAGATACACGTGCTCTGGTTTATTGGCATTTCTTTAAACCAATCACAGTTGTTACAGGCGGTGTTAAGCGCCAGACGGAGCAACGGTGCCAATGCAAAATAGCCTCGGGAAGGAACTTGTTTTGATGGAACGTGGGTATGTTGTGGCGTGCAACAGAAAACTCAGATTCCACACACAGTGTGTAGCTAGCTGTCTGGATTTGCTGCAGAGATCTGAAGAGCAGTTAACCACAGTCCTCATAAATCCACCAGAGCTAGAATTCCAACATCTGGCTGAATTTCTGGCGGCATATTACTGCCCGATATCAGCTCGATAAGCCCAGCGAAGTCCGCTCCCCAACATGAAAGCCCTGTGTTTTTATGACCCATCAACCCACCCCAATCTCCTGCCTTTGTTGCCCACAGTGTTCTTATACAGCAGCAGTCATTGGGGTGCAAACAGCAAAAAAAACAAAACAAATGAAAATGCTTTACTTTCCGTCACTATATGTTAGGGGTGCATGATATATCGACTCAATATCGTTATCGCGATATCACGTTGCGCAATATTATATCGAAAGTGTCGCGATAAGTATGCAATATTAAGTTTATTTTGTGGAGCGCTGCGTCCCGTCCGTCGGCTGTGTGGCTTAGTTGTGTTGTAGTCGATTTTAGGGCCCGCTTGAATCGCTATAATGATCATGTTTCATTGGCCAGTTACTGCACCACTAACACATGTTCGTGCACGTCAGCGCACGGGTCCACTACGTGACAAACCGTATGGAGCGTACCACGTGACGTGTGTGCATATTTCGACAGAGTGACAGTGGAAGTGAAGAAATAGATAGAGAAAACTAAATGGAATGAATCAGAGAAGCGAAAGAAAAGTTGTGTCCTGTTCTCTTTATTTATTTTATACTGTCCCACCAGTAAAACATGTCCTGTTCTGTAGACATGGTCCTTATTTATTTATTCATGTTGGACCAGTCCGATATGACTGTCAATTGAAATAAACCTTGTGTTGCATTTGTTATGAATCTATTTGTAATTTTACATACGTATAAAAATATCAAAATTAAAATCGATATCGCAATGTTCATAATCGATATGGCAATATCGTGCAACCCTTCTATACTGTATGTATGGTTCAGAACAATGCAGAACCACATCATCAATCAGGCTTTACACCTCTCTCCAACCAACTTCTAGCTTCATCCAAAAGCACTCAGCGTCTGGTTGTGTGGATTTGTTATTTGATTGTTGAATATTATTCAAGCCACGGGGAACAAGGTGAATCTGCTTCAAATCTGAAGCCTCCTCACACCCTGCTTCCCAAAAAATGTTGTTTGAGGGAACAAAGAGTCAAAGGAGGCAACTCTAGACACAGTCGGCGCCATAAAATGAAACCGAAACAGACAACACGACGCAACGAGCTGCGGGGAGCGAAAGAGGCGCTGCCAGCGTGAGCTCCAACAAAGCCGCAGTGTAAAGACAAAGGAAATCCAACTCCCTGGCACAAAATAAAACACTTAAAACAACAAACGCAGGAGACAGGAGAAGACAACGCAAAGAGGGGAGGAGGATAAAAATACAACAGCACGGTTGTGTGTTACTAAGCAGCAGCTGGTGAGGAAGGAGCATCGACTGACATTTTGAGGCTAAAGTATTTCCCCCTTGTGCATGTCTCTCCAGCTAGAAGAACAAAGGCTGGTGAGGGTGTGAAATATGAATCAAAAAGCATGTGGGCGGGCAGGAAGCAACGGTTATTAATTTAAACAGGTTAATTCCCTTCTGGTGGGATTTAAAAGGACATGCTACACTAAGCTCCGTCACTAATCATGAGAGCACAGACACGATGAGGTGGTTTCACTCCGATTCGATATACTTTATCCAGTTTGTATGACATCAGTGCATCGTTCTGTCAACGAGTGTGAAGAGGCTTTTCTGTGTGGAGTCCCAGGTTGTGTGGGTTTTCTCATGTCTTTGTCTATGTCAGTTCGGTCCTCAGAACTGGACTTGGTCCCCAGGCACTGGCCTTAGGGGCGGAGCGCCGTGGTGGCTTCTTGGGCTCCAAACCCCTGAATGTTTTCTCAAAGGCCCCAAATCTTTTCGGGTTATAAAAAATTACCTTCAACTTTGTATCACTAGCCCCTCCCCCCAGTCTCTCTCACTGGAGCGGAAAATCAATGGAGCAAACGTTCTGGGAACGCTACTAAAAATAGGATTAAAAGATTAGTAATGGTGTTGTCAAATTCCTACCCTACCTATGTTATGTAGCCTGACTTGAAAAAAAAGGAACATTGGGGAGCGCCTGGGTTGCTCACCTGGTAGAGCGCGTGCCCCATGTACAGAGACTCAGTCCTCGCTGCAGCGGGCCGTGGGTTTTCGGTTTGGACCTGCGGCCCTTTGCCGCATTTCATTCCCCCTCTCTCTCCCCTTTCATGTCCAAGCTGTCCCATCAAATAAAAAGCCTAAAATGCCAAAACATAATCGCACGTTAGGGGGTACTGATGACGGTTGCCTGTAACACTTCCTCCGTCCACTGTGTGGCGCTAGAGAACACACTGATTATACATGATGTTGCTGTATGTCATGTGTAGAACACCATGAAAATATTTCAGGGAGATCGGATGATGTTTGTCACATAATGCTGACTTCCTGTTGCCAGCAGATGGAGCTATAACCATGACTTAAAATCGGCGTGTAGATGTCTCCAGGTCTGGACTCTTATCCAGCATGTGACGTTACAACAGCTACCCGTGTTATGGCGAAACCCACATAATGTCCGCCATTCCACATCCACGCCGTTCTACGAAAACCCACCAAAAAATATCGCAATTTGGCATCGTGGATGTCTTGACATGCTGCTGACCCAATTTGAGCAGGATCTGTTCAGAAAGTCCCATATCTGTAAAGGGCCTAAAATGATGTCATATCCTATGACATCATTGTTCGAGCTATCGAAAATTCCATCGCAATTTAAGGTGGGGGGATTATACCGAACAAAAAAGAAAAAACTTGTGCTCGGCCCCTAAAAAAAATTAAAAATATAAGATCAGAAATTACGTTTGCCTCTCTTTAGGTGGAAGGAGTGAATATGTGTCATCCTCTACATTTGCTGTGTTCTCGTTCCAGAATGATGAAGACAGCTGGAGAACAATTAAATACAAAACAGGATGCAACAATGCATTTCTGTTATGGCGTACTGAGTACCTAAGCAGTAAGTAAAATAAGTGTGCTAAAGATGAAACATATTGCATAAAAGGTTCCAACAGCAATTTGGGATGCTATTGGACCGATTCGATTAGAGCAAGTGGGAAACAGAAGCCGAATAAAAGAATATAGACAGGATAGTGTCAGTCAAATGTCAGATCATTTCTTGGTGGGGCTACAATGGGGCTATTGCGTATGAGGTTTAAAAAATATTGTGAAGATCCATTTTTATTGGCTCAGAAAGAATACCAATGCAAAACTCCAGAAATCCTTCCTTTCCTGCGTGACATGCAAATTGATGTTCATGCCATCGCTGATAAGATACAACAGTAAGCAAGTCAAAATGCCAGCCTTCTATCAGAACATATTTTTTAATGTCTTATCGTGGACAAGTATCAGTGTAGCTCCGTCTGTTCATCATAACCACATTCCAAATCCTATCAGAAACATGCTGCTGCATTTCTGAGGAGGCAAAGAGAAGGAGAGAGACAGAGAGAGGGAGAGAGGGAGAGAGAGAGAAAGAGTCCCAGATGTGAGGGTATGTATTTCTGTGAATATGAAGAGCTAAATGAAGGAATACATTAAACAGATATCAGCCTTCAACAGCTTGTCAGACTGAGAGCCTCAGACTGATGATGCCATGTTTGGCTACGGCGCCACGCTTACCAAGAAACCTGAGCACAAACAGGATCCCGCCTGAAAACACACACACACACACACACACACACACACACACACACACACACACACACACACACACACACACACACACACACACACTTGCCTGGCAAAACATCAAGCACACATACACAGACAGGCGCACACATACAAACTTGCCTGGCAAAACATCAAGCACACACAAACAGACAGGCGTGCACACACACACACACACACACACACACACACACACACACACATGCTCTCTTTCATACTGATCTCTCCAACACACACAGACTGACAGTCTGTCCCATACAGTATGCAGAGTACGTGAACAGGGTGCAGATGCAGGGCCAGAGAGCAGGGCCGTACGCAGGTTTTAAAAAAATGCAGAGGTCCCAAAAATTCCGATTGCTTGGGGGGGTGGCACTGCACCACTCAGTTAAAAGATGTGAATAGGACTTTCAAACCTTTATGACTTTAAAGTTCACAACAACAACAACTCTGTCTGACAGTATCTCATATTGTATTTCTACGGAGCCCTATGTGGAATTATTATTTTTCTTGTGCGCACAGGGTACTTTCTGGTGCGTACGAGAAACCAATCTAAGGCTAGCAAAATTATGCTAACGAAGTACTGCTAACGTTATGTGGTTAATATTTCACATTCATAGCACGATATCGTTTAACAGTTGCCTTATCATCTTTAAGTTTCTTGATGCCACCATCAGGTACATTTGGTTGCGTTTCCAGGAAGATGAATACCTGTTTAAAAGTAAGACTGGCGGGACCGGCCCGGAAAGGATTGCCGGTGGATTACGTGTATAGAGCAACGGCTTATACATTGTCCCATACTAGCACCATAAAATCTCGTATTTTACCTGCTTTTATATTTTTAACTGTTTTCACTGCTCTTTAATGTTTAATTTCTTATACTGCACTGTAACCTTTATTCTTGTATTTTAATCATTTTTATGTAAAGCACTTTGAATTGCCCTGTTGCTGAAATGTGCTATACAAATAAAGCTGCCTTGCCTTGCCTCCTCGGCAGCCATTCTGACTGCTACTCAGATTGGATACCTTCCAGTGAGCTCAGGAAAGTATCTAGTGCGCACGAGAGAAGAAAAAAAAATTTCCCTTTAGGGGCTCTCCGCCTGTATCAGCCTACAATTTTGGGTAGCGTAAAAACATTCACTCCAATGCTATTTCTGTTTTTTGCTAGCAGACAGAATTGAGGAACCTTCACACAATACAAGTTAATGGAGAGCGAAGAGTTGTTTTCTCCTCCAGTGGGGGCGGGACTTAAATGCGCTCTGTCTCTCTAGGTCTTCCAAATTCCACTTTAATGACTTTGAAAACGAAAACTAAGTCTGACAGTACAGTAACTCATATTGTGTATGAGCCTACACTGTGTATTACAGTTTTAACAGTGCCCTCTTATTGTCCTTATTCTGGGTAGCAAAAAAAAACCATTCACTCGGATGTTATTGAAGGGCTCAGCAAATAGCAGACTGGGAGAAGAACATTCGGCAGTTATTAACACAATATGAAAGCTGCATCGGTAATGTCTACCTTCAATTCAAGCTGATCACCTAGAAGAGAGATCACAATGTGTACAGTACATCAGTCGCATTTCAAGCAGCTGATTTGTGAAAATGTGTGTTCGTTGTCCTGCAGTTTTAAATGGCACACGGAGTTAAGTTGGGTTATTTATATCTCTGTATAAATGATAAATACTAGTATTCTGGTTGCTGATTGCAGCATTCATATGTATGGCGCTTTGTTGTTTAAAAAATGTAACCAGGCCTGTTGTAATTCCCAGGGCGTTTGAATACAGACGCTTTTTCACAAGGCACCCTCGAAATGCACCAGGCTTCTTTTTTTTTTTTTTTTTTACTGTAACCCCAATCATCATACAGCAGCTCTCATACTGTAGCTCATATTTGCAGAAGACTCATGAAGAAGGCCAAATACATCACACACACAGTCATTAAATCAATCGCTAATTGATTGTTAAAGAAAACACCCATACATCAAAACAATAGACCTGCATAATTCAAAAAGTAACAGCCTACAGGGACTGGTGGAGGGGGCGTGAGAAGACTTCATTCGGCTGAGTGAAGGTGGATGATTTAAGCCTAAAAGTGGATCTGGTGATCCATTTACTGTATTGCCAGTTCCGTATACACAAAGTAAACAGTAGGCTAAGCACAATTTCGGCCTTTAGAGTAGGGGTGCGCAAAAAAATCGATTCACGTTCGTATCGCAATTCAAGCTCAACTGATTCAAAATCGATTCATAGAATTCCAAAAAATCAATTATTTTTTTTATTGTATGTCTACTGCAATCACATGAGAGTACTACATTTACATACTGTGAATCGTTTTTTGAATCGAGAATCATTTTTTAAATCGAAAATCGATTTTGAATCGAATCTTGAGCATAAAAATCAATATCGACTCGTGACATTTTCTGAATCGTGCACCCCTACTTTAGAGGTTTAATGTCAGTTGTTGTTGAGTTAGGGGGGAACTTTCTAAACTTTGTGTAAGGTTACATCAAATTCGTAATAATTCGTGCCCTGTTGTAAATTGCATGATCTTATTTCCTTTTTTGTGTAAACATCATTGTCAGTTTTTTTCCAGCTGTTATGTCCCGCTGCAGACCAAGTCAGCTGATGAGCGACGCACACAGTTATTTCTTACTTGATATCATTAATTTACCTCCGTATTGTATTTTCGTGCAGTTCTCGTGAATGACACAGATATATGACATGGACAGAATAGATATCAATAAGTAGAGACATGTCTATCAGCTCTATGATTGATCCAAACTTGCTTGTCGTCTTGCAGACAAAGTATGACTACAAATCGTCATCATTCGTTCTTCATCGTTGTTATTTTGGCAAACTTTTGATCCATTTTATTGTAACTAAATCCCAGCTAAATCTGTTTATTTTGGGTTCGTACCGCTGTTGTTGTAGTATGAATTCAGACTTTTTACAAATTGGCATCATGTTGAAAGTATTTTGCCATCCTTTCGATCTGTTTATAGCTTTTCAATCACAGCAAAATGTGTACTTCAAGTAGTGCTGGAGGCGGCAGTCATCCAGACGGACTTTGGTTGTGAATATCACCGAGCTGTGTGCTCCTCCGGATGATGTCATGAACCCAGACACGCCTTTGGTTTTCCAACATATGTGGGCCTTCCACAACAAGTACAAAGCAGCAGTATTGGTTAACTGTGCCATGGTTGATGACGGAAAACGCTGGTGCCTACAGCTGTACAGCGATGCATCTCGCAAGGCAACAATTTGCTTAATTTTGGTGTGACAGTCTGGCTACAGCTGCCAGTTTGTTGGAATTCAGGTTAGATAGAGGAAGCAGACTAATGGCGTGGTGTGATAAATAATCACAAACAGATCAGTTGATGTGTGTTGTGTTGGAGCAAACCGTTCTCACTCCCAACTAAAGTAGAATTGCTGACGGTTGGTCAGAGTCTCCCAGCGTCAGATATCGACGCAAAAATCACCCTTTAGCATTAGGGGTGGGGGGAAAAATCAATACAGTATAGTGTCAATACTGTATCGATACACAGACGCAAAGTCTCAAGTTTTTATGATATATGTGTTGGTCAGTCTGTCTGCTTGACAATCCCATTTTGCAGCAATAAAATTGAAGTGAGATGAACAAACAGAGAAATGTATCTTTTTTTTTATAAAACAGATGTTGACAACATTTTCCTTTGGGGACATCATTTGAAATTGGGAAAAATTTGAAGTTGGAAAAAAGGTAATAAATTACAATATATATCGCAGAATATTGCAATATGTTTAAAATCGCAATAATATCGTATTGCGACAGAAGTATCGTGGTGATATAGTATCGTGAGGCCTCTGGGGATTCCCACCCCTATTTAGCGTCTGTATGGAACGCACCGGGCATCCCAACAATTCCTCGCAAGTCGCAATGTCTCTGAATGCTATATGCAAGACATAAATCATGAGGGGCCTAACCCATGGCAAAAAAGCAAACAAAACATCAGACTTTAACAGGGAAGAATACGTTTGGTCTCTGCTCCTCCTGATAGTCAATGGTTGCTTTTTTAATGATGACCACAAACAAAACCAAGCCTGTTGTGACAACCATTGCCATGAAGGATTTTACCCTGTAGTCCGTTTTATCCGAAGTCAAGTTTTTCAAACATCCCAATCAAAGATGCATTGTTGTTTTTTTAAGCAATGTGTCCTTAACTGATAACTTTGGCTTTCTGCCAAGCAGTCTTTTATGGCAGGTAAGCTTTATTTTATTTTTTACTGCAGTCTATCATTTGCTCACTGCAGCTGAAAGATGAGGGAGGAAAAAGGAATTATGGGCTAAAAGACAATGATTAAGACAAATATGGCCGTGTACTGTACACAAACATTAATGCACACAGTGTGATGTTGAGCAGGGATTCATTCAGTAAGGTGAGTCTACAGGAGTGTGTTTAACCATGCCATTGGGTACATTGAGAAGAGCAGTAAAGGAGTGGGACCAGAGAAAAGCTAGTCTCGCATTGCTAGACCTTCCTCCACAGCGCTGCGGAGGAAGGTCTGGTTAGTCCACAGAGCATTCCGGGATGGGAGGAAAACGTGCTCTAGTTTATTGCCATTTCTTTAAAGCAATCACAATCAATGGGCGGCACTAAGTGCTGGACAGAGCCACGGTGCCGCTAAAAAATAGCCTTTGGAAGGAACTTATGTGTGTGTGTTATGTGTATGTTCAAAAGTTGTTTTAGTCGTGCAACAGAAAACTCAGATTGGACAGATAGTCTAGCAAGCTGTCTGGATTTAGAAAAGCTAACTTAAACATGCAAAAAGCAGTATTAGGCTAACTTTAATAGCCTGACAGACAAAGAAAACAACAGACAGACAGAAAAACACCAACAGATATGGAAAACACCAACGGGCACAGAAAAACACCTACAGACCAAAGAAAACACCAACTGACAGAAAACGCCAACCGACACAGAAAAACACTAACGGATATGGAAAACAGCAAGACACACAGAAAAGCAACAAAAGACAGAAAACTCCCAACAGAGAGATGCATAAATGGGTTGCATCACAAATCCACACTGACACTCATAAAGTGAGTCAGAGTATTGCAGAGAGAGAGGAAGAGAGATGTGATGCATTCAGAGCTGGATGTAGGGCTTTTGATTCTTTGACAGCCTAATGGCTAAGGATAGCTCCTGACTGAGGTTTGCCACAGGGCTGCAAACACACACACACACACACACACACACACACACACACACACACACACACACACACACACACACAACCTTTATTAAACCAATGAAAGCATTTCATTGTATCTCTGAAGATGCCCATTAGCTGTAAGCAAAGCAGCAGCTATTCTTCCTGGGGTCCACGCAAGGGAGGCCAGGGCAGGACAGCGAGGGGAAGATGGGTCCGCTTGCTCAACATAAAGATCGAGCTATATGCACAGCTACAAATTGTTCAAAATCTAACGATGAAATCATTTGAAACTGATATTGTAAAAAAATGTAAATATTATTCACCCCGGAGGGTGGCGGCAGCAATGTGCTTATTCTGTCGGAAAAAAACAGTTATATTAAATAACACAAATAACAGATAATAGTGTTTACTTGGACATGATCTGTCAAGGTGGTTGTTCCAACTACAGTAGGTGTCTCCACGACCACATTTTGCCATGATGACACACACACACACGCGCACACGCGCACACACACACACACACACACACACACACATACACACACACACACATACACACACATACACCTTTAAAAAGATTGCAGGCTGAAGCGGTTTACTGCGCCTGAAATCAGCTGTTCTTATCACAATGGAGGTGTATGAGGGAGTGCACTCAGACACAGAGCATATTTTCAATGAGTAGTATCACATCATGATCATATCAATATGTTCGGGTCATGAAAATATTATGCTGAAGCTTTTTGTGAAACCTACATGATATAGAAACAGACTGTGGTTTTTATGCATTCATTCTATGCAGCAAGACGGCTGAAGGAGACACGCCTCTAGTTATACCGTCTATTCTGTCCCTGAAAGCTGCGTTATTAAACCAAACTGCATGAAAATGTAAGCAATACGGAGGGAAATTAATGGTATACAGTAAGAAATATCAAATATCACCTGAGCAGCTGACTTTATCTGCAGTGGTACGGTCTGAGTATCATTCAATTATTTCATTACATTTCAGAAACAATACAATTGGCAATTCAGTGTGCTTTCAACCCTTTGTTGAACAGAGACGGCCATCTAATGGGCTCAGAAATAGAAGAAAATAGTTTGTGAAGCTTCAGCACTGAAAAAGCGACGGAACAGTTTTCTTGTAATCCACAGAACAAACAATTTCTTTAGCACAAAGTAGTTACTGACAAAAAACTGAAAATGTTTTTTTACAACATCGGTTACTCTTTAAACTTGTGCATGAGCAGTTCATAAATTCCAAAGAGCTACAATGTGAAATGCAACAACATGGGATTTGCATTCAAAATCAGAGCTTGCTACCATTAGCTCACAATAAATGCCTGTAGATTAGAAGTGCTGTATACATGTTATTAACTTACTTGACAGGTTATCTGTCGTTAGGAGTAAGGTTTCATTAATAGGTGAGAAAATCCCAACAGTGGAAATGATTTTAATTTAAACTTTAAGGGAGTTCCACTGCCCAAATGCTAATAACATTAAGGGCCCTATTTTAACGATCTGAAACGTGATATCAAACGTGAAACGCAAATAGCTTTCTGGGCGGGTCTCGGGCGCTGTTGCTATTATACCGGCGGGATAAATGAGTCTTGCGCCCGACGCAAATCTAAAATGGTTTGGTCTGAAGTAGCTAGGTGTGGTTTGGGTGTAACGTGCCATAAACTAATCAGAGCGTCATCTCACATTCCCTTTAAGAGCAGGAACGCTTGTTCCATGGCGGATTGCTATTATAACGGCAGATTTGCCTGGTGCATGCCAGCGGGAGCTGTCCGGGATGCGGCAAAGTAATAAATGCCCGTCTGACCGGGTGGTGATGTTGCTGCGACCTCTCGGGCGCATCTCCAAAAGTCTGGAGAGGATTGCTGCAGCCATGGAGCGTGGGCCTCCAAACGCACCACGTGCTCCTGTTGTGCCCCCTTCTGCATGAAAATTTCACTTTATGCCCGCCCCGAGAATTTGGCCCACCCATGAGAAAGAGAGACATCATGGCTTTCAAACGAGCAAAGTGGCAGTTGGTCAAGGCTGCCTCGCACTACCCTTGAACACATGTACATACCAGCAGGGTTCAACATTGGTAGAATGGTAGATTTGCTTGACTCACCAGCCAAAAAAAAAAGGTACAATTTTAACATTCACTAGCCATTTGGATGGTGGACAAAAAGTAAATTTTCAACCCTGCATACCAGCCCTCAATGCTCTCACTTAGCTGAGTGGTAAATAAGAGAGTATGATAATGTACTCACTTATTCAAAAAGGATGCCTGGCTCCTGATGGCAAGACGGCTAAAGGTTGATGGTTGAGCATAGCTGTCATCAAGACGTACTGTATAGTAAATTAGTGATCAGTCTGTACATGACTTATTGGGACTTGAGCTTATTCACCGTGTCCCCCAGAGTTAGATAAGTCCATACATACCCTTCTCATCTAAATGCGTGTCTCAACTCTGTCTGATACACCCACCGCTAGCCTAGTTTAGCCCAGATTCTGGAGGTAACCGGCTCCATCTAGCCTAGCTTAGCACAGATCCTGGAGGTAACCGGCTCCATCTAGCCTACTGCTCCCAATAAGTGACAAAATAACACCAACATTTTCCTATTTACATGTTGTGATTTGTATAGTCACAGCGTGTACAAATAACAAGGTCACATGAGACACAGCCATCTTCAAACCGTATACATACTGGGAACTATATTCTCAGAATGCAAAGCACTGCTACTCTCTGCTACTTGGGTGGAGTTATTTGCTCGCAGCACCTGAGAAGCTCCATGGTGAGGAGCAGAGAGTAACAACGGTGCTTTTCAGGTGTTGCGCTAATCACTCCGCCCAAGTAGCAGTGCTTGATTGGCCAGATGAAAGACAAACCAGTGGGCCAATCATGTGATCTCTCTCTGTGGGCCAGTCAGTCAAAGAACAAGGATGTGAATGGCCAGTGTTCACAGATATGGAAGACACACAAGTGGGCCAATGATGTGATCTCTCTCTCTTTCTCTGCATTCACTTCCATTCCATTCTCTTCTGATGTATATTTAGGACTGGGCACATCGAGATAAATAGTTGATTCAAATTCAGTCGTGTGCCATTAAAACATTGCAGAAGAAGATTGTGCAACGAGAAAAACATGATGGCAACATGGCATTTCTATTTGTTTCATGTATTCATTTGAGGAAAGTTACAGTCTCCTTATCGCTTTCATACAGATCTGACGTTTCTCTTTGGCTGATGTTAAACCACTTGCTTCACGTACGTCAGGATTTATTCGTCAAGTCTGTTTCCACTGAACAACATTTGGCATCTAAATTTTTTTTATATGCAAATCTGATAAATTGTCTCAAGTAATGTCAGCACCCTGTAGCCTGCTCCTCATCTATGCTTGAAGCTCATTAGCCGCAACTAGCTAAACACACCCATATATCTAAATGAACTCATGGCGGTCGAGGTGGATTGTGGTGCCAGATTTAGAAAAAAAAAAAAAGAACATCATCCCTGGTTCCCCTGCATTAATTTTGTTCCTGTTTAGAACTGTCCGTTCTGAATCGGACAATATTACAGGAGCGCATTTAAACTCAGCGGAGTATTGTTTTAAACACAAACATGTCAAAGTTGTTTTTTCAGCCTCTATCTGTTTACATTTTGGCAAAATTTAAAAATGAAAAGTCATGCTGCATTGGAAATTTGCAAGATGGCGCCACGGATGGCAGTCTCGGTACTGTGTCTCTGGTACTTTTTCAGTTTTTGTTTATTTGTTCAGTTTTCAGCTCTCCCTATCTGGCCACATTAACCAGGAGGAACTTTTAACCCAACTACTTTGCTCTAGTTAAACTTTTTCACCGTGGCTGTGGCTCAGGTGGCAGAGCGGCCATCTACCAATTGGAAGGTCGGTTTCATTCCCTGACCCTGTAGTCCCATATTCAAGTGTCCTTGGGCAAAATACTGAACCCTAAATAGCTTTCAATGCTGGGCCATCGTTGTGTGAATGTTTATCTGATGAGCAGGTGGCACCTTGTATGGCAGCCTTGCCCACCAACATATGAATGTGTGTGTGTGAATGGTACCTAAACTTTTTAAAAGCGCTTTGAATAGTCGCCAAGGCTAGGAAAGCGCTATATAAATGCAGTCCATTCACAGTTAATGCTCAAACCTTTCAGGGAGGAATATGTGTCCCCACCAATGTTGAAATGACACCTATGCCCTCGGTTTACCAGCTGTCACTTTCCCAGATGTTTGTGGACATCTGGCCAGGGATTTGACCTCTAACCCAGAGATATTCTACAGGGGGTCCGTGACCCCAAGACAGTCCTCAGAGTTAGTGCAGTGGGCATCCAAATTTTGTTAAAAAAATCATTTTTTGAAAGTTTCTTTTTTCAAAAATGAAAATGTCTGAATATATACAATAATATGAATCCAACATATTATAGCAAATATAAATTGGCCTATTTGTAAAAAAAAGAGAGTCAAAAATAGTCACATTATCTAAACATACCATTTTCCTAATTGACCTTTAGACAAGTCACAACTCTGAGTGTATCCAACAGACTTACGTCCTCCTCCCTCCAGTCTCTTCTAACATCTCCCCCTGCAACATACGCTGCCAGTCTATATAGCCTGAAGCCCGCCCGTCAAGTTGGAACATACCAACACCACAGTATAATACACGGGTGGCTCAGGTGAGTAGACAAATAAAGCTTAATACCGCCAAAATGCATATACTGCAGCTATAAAGCTAAACATTTACAGAATATCATTTATATGATTCATGTTAACACTTCACAAAGCCACACGATACCTTGATGGCTAATAAAAATAACTACTAAAAATTTGGGTCACTTCCTGTTGTTTTTACCTATGTAAGCATATGTTGTTCTTATTTTATGTGTACCTTTATAACAAAGAGAGCACATGCTGGTAAGACCAAGATTAAATGTTACCCTGTGTTACCTTTTAAACTCAATAAATACACGTAGTTAACAAAAGACGTGTTGAGTGGTTATTATAAACGGTCATGTTTGTGTAGAAGTAAATGGCATGGTCTTAAACAATAGAGAATGATGTATTGATGGATGTAGCTATAGCATATAAATCACCACAGTATTAGATGTTAAATATGTGCACAAGAAAGCTACGGGATTACTGTGGGGGATTTGATAAATGGCTAGTTTAACAGATTATTTTAGTAAACAGTGTGATAAGTAACAGAACATATTGACACGCCAAACAAACATATACAGGCAACCTCTTCACTCAGTCTTTGAGATATAAAATAGGTAGCGCATCACTACCGTGACGGCAGCTATGCGCCCTGTCACACACCCCTAACGTGAACTGAAGATCCTGATTAGAACAAACCTTCTGTATCCTCGGCTGTACTAACCCCGAATTAAAGCACACTGCTTGATGGAAAGGTCAATTCTACAGCAGCAATGCAGTCATCTGACAAGATCACTCCCAGTTGGGCAAGGAGAGGATGGATTAGCAAGGGAGGATGTGTGACTGTCTGTCTGCGTGTGTGTGTGTGTGTGTGTGTGTGGACTTGTTTTACCATATTCGTGGGGTCCAAAAACCGGGGAATACAGTATACTTGTGGGGTCTGAACAGCTTTGTGGGGCCCAAAATGGCTGTTTGAGGGTTAAGACTTGGTTTGAGGATTAGGGTTAGAATAAGTTTATGGTTAGGGTTAGGGTTAGGGTTAGGCATTCAGTTGTGATGGTTAAGGTTAAGGTAAGGGGCTAGGGAATGCATTATGTCAATGATGGTCCCCACAAAGACAGTGAAACAAATGTGTGTGTGTGTGTGTGTGTGTGTGTGTTGTGGTAATGGCCATGTTTGTAGTTATTAATGTAGAGGGTGATTGGATTGGCAGCTGTGTTTCCTTGACTACCGTACATACTTTCCCATGTTAATGGGTTTACATGAATCTTAGAGATGTAACTGACTATCCCTGTTATCATGGACAAACCACTTAACAGAACATTCTTGCCTCTTGACTGAGCAATTACAGCTAGCTTTAGCTATAGCATTTCTGCCAAATGGTGTTCCCAATTGTGAGTACTGCTACAGTATTTAGAGTTCAACAAGACAGTGATACCAAAAGGGAAAACTGGAAGATATGTTCATGCCAATGTAACCTGTTTAATATTGGAGAGTGCCCGGAATCTTAACCAGGATTCTCATAAAATGTGGATGAGCTTACACAATTTTTTTCTTTTCCATTTATGATGTCTACAGTACGTGTCAACACCAAACCAGATTACTGATTACAGATTTTAAGGGGACCTCTCGCTACAGCAGAGGAGCTGGAGGGTTGACAGGGAGCTCCCATGGTATGACAAATGAAGGCCTGCATGTGTGAGGAAAAAGATCTTAGAGAGCAAGGAGGGCCTCTGCATTAATTCATAATTAATGCTCTATAACTAATTAAGGGAATGATATGGGATGCAGTTTGTGGTGGGATTTTTTTTTGCTACCAGTACCTTTCTCTTTTCATTTTTTTATCAACAACTTTTACTAATGGAAAGCCAAAAAAATAGTATGTTGAACAAAAATAGTGCCGTGCTGTGTCATGCAGTGGACATGCCTTGAATCTGCATCCTATCTAATTTCCAGCTGGGGGCGACTCCACTAGTTGCAAAAAGAAGTCAGTTTCTATAGAAGTCTATGGGAAAATGACCCTAGTTCTCATTTGATTTATTACCTCAGTAAGCATTTTCTTAACGAGTTTATGGTCTCAATTGGTACTTTTAAGTCGTCACTGACTAAGTTTACATGCGCATATTCCAAATGCGCTGTATAAATGCCCAAACAATGCCTCTAAAACTTGAATAATACCGGAATATCCCACGTCTTAATCAGAAAATGCTATATTCGGAAAAAGGCCTCAATTGGAATATTCAGCTGGAATATGCTGTTTACATTACTGGTATCAAATTCGGAATATTGTCATATTTGGAATAAAGTGGAATATTGGTGTACGTCCACTACAGTCTATGGTCCCCGCAAACCACAAATATTTTTCACTTAAAACACAGTATAAGCAGGCAGCTTGGAGGAGAGAATGCATCAGCTGGCCTGTGTAAATATGTGCTTCGATCAGTGCTGTGTTTTCAAGTTTAGTTCAATGCAAATTTCAAAAGGAATCATAATATGATACAGAACGCCTGAACCAAAAATGAAATGTGCCATAGAACCATTACAATGAGCTCAACGAGTTTCACACCCTGTAGAGCTACAGAGTTGGTGATATTCCTCTATGGGTCTATAACTAGAAACAACCACTTTCACATTGCATTGCCATTTGATTCACTGTTAATATACAGTATAAAGCTAATACTGATTAAAGCAAGTTTAAAATGTTTGCCTTCCAGACCAACACTACTCTTAAATTGTGTCTACTTTTGTGTTCATGATAGAATAATGCTCTTGATATACACCTTATTTCTGTAACTTCTGGCCACGAAAACGTTTGTGTATTTTGTAATATCACTTAACAACCTACTGTATGTGAAACCCAGGCATATCTAAATGAAGGATAGATGAGTTAATGTTAGTATGTATGAATACAGACACCACCATAGGGCATTTGAATCTAAAGGTCAGCATTTATCAGCTGGTTTAAATCTGCTGCTGTGGCTGGCTGCCTCTGGCATCCTCCGTCTATGGGAGAAGATTTAGTTAGATAATCACACAGAAACTGTAGCCTCTGTCTTATTACCTCTTATTGCCCCTTAAAGAACAAAGAAATGTTGGCCTTACCTCAAGCACTGCAAAGGCAATAACGAAAGCAAGGCAACTTAGTGAATAAAGACACATTCATGGTGTGAACCGAGCTGTCATGAAGATCTGTGCAGGTGCTGGTATTTAATGTCTGGGCTACCTGGTTTCCCAAGAGGCTAGTGTCACAAGACATTTCCAATAAATCTCTTCAGGTGGGCAGCCAGGCTCAGTCATGCGTGAGGAAAAGCGTTGTTCAACAGAACATGGAGGGTTTTAAAAGGGAATAACCAGCTGGGATAGGTCCACAGCTACCTGGCACGTTTCTCTTTATATGTTTTGCTTCATCGCTTGTCCACTGATATCAGAATCAGAATACTTTATTGATTCCTCAGGGAAATTATTTAGTTGCAGTTGCTCACAGTCACATTCAAGGTAAAATAAGAGTAAGAAAAGAGCAAGTCAATCAGTGATGGGACTGGAGGAAGAGGGATCGAAAGCTGGAATGAAGAGGGATACCGGGAGATAGAGTGAGAGAGAGGAGCCATGTGTCAGCATTCAGAAGAAACTTGCTAACCTAAAGGTGTCTTTATACACAACTCCCGCAAGTCTTTTTTTCATTTTCATCTCTACTTTCCAGTTCTCCTTCCACCTATTGCTTCACGTCATCTCCTCTCCTTTCATCATCCCTTCTCCCCTCTCCTCTCTTAACCTCACTTCATCTTCACTACTCTCTTTTTCTTGCTTTGCCTTTCATCATCCATCCTTTCCTTTTAATCCTGTAGGCTTTCTCACCTTCTAATCATCTAACCAACGCTCCTCTCCTCTCCTGGTCTTCACTTCTTCTCCCCTTTCGTTCCTTTGCTTGGCCTATTGGAGTGTGCACCGACTGGGTGTTCGGACCAAAATCTTTTTTTAAAAAGAATGCAAGGAGCTGCGATAGTGGGGAGTGTTGCTTCAGGTACCAATGACACAATTAAATCAAGTGCAATAAGGCTGGTCGGCATAATGGATCCATTACTAATAAAGCGTATCAGCCAAAGGGTAAAAATTACAACAAAGTTCATACACAGCGAGAATTATTATTGACTGGGTATGTAGGATCTAAGACTCTTGAGTGATAAGATATCAAAGAATTAGAATCAGCTTTATCAACTAAGTATGTGTACACATATAACGAATTTGACTCGTGTTTTCATTGCTCTCAATGCTAAGCTAAGAACAAAGACAACAAAGCTGAAAGGACGAGCAAAAAACGGAACAATAAACAAAGAGCAAAAGTACTAGAGCACTAGAGAGCAAGGTTGCCATTCGCGGCGCCATCTTGCACACTGTCAATCACTGTGTTGACGATAACTTCAGTCCTCATACCTTCAACGGTTTCAATTTAATGTGATGAAGGTTTGTGCACTGAAAAAGTAATCATGTATTAAGTATAAAGTTTTAAGTGATGAACAGGAATATGCGCTTAAAACATGGTATTTCACCCAGACGGGCATGGTTTTGCGGGATGCAGCAGGTTTGCCTTGGAACAGCTCTTAGTTATGCTGCTATAGTTTTAGACAAATGGCTGCCCACCAAGAGTCAGGGTCTGCCTGAGATTTCTGCCTGTTTAAAATAAGTTTTTTCCTCACCACTGTTGCACCAAATGCTTGCTTTTGGGTAAATCTTTTTTTAAGATTATTTTTTGGGCATCTCTTCTGCCTTTATTCCCGACAGGACAGATGAAGACATGAAAGGGGAGAGAGAGGGGGAACGACATGCTGCAAAGGGCCACAGGTCGAAGCCGAACCCGGCCCCGCTGCATCGAGGAGTGGGTATGACACATGCCTTTGGTGTGGGAGCTCCGGGTTCAATTCCCACTGTGATACATCAACCAATGTGTCCCTGAACACTTAACCCTTAATTTCTCCAGAGGTGTGCAACCTCTGATATATATAGCAATTGTAAGTCACTTTGGATAAAAGCGTCAGCTAAATGACATGTATAGAATAAACCTCTATACATGGGCGCCTGCTCCACCAACTGAGCCACCCGGGCTCCTGCTTTTGGGGAAATTGTTGGGTCTTTGTAAATCATAGTGTAGTCTAGTTCAACTCTATCTGCAAAGTGTCCTGAGATAACTTCTGTTATGATTTGACAATATAAATAAAATGTAATAGAGCAAATAGGTTATGCGTGTTCACTGTTAAACAACAGAAACAGTGAAATTGATAAAAGAAAACTTGTGAATCCAGCAGTTTAAAATGCAAACTCAGCAGAGAAACCAGTGTGCTACATTTTTCTTTCGTTGCCAACCAAAAGAGAAATTTTTCTATAGTTCAGGTGTCTTTGCAAAAATGACCTGAAAACACTAGTGTCAACACTCCTCGCTTTCAGATTTAGCTGGCTTAGTGTTTAATTCTTTTTCCTACTCCTAGTTCCGTTTTCTCTTTGCTTCAACTGTCATTTCTACTCATATTTTTGCCTCGGCTTTCCTCTTTGCTCCTCTATATACTATTCTTTACTCACCTTACCTCACCTGTGCTTTTCTACCGCCTTCCTCAGAGGAGAATAGCTCTCTCCATCTGTCAACGTCAATGCACACTATATGAGTTTCTGTGCACCTGTGTGTTTTCATGTGTTTTTTAAAGTGGGTGCCGGGCCTGCACTTTCAACCTCCCTGCTGCTATGCTCAGAGCAATCAATAGAAAGCGAGGCTTCATCACAGTGAGAAAAACCTAGCTCAGCTGTCACAGCACCCTACAAAACAATGACTTAGTGTGCCCCGGGGAGCTCCGTTTGTGTGAGTGTACTGCCGCTCTGTCTTCATGTGTGCGTTTTTTGCACCTTAAGCACATCTCTTCCACCTTCAGTGAGCCAGCCACATAACATAACGATCATGCCCTAACACACACACATGCAAAGACACATACGCACTGAAACCCCCGGGGGTCAAGTCCTCACCTACATTAAGAGTGCAGTGTCAATGTCACGCAATGTCACTGTCAGAGCAGATTAGACAAGCCTCATGCACCCCAACTGGCAACTGGACAGGCCAACCACTGTCCACTCTAGCCACCACACTGTTTACACACACACACAAACACACACACACACACACACACACACACACACACACACACACACACACACAGAGCTAAGGGTGTTAGCAGTAGCTCGATAATAATCCTGCTCTTGGCCTGATCTGCTGTCTAGAAAGTCTAAATGTAACTCTAACTGTATCATCTTCTGCCTGCCCAAATATTCATTGGTTCTTGCCTCTTAAACAGCACCTTAACACTCTGTTTTAGCTTTAAAGTGCTCATATTATGCTCATTTTCAGGATCATAATTGTATTTAGAGGTTGTACCAGAATAGGTTTGCATGGTTTGATTTTCAAAAAACACCATATTTTTGTTGTACTGGACATTTTTCTGGAAGATGTTAAGTCCCTTTGGGGTGGACTTTGGGCTTTTTCACTTTGTAAACCTATAAAATGCACAAAAAGATATAGAACACAATAAAGGAAAGGGGAAAAGCCAAAAAGCATAATATGAGCACTTTAACATGCCCCTTTAACATGTTCAAAACTGCATTGGAAAAAGACATAGCCTGCAACCCCACCCAACAGTGACAATTGCAACATAAAAAAACTAATTAAAATCTACTCAAGAATGATTGGTCCTGTAGTGCAACGTGCGCATGCGTCAGTCCTGCTTCTTGGCTCCAGGCCAACATCCATACATTTCATTAGTGGGACTGTTGAGCTTTTGGGTTAACGGTAAGATTCCTGTTTACCAGGTTGCTCTGTACCTTATCTTGAATGCAAATGTTTGGATCCAAGATTTTTAGTTTGCTTGCTTCTGTGTTAGACAGGGATTTTAAGTTTGTAGCCTTCTCTAGGCTCGTAATGCTACTCAATGGCAGTCTATCGTTGATAACTAGCAAGCTAATTAATGAGTGCAGGCTAATGCCTGAGTTGAAAAGTTAGCTCCTAAAACGTAGCAATGTGCAGGTTGATGGAAGGAATGACGGTTCCTACAAACTAGCAACTTATTGTTTTGACAGGGTCACAATGTATTGCATTCACGGCTGAACCTGTTGACTCCAAATTTAAGCTGTTAGCTACTTGTAACATTGCCTAGCTAGCTAGCCAGTCACATACTGTGTACTAACATTTTATAAAAGTTATTTGGCAGCTATTATCTCACTCCGTTTCTGATTTGCAATAGGATTAAGACTAGGGGTGGCTGAAAAATTACCTACGTTTCAAAGTCAATTCACAACTTATTAACGATGTTGATGAAACCAAAAAAGGCGGACCTCAACTGCAGTGCAACACCCAGACAATCTACAGATTTAACTATATATCTACACACGCATCTGCACACGCTAGATTTATTTTGTAATTCATCTTTAAAACAGGCAGCAGTTGCAAGCATTTTTTGCAGCCTTTTAAAGAGTGGATGTAGTGAGCCTCAGCCCAGCTGTCAGTGTCTTTAAAGAGAGGTGGCCTTTTTGATTTAATGACTAAATAACTTATCCTGAAATAGAAGTAAACACATTAAAGAGGAAGCGACTGACCGATGCAGCCCGGGCCTTGAAAAGGCCAAAGAAAGCAGAGGTAAATTACCTTCCTCGACATCCTGTTGGAGAAAAATGAGGACACTGTGAAGGAGAGGCTTAACTTAGTCGATGTCTTGAAGAAGAATAACAACGCTAAGTTAATCAGAGAAACAATGTTCCAAACCTTTTCAAGAGTGGAGGTGGTGACTCTCAGCCCAGCTGTCAGTGTCTTCAAAGAGAGGTGGCCTGGCTCCAGTAAAAAAGGCAGAGGTTGCAGGTATTTTTTTGGATTCATGATTTTCAAGTTAAGTGGCTTTGATGCACAGTCCATTGCAGATACGACAGAGGAAATTCTACAGTCGCACAACTTGGGTGATCTAATGTGTGTTGCACTAGCCTATGAGCCTATATTTTTAAAGCTATAGTGCATGGTTTCTGGTTTATGCCCCCACGAGGAATTCTAAGTAATGACAACAAAACTGTCAGCGCGTCCACATGATACAAGCCTTCCGTGATCGCGCACCACCCCTCCTCCACGCAGTTGCTAGTAGCCAAGGAGAACATGGAGGATTAAAAAAAACATGATGGACTCTTCAGAAGAGGTCATTATCTTCACTCGAGTGTCTTCACGCGAAAGTCGCCGGACGCCACAATCTTCTGAACATAGCCATACTGAGAAATCCAGAAAGAGTTGCTGATATAGCAACTCATTTGGCAATGACTTGAATTTAACGCACATTCATTAATATCAAAAAGTTACGCAGTAAAGCTTTAACATAATGCAATCTCTTCTCTTTCTCTCTCTCTACACATGATGACAACGCGTACTCCAAATGACAAACTAAGGCCTGTTGCGAGTCATCATCGAAAGAACACGATACACAAAAGATGAGATTTCCTAATACGGTGGAAGATCGTGTTTTAATAATCGTTGAAACATTCTAATTACATGGGGAATTTGGACTATTGCACGAAGACAAATATTTGGTGACCAAACTTTACAGGCAACCTGCACAACAAGGGCACTGTGAAAATGGTAAGAAAAGAGCCTATAATCACCCTTCACTGGATTCCGCTAGATACAATCTCAGAAGCATCCAGGCAGAAAAGCAGAGGTATTACATGGAAGCCACCTGCTGTAAACAACCACCTTTCAATGCAATGTATGTATGTCTTTGTTTTCAGTGTATAGAAAGGTGTGCCGCCTATCCCACCCGCTGAACAGCTGTGGGTGGACAGCAAGCAAGGTGCATCAGATTGATTGTACATCCATAAAACTGAAATCCAAGATGGTGATATGACGCCAGACCTTATCATCAAAAATTTGTTTGAATCAAATGTAAAATATATAATTTGTGTTTGAGGTTTGTATTGTGAAATGATCCCACTGCAGAGTATTTCTCTGAGTGGAAGGGAAACACATGCACCTCTCTTATTGAGATTAGACATGTAAGCATATGAAGTCAAATGTGTTTCTCCAGTAAAATGTGCTTAGCTATATGATGAGAGATGGGTCCTCCAGTATGTAGTTATTTCCACTAACTGGATTACCAACCCTTTAAACATCTTCTACAGCTCAAGAACATGTATAACTGAACACACAACATTTTGGCAACTTCATTACACTTGGTACAATGGAGTTTTGCAATGGCTATAAAAAGACTGACATTTGCCAGGATAAGCCATTCTATCTGAGCACCACACATGCTTCATGGTTTCTTACATTCATTTTCATAGTGTTTTGTAGCAAGCAGCACTAAATCCCTCCCTCGGATTCAAACAGAAAGAGACTTCCCTAGGTTGATTATACTGGATAATAGGTTTAGGCATATTTGCTTGATTCCTCTGAGGCTGGTCTCTAACTGTTTTCCTGCTGAAGAATATTCAACATTTTCTACTTCATCTTTTGCAGTTTTGCAGTTATTTTCATTTTTGGAAGAAAAGCTTCCATGACAGTTTTAAGAAAATGTCTGAAATAACAATTAAACCGCTGAAGGTTTGTGTTTTCCATACAAGTTAAATGTATGTATGTAAAAAGTATCCTACTTTAAATATTTTTGTTGAAATTCTATGGAAATATAAGTTTATTTGATTATTATTTGATTTATTTGATGGACCTTTGCTGGAAGGTATATGTGTTTGTATAGAGCATGTCAAAGTACTTAGAATAGGGGGAGATATAAGTAACATCTCATATAGTAAAGGAGCTTAACATCTATATACACAAACAGTTTGAACTGGAGGGCATTGTCTGACTGTTAAGTAGAAAAACAGAAGAGTCTGTATTTTGTTCCAAAGTTAGTAATTATTTCTACAAAACATTTATTTCAACAAGACCTGAATGAGTAAGCTTAGTAAATGTCAATGATCAAGTAATTACTCCATAAAAAAGTCATTATACAAGCACTAACTCATGCTCTCTGCTAAACACATGCTCAGAAAAGACAAAAAGAGGCTACAGAAAACAAAGTGGATTTTTTTGGATGTGTGGATTTATGAACTGCGTTGGAATATGTAAACAGTAAAGATATCTTACCTTTCCAACGTACTGAGGTTCAGGTCCGATGTGTTCCTCCAGAACAAAGAACTGGTTCCAGATCCAGCCTCTCTTGGGCCGATGGGGGTAATCCTTGTCCGTCTCCATCAACTTGGTCTCGTTCGTTTGTACTCTGATGGATGCTCTGGAGTTTGGGTTGATCTTGGATTCAGATTTGGCATTTGTATTTATTCCTGAAGGTCGGAATTTTGAATAGGTTTTAGGATTGGATAGTGGAGCCGAGCTGGCATTGTAGTAGGTGCTGGGGTTCATTGTACCAGATGACTCAGCCATTTGATTAGGACTAGGTAGTGAAGAAAATTTAGTGTTGGGGACTGACTCCGAATTGGTCTTAGGTCCGGTTACTACCTTAGAGTTAGAAAATGCCTTGGGCTTTGCCTTCAACAGTGATCCAAGCCTTGGTTTTGGATTGGTTTTTGATGATTGCTTGGGATTGTTTAAGGTATTTCTTGCCACATGATCACAATTTGAGTTGCATGCCAATTCATGCCTTGAATTAGAACTCTGTTTGTGCGCATGCTGTAGCTTGAGTCTACTGTTGGAGCTTGATGTAACAGGGGAGATTGCCAATGGAAAGTTAGTGTTGGCCCTATGGTTGTCAGTAAGATAGGACATGGTGTCAAGCCTAGGCCTTAACTGAGACTTGCTCCAGAGGTTCTTGCCGGTGCTCGAGAGATGGCTGGGATTCAGTGAAGCCATTCGTTTTTCAGGACTGGAGCTTGGCAGTGGGGTTGGTTCAGGTAGTGATTTGAGACGAGGATTAGGGTACGGGCTGGGATTGGGGTTAGTGTGGGGGCTCAGATCGACCCGGATCCCATAACAACTCTGGGAGACAACACATAGGAAGACAACCAGAGGACAAAGACAGGAAATTGCAGCTACACCAGCTGGATCTCTCATTGTAAAGAAAGAACAGTCCGGAAATCTTCCCCTCTCACTTCCACTGTGTCATAACACTGTGGGCATACACAAACACTTGTACACACCCACAATTACACTCAAACACACAGGTGTACAGTCCTTTTCAGAGTGCAGACTAGCCAGGAGTGTCCACATGGTGCGGTCCAAAGAATCATATCGTACAGTTCCATCAAAAAAATGAAAAAAACTCCATACTCTTGGTCAATATGTTTAACTTTGTTTGGACATGAGATGTTTCTTAATATGTTTTGGTTTTCGTCCTCCCATCATTGTTCAAACAGCTGAGGACCATTTGGATTATTTTGGAAGTCTATATACTCCATGGCAAACCTTTGCTTCAACACTTTCAACTATGGCCAAAAGCTGAAGTCCTTGTCTTTCATGTTGAAATCAGAAAGACAAAAGCTGATTGTTGCGTCAGAGGCTCATCCAAAAGGTCTGCACTTCCTGAAACAGAGAAGATGAAATCCATGAATAAAGTTTTTATTTTTTTTAAACTGACAAGGACAAAGAAGAACAAAGCCACAATACAGATTGACTGACTCTGCCTGGACACGGTAATTTACAGTGGCACACTCTTTGGAAATCTCTCTGATTGTGCAATTATTCATATAAGGCTATTTTCAAGAACATTGTACCACTCAGCAAAGCTGCTTTTAAATAAACAATTTCTGAAAACACTGTTTTTCAGAATGGAGATCTGTTTTTTCAAAGTAGACCAAATGTCAACACCAAGCTCTGATTAAAGACAATTTTGTCGATTAATCTTAAGCCCATTAAATTTAAGCTCAGTGCTAATTGCCAGATCGAACCAGATGAGAGATCTCTGTAATCGCTTTCCAAAATTACACAGATGGGAGTGTGTACTCAATGTATGTGTTGTTTTCATACCATATGTGTATAAGTTTGGCAACTGACCACAAAAAGGGACTTTTGGAATATATGCTTTCAAGTGCAGTTTTAACAGATGGTCTACAGTAAGGTTGTTCAGTGTTAAGTTTTACATTGTGATCAAGAATGTACCGTAAGCAATCGTAATACTGATTTATAAAAGACCAATGGTGTGCTGTTGAAGTTCTGATACCTTTGTAAATTATACTGTTTTTTTTAAATGTTTATTTGCATTTGTACCATTTGAGGAAGGAATTTCACATGATCTCAAATCTCAAGGGCATTATGTGGACTAGACACTGATACAATCCAGTTATAAAAATACATTCCAGCAGTTTATGATTTCTTTTTTTTACAATACAAAAAAACAGAAAGGTAATGAAAACAATTATGTGCACTCCCTATTAATCCCTGATGCCCTCTGTTATAGAGATACAATTTCTAACCCAAAGGACCAGGAAAGGTCTAAACATGATAGGAAATGGTTTTTGGAATTTGTTAACATATTTTTGTCACTAGGAGGAAGAACAATCCCAAAACAAGTTGACAGATTCTGTTATGCAAGTCGGCATCACCAAACTTTTATAATTCATTATGAATATAAACGTCTGTGCCAAATTCCATGGCAATCTATTGAATAGTAGTCGAGACATAAATCAACCAAAGAACCGAAAAGTGTCAACCTCATGGTGCCATTAAGAGTCAGGGGATCGCCGATGTCATTAGCATACATCCTCTGGGAACCATGAATGTCTGTATCAAATGTGCTAATCCATGAAATAGATGTTGAGGTATTTTACTGCATATTTAAAAAACTTTAACCTGCTGGTGATACTTGATGGAAGGTCTAGGGATTACCAAAATCGTTAGGATTTATCCGTCAAGACTTTGAATATCTGTGCAAAATTTTAATTCTTGGTCGGGCTTGAGTGAAAAAAAAGTCAGAGGATTGTTAAAGTCATTAGGATACATCATCTTGCAACCATGACGTTTGTACAAAATGTATTCGAAATAGTTAAAATATTTTAGTCTGAAGGGGTAGATTGACACGACGATCATTGCTATCCATAAAGCAGCAAATGCATGCAGCAAGTGTTATTTAAATTGTCTCTCAAATTGATATGTTCATGTTAATAATGTCATGTTAATGTTTCAACCCACTCCACCTCCTTAGCCACATTTCAAGCACAGAGAGCCTGACTTCTCCCACATTTCCCCATCTCGCCACACTCTGTAGACACACACACACACACACACACATACACACACACACACACACACATTTCAACACTGTTACATTGCAAGCACTGAAATCTGCTTCTGCATTTCCCTCATTCTGTACCTTCTGAAGTGTTTTATGGCAACCTGTATAATATTACTTCACATTCTAAATGTTAAATATATTCCCACACTCTACCCAAAATCTGCAGAGGAACACAACAAATAAATAGCTCTATGTGTGTGCCTCCTTATCACAAGCGAACAGTATGACAAGAGAATCACTGATCTGGGCGTTTGAATTACATTTAAAAGAGAGAGAAGCTAGTGTGAAAGATAAATGTGATATATTACACCATGTCTTGATTATAATTGATTTTTTTCTTTTTACAAAACCACACTTTATCACAAAATCCATTAGCATTTTTACTGATAAATCTGATGGTAAATCAGTGGTAAATGGCAAATAGTAACCATATATGAAGAGTTGATTCGTAGAAACAGATAATAACCATTCTAAAAATGAGTAAACACCAATTTGATTGATATTCCCTGGATTGGATGCAAAAAAACAAACAGATGCTGTCTATATTGATTGTATTTAAGATTAAGTCAACATCTGTTCAGTATTTATTAAATAAATTGTTATGGCTTTATGGTTTAACCTTAATGAGCATTAGCATATTCAAATGGAACTGTACTTTCCCCTGACAAACTGGGGACTGCCCATTTCTCTGACGCTCCATTGTTCCGACCTCTCAATAACCTGAAAAATTCCCTTTGGTCCTACAGCCCACTAGTCAGACGTCCCTTTGTTTCGGAAAAAATAAACCCTATGCTCCGACATCCCATTGTTCAGACCATATAGGGTTAGGGTGAAGGTTAGGGTTAGGGTTAGGGACAATTATTTATAATATTTCTTTAGGATTTTTGCCTTATTTAACATGTCGGGAATCCCAAAGTTTCCTGTTTGAAGTTAGTTTCACATTGGTTATTGCAGGGATATGCCCCATTCCTATTCATTATCATTGTAGGCTTATGGAAATATAAATACATATGTAACCCCAAACTAAATTTACCCTGTTGAACTTTGGATTTAGCCTACATTTTTATTTCAGTTTTTCAAAGATAGGCAAAAGATTTAAATGTGTTAATAAGCTAGAGAAAAGTAATTTCGCTTGTTATGGGAGGTGATCCACAAAAGCCTATATGGTCGAAACAAAGGGACGTCGGACTAGTGGGCTGTAGGACCAAAGGGAATTTTTCAGGTTATTGAGAGGTCGGAACAATGAGCGTCGGAGAAATGACATGGCACCGACAAACTATCAGTCTATCTCTGAGTTACACACGCTACTTACTGACTCTTCCCGCCTTCTACATACTTACTCATCCACTTGCATGTGAAAGCAAGATCTTTTCATTAAGCCATACTTGTCTTCAGTTTTCCAACTCCATTTTAAATTTTGTATTGTTAGAATGAACACTTTTGCATACTTTAAGCAGGAAATGCAACTTGAGAACAACAGCAACAAACACAAGCTTCAGCTCCTCCTGCCAAAGAATGTGCTTGGTCTGACAACTGAACAACGCTGCCAACACTCGAGCCAGCAAGCCTGTTTGGCTTGTTTAGTATTTTCTGTCCTTATTGACTGCATGCGCTGCACATGAAGCCTGCAGGATTTAATTTGCATTATCTTCAATCTAAACACTCCTGGCACCTGCCAGAGCTGCACCAGCTTCATCTACAAGCAAGCAAACAGAAACAACATGCAAGTGATACATGTTTCATCAGGGATGGAGATGGGCTGAGGAAAACTTCTGCTGAAATGATTGTGTACATACCTGGAGGTTAAAGGTCTGAAGGGGTACGAGACTGTTAAAAGTTTGGTAACCACAGATTATATAATGAAATAATATATAAAATGTAATGTGGACATGTAATATTTGAGAGTAAAGGCCTTTACGCACTGGGGATGTTATTTTTTGGTGCGATTGTTTCGAATGTCAATGTATTTTTTTGAACTGTTGTTTTTGTCATGGGTACTTTCACACAGAACGCGAATAATAGTGGCGATAAAGCCATGTCATTTTCTTTCGAAAACAAGGTTGATTTTTCGGAGCTATCGCACCGCGAATGAAGACGTTAACAAATCACAATGTGTTGTTTACCTAAGAGGATCATAATTCAATAACACGGCGGCTGCTGTCCGAACCATGGATGTATTATAAAAAAACATATCCGAACCTTAGACTCTATAGACTACAAACTGTATTCCTACTTTTTAACCTTGACAAAGGCAGCGTTTACCAGTGACAACCTTTGCGGGGTTGTTTTTTTTTTAACGATTATTTTTGGGGAATTTTGGCCTTTAATCGATAGGACAGCTGTAGACAGGAAAGGGGGGAGAGAGAGGGGTAAGACATGCAGCAAGGGGCAGCAGGTCGGGATCTAACCCTGGGCAGCTGCTGGAAAGACTGAACCTTGGTCCAGATGCCGCACGCTCTACCATGTGAACTACAAGGGTGCCCTTAGTCTATATCCACGATGTTCCACTTCCGGGATTGTTCAGGTGCCGCCTGAAATTCCTCCGGATCTCCCTCTTTTCGGCCGGATTTCTGTTAACTTCCTCTTTCTTTGTGTTGTCATTTTAAACTCCGGTGGATTTCTGAGGACTATGGTTAACTGCTCCTCAGATCTCTGCAGGGTAAATCCAGACAGCTAGCTAGACTATCTGTCCAATCTGAGTTTTCTGTTGCACGACTAAAACAACTTTTGAACGTACACATGTTCCACCAAAACAAGTTCCTTCCCGAGACTATTTTGCAGGCTCTGTCGGCGCATTAACGCCCCCCATGGCGATTGTGATTGGTTTAAAGAAATGCCAATAAACCAGAGCACGTTTTTCACTCCTTCCCAGAATGCTGTGTGGACTAGCCAGACTTAGGCACCCCCAATCTTTCTGTTCTTACTTCACAATAAAAGCCCTAGACATACAGTATAACCCACACTGCGTACTGTTTACAACAGGGATTTCAATTTACTCAAGAGTATTTCGCTAAAAGGAAACTCAATAAATAGCTTACAGTAACTTAATGTTAGTAATGTTAGATGTTTCCTGCTTCGGCATCCCGACCGTGGTCGGACAGCACAGGGGAGGAAGGGTCTTGACCACAGGGCTGCAGTCTCCGTAGCTAACCCCGGTCACTCCACTCAGCAGCCGGGGGAAACAAGACAGAACACCTTCGGTGGTCTTGAGGAGCTGCAGCACTGCAGACTCTACCTACTGTACATTCACTTGATATCTTCACCTCTAAATGCTCTCCTCTCTTCCGATCACTTTCTCTTGTCCGCTCACACCGCATCTCCCGTCGCTTTCTCTCTCTCTCTTCTGCAGCATCCCCAGAAGGACATCAAACTGTTTATAACTATCTTTTATTGAAAACCGTCGCAAATTCGCATCGCTGCCGGTATGAATAGTTTTGATGCAAAATATTCTCAAGCGATTATTTCGCATTTTCGTGTTGATTATTCATCACGCCCCCTTGTGCTTGAGGGAATGATTCTTGAAATGATAAAATATAAGCCTAACCCTAACCGTAACCCTTCTATAACCCTAACCCTTCTATACTTCTTCCCCTTCATGTTAATTTGATTTACAGTTTAACATTAAAATAAATGTTGGGAGATTGGAGTTTGATATTAATTTGCTTATTCTTGTGACTATTATGAGGTAGGCCTACATTCTATTACTGTCCCAGAAAACAAATGTTATTAGAAATACTGAAATTTTTCTTTTAAGCATACAAGAACAGCGAATATACCATGTATATTATAAGTGTGCTCATTGTATCTAACAGTTAAGATTTAAGAATATACATACATTAGAACTCTATCATATATCTATCATATATCAATATTAAAGCATGCTTTCCTGTCTGTCTGGGTGAACACATTAATCTCTAAAGGATAACACGACTTTCAACAAGTTTTGCTATTTTCCTTTGAATGGCTGCCATTCTGTCAGAGCCTATTATACATGTCCCCCTTGTGAATGCACAGAACTGCCGAATTACTGCAATTACGTGAATGAATTTGACATTTCAGGGGCCAAAATGCCTTATCTGTACATGAAGTTCAATTTGAAGCTTCGATGTTCTAATGGGCTCTAATATGAGAATAAGCCATGTGTACTTACTGTCCATGGATTATTAATTTAAGAGAAAGGGCGATATAACAAAATTAGTAGGGTCACATTTTGTAACTCTGTTTTGCCACACTGTGGAGTTTTCTTGTAGACTAATTAAGTTTGTTCATTCCTTTGTCATATAACATTTCCTGCATTATGTACATCCATGTATACTAGCTCAAAGTCTTCTTCTGCACTGCCCTTGTCTTGGAACATTACTACCACTTATATGAATAGTGCAAATCCATTGGCAGAGTTGTGTAGTAACAGTTAAAGTATAATTGGGATTATGTAATCACATTACCAAAAATAAATAACCATAATACCAGATTATCTAGATAATAGTAACATTTCATGGATTACTTGATTAAATTTCTAACAATGTCTTTAAAATCTGCTAATATAGACTCTTTATTCCTCTTTATTTACATCGCAAATGGAAGATTAACATTTCTGGTAGCTCACCTGGTTGAGCATGCGTCGCATATGCTGAGGCTTAGTCCTTACTGCAGTAACCCTGGTTCGAGTCCGCCCCCTAGCTCTTAGCTGCATCCCATCCCCACCTCTCTTTTACCCTTCCTGTCTGCCGCTTACGGTACTTATCTACACACACATGGGAGAGCCTCATTTCCCAAAATCTCGCATTGCATGACTTCACAGCGCTGCAGAGGAGGGTCTGGCTAGTCCACACAGCATTCCGGGATGGGAGACAAACATGCTCTGGTTTAATGGCATTTCTTTAAACTAATCAACTTTCAAAAAGTTGTTTTAGTTGTGCGACAGAAAACTCAGATTGGACAGATAGTCTAGCTAGCTGTCTGGATTTACCCTGCAGAGATCTGAGGAGCAGTTAACCATAGTCCTCAGAAATCCACCGGAGTTTAAAATGCCAACACAAAGAAAGAGGAAGGTAACGGACATCTGGCTGAAATGAGCGACATCCGGCGGAATTTATGGCGGCACCTGAACAAAAGGGTCCGTGCGCCAGGCGCATGGTTCAAAAGGGTTGTACTTAGTGTCTTCATTAATCATAGGTGTGATTTGGGTGTAACATGCAATAAACCAATCACAGTGTCATCTCCCATTCCCTTTAAAAGCCAGGCGTGTTTGGACCTTGGCGCATTGAAGTGAAGTGAAAGTGCGTGAGTTAAAATAACAATGAAATGCTGCATTATTGACTTTAGACCAGATTTTTATTGGTCATTGGCGCGATCACTTTCTGTTGCCTCAAGATAGCGATACACCAAGAATGCACCTGAACACACCTCCCTGTAAGACCAGCACGCTGATGGGCGCACAGATGGGCGCAGGTGCATTTGCTATTTAAACGATGTGGAAGCTGGACGGGAAAGTGACAACTCTGTCGGTCTTAAAGGTCCCATGACATGGTGCTCTTTGGATGCTTTTATATAGACCTTAGTGGTCCCCTAATACTGTATCTGAACTCTCTTTTATATAGACCTTAGTGGTCCCCTAATACTGTATCTGAACTCTCTTTTATATAGACCTTAGTGGTCCCCTAATACTGTATCTGAAGTCTCTTTTATATAGACCTTAGTGGTCCCCTAATACTGTATCTGAAGTCTCTTTTATATAGACCTTAGTGGTCCCCTGATACTGTATCTGAAGTCTCTTTTATATAGACCTTAGTGGTCCCCTAATACTGTATCTGAAGTCTCTTTTATATAGACCTTAGTGGTCCCCTAATACTGTATCTGAAGTCTCTTTTATATAGACCTTAGTGGTCCCCTGATACTGTATCTGAAGTCTCTTTTATAAAGACCTTAGTGGTCCCCTAATACTGTATCTGAAGTCTCTTTCCCGAAATTCAGCTTTGGTGCAGAACTACAGCCACTAGAGCCAGTCCCACAATGAGCTTTCCTTAGGATGTGCCATTTCTGTGTCTGAAGCTATTGAGGAGGAGAGAGGGTGGGGGGGGCAAGGTGGAGGGGGGGGGGTGTGGCCTTGACCAACTGCCACTTTTCTCGTTTGAAAGCCATGATGTCTCTCTCTCTCTCTCATGGGTGGGCCAAATTCTCTGGGCGGGCAAAGCAGAGAAAGGGGAGGTAACCTTGCTTGTTATGACCTCATAACAAGCAGATTCCAAAACGGCTCATCTGAGCTTTCATTTTCTCAAAGGCAGAGCAGGATACCCAGGGCTCGGTTTACACCTATCACCATTTCTAGCCACTGGGGGACCATAGACAGGCTGGGGGAACTCATATTAATGTTAAAAAACCTCATAAAGTGAAATTTTCATGCCATGGGACCTTTAAACTAGCAAAGACACTTGCGTCAGGCTTTGCGCTGCGCCGGGTGGAAGATAGGGTCCTTAGTCACATCCACACGGGAGAGGGTCTGCTGGTAACACAGTCATGGAAAATGAGTTTTCCTTTTGTATCAAGCAGCAAAAAGTTGTAGCATTTACACTGCACGTCCTGCGATGTGACTACTGCACACGTACACATCGCAATGTCGACGCTGAAACGATATAACATGCCACCCTAGTTGCTAGCCTGTAACATGGGACAATCAACCTTCTAATGGCCTCTATTGTGACAGTAGTTGCAAAAGTTGCGTCTATATTTTAGGTCAGATTTAAATAAACCAGCTTTCCCTGGACGTGTCAGGTCAAATGAAGCAGTGCAGTGAAGCAGTATTCATCTGATGACACAGCAGCAACAGCAGCATTGGTCACTTTTTGTTTGTTAATGTACGTCACAATCCAACCTGGGCAATCTGTGCGTTGGTGTTCATGCTGAGAACATAAGATTTCCACAGGTACATAAATATGGCGTGTTCAGAATTAAATTAAAATGACTCAAAAATCTACATATAGGTAGGGCTGGGTATCGTTCAAACATTTTCGATAAGGTACCGATACCAATACAGTGACTTTGATACAGATTACTGAAAGATACTTTTTGATACCAATTTCTAAAAAAATCCATTTTAACAAAACCATTTCTTTATTTTTCAGTTCCTACTACGTGAGCCCCGTCTCTGTGTAAGGAGTTCTTCCTGCGTGTCTCTATGACGTGTAACATTAGACAGCCAATCACAAACATTATTAGATCTTGGTAGAAGCATGCTGCATGCTTATTGGCTTACTGACGCTGATGAGATTTAATCCTTAACTATTGAAATTTGGTATTGAATGACGAGGCATTTTTCAATACTCGATACTAAGGAGGCAATTCGGTCGGTGCCTAAAAAGTATTGAATTCGGTACCCTGCCCTACTGTACATATAGGTACATGTGTAGATGTTAGCAACCCTCTGTACTTGTAACATAGGTTTTCTTCAACGTATAGCTGAAAGGGGACGACTAATGAAAATTAATGAAATCCGATAAAGTGGTTTAAAAATCAGTTGTGACCTTTTGGAGTTTTACTGTACTTTAAACCGTGCACTTTATTTGAGGGGATACGTTCTGTTGATCAAACACTTTAAACACACCTAGATATGAAACAGCATAACTAACTGCCCTTCTGCTCCAGTCCAAGGGCAGAGGCTGCGCCACTATTTCTTTTGGTTCCTGGAGATCTATCAAAACCAATTAGCCATGGATTAGCATCCAGTGTTGCTAATTATGATGCTAATTGGAGGGGAATACACAGTGGACCTCGGAAAGAAGGCTGAGGCTGTGACTTGAATGCTGACAAGGTTTCCAACTTCCATTTTGAATATGCTATTTGTATGACTTCTATCATCTATCTATTGTACATTTTACTGACCTACATAAATTAATTATGTTTGTGTCTGCCTTTTAATCCAGTCATGTACTGTATGTCTTAACTCTTTGCTGATGTATTTTAAGACTAACGAGTGTTCACTTCAGCTCAACATATGATTGGTGTGAGGTATTAAAAAATACTGTACATGGTCACTGGAGTACTTTATCCATTGGATTAGGGTTTAAATAACTTTTTTTAGCGCTAAATTGGATGGAAAAATCAAAAAGACTTAGACATAATGTGACCTGAATATCGCATTGGGTAATTGCTGCAATCAAATGCTCTGGCTATTAACTGCAACCAACAATGCAGGGGTAAAAATCAGTCAGTCTGTCCATATGAATACGTTCATTTAATAAAGAAACCGTATGTGCACATGTGTCATTACAAACCGTATCTGCTGTGACGTTATGCATCAGAGCTGACACGTTCATTCAGTGCGGCTGTGTCCAGGGGCACACAATTGAAGCCGGATGGAAGTCGCATGCCAGTTTTTATCATTGCACTCTTTTTTACATTCGAAAGTCAGTTGATGTAAAGAGACAAGTCCGACAGCTAGATCTTGATCTCGGTCTGCTCTTAAAAATTTGCGGTATCGAGTTTCATGCTTTCTGCTTTATTATTGAGAACAGCAGCAGCTGTAGTGGATAACTTGTCTCCTCCACACCTTGAAGGAATCTCATACAGCACAGTCACTCATAATCTCATTTAAATGCTGAACACGTATTTCCATAATGGTTTCTCATTTTATTATCAGATTTTTAGTCCAGTTTATTTTGGTCACTGTTTTGTCCTAAATAAATCTATTAGCCCAAAAGCTGTCTGCTTGGCTCCAGGAATAGCACTGCTTGTTGATTAGTTCACCAATTTCATTAATGCCCCCCCTGGAGGCTGAATCCTAAAAGCCAGGTTACGCTTGAAAATAACTAATTTGTACGTGTTGTCTGTCCTGGTGTGTCAGTTTTAAGCCATTCTAAACAGCCACCCTGTAAGATGAAGTGAAAAGCCATTGTCATACAGACATAATATCTTTGGAATCGAACCCACGGCCACTGCGGTAAGGACTGAGCTCTGGTACATGGGGTGCTACCACGGCACCCCTGGGAGTGGCAACTTTGAACTGCTGCTGGCGCTCGAGGTCAAGTCAGATTTTTCACATTTTACGACTACCTACCAAGAAAGGTAAGACGGGAAGACTTTTTAGCGTAAAAAATCAGCAGAAAGGTTTAATTTAGTGTAGTTTAACACTGATGGACTGTGATGGCTGGGATTAATTGAGCTAAAGCAGTGTTTGTTTTAACTGTAAATGGGCATTATAGTAAATGTATGACTACCAATAAAGGTAAGACTGGAAGACTCTTCAGCGTGAAAAATCAGCAGAAAGGTTATGTTTAATTTAGTGTAGTTTAACACTGATGACTGGTAGTGAACGCAGTGCTTGTGTAAAATAGAAATGAATGTCCAGGATACCAGGTGATGTGGAGAATGTTTTGCATTAACTGGGGACATAAGTAATAAGGGCTCGTTCTCTCTGAAGCAGAGGTAAATGAAGGCCGTGTACATTGGATGGATGGGTGTATGAATAGAGTAGTTACTATGACCAATGTTACACTTCATGGCTGAACAAACACAAAAAAGCAGTGCCACCAGGAGAAAATCTAACTTCTCCAACTGTTAACATAAGAAATAAAAAAAACAGACAAGATAACCCACTTTTAGAGATCAGTGATCTCTCAGAAAATGGCAAAATCACCAAAGACATTAGCAAAAGATGGAGGCAAAATAACCAGCAAATGGAGATCATCGCATTAACCAGAGCATCCCCTGCTCAGCTGTTAACCTTATTAGTTGGTCTAAATGGTCTGCATTTGCACATGAGAAACCAAATCTTGATTTACCAAGGGATTTACACATTTGACTCCTCTGCGTCACTGAGAAAAGTCCCATCTCTGTCAGAAAAGCTTAAAAGTATCATACTATTATAGGCTAAAAAAAATCCACAGATAAAAGGTAGATGTTTTGAAAATCTGCATTCATCCAGCTGCCTGGTCTGCATGCAAGACTGCAGAGGATTGACCACAGTCCATTGTGCAAATTATTTCTTTTAAGCTCTGCTCTGCCAACAAAGACCACCAAACTGGCTGATAGGGCTATAGGTGTGTGTGTGTGTGTGTGTGTGTGTGTGTGTGTGTGTGTGTGTGTGTGTGTGTGTGTGTGTGTCTGTGTCATCATGGCAAAATGTGGTTCTGTGTGTGTTAATGGCAAGCATATGTGCAGTCATAAAAATAATATTCTCTATGGCCAAAACCACCAGCTTGGTGTCAAGCTCTTGTTCATCTACACACATACAATCTCTCTTAAATAATGCACACACAATAGACATTCTCTCTCTCTTTCACACACACACACACACACACACACACACACACACACACACACACACACATAAATATACTGTATACTACCAATTGCAGACACTTTTCTATCACACACACACACACACACACACACAGCTGCAGCCGCTAAACAGCATTTGCTCAGCACTGAAGCTGGAGTGAAAGAAAGATAAAGATGAGAGGGAAACAGAGACAGAGAGGTGGAGATGAATGGAGTGATGGTCTTTACCTCGTGCAGACGGATGTGTTCGGACTCCCCTCTCCTCACGCTGTGTTACTCTCATCTGTCTGTTTCCCTCTCTCTAGATCCCGCTCACTGCTTGCCACTGGACAAGCAAGTGTATCTCTCTCTCTCTGTCTCTCTCTCTGAATCTCTCTCTCTCTCTCTCTCCATGGTTGTAGCACTGAGAATAAAAGACCGCCTCTGTTCAATCTGTCACCACCTCTCTCTCTCTCTCTCTCTCTCTCTCTCTCTCTCTCTCTTCACTCTGCCTCCTCCTATTTCCTAATCTATCTCTATCTCTCTGTATGTATATATATATATATATATTAATATATGTTTTGTTATGCTTGCAGCCTCTGCGTCTGCAGTGAGACCACGATTGGCTGCAGTACGTACACACACACAAACACACACACAAAATAGACACAAAATAGACTAGTGGCTATACACACAAAAACACTGAGATTATGATCGGCTCCACACAATTATTTCTGCAGTTTGCTCACACACCTGCCTGTCAGTCTCTCTGCATCTCTCAATATGGCTACAGATGGCTAAAAGATACTTCTGTCTGATTTCTCATATTATATCATATTAGTAATCATGACATTTTACTCACCAAAGTAATTGCTAAGATTTGAAAACACACTGGTAGTGGCAAAATCTCATTGGTTTAAATGGATGGGAGCTGTTCTTAGCTCTGAGATCAGTAATTATTCTTTCTTGGTCACTGGCTAATTTTAATTTTATTTCTTCACTTGCTCTTAGATAAGAAGTTCTGCAGATGCAAGTTTAACTGCAGGGATGGGGGACTTTTTAAATGCCCTACTTGTGACAAAGCCCACATTAGAAGAAAAGACACCTGGAGGCTTGCCAAGGTGTCACACAACAGACATCCACCTCGCCTGCTGCCCGGTCGAACATGACCTAGACCAGGGGTGTCCAAACTTCTTTTTAAAGAGTGCTAGATTTGATAATGTGAAGATGCCCGGGGACCAATGGTCCCTTCTGACATTGTTTAACAATAAAAGTTACACACAAATGCACTGATCTATGACATTTCTATTTGCATTGTCACAATTATCTTTTTTTTTTTAAATGGCAATGTAACCAAATCAACGCCAATCAGACGTGAACAAATCTAAAAGAAAACATTTGTTAACATTTAAGCTTACACTCTTCCTCTCTTGTCTTTCACAAACCGAGGCTTGCGGGCCAAATGAAATCTGGCCGCGGGTTGTGATTGCCCCTGGGCTGGACTTTGGACATGCCTGACCTAGACCCTAGTCTATCAGCATCTACTCCTGATGCAATGGATTTGTTCTGTTCCATCTCCTCTTCCTCACTGCGACTAAACGTAACTGCTACACCCTCTCCCTTGCTTCCCCCAAACACTGTCTCTCCCTCTCCACAATTGACTGCTCCTCCGCATGTGCTGTTCCCTCTGCACGGTTAAATCAAACATCTGCCATCCACTCCTCAGCAGATACGCATTCGGCAGTTGCCCATTTTAAGCCTGATTCGGCAACAACTGTCTTTTACTCTCTGCTGGTTTCAAGTTCAACTGCCATGTCTAAAGCTGAACATGGTTAAATGTCCTCACTGCAAACTTACTTGCCATAAGAGACACATGGCCAGACATATCCACAGTACAAAGTCAAAGAACACAATAGTGAGTGATCATTTAAAGATTGCCTGTCTGTGTGGATGCCACAAATAGGATAATGCAGCGAAGCTAAGGGCAAAACATTCTATTCCCACCGCATCAAAACAGGGACGCTTGGTCAGGTGCCTTTGGCGTTTAGAACTGACACAAAAAGTCTCCTTTAGCGTCAGGACTTTTGGCATCGCTTTTTTACGCTCTGGGTCGGCACCGACTTCATCATTTAAAAGAAAATTTAAGAATTTAAAGAAACTTGACAACTTAATTCTGCAATATATTTGGAATAATAAACAACTTAGGCTAAAATACTCTGCCCTGCAACGTACCACAAACACGGAAGACTTGGCTCTCCCCAACCTTAAAGTGTATCACAGAGCCTTTCAGCTACGGGCCCTGAGAGTGTAGATGGACCCCTCATCTACAGTTCCATGGAGAGAAATAGAGCAAAACCTGCAAGACCTTGCCTTTGCAGGTGTGTGTCCAACAAATTGTATGCTAGCCTATGGCCCTATTATCACCAACACATTGACCAACTTTAAACAGGTGGAGGAGCAACTACGCTACACCAATGAGTGGCATTTGAATACCCCAATATGGCACAATGAACACGTAATGTCTAGTAACAAAAATACAGAGGTATTTATACTTTAGACCAGCTATTCAATGAGAAAGGTATGTTGAGTTTTGAAGACCTGAGAGCTAGTTTTGAGGTCCCTACGACATCCTTCTACTTTTATTTGCACTTAAGATCAGCCCTAAAATGTTATGGTGTGCACTGCCAGTCATTAATTGGTTTGTTGATTTTCCTGTGAGAGGATTAGTGTCCAAGATTTATGCTAAACTGATGCAAGTATCCATAGGAGAACTCCCAATAGTAAAGAAATGGGAACGAGAGTTGAGCCCTGAGGGGAACGCAATTAATTGGGAGACAGTTTGGGACAACATTTTCCACCTTTCCAAAAACCCAAATCAACAGTACATCCACTTCAACATATGTCATAGGACATATTGGACTCCTCAGAAGAGATACATCTCTAAAGTCATTCCCACTCCCTATTGCACGTTCTGTCAACCTGATCAAACTAGAACTTTCCTGCATATGGTCTAGGAGTGTGAAGAGGTGCATGAGTTTGGGATTAAACAACATCAATAATATCTGATGTGATAGGATGTTGAGTTCCTACTGACCCGATTGTTAGTCTTAATAACCACTCTAAATTACACCTGCTTGGGAGACAGAGGAAAAGTTGCCGTTTTCAGGACTGGTCCAGAACCCTGCACAGACCTCGGACACAAAAATTCAGACACTTCCACCACTAGGTGGCGCTATAGCAGAAAAAAAACAGCTGAATCTCCTGATATAGGCCACACCCATTTCTGCCTAGACTTTTATGCACTAAAAATCTGCACGAAACTTGGTACCTAGCATCTCCAGACCGACCTGACAAAAAGTTATCAAAAGAATTTTTCCATGTTAAACTATGCACAATTTACAACCAAACTAATTTTCGTAGCTAGCCACAAAACACGAACTTTAGCATATCTCAGCCAAATGAATAGCAATCAGAGCAAACCAGTAATATTGTTCAACATCCCAACTCCGAGCCTCTGTACCAAATTTGGTGAGGATCGGCAATTAGGGGTCACTATAATGAACGTAGACCCGTTTTGGCAAATAACTTAATGCATTTAAATGGGAAAGTTGCAATGGCAATATCTCTGCCGCAGTAAATGCTATAATCACAAAACTTCAGATTATTGTTCAACGTCCCACTACGATGATATGTACCAAATTTGGTGAAAATTGGCCATTAGATAATATAATATAATCAATGTTTATGCGTTTTTGCATTAGGGGGGCGCTATAGTCAACGTAGACCAGTTTTGGCCCTTTTACTCAATCAATGTTAATGGGATATTTGCAACGGCAACGTACCGCAGACCTTGTGGCTCACAACCTCGATATTTCCCGATGTTTGCCTCCCCAGCGTCATTCTTTGGGTCCCGCTTTCGCGTGCTCACCCGGGTCGTCGGGGCCGCCTGGGGCCGCCTGGGGCCGGGAGGCTTGGACCCCTTCATAACTGCTTGCAGTTCTAGTTCAATTTGAGTTTCTTTATTCTGTGCGCCATCTGACATTACCTGTCACTCATTGTGGAATTAGTTTTGTATGTCTGAAGGTGCTAATAAAAAATGTATCACAAAAAAAATTAAAAAAGTAAGTTTAAAGTGCTCATATTATGCTTTTTGGCTTTTTCCTTTATTGTGTTATGTATCTCTTTGTGCACATTATAGGCTTACAAAGTGAAAAAGCCCAAAGTTCACCTCAAAGGGACTTACCATCTCCAACAGGAAACTGTTCCAAACAGCTCTATTGTAGTCCAGCCTTTACTTCCGTGACAAACGTACGTCAATTTGTACACACGTTATAATGATTGCCTAGCTGCTAGCATGGCACTCCCTCATATTCTACTTCTGACTGGCTAGTAGTCCTTACCTAAGTACTGTCAGGGCACGCCCTCATACTCTGCTTCTGACTGCATCAATGTGCAGTATAACAAAATATGGTCTTTATTGAAAATTAAACCACATAAACCTATTCTGGTACAACCTCTAAATACAATTATGAACTTGAAAATTAGCATAATATGAGCACTTTAACTGACATGACGCACCAGAAAGGGACAGTTAGGTTTAGGAAAAGATTGTGGGTGGAGTTACAAAAGAGAGTTAGTGTATTTTAAGATACGCCTTTTAAATATAGGTGTCCCAGTAGCACAAGGACAGAAATAGCACAGACAACTAGACCCAGATAAAAAATGAACAAATAGAAATACACAAGGGACACTAAAATGAAGAATATTGAAAGTCTTTACATTTAAAGGTATAGTGTGTAGTTTCTGTCTCTCCCATGAGGAATTCTAAGTAATGAAAAACAGAACTGTCAGCGCATCTACATGATACAAGCCTTCCGTGACCGCGCACAGTCTACCGGATTTTATTTTGTATCTTACCAAAAGTGTACAGAATTTTATTTTGTATTTTTTGCGTGTCCTGACAGTGGAACTGACTTTAGAGCAGAGCCTGCAACAGAAACCCCACAGAGGAGGCCTGCAGGCAGATACTCTTGAAAGAGTGTGTAAATGCCAGTAATAAAAAGGGAGAGAGAGAAGCACACAAAGCGAGGCAAAGCAAAAGAGATGAGATCCTAACTGCTGAAAAAGATCCTTTCATCAACTCAGAACTCTGGTGTGAGTCTCAGTTGCTCTGATCTTTTATCCAACGGTAGGAGAGTTTATTTTAGCACATAATGAACAGGTCTCAGCCGCATGGCTTATTTGGCGCTGATAAACAGTTGAAAACGTACTTCAAAGTGTAAAAGAAATGCTACTCCATCTATCCGCAGGCTGCGCCGGATGTTCTGGCGATTATCCTGGAAATGAATCGTCGTCAAATCAGACTAGCGTTATGTTATACCTAAATTGATCTTTGGCTGGACCCAGTATACTCCTGGTTCCCTAATTTGGGATTGAAAATAAGGATGACTCTGCCTTTTCCGCTTTAATTTTGACCATTGTTTTGAAATCTGTCTCTTGTAAGTCACAAAGGGCGTTTTCACACCTGTAGTTTGTTTGCCCTCGGTTCGGTTTGGTTTGGTTTCACACCTGGAAAAATCCAAGAGTACCAAAATGTGCCATTACAAATCACGCAAGAAAGTCCACTCCTCTCATTGGTCGGATGTGTCTGGGGGCGGGAGCAAGAAAGTAAATACAGGAAGAAGGTCCTGTGTTCTGGACTAGTGCATATTTCTTTCATCTCCATGGTCAAACCAGCTCATTTCATTAAAATGATCAAACATTGTTTCACGAGAGACGTTACTATGTCTGCTCTGGTCACCGAGACTTTGCTCTACTGTCTCCAAGAGTGTCGGACGGCAAGCTTGACCGCAGTCCATTTCTATGATAGAAAGAATACAAGCTGCTACAGTTTGCTGCTCTGCTGCATCGCTGATTGCTGAACACACCTGACTACAGGACACATTAGCTGAGACTTGCGGAGTACGTATAGTTGGTGCGGTTCGAGTACGGATCATGTTCTCACCACAAACGAACCGCTCCAGAGTTGGATTGAAAGCGTACCGAGACCAAGCAGGTCTCGGTACGCTTGTTTGGTCCGCTTTTGGTGCGTACCCAAGTGCGAATGCAGAGATCTCACCTGCCCTGACGAACCGTACCACATGTCTTAATCGGAAAATGCAATATTTGGAAAATGGCCTTATTTGGAATATCCAACCAGAATATGCTATTTACATCAAAATCGGAATATTGTCATATTCAGAATAAAAGTGGAATATTGGTGTGCATGTAAACGTACAGATTGATGTGCCTGGGTATATACGTTTTAGAAGTGATAGAAATACCGGAAGAGGTGAAGTGGGTATTTATATAAAGGATTCATCACGTATACAGAAATTGAGTTTGATTAAAATGTTTCCATAAAATGTCTAGGTTTAACCCCCAGAGATTAGTTTTATGTAACCCTCACAGGAGAATATAAATAAAAAAAAGGTACCTGAACTCAAAACCGAAAACAATTTATTTTTTATACAGCTGACAACTTGCAAAAGCATTTCATGATTACTTTATCCGGTCAGTTGAAGAACACGCCAATAATTTTGAGCAAACTGGCCGGCCGATTGATACCACCAACTAATAAAGAGACATTTGTTTAAATTGCAAGAAATGACTAAAAAACAAGTAATTGAAATAATTGACGAACTCACAACCACGCAACCAGAAGATCTTTGTAATCTGGACATTATATTTTGAAAATGCATAGCGATGTATTGGCTGAACACCACCAGTCTTTCAGATTCATTTATGTATTTATTTATGCGTGATAAAGCCAAATGTAAAAATATTAATGCTTTAATAATATATTTCATCATTCACTTCATTATCATAACAAAAAAGTCAAGCTGCCATTCTGTCCACAACCTAAAACAACTGGCTTTGAAAACCCATTTGAGCCAGACTCTTAATGTAGTGTCTGTCATTGAGACATCTCATCTGACTGCTGTTGACAGCCAGCGACCAGACATTTATAAAGGGGTGGAAAGAGACACTAACTGTCAGCACACATCAATATCACTCTATCATCTTGTTATCGGCGCTCGCATGGGGACCACAGCACCTGAACAGAGTTGGGTTGAGCAGCCAAAAGTGTACTGTGAAAGTACTGTTGCTTTGTAAAAACAAGTACTCAAGTATACGATGTGTTGGGAAGGTTACTTTGGAAATGTAATAGATTTGGATTATATAGTCTATATCGACGCCATTTCATTTCCGGGATTGCTCCGGTGCCGCTGGAAATTCCGCCGGATGTCCCTCATTTTTTCCAGATGTCCGTCATCTTCCACTTTCTTTGTGTTGGCATTCTAAACTCCGGTGGATAAATGAGGACTATGGTTAACTGCTCCTCGGATCTCTGCAGGGTAAATCCAGACAGCTAGCTAGACTATCTGTCCAATCTGAGTTTCCTGTTGCATGACTAAAACAACCTTTGAGCGTACACGTTCCACCAAAACAAATTCCTTCCTATGGCTATTTTGCAGAGGCACCGTTGCTCTGTCCAGCGCTTAGCACCGCCCAAGACAATTGTGATTGGTTTAAAGAAATGCCAGTACAACAGAACATATTTTTCTCTCATTGAATGCTGTATGGACGAGCCAGACTTTCAATGTTTTATGTAACTTATTACATGTAATTATTTTGCTGGCAAACATTCTTTGCATTTCACGGGTTTAGTTCGAACCCTAATCGTATTTTTGCATGAAATGTATTGTACATTTCCAGGACTGAAACGCGTTTTTATCTTTAGACATAGTGGCAACTCTCAAACAGCTTGAGAGGCAGTTTAACCCTTAGTCCTCGGGTCAAATTTGACCCTTTTCCAAAGTTTTTTATATCAGAAATATGAGTTTCTTTCAACCAAATTGCCCAAAAATAACACGGATGCATCGATGTATGTCGCAGGCAAAGTTAATGATTACTTTCATTACGAGTGTTTTATTCAATTTTGTAGCACAGTGTTTAAAATGGTTTCAAAACAGTGTCCTGACCAAACTTTGACAGATACACGTCTGTGATCCACGCAACATCCTCTGTTCTTAAATTTAAGTTAAAATAAGTAATAATTTCTGGTATTATGTTATATAAATTAGTTGTATTGACCATGAATGAAAAAAAAAACGTTGAAAAAACAAAACAAAAAAATTGATTAAAAAAGTGCCAAAAGCATGGACAAAATGCGACTTAAACATCACAAAATACGCCAAAAAAAGTTCATTCGCAATTTTGACCCGGAAGGACAACAACTCTATGGTCGACTGGAAGACAACACAAGGGTTAACTAGAAGGAGGGTGGCGCTGCAAATTCAAATAGGAGAACCAAATTGAAAGCATCAGAATAGCATCAAACTTTACTAAACGGCTGTGGCTGGAAATGGCAAAAGAAGACATTGTGAGCATGAAAAACATGCAAAGCAACATAATTAATAATTTTCAACATATAGCATAGTTTTTTTCTACAAAGAAATATTCTGAAGTAACCCCTAATGCAATCATGAACATTTTCATTTAATTTACAAAAAAATTCCCAGTAACTATAATGGATAACAGTTGCCTTTTTTTGTAATTAAATAACGTAACACCGTTACATGTAACTAGTTACTCCCCAAAACTGAGTGTACAAGTAAAATAACTATTTGAGTTAAGAGTATGAGTACAAATGTATTTGCTGCAAAACGGCTTGCCGGTTGCGAGTAACTTAAGTAAAAGAAAAACCACAGGCACTCTGTCTGACATCCATCAGGAAATTGCGAGGCTTGGACCCAAAATGCAGAGTTGAGGAATTTATTGAACAGAAAACTTGCAACAAAAAGTGTCCAGAGGTAGGCAGTCAGGCACACACAAAAATAAACCAGAAGACATGAAGCAAAGGAAGCAAAACAAGACAGCAAGACAAGACAGCAAGACAATACGCTAGACACTGAACCCAAGACAATACAATACACAAGGTAACGAGGTTGAAACAAGGGACAGGTGACACGAGGGCTCAGGAACAGGTGAAACACATCAGGGCGGGGCAGACAATCAGACAGGAGGGAAAACAAAAGGCAGGAAGTTAAACAAGACATGAGGGGAGAGAGAGAGAGAGTGAGAGAGAGAGAGAGAGAGAGAGAGAGAGACTACAAAATAAAACAGGAAGAACTACAACAGAAACTCACAATCGTGTCAACATAATTTCAACCACAGATTGTCTTCCTCAACATTACACCTGTACTTATGGTCAGTTTGTTGTAAAATGTCCTAGGCGTCATCTTGCCTGGGCATTCGGAGCTTTAGCTCCGAAGATTGTTTCTTTAGCCCCAAATAATTCTCCACTTTAAAAGTACAGGAGACATTAGTGTTTTAATTTGTTTCTTCAGTTGACAGAATGTAGCAGGACTAGACCAATCAATCAGAGAGGGTTTACAGGAAAATACGTGGAAATACATTTTATTGGATGAAAGATCTGTCAATTCTTCAGTTGTTGGGGTAACCGTGCCAAACCCAAGCCGAGCTGAGCTCAAACAGACAGATAGTAGGTTAGTCATGGACATATTAAGATTTTTTTCACTGGTAAATGAAGGGAAGGTAAAAACAAGGTGTGTAAATGTCTGTATGCATTCTAAATTATGTCAACATAATATGAGCAAAGAACATATAAAATTTACAGGTAACTTACTTTGCATTGCACTGTAGCAAGCTAAACCTAGGTTCAACAGAGTAAGGGTTATAAATATTCCTTCCATTACCTTTAGGAATTATGTTCACACCTGACGATTCTGCAACGCACAATTTGATCCACTGCCAATGTTGATTCAGTGATGCAGGAAGTTCTAATCCCTTTATTTAGTAAGTTGTCAAGATCAAGGTGTAAAGTGTGGTGGATGGTTGTGTAAACGTGTTCTCCCCAACCTTTATCAAACAGTGGTTCAGATTTTGTAGAACTAAATAATTAACCAAATGTACTTGGAGATGGTTAGATATATTTGGTCTTTCGGGGCCCCAAGTAAGCTGTTTTCGCTGGACACACACACACGCACACACACACACACACACACACACACACACACACACACACACACACACACACACACACACACACACCTCTTTTCTAATCAGCAAGGAGTGCTGAACACCATTTCCCATCCAGACTGCTGTTCCAACCATCTTCCCAAATGATTGCTAATATTATGCCAAAAACCATTTTTCTTGCTAGTGCTGAAGCAGCAAGATACTGTATGTCTGCACAATATTCTGTCTGCAGAGGCACTGCTCTTTGGATTCAGATTTTATGCTGAGTGCGCTGTCACAGTAATTGGCTGAGAGACTCCTGAGACAGAAAGACAGACTTATAAATAAATAAATAAATAAATAAATAGCCAATAATAAATGCCAACAGCAGTGCCAAGACATGCTCAGAGGACAGAGACAGGGCTGCTAAGGACAGAAGCAACTCTTTGTAGACAACACAGCCTCATATCGTTATTGCAAATAAACACAGACACAGATCACATAGTGTGTGTACACAAATTGTGTCAACCGTTGAAATAGAGCTCAACACTATGGTTTGGGAAATTAAAAATCCCATTCATTTTCTCCATAAGGATTTTGATTAATAACCATAATGTCTAAATCAGCCAAAGTAGACTTACCACAAGCCATGAGATCGTGAAACAAAGTTTTATGCTCATGTAGAAGCCACACGTCCATATGAAATCTGTTTTTCATGTGTGTTTTTTAACCCCCCCATTCTTGCTGTGCAAAGGCAGATTAATAATAGTACGTAGGCTCTACACGAGGTTTAGGCCGTAGCCTACGTAAGTGGCCTGCGACGTTGTGTGAGCATTTACACTTTTGCGCTGGCGTATCGGTGTCATTCTAGCGTATCTCTTTAAGAGAATTGCAGAGCCGGTATGTGTGGGGAGTGTGTGGTAAAGCGAGTGAGAGTGTGGCGGAGATTAGCTTCGGAGCGAGTAGGAAAGACATGGCGGTGAGGACGGTAAAAAAAAAAGTGTCTCCCCTGTGCTTTCTGACTACGGTCGGTAGCAGGAAAAAGTTAACCCTCTCTTTGATTTCAAGTTGTTTACGGAGAAGATGAACCCAGAAATGAGTAGAGGGAAATTCAACACTTCCAAGCCCGGCCAAGCCGTCCAATCACAGTTGTTGTGGTCTGCGTCGCACAACTTGTGGTGTGTGTCCATTGTCAGCGTCGTTTCAACGCTTCCCATTCATTTTCGACCAGAGCAGTTTTGCAATTAATTTTGGTAGCGTCGCAGGGACTTTGGAGAAGCAGGGCTTCGAGTCCTTGAACTCATCAACTCCTCATTTGCATAAAGTTGAATCCAGCCAACTTTATGCAAATGAGGAGCGGCCGGCTCGGCTCGACACCTCTCCAAAGCTGACAAAAATCGTTTAAACTTACCTTTGTTGATCTGAAATATCTTTGATTCAGCAACTGCACAGCCTAAAATGTTTTCAGCAACACGTTTATGTGAACTATTTTCATAAAATAAGAGATTGTATTCCGAACGAGCCGCCATTATGGTCGGTTTTGAAATCCGGGAGTAGCCAGTCCCACGGGACGCATTCGTCCAATCAGCTGCAGCCATCGTGGTTGTAGGAGGGTGTAGACTGTTTGGTTTTCAGTGGTCATTAAAGAGAAACTGGTGGCAAGCCCACTAGCATGCAATGCTGGGAAGCGGGGTGATCCCATCCATGAAAACAACGCGTCTATGGACACGTACCTTTAGTTACATTTCTGGGGAGGTGCGTGTCAGGCTATGCGTACCTACCTACCTACCTACCTACATACATACATACATACATACATACATACATACATACATACATACATACATACATACGTACCTACCGCATAGATTCAACATAGAACCATAAATCAAGTTTAAGTTGATGATGCCTGATGATCTGGATCTTGATAGTGTATAAATAAAAAAGGTGTAAAGAAACACCTGCATAAGTCTGATTAATTCAACTATACTTCCACTCCACTACTCATCTTTCATGCCACCTGCTCCACCACATTGGGCCACCCCTACCATTGTACTTTATGAGTCTTTATTCATAGGTCTTCCATTCAGTAGGTGGCTAAAAATAAAACAGTGTTGGCCAAGGTGTGCATGAAACAGACGTTCCTTGTTATTACCAAATATGAGCTGTTACCAACGTCCATACGAAAATACTATAGGCATCAGACTTTAAAATGGTCCCTATGATCCTATGTAAACCGTATTACATAGCCGCCGTATGTGGATCTGAGCTCTGTAAAGCGTCAGTTTGAAATCCTTTTACAACCGAGTACTTAAGGTCAGAATAACCCAGACAGTGAGAGGATCAAATCAAAAAGGAAGGCTAAAACATTTAAAGCTTTTTCACAAAAAAACGGGAAGGAGCGGGAAGTGGATAAAAAGGTGGAGATGAGTGAGAGGCAGGAGGGTAATGAAGAAAAAGAAAAAATAGAGGTAGAAGATGCCCCACTGAGAGAGAGGGAGCAGAGAGGCTGGGAAATGAATGAGAGATGAGGGCGATATGAGTGATGAGCAGCAGAGTGGGAGAGATGGAGGCAGAGAGAGAGAGAGAGAGAGAGAGAGAGAGAGAGAGAGAGAGAGAGAGAGAGAGAGAGAGACACAGAGAGAACCAGGTAGTGAGAAAGAGAGGGAGGGGAGGCAGGACTTGTGAAGACGGAGGGAAATACTGACTTAAAGCTGGTCCACCTAAATATTTTTATAAAGTCTTATACTGAAACATAACATATGTTTTAGTTGGCATGTGCAGCAGAGCGTTGCATTATTAATAATAGCAGACATGAGTAATTTCAGAAATATTTCATGGGCTAAAATGTTGGTTAAGTAACTGACAGTGGTCAACATGAATATTTATGTCAGTCCAGCATTTTGCATTTTCAGAGGCAGGGTTTTTTAGGCATCGAAGAATTTTTGGCGCCCACCAAAGAGGTTTAAGTCGGCTTTGTGTCATGTCTAGGGAACAGAAGGCTTGTGTCACGGTTTGTCAGGAAAGGCTTGGATCCAAATGCAGTATAGATGATTTATTAAACAAAATAGAAGTACAGCAAAAACTAATTCCAGAACAGAAGAACAGGATCTCAAAACAGGAACTCAGAGGCAAAGGGTAGACTCCAGACACAAACAAACTCACAGAACAAAGCAACAGAATAAAATGATCTGACAAAAGACAAGGGAGACACAGAGACTAAATACAAGAGGTAACGAGGACTAACAAGGGACAGGTGATACATCAGGTGAAACAAATAAGATAATCACAAGGGCGGGAAACTAAAGACCGGAACTAAACTAGACAAGACAAGGGAGACCAGACAGACTACAAAATAAAACAGGAAACAGAACATCAGAACAGAAACAGAAAACAGAAAATCACAATCATGACAGCTTGGACCCAAAGGTGCAGTGTGAAGGTTTAGAAGGTTTATTAAAATAAAAATGGCTCACATTAAAAGATGTCCTGAGGCAGGCAGGCAGGCAGGCAGGCAGGCAAAAGAAATATCCAACACAAAATCCAAAAAACACTTTGAAAACTAAAGCAAACCCACAAGGACGGAGAGATGCAGGGAGTTACGACGATCGGAAAACAGACAAGTAACGCACACAGACTAAATACATACGGTAACGAGGGTAACGAGGGACAGGTGACATGAGGGCTGATGAACAGGTGACACAATCACAAAGGTGGGAAAACACACACAAACAATATGCGACACAGGAGACACAGAGACTACAAAATAAAACAGGAACTGAAGCATGAAAACATACACAAGAATGGTACTGGGAAAAACCAAACAGAATACTGCAAAACAGGAAACGGGGAACAAATGACAGGAAAACATAATGGTCTTAAAAAGTCTGAAATTTGACTTTGATGAAACTTGTAGTAACCTCAGTGCTTATGGCGTGGTTTTAACACAAGACCATTAATTTGGCTTAACTAATTTGTCCTGCATTTTGTGTAGATTCAGTGGCAGTAATTACAGTCCCTCCAGCGATCGCATAATTCAATGCATGATCAGCCAAAGTCCGCATATTTATGCGGGGGGCCGCATTTTTTCAACTACGCCGCACTTTCGCTGCATAAATTGCCAATTTCCACGCAAAATTTGCGGGGCTTGCATGATTTCGTAATATATTTTAGATTCTTCAAAGTAGCCACCCTTTGCTTTTTTATTAATAAGGGAAAAAATTCCACTAATGAACCCTGACAAAGCACACCTGTGAAGGTAAAACCATTTCAGGTGACTACCTCATGAAGCTCATTAAGAGAACACCAAGGGTTTGCAGAGTTATCAAAATAAGCAAAGGGTGGCTACTTTGAAGAATCTAAAATATAAGACATGTTTTCAGTTATTTCACACTTTTTTTGTTAAGTACATAATTCCACATGTGTTCATTCATAGTTTTGATGCCTTCAGTGAGAATCTACAATGTAAATAGTCATGAAAATAAAAAGGAAATTCATTGAATGAGAAGGTGTGTCCAAACTTTTGGCCTGTACTGTATATCTTAGCAGAAAGTAGAAAAATGTTGCGTTTACTTCACACAAGAGCAGCCATTTTCCCCTGTTGCCATGGGAACGTTATGAAGTGACGTAATTACGCGACGTGAACATCATCGAAAAGCAGTCTGTTCGGAATAACTTTTTTTCTCTTGTTCATCAAACCGCAGTTTTTGCAAGTTCCCGCAATTTCATTGCATAAAACTGCATAAATATCCCACATATTCCATCGCATTTTTTTAACAAAACGTGCCGCATAATCAAGGATTTTTGCCCGCAACAATCACAAAAAAACTGGAAGGACTGTAACTAGGTGCAACTCCTCAGAGAGGGCTTCTGTGAACTCTGCTGTCTGTGCAGTGCTGCTTGTATTTTGGAAGACTTGCTTTCAATGAAAGGCTGAGGCTATTTTTGGGTATCGGGAACCTCTGCAGCATCTTCTCCCTTAATGAAAGACATTGTTCAATAAGCAGAATACCAAATGCTTGGGAACTTTTTTTTTATATTTATTTAGAAACAGAGAAATCAACAATATAAATAAATAAATAGATATTCCATTTTTAATACGGATCCAACGGAATTTCCCATCCCATATATGAACTGTTTCCCTATCCTGGCATGTTCTGATTGGAACGATCGTACCATAACTGTCGGTAGCCGAGTGTTGTCCATTGTCACAGCTGAGATCAAGGCTTGATGAAGTGAAGGTCATCTCCACTGTCTGAGGCTATCTGTTACGCCGTAGCAATCAACAAAATCTATTTGCCATCACAGCAGCCGCAAAGGAGAAGATGAATTTGATGCACATGGACAGGTATTGATTTGCCAATTTCCAAAGGACAAACCAAATGGTCTCACAACTGTTTAACTGTTTCTATTTGCCTCAGAGAATGTCTGGTTCTTGGTGGGAGTTTCATACATTTTTTAAGCATAAATTAATCCTCCTGACGGGCTTTTCCCCCCCACAGTTTTGAGATAGATGACAGCATCTAAAGACTGTAAGCTGGTGTATTAAGTGCAAGAAAGTAGAGGACATATTTCTTTCTAGAATTACAAAAAAATAATGTGTAAAATTTCTTTCAACCTGGCTCCTATTTTTCCATGATTTAGTGTCTAAGTAGTCTATTTCCACGACGTTCCACTTCAGGGATTGCTCCGTTGCCGCCAGAAATTCCGCTGGATGTCCCTCATTTTGGCCGAATGTCCGTTACCTTGCGCTTTCTTTGTGATGGCATTCCAAACTCCGGTCTATTTATGAGGACTATGATTAACTGCTCCTCAGATGTGGCTCACCTGTTGTGGTAATGTTAATGTAATGTAATCCTAGTGTTGTAACTTACCTGGGATAGACAGATTGCCACAGATGTCAGACTCATGTTACTTTCTTGACGGGATTCATGCACAGATCGTCTCTTAATCTTTTTTTCATTCATGTCCAGGAACCTGAAGTTCCTATAACTTTAATAATGGTTTATTTTGCCTTCATGGGCATCCTCCTCGCCCTGCCACCTCTCCAATAATGCATGTATAGGTCCTGTTTGGGCATGTGTGTGTATTTCTGGCCTGTGAGTGACAAAATGTGTCAATAAATCAATCATCGTCTTCTTCTTCTGCAAACATAACACTAACATCACCTTATGAAGCTGTTATGGTTGACATGTTAGCCAATAGTTAACTATTAACACATCCAGTCAGTGGCAATCGGGAGAGTCAGGACTTTTCCCGGTGGGCCTGTATTTCGAGGCCGCGAGAGCTGGTCTGATAATAGTTATGCATTGCAAGTATCTTAGCAACACCATCTGGCAACTTGGTGTGCGGCCCCTGCCAACCCGTACGGCGGGCCGCAGCAGCCTCTTATTTCAATACAAACACAGGCTAATCAGAAAGCACTAACGAAAGTGCAGGTCACAACCATGACTAGGATTTTCAGAAATATAGGGGGATCAGTGAGCGGCCCCTCCCCAAATGGCATAGCCCTGGTCGGACTATGACGTGAAGCCATCGAGCACCTCTTTTTTTCCTCGTCATGTTTGGAAGTCTATCGGTAATGTTAACAGACAGTATGTGAGTCTAATGATGGAAAGCCAAAAAAGAAAAGGTGGCGCTGAGAAGGTCAGAATCAAAAGGACAAAAAAGGGATCGTGTTGCTGTGCTGTGTGTCGTTCGTTCATTCACCGGACCATCCAAACATAAAAAACAGGTCCTTTTTCAACTCTGATCCAGAACAAAGACAAATCCAGACATAAGTACACCCTTAGACCGTGTAAAAGCTGGTGAAGAGAGGCTGAATATGTTCTTTTTATCAATACATGGCACCTGAACAGTAATGATGTTGATAACTCCTACAAGACACATGGGTTTTCTGAAAAGGCTAAGTCTGAGATTTATTGTAATCCTACACTTGGCTCAGGATCATGACTAATGTGCACAAACAGGAACAATTAGCGCACAGCCCACACTTCAGTGTCAACATGTGCCGTATGACTGAGCAAGAATTCTTTGCTTGTGTCCTCCCCCCCCCAACTGAATTCATTTCCCATACTGATGACTCAAAGTTTATCAGTCCACCTGTTTTTATTTCTATTCTAATTATTCTGTTTTGTCTAGCTTTATCTGGTGGTTGCAATTTCAACAATATTTCAAAACAGCTGCAGAGCAAATAAAGTGTAAACACAATGGATCACAGAAAAGGAGTGCCATAGTTTTCAGTGTATAAAAAAAAACCTGATATCAAATCGCATGTAAGAAAATGGATCTAAATTAAAAAAAGCAATGTGAGCTAAATCCCACTCTTTTTAAGAAATCATTTTTCGGGACCATTCTCGGAAATGTTCCAGGACTTATAAACCAGACAACGAAACTATTGCTACAAATTGAGAGCAGGTCCGCTCCACGCCGCCATCTTGCCGCCATGTTATCTCGTTTTTTTTGCAACACAATGATCGCTGCTGTATAAGAACGCTGGGGACAGCCTAGAGAAGAGGTCAGGATGGACGAATGGGTTAAAAAACACAGCGCTTTTAAGCCATGGAGCGATGTTCATTACCTGGGGAAAACAAAAGACTTTCGACAAGTAAATGCATGTTCATTCCTGGGTAATGTTTTCATCCAAACCAGGGTCTTTTTCCTCAACCTAACTTTACTAAAGTTTTGGTGCCTAAACTTAACTGTTGTCGCCGCATGACGCTATCTTTTTGCCGGCTAAACTCAACTGCCATGGCCCCTGAAAGGACCGTCATCTGGCGGTGCCCTGTACCCAGTTCACAGTCACCTTTTGTCGGCTAAACTCAATTTGCAACTGCCGCTGATACAACAGAGCTCTGTGGCCAGCGTCACATGACCTGCCGCCGGCATATTTCATAGGATATCATACAAACTGGTGTGCATACATTTTCGTACTATATTGTATGAACCTGTTCATAATATTGCATTGCTTTTTCGCCGGTCAACCTAGCGTGAGCTGCGGTGGTGGGTGGGGCGAGGCCAAATCCACAATTTCTCAATGAGGAAGAAAGAGTAGATGTGCTTCCAGCCCCTTTTTTTTTTACTTTTTATCATAGAACATTATTTTACATGATTTAAGACGTGTCTGGAGTAGGACTTTATCATTCTCACAATCAGTAGGTAGGACATTTTGTTCAACCGCAACTAGCCAACCGCCCCATGACAAGTCCTTTGGTTGTGTATTTTTAAACACCTTTAATGCCTGCTGTTCACAATGACCATGCTGTCATGCTGATATTTACCATGGTCACCACCTTAGTTTAGCGTATTAGCAAGCTAACATTTGCTAATAAACACTAAACACAAAGAACAGGGGATCACCAAAACTATTACAATTCCCCCTGTTGGGGACACAAATTTCTGTACCAAATTCACAACCCAGTTTCACGGCAGTTCGTGAAATGGTCACGTTATTTAATCTATTGATTCGTGTACACGGACACGTTTATGTCGTTTTTTTTATTTTTTTCGTGGTGGTCAGCACGTTTTTTTAAGCTAATGTATTTCAATGGGAAGCATATTTCGTGATCACAGCACAACTACGGTAGCGAGTAGTATGAAATGCCGGGAGGTTGGTTGGGGAGGTGTTTCATTACCCCGTTGTTCTTTCCCTAAACCCAACCGTCCCGTTGTTCTCGCGCGTCCCCCAAAGACCGCGGACGTGTCGTTTCCCCGTTCCCGTTCTTCTTTTCCTAAACCCAACCTCCGTATAGATGCTTCCCATTACGTGCTGACCACCACGAAACAAATACAAGATAAGTGTGTCCGTGTACACAAATCAATAGATTAAAAATAACATGACCATTTCAGGAACTGCCGAGAGACCGTGTTGAAATTTAATAGCAGTAGCTGTTGAGACTTTTCATTCGGAAACAAAAATGGCAACCTCATGGAGGCGCTAGAGGAAAAGTTAGGGGATCACAGGAAGTGATCACAAGTCAGTACGAGTCCTCCTCTGGGAACCAACTGGCTGGCATTACAAAGAGAAAAGCATTAGATTTTCCGATTGAATCCCTATTAAGAAATGTGTTGACGAGACTTAAGGATCTGATGTTGGAAATCACATCAGATGGAGATATTTTTTTATTAAGTAACATAAATTAAAATACATGTAAACACATAATACCTCAGGCACTTTGAGGAGCTATCAAGTTGACCTTTCCCACGCACCTGTAGCTAGATTATCCGCTCTCTCGCTAACCGTTCCACAACTCTACTTCACATGGACAGCTTTCTAAAAAAAAATTCCTCACATCATTCTAGCCAGTGCCTGTCACAGTAAAAAAAAAAAAAAAAAAAACATGTCTAAAAAAGAGCCAATTCCGAGATGGCCTCCCAAAATTCTCTCTGCTGTCCAGCTTCCTCTCAGCTCTCCTCAGTCAGAGTAGGCGGCTGTCTGTCCAGGATGCTAGCCAGTGTTTTGAACGGTTGTCCCCAGTCGCCGAGGGAGCTAAAATCCTCTGAATGGTCAATTACCCATGACTCTATGGAGCTGAGCGAGCCAGCCACCGAGCCTTCACCCTCGTAGGCGTAGGTCGCCAGCGAATCGTAGGGTGGGGCAGCGTAACCCTGCTGACTCTCCTCCAGCCGATGCGAGATGAACTCCCTGATCAGTTCGGCGTCGCCATCAGTCACTTTGCCACGGGAAGCGGGCGGGGCCTTGTCGTTCGCGGCGGCGATGACACTGGCTGTTTGCCGATGGATGTCTGGTGACCTGACGTCATCGCAGCGGCTGCTGAGATGCAGCAGAATCCCGTCTCCGTAGCCATTTTTTTCCTTCTTGGAGGTGCTGCTATGAGTGCTCGTGCGCTGGGAGTGTGTGTTGCGTAAAGTGCCCATGTCGAAGGCCCGAGTGTCCGCCTCGCCGCCGCCCTCGTCGTCATAGTGAATGACATTATCGCGGATGTCCTCTTTTGATGTCATCAGAGTCTCTTTCTCTTTGTGGCGCCTCTGGCCCATGTATAATGCTGCCATGACTGCAAGACACAGACAGAATAAATGATGGGTTAGTCAAAAAAAAAGTCCGGTCCCACTGGATGTTGATTAGAACCTGAAAGTGTACAGTTTTTTTATCTTTCAAATGATTCTGACTGCATAGGTTTTGATTCTGGTTTAGCAAACATTTCCCCATTTATAAAGCCAGACACAGCAATGCTAGTTGCATCAAAAGAGAGGTGTCTTTTTCTCACCTGATGGATCCAACATTCACTCTCTTTTTAGCTTTGTCTTAAAGGGCTCATATTATGCTCATTTTCAGGTTCATAATTGTATTTACAGGTTATATCAGTTTAGGTTTACTTGGTTTAATTTTCAAAAAACACCATATTTTTGTTGTACTACACATTGCTGCAGCTCTTCTTTTCACCCCAAAGGGATATTTCACCGCTGGAAAGATGAATATGTATTTAAATTGGGTCATTTATGTAGTAGAAATGTGAAATAAGAAATTGGTGCCTTCTAGACCGAGAAAAGCCCGAAAATGTATTTTTGACTCATGTGGATGAAAGACAACAACTCCCAGAATGCACTTGCTTCGATTCCCTACGAGGCCACTCCCAAGCCACGCCTAATGGTTACAGAGGGCAGTCAAGTCAAGTGTGACGTTTCACCGTCTCAAGTTGTGTTACACATTTAAAATATATAAAAACGACATGATATAAAAACAACATTATATAAAAACAACATTATATAAAAAACGACATACGAGACAGGCTACATTAAGTGCACACATTATAAACTACACAGAAAGCTGAGTTTGTTCTGAACATTTTGATATGAAACACATGGGGATCAGGTTATATGTAAAAACCCTTAAAAGGAGAATTCAAGAAGATACCTAAAAATAATGTGTCTCTTGAGCTGCTAAATGCTGCACTATGTTCACCAGCTAGTTGCTGACTTTGTATTTCTGTTGCTTGGTGCTGAGCATGTTGTGTAAGGTTTATTTACAGCTTTTTCACAGAAAACAGCTGGGAAAGAAGGTTGATGATAGCGGTGAGAGTGAACCCAAACAGTGAAGTTGTGGGCCATAGAACAATGAGCTAAAAGTTGTTAAAACGCTCATTAGAGCTGAGGGGAACTGCACAGTTGGTCCGAATCACCCAAAAGCAACCCCTTTCTCATTACATGTAGTCAGTTTATCAATTGTAAAAGATTCATTGTGGCGCAATGTACTGTATATCCATGGAGAGGTTAACATTTATATTAAAAAACAAATTGGGGTTGTATGATAAAATCTGGAAACCATTTGACCAGTTTATAAAAAAGGAGACATAGGTGAGCTTCTACAGAGGGACGGACTGGGACAAAAATTTGGCCCTGGCAATTCTGTCCCTTACCGGCCCAATTTCAGACGGGGACATTATTTGCTTTATAATTGCCAAAATCAGGCTCAAGCGAGATTATGGCACTATAGCGTGATGCGTATTTACAGGCTTTCATAATTAAATAACACACACACTGGAGCAATTCATAAAACCTTCAATTAAACTACCATGGCACCATCTTAGAATAGAATGGAAATGCTTGCATATTTAAAACATATGACATACTTAAACACCCAAAACACCAAAGTATGAAAACATAACGGACCAGACGCAAGCTTTAATTTTGAAAAGTAGAAACCCGACGGCACCAGACAGGAGGCAGCGGTACGGTCTTGCATATTTTTGTCGAAGTAGTGTGATACGCCACGCTATCGACTCTTGTGTCGTACAAATCGACCCAAGAATTCATCGGCCCTTCTGGCCAGAACTGCCAGATTGCCAGTTCGCCTGTGACACATAAAATTCAATAGTTCAAGTTGAACCCTTTAACTTTGTTAAAAGTTGTAATTGTAATTGCAATTAAAAAAAAATAATCAATAAAAAAACATTCATTAGTGCAGCTTTAAATGGTAAGGAAACATGGTTCACCACAAATGAAAAGAACATGGATTGTAACTCCAAATCAATAGTGAGGTTAGTGAGGTCTAAAGCCATTGATATCCTGGCATACACTTATCTCTTGGATCACTTTAGTGCTTAAGTTATTGTATAAGGACACATTGGAGGGAGAAGGGTAAGCATTAAGATCTGGGGATTCATTTCTGATATAAAAACCTGCAGCTCAGTTGTGTGTTCAAACGATATTGACCCCATCTTTTTTATTTACAAAAAGATTTGCTTGAATGGTCACTTACTCTAGCTGGAATGCTCATACTGCCCCTTTATTTTAAACCCTGGAGTTATTAAACATATTTGACATCAACAAACTTCAGACTTTTTCAATTTTGTAACAATTCACTTTTAATTTCATAATTTCTTTGTAACTAGGTCTCAGATTCATTGTTACCACACCAGCTCAGTTGATCTTCTACATAGTCAGTTCTACAGAACTTATCTTTGCCAGGTTTCAATCAGGCGAAGAGGCCCAGCTTTATGGAAAAAAAAGCTTCATGGTTGTTTCTGCTTCCCTTCCCAGTCACTCCTCATTTATGATTATATATATATATATATTTTTTAAATCTTTAAAAACTTCTATTGATGGAGTACAGCACTATGTAAATTTAGTTATGATACAATGTATAGGCTAAACACAGTATACATACCGTATGTTACTGTAACATTTGTTTTCCTTTTCGTCCTTGTTCTCTCTCTGTAGTACCACTTCTCTGAAATGTTCATTCTTTTCTTTCCTTTAAATGTTCGTTTGCAAATTGGTGTCAAGCATGTAGGCTTCAGACTTTGAAAATACTTAAGTCTGACACCATCTCACATCTAAAGACAATCATCTCACATCTAACGTCAAAGATTGTCATAATATGTGAAGACTGGAGATCTTGCAGGGTCACAAATTGCAAGACTACAACCAGATTTGTTTTGATAAATTTCACCAAGCTAGCTAGCTATCGCTAGCATTAGCTGGTAACTTAAGGGAAAGTTTGCAAATTTTCTGTTCTGCAGTACATGCGGATAAATGGCAGCAGTACCCGGAGGTCCACGTTTATCTGGCGGTAAAACTCCCATTGGATGACTCGCTTCAGAAGTGTTGAAGATTGGCATCTTTCCCTCTTTAGCTTAGCGGGGCACCACAGCAACTATGAACAACACTGGTCCTAGCCGGTTGTTGCTTCGTGTTTGGTGCTGGAGGGAGCGCACCCATTGGATGTTGAAATTGTTAACATGATTTCACTTCACTACCAAGACTTAAAACTTACGATAATAACAAACACGTTACATTTTGTCAAAACGTCAAGACGGGAAAAAGACTGACTCGGACTGAGTTTCATGACCACCTTACACCAAACGCTTGAGATGACGGGAGAAGACTCTCAGGATTTCATTCCAATATTGGAAATTTGTCTGCGACAGTGAAATCACTTGAAAAGTCGGTTGGTGTAAGGTTGGCATTAGTTTCCTCAAGTTTGCGACTAGATTTAATGCCTGTTTGTCTCCTGCACTTCTGGATCTCAGCCTGCCTGCTACCTCGGTCAATCTCCCCGCCTTGCTATCTGCATTCCACCTGCTGTCTCCGGCCATCTTTATTCATCTCATCTCCTCTCCTCCAATTACAATAAATCTGTTAAATGTCATCTGCCTCTTGAGTCTGTGTTCTGTGTTTGGGTCCACTGGTGGGAGCGCCTGCACAGTGAGGGATAGAACCATATTGTAGTACTGGTAGGTATTATTGTTCTCTGACCTATGTTTAGTATGCCAGTCATGTTGAGATAATTAAAGTAAAAGGATAACTTGTTATAGAGGTTGCCTTGCTACCGGAACTACGTAGGTTGCAGTATAGTTCTAGTTCCGTTTTTTACACGTTGCTGTTGTTGTGATTGCTCGGCTCTGGTGTGGACTCGAAAAGTTCATCTGCATCGGGGTTAGAGCTTTCACAGACAAATATTGCCAACCTCCACAGTAAAGGAAGATAAAACGTTATACTCTTGTCCCGAGTAATCCTTCCTTCTGCACATTTACATATACATATGTATTACATACATATATCCCTCGTTAGCTGAAGCGAACAATACAGTATAACATGAATAATTGTGCTTTGCTTTGCACAGCTTTTTGTTTCCCTCACAGGAAAACACAGACCAGTTTCTGTATGTTATGTTTTTCAAGGCAGCCATTAAAGAAAAGGCCCAAACAGATTAGTGAGAACAGAATGCTACTTTAGAGTCTAAGTCCGTCAGCTGCAGAGTACAGAACAAGACTGTGCTGTGGATTAGTTTCTAAACTTGAAAAACATCAGTGTCCATAAAGCCTTTGCTGCATCAATTTAAAGTAATGTATTACAAAATAATAGACACCTCAGTATATTTCAATTCAACAACATCACAAACTACAGCCTCCAAAATGACAATTCAGTAAAATCTACAACTTTCTAAAACAGTTTCAACAAACACTTAACATGATAACCTTAATAAAGATTGAATGTATTGCAGGATGTTGTATTAGGCAGCATTAGTTTTAGCTAGGCGTACCTAATCACTGGCAACTGAGTTTATATGGGGGCAAGACACATATTACAATGTATTGTAAATTGTAAATGTAAATATAAATGGACTGTTCTTATGTAGCGCTTTTCTAGTCTCAACGACTACTCAGAGCGATTTAACATTGTACAGGAACCATTCACCATTCACACACATTCATACACTGTGGCCGAGGCTGCCGTACAAGGTGCCACCTGCTCATCAGATAATCATTCACACACATTCACACTCCGATGCGCAGCATCGGGAGCAACTCGGGGTTCAGTGTCTTGCCCAAGGACACTTCGACATGGGACTGCAGGGACAAGGATCGAACCACCAACCTTCCGATTGGCAGGCAACCGCTGAGATCTGCTTCTTGGCCAATGCTACACCCTTCCACCAAGTTTCATGAAAATCAGGCCACTAGCCTTTCTATAATCCTGCTGACAAATAGAAAAAAAAACCCGGAAAATATTATCATAATTATAACTGGAGAACAATCATAAACCTATAGGATTGTATGCTATTGGGGAGAGTCCTGTGTTTCTATGTTAATTAACATTGAGGATATCATTAAAAGAAACATTTGAAATGGGAAAACAGAATGGGGCCCAAACACTTCTGAAACAAGCAGCGCCCACTTAGCCACTCTATCATGGCAGCCATGATGCGGAAAGCAACACATTGACTTTACCATATTTTAACAGCTTGTGGTATTTCTACGCAAATAAAAACGTACGTCATCAAAAGATTTTTAAATGTTGCAATCACATAATTTGTACACATACAGGCTTTTTGACGGTATGGTGTGCTAAAAATATGGTGTGGCTCTCTTCTCCTTCCTCTGTCCTGGTTCATTTCTTAACTTTTAATTTACTCACTCACTCATTCTCTTCTCTTCCACTTTTGATAACAGGCAACTTTATTGGTCCACTGTGTGTCCTGTCTACTGCTGTATAATCAATAGGCGCAGGAAAACAAAAAGGCAGCTGCTTTAACCAGGCAGTCAATAAAGATTAAAGTGCCCTGTGAGGCCTCCTCTTCCTGGCTAATGCCACCACTGTTGCTGCTAGCTGCAATACACTAAGGCCACATTAGATAGCTTAGAAACCGCTGTCTTCTAAAAGATACAGATACTTGACTGAGTTAGAGATGTTATAATGCTATGGTTGTGTTATGTGAAATGTCTCTCTGTTGTATATTAAAAATCCAGCACAAGTTGCACATTTTTCAAATAAAGTTTATTTATTCGTCTTGCTAATTTCAGTTAGGATGATTTTGGCACACAGGTTGTTGTTTTTCTTAGCCATGCATACTTCCTGTCCTCTTCCTGTCATTACAACCACAGCCAGCAGTGGTTTCTACAACAAAAGTTTTGTAAGCGTTTTTGGGTGCAGAAGTTCAACACTTACACTTAGTACACAAAACTAATGTACGTAACGGTACACAGAGATCTTTGTCTTTTGGTTTAATTCTGCTTCACACTGTAGTTGTTTTGTACCAAACATCAACAGACCAGGATTTAGATTGGTCAGTATATGACAGCACTGTTGGACCCAGATTAAAAGTAACTGCACTTCTGTCAGAAATGTACTATTAGTGTTCTATCCTGGTTTACCACTGTAGCCTCCAGCACCGTTCACACACAATATGATAACTGTATATGTTTTTCATGCTCTTCAAGTAATATTATATCATCTGCATTCTGACTGGTAATTCTAAATAACGTATGAAAGTCTTTCTGCTGTGGACGCACTATTAAAGGTCCCATATCATGCTCATTTTCAGGTTTACACATCTATTTTGGGTTTCTACTAGAACATGTTTACATGCATTAATGTTCAACACATTTTTTTCCTCATACTGTCTGTCTGAATATACCTGTAGTCACCCTCAGATTGGAACGCTCCCTTTTAGCTTCTGTCTCTTTAACCCTTGTGTTGACTTCAGGTCACATTGACCTGTTTTCAATTTTTGTTTTATATCAGAAAATATGGGATGTAGAAATAAGCGCTGAAAATGTGTAGAATAAAAATGTAACAATTTAAAACGTTGGAAAAAGCAAAAACTTTACTGTGAAAAAAAGGCGTCAAAAAAAGGTTTCAAAAACGTTGACAGGAAGACAACACAACACAAGGGTTAAGCCTCGCTCCCGAAAAAGCCCAGTCTGCTCTGATTGGTCAGTTTTGTGGGGTCTTCTGAATCTGCGTTCTTAGAGTCTCTGCACAGTCTTTGCAGCCGGGGAATGAATGTAACGTCACTATAGCTGCCCTTTCTACCTATATATAGTATAGTTGTGACATCATAACCATACTGAAGTCCTGACAGCTCGTTTAAAAGGCACGGTTGCTGAATTCGGGCTGTGTGCATTTCTCTGTGGATTGAGCGTTTTGGTACTTTCACAGTATTTATTTATTTATTATTTTTTTTTAAAGATTATTTTTTCTGCCTTTATTTGATAGGACAGCTAGGTGAGAAAGACAGGGAGAAGACATGCAGGAAATTGTCACAGGTTGGATTTGAACCCTGGACCTCTGCGTCGAGGCATAAACCTCTCAGTATATGTGCGCCTGCTCTACCCACTGAGCCAACCTGGCCACCACAGTATTGATTTACACTGCTTTTAAATCAAACAAGACAAGCCAAGAAATCTCACTTTTTACAATAAGGGACCTTTAGCACAATATTATTTTTATTTATTTATTTTGGCATCCATCTTAAGAAAGGACTGCTTATTGGACTGAAGTCAGAGGGCTAATAATCAAAGATCTCATCCATATGGTCTTTCCCCTCTATTTGCTACTGAACGTCCTCACTGGAAGCCCTGCATGCAGATGTGCTATGTCGTCCTTGTATAAAAAGTTCTCTCCTCCAAAGAAAACCAATCATCTGATCTGTGAAGCAGATCAGTGCACAGAAAAAAAGAAACTTAACAACATCCCCTTGGGGTATGTGCTATAGAAACTAAACAAGGTCATAGTGTAGACTAGGAGCTGGGTTAATGGAGGCTGCTGCTATGTACTCGAGTATATTGATGTTTCAGCGTGTTCAGCTATTTGGGAGACCTAATAGAAAACCATCTTGTGTTGGCATCAGTGCTTTTTGTGAACTGCTTGCTGCTGGATGAACGAAAAGCGTACAGTATAGTACACCCGAGGATTGTAAAAAGAAATGAACATGGTTCCGAGAAATAATAAAAGTTGGTCAAAAGGGGAATTCAGATTAGACGACACACAGTATGTCTGTGAAAACCCCATCCACTGAAAGCCACGTGCTGTTTATCAGATTCCTTTGGGATTCAGGTCAAAGGCAATATTGTGTTTGTTGGAGCGTGTAACTAAATAGTTTTACAAGTGCAAGAAATGTATAAAATAGGGATCATATAGCGAAATAAACAATGCTGTACATTTAAAAAAGGTCAGAAAAATTTAAAATCACATTTCTTTCTGTTTCAGCAGCAGTACTGTATCTTGCTGCAGGTTGGAGAATAACACTGTGTCAGCAGTAGAGGAGGATTTATTTAGTCTATGGGAAGAGGAGTAGGAGGTGGGGTTGGATAATGTAGCAGGAAGCTACTTTCTAACATTACAGACAGATAAACCTTCTGAGCCAAACCCAAATGAGAAATAAGGCACAAACAGAACGCAAACAGAACTGATCTAGCCACCAGCAGCTCGCCATGAATGAAACCAGAGCTGCAATCAACAATTTTGTAATTATCGTTAAATTGGTAGATTATTTTTTACGATCAATAAGTGATTGGCTGTTAAGTCTGTACAATATCAGAATGTAATGAAAAATGCCTGTCAAAATCTCCCAAGTGATGTGTACAAGTGCCTTGTTTTGTTCGACACAGTCTAAAAATAATAATAATATAAATAATAATATAATAATGAATATCCTTATTTTAGTCACTTAGGTTAATCTCTGAAGTAATATTGGATTGGAATTGAAGCTTTGAATTTGAGTTGTTTTGTCATGTTACCTTCAGACCTCCAACATTCAACTTTGCCTCTTCTTTGTTGATCTGGAAAAGGTCACTTATGCCTCAGTTCTTTACGCTTGGCTTATCAGAACTCCAACAGCTGTCGCCCAGAGAGCTGCAGCCCGTTTTTTTTTTACCAAGAATAGGTGACAGAAACAGAGTTAGCTATAATGGCCTCCTGTTAACTTAAGGATTGGCTTTAAGATCATGCTAGTAACACTTGAGGGTCAGCAAAGTCTGGCCCCAAAGTTTGGAAACCCTTTATATGTAAGCCTGAAAGTAGCCTCTGATTCTTAGCGAACACCTCTCTTGCTGGGTCAAAATCCTGATAGAATATCAAAGGTGAGTTATCAGCTTTTACACTACAAGCTGCTGTGCTTTAACTCTCTACCCTAGGAGTCTATTTTTAAATTCCTTGCTTAAAACATTATTTTCAGTTCTTTTTATGTCATTTTTGTCCAAGTTTAATATATCTGGTTCATGGATTTTTTTTTTTAAAGTGTATATGTTTTCTTCTGTATCTCTGTATATTTAGTCTTGACTTTATTTACTTGTGCACAAGAAGCACCAGTGCTTCAAAAATCGTAGCCCTAATGATTATGTCGCAACTAAGTCTAGTGCAACTAAGTCTAGTGCCAAAACAGTAGTTGATTAATAGATTAATCATTGACAGAAGGTAAATTGACAAAAAGTTTGATAAACGATAAATTTTTCGAGCAAAAATGTCATACTGTGTTAAGTTTCCGGCTTCCCATATGTGAGGATTTGCTGCTTTTCTGTTTTATATCACCTTATACTCACTATGTTTGGGTGTTGAACTGTTAGTTACACAATACAAGACGTTTTACGTGTGGGCTCTAGGGAATTGTGATGGTCATTCCTTACTATTTTCTTATATTTTGTTGACTTAATGAATCAAGAAAATCAAAAAATATCGAGTCTGGTCTTGATGGCCTTTTATGTCTGGATTTTTTTAATGTTTTTTTCTTTTGGCCTGGTTCTCCCCTATCCACCCACTTGTGTTTTTGCTCTGAAGATAAAAAGCTTGATATAACAAGAAGATAGTAATACTTCAGTTATTAACACCATGCCAGGATTTCTTCTACCCTGCCTTCAAGACCCGTCTTCCTCTACAGCAAAGTGCGACATTGCTATCCTGATATACAGTAAATATGAGGAAATTCTCATATGCATGAGAAGAGACAAAATAAAGAGAAAAGAGGTGGAGAGGAGAGAAAGAAAGAATGAAAAGAGGTGGATGTTATGTGTTAGCAGCTATTAGCCCATCCTCCCCTCTTCTTCTTTATGTCTTCTTTTAGCTATCCTCGCGCTCTACAGAGGACACCAATAAAGAAGGCAAAATGTCCTCGGGAAGCTGCGATTATTCTCTGATGCTTACATTCAGTCCACACACACACACACACACACACACACACACACACACAGTGAGAGCAGGATAAAGAACTGCTTTCACACTGCTTTCATTTCATGTTCTGCTTCATCTGTGTAAGACACACATATACAAGAAGCATGCACACACAAATTCAGACACCCAACGAGAGCTGTGTACATGTGGCCTTTTGTTTTCACTGTGGTTAAAACAGGTAGTTATGTAACTACACTTCTCTGTAACAGAGGCAGCAATTAAATGATATGATAGGAGGGAAAAAGAAGGAAATGAAAGATCCGCCTCTCCGAGTGTACTTCAACACCTTTCTGTGATAATTAGAGGCTGGTGATGGGTTATTGGCGCCCTCTAGTGTTACATCGCATGCATTAATTAATTGACTGGCCAAATGACTCTCCTCATCATCAGCTGCAAGCCAGAAACGTTTCAAGTTAAATCAGAAACTACAGAAATAATGTAAGGGTCATCACACTTAAAAGTATAATCTGGATAAAAGATCCCAAAATTCCCTCATAAAAAACAAAAAAAATGACTGTAAACCCTATTAACAGTGCACTAATGCAATAATGAGTTGGGAACACTTCAGGGTAAGTTACAGTAAACTAGACAAAGAAAATATAAAGTTTAATTACTTAAAACCCTTAACAGCACAAATGATCATTTTTACGGCACAAACCGGCACAAACGAATAGCAGTGTTTTTAATAATTTTTGGATGACATGGGGGGCCAGCTTCACGCAGGTCTGCTGTTGGCTTCTGCCTCTGGTTCCCCTCCTGGTTCTGGTTGATCGTTGTTTAGGTACATTAAACCACGTTAAAGGTGCAGTAGGTAAAACTTATAAAACTAACTTTCTGTCATATTTGCGGAAACTGGCCCTATGTTTGAGTAGAACTACATTAGGCAGGTCATTAAAAAAAAGTGGGAGTGATGGCTGGTGTCAAAAGCCTTTGCAGCGCAAACCATAGTTGTTTAACCAATAAAGCCTGATAACATAAAAACTGAAGTAGCACAAATGTTTCTTTTAACGGCACAAATCAGCACAAACGATTGAGACCGTTTTGGGCAAATTTTGACATTAATGGGGGGCTGGGTGATGTGACGCCCATAATAAAGCGTAATAACTTGAAAAACATAATAGCACAAATGGTTTTTTTTAACAGCACAAATCAGCGCAAACGTAGCACAAACGATTGAGACCATTTTGGGGAGATTTGGACATTAATGGGGGGCAGGGTGACTTCAGTGGCCAGAAAATGTAAAGTTGAATTACTTAAAACCCACAACAGCACAAATGATAATTTTTACGGCACAAACGAATAGCAGTGTTTTTGATAATTTTTGGATGACATGGGGGTGGGGGGGCAGGAAAGTGAGGATTAAGTGGCACAAGAGTGGACAAAAACAGCTCCGTGTTTGACAATGACAAACGATATGGTACTGGAAACAACTCTTGTTGGGCTTGTAAAAGAGAAGTGCACGACAATCGTGTACAACTTGGGGCTTGAAAAAGTTGAGGCCTATATGAAAAAGGTGAAACATATTCTGAAGCAACCAAGTTGACTGGAGAGGGAGATAGCAGCAGTATGGGTAGACCTGAGAAGGTAAAAGAAGGAAGAGAGAATGAAGTTGCAAGGGGTTGGGAGAAAGACTACTTAGGGTTTAGACAGAGGCGTGTTAGGCCGGTTACACACTGCATGCGTCGCGCGAGCGTGTCAGGCGCGTGGCGTGTCCGTTTATATTTCGGCTCCCATGTTAACAGGTTAGAGCTTACACACTGCCGGCGTGAGACGCGTGCCTGTTAGAAAAAGAACCAACGCCTATTTTTCACGCGAGACGCGAGTGTGTTGTAGTGTTAATTTTGTCACCTATTTTTAATTTAGTCTTAGTCTTGTGCCAAAATTTTTTGTTAGTCAAGTTTTAGTCGACTAAAAGTCTCGCCATTTCAGTCAAGTTTTAGTCAAAACATTTTAGTCTTTTTTTAAATAAATTATTTCTGATAACCATTTCAGTCAAATAGTTATAAAAATAAATAAATTCTATAAAGTTATATAAATATTGAGCCTTCCTTATTTCACCAGTAAACGACAAAAACAACCACTGCATGGGGAAAGGATATTTTACAATAAAATAAATGCAGCACGAAACTGGCGAGGCGTATTTCAAGTGAATGCAACGTGTTGTTTTTCAGACAACGGCAGCTACAGACTGCCGTACGTCTCGTGTTGGAAATAGAGACAAATCTTAACACCGTTTAGCTGTCAGAATTTTAATTGTGTTAAATCCAACTGCTAGCTAACGGTATGCTAATGTTACCTTCTGCCAAGTGTAGTGTTAACTAGCTAACGGTAGGCTAACGTTACCTGCTGCCAAGTGTAGTGTTAACTAGCGCCCCGTGCAGCGATGTTTCGGTTGACTCTAACGTCCGTTTAGGAGCATCAGAGATAAGCGCAGGCTATTCGGTCCGGTAGATAACGGTCGTTAGGGCACCTGTCGGGTCTCAGTAACAGCTGAATATTCGATCTCATGATGAAAAAGTAGAGACGATTGTAGACGAAAATGAAGAGGGATTTTATCTTAGTTTTTATTTTATGCAAAACATTTTTGTCTCGTCTTTTTTCCTCAACAATAATGCATGTTAATTTAGTCTTAGTCAGCGTTTTTGGACATTGGCGCAGTCTCGTCATCGTCTCGTCTTAGTCATGGAAAAAAAGGTCGTTGACGAACATATTTTGTCTCGTCTGACGAAATTAACACTAGCGTGTTGGAAGCGTTTCCAGGCAAAATAGCATAGGAAAATATGTGTATATGTCATTTAGACACAAATGCACATTAATAAATGACATCTTGATGTTTGAAAGTCTAGGTTTTGACATCAATGTAGATATAAATGTAATACAAAATTTCAGAGAAAATATTTTCAAATATTGCACATATCATACAGAACGACATATTCTGTAACATATTTTGCAGTCAATACTGCCGACGTTGTCTTGCTTTAATCAAATCAGTAGGCTATATATAAATGGTAGGACAGGCTACAATAACAACGTAGTGTGTGTTCTGAGTGACGGTCCAACATGAGAGAGGCTATATAGGCTCTTTACAGCTACACTAAGTTGTTATAAAAAGAAAGCCCACTTACCCATTTTTCAGAGTTTGAATCTGTCGGCACTATGTCCCGAGATCAGCCCCCCCTGTATCTAGCAGCAGGAGCAGCACCACGTCACACACGCTTCTGGTGTGTAGGACACAGAAAAGCTGAGACGCAACAGAAACGCCACGCTCGCGCGACGCGTGCAGTGTGTAACCGGCCTTAGGGTCCTGACAGGAATAAAACATCAGAGCTGGAGGAGGAAGCCAATAAGATTAGGCCAAAACAGAAAGGTACAACATTCATCCACTTTGTCAGAAGAAAGAGTGTGGCTGGTACCAACGATAGTGGCTTGCTGGGAGCAGCAACAGACTTGGGGGCTCAGAGCTGACCTCACAGGACACCTCATTTTACCCCAGTGGGTTAACCGTTACATCTCTCAAGCCAGATTTACTAATCTGGTCTAAAAGCACAAGGAATGCCATGTTGGAGATGACGGCCCCGTGGGAAGAGAGGATAGAGGAAGCATTTGAGTTAAATACCAGACACTGGTGAAGGAACATATTGATAATGAATGAAATGTTAAGTGTGGAAGTTGTTTGCAAAGAGGTTTTCCAGGCCAGTCACTGAATCAGCGCACTTTCTGTGCACTTTCGGAGAGTGTAGTGAGAACTGGCAAAACGGGTATAGCTTACGTTTTTCTCCTTTGAGGTGCTTTGTCTCTGACCTTGTTTTGGGGAAATTCAGACATGTTCAATAGAAAGTCCTGTGCCCTTTATATAACCGTAATCATGTATCATTATGTAAAACCAAAGCCGGTCTACGGAAAGCCTTTCCACTCCCTACTCAGCCCCATTGTACTGAATTTGTTTGCAGTTCCAGCAGAGTTCCATTGGGGGTGATCGCAGGCGAGTGCAAAATGAATGGGACTTTATGGAGCTAGACGGCTAAATTTGTCTCTTTTCGACTGAATGTCGTTGAGAAATCTCTGATTTTGCAAGTTCAACATGGATTATAGGTCGAAAGTTGAATGAACGAGTACTTGTTTCTTTTCGGTTTCTTACAGGTTGAGTCGTTGTTGCCCATAACACGCTAGCATTATGCTAATGAATGCTGATTGGTCAGTGAAGGACTGATTACGATCGGAGATCCCGCTTGACGGCATTCAAAGCAGAACCAGTCAGAGTGAATATTTCGGCGTGGTCTTTAATGAGAAAACATGAGAAAACCGAACCTGTTTCTAGCACGTGTATTGACAGGGAGAGCCTAACCTGTCAAGGTCAAGGTCGTTTTATTTCATACCCGTAGGTAAATTCGTTATGCAGTAAAAAGAATTTCTGTCAGCTGTGTTGTTGATGTCTCGAGAGAAAAAAGGAAGTGACTCAGAGCTTGCCGTAAAGCAGTATCTCTGGCCGTATGTGTATGATGTCATTGACATTTTAAAAGGCTTTTTAGAACAGTGTGTATTTTCTTAGCCTCCCCTTTCAAATGCAACATTCAAATTACTAGACAAAAAAAAAATATCCTGAGAAAAGTGGATTTTGAGCATAGACAGTATATAAGAATGGACCAACATATCCCGTTGCTCTGGACGGAGACCAGTGAAGGATATTAGAAGCACTTTTCCGCTGAGCGTTACTGCGCAGCCTCCAACTGAGAGAGACAACGTCAATGTGACGTGAGCAACCTGTCTGAAAGTTAGAAGTCTTCTGGTAGCTGTGCCAAGAGAAATCTCAATCATTCCCAATCTTGCAGAGACGGAGAGCGTACACTGTAATAAATTTCATGTTAGTTTAACTTGGAAATGCAAGTTCCCCTGCTGCCTTGAAAATCGAAGTTCACTCAACTTGAAAATTGCCTTTGTTTCAACTTAGAAATTAAAGTTAATGAGGTTGATGTAACTACAGTGTTCTAGTTTTGTTAAAGTTGTTCTTTTAGTTGATTTAACTTTGTATTACTTGCTTTAACTTCATACTTTAAGTTAAAACAAATCATTTATTTTTTTTAATAATGCCAGAAACCTTCCTTGCCTAGTATAACAGACATACCTTTCTGCTTTATTTCAACTCACACTTTCAAGTTAAAACGACATAACCACATTTATAGCGGAGATACCATGGGTGCTTGGGTGGGGCCACCCCAGGGCCCCGTGCAAAATAGCGGCATCTGCTGATCTTGTGTCACTTGACATAAAATGGCCGCTAGTGAAGTGACACGCCGCAAATTAATGGCTGAAGGAAGCCTATTACTGCTCGATGTCTAACACTGTAATACTCCACCTCTTATCAAACGTAACAGTCACTTAACTCATGGTTACAAATGTAAACCAGCACAACAATGACAATTACCAGGCAACAAAACACTACATTCTAAACACACGTTTAATAAACAGAATTCATAAAGTTACATTTGTATTTCGAACAAACTGCAAACTTTTCAGCAAACTCTATTTACAGCCTTGCATCATGGGAATTGGCCAGCCAATGAACCAGTTGCAGTCTTGACTGCAATTGGTTGATAACTTAACTTACATACCTAAGTTCAATCAACACATACATTTTTTAAATAGTCAACCCAACGAATAAATGCAAGTTTAACTTTCAAAAACTCATAAAGTTGAGTTCAAAATCGACAACTTGTATAAGCTTGTTCAGTTAAAAATAAGAAATAAGTGGACATAACTAAATGGGTCTGTAATATTTTACAGTGTAGGTAGATGTAAGGAGATAACATAGACACAGGCTAATTATTGATCACTAAAATGCTAGTTAACATCAGTAATTAAACCTAAACAGCTCATGTAAATTAAAAACTGCCTGCGCTTCACCTGTACTATACAGTAAGTCTTCTACTATGTGACACCATCACATTATTGCTAACTAAAATACTAGTTAAACTTAAACAGCTAATGTAAGTCGAAACTGCCTGTGAGCTTCTCCTGTACTATACGGTACTTCCTCTACTATGCCACAGAAAGTCGCGTGGTTATGACACGATTGTTAGCCTATTTTTACAAAAGCGTCTGTTACGGAGCCATAACGTGAGGTACAAGGTAATGGAGCCTTTTATACATTGTCGTGTTTCTTTAGAAATAAACAATGGACAAATAGAGTCTTTAAACGCTTCAGATGTAAAGTTATTCGCTGTCAAAGTGACGTCAAAATGAACCCTAGTCAGTGGAATGCTAACGGGAGGTGATCATTTTGTAGCATCAAAATGGCGCCATAGGAGGTTTGAGTTCTGAAACAAAGTTTATACCTTGATTTCGAGGAGTATAGAGTCCCTTTCATTCACTTCACGTGAGTGCCCCCTATATGGATCAAGATTGGAACTGCAACCAGTTCAGAAGCCAGAAGTAACAAGAGAGTGGAACTTCTTCCCTTATTAGAAATACTTTGGTAAAACATTCACACGAACAGTGTAGCGTTCTGCCAACCAAGTTAGCGAGCTACCGCTGGTAGCTGGTATCTTAGGGGAAAGTTTGCCCATTTTCTGTTCTGCCGTACATGCAGATGAATGGCGCCAGTAGCCGGAGGTCTGCGCTTACCCGCTGGTAAATCTCCACTGTATGACTCGCTTCAGAAGGGTTAATAATCAGCAACTTTCCCTCTTAAGCATTTAGCGCAGCGCCATTGCAACCACGAACAACAACCTCATTAACAAAAACAACATAGCTCTGCCCTCTCTTCAAAAATCGTCAAGTCTGACTTAAAAAAACAACAACAATAAAAACAAGATGGTGACGGCCAAATTGCCAAACACAAGGCTTCAAAACGGCAGTCTACAAACCAATGGGTGACATCACTGATACATCCATTATTTGTACAGTTTACACACAGTGCTTAGTTTTAGGTGCGTGGCAGTCAGCAAAAACAACCAAAATATTTGTCACAGTGAATAAGGGGTGAAAAAAAGAAATTCATTTTATTATTGTGACTTATTTTTAAATATTTTTGATTCAATTTTTTTTTTAGCAATGATTCACATAAATACTTTCTGTTTATGCGTTACCACCGACGACAACAACATTATATTTGTTTCAAGCAAAACAGATATAAAAAAACAGAAAATACGTGCTACATAAATGTCACACTTACTGAATTTACGTGATGTGCATTCAACTTGGAAAACAATTAGTTTTTAGAAATGTCTCATGATATATTGTCTCTAGAAGTGTATTATCCAACTTTAGTTTTTGTTAAAGGACAAGTAAACCTTTATACTCAATGTCGCAATAAAAATCGCGATAAAAAAATCAAATTGGCACCCATGGATCATGAAAGGATTGAATCAGGACTAAAAGCATATTGTCCCAGCCCTACAGTGAATAGACCTAACAAGAATGTTAATACATCTTAACACCATGTGAGACTGAATCTGGGGCAGCCTTAAATGGTCAAATGTATGATATAATGTGCTGGTTTTAGTCCAATGAACAGTGTTTTGGTGTTTCATCTTCAGTGTTGAGAGTAACGTGTTACAAAAGTAAAGCAATTACAGTAATGTATTCTTTTTTTGCTGTAACGCAGTAATTTAACGCATTACTAATAAAATTTTGGTAATATTATACACATTTTCAATCTCAGTAACGCGAGTTCCAACGCATTTTAACCTGACATTTAGTGATGTTATCTTTTTTTAAGAATTCACAAACACCGCGAAACATTTCAGGACAGAAAAAAAAAAGTCAGTGAGTGTCATTTCCTGGTGCTGGATTCGATGGTTGAGATGACTGCAGAGCCGGATACATTTGCAAGATGGACATTATTTTCAGGAGTTTTTTACGCTGCGTTGAAGCGAGGTGCTGTCCCGTCACTGTTTCCGTGGTCAGAACCAGAACCAGAGACGGTACGGACAACACCTGAGTCCCAACAGGAAACGGTATGTCAGCGCAGACAGTAGCGTGTCCTAGCAACTGACAGATATAAACATTTCAGGAATTAACCTTTAGGCTTGCTACACTTAAAGCTATAGTGCGTAGTTTCTGTCGCTCTGAGCTTGAGGATTTAATAAAATAAAAAGTGACACAACAAAAATAGTCCTGAAGAAAGCAGGCAAAAATGGTACAAAAAAACGTTGAGGAACCAAAAGACTAGGCATCCAAAAATAAACTGGCACACCGAGACAAAGAGGGGTAGACTTACACGCACACAATGATCTGACAACAGACAAAGACAACACAAAGACTAAATACACAAGGTAACGAGGGTGAAACAAGGGACAGGTGACACTAGGACTCAGGAACAGGTGAAACACATCAGGGCGGGGCAGACAATCAGAAAGGCGGGAAAACACAAGGCAGGAAGTAAAACAAGACATGACATGGGAGAAAATAAACTACAAAGTAAAACAGGAAACTGAAGCATAAAACATACACGGATGAAAACAGGATAAAACGTAACAGAGAACACAAAAGACAGTAAACAGTAAGGAAATGGGGAATAAATTAACACAATAAAACAGGAAAAACTATAACTGAAAATCGCAACCATGTGAGCAATGGCTTGAATGTAACAGACATTCATTAATATCAAAAAGTTACGCACTAAAGCTTGAAATATTAGCATTAGATTTTATCAGCAGTGGAAAGTAACTATGCCGTACATCAATACAATTGTAAGAGCCTACTTTTAATTGAGTATTTTCATTTTCTCCTACTTTATACTTCAATTCCAACAGTCAATGAGGCTTAATGTACGTTTTACTTCACTATTTATTTTATAGCTTTAGTTACTTTGCAGATTCAGATTAATAATTCTAAATATTTGGAATAAATTATGATATATTAAAGTGGATAAAGATGAGACTATTAATCCTGTTGTGAATTTTACAAGCTACTGTACCTGCCAAGTCATACTTCTGCTTTTATTTTAGTAAAAGTAACTCAAAAGTAATGCAAAAGTATTAATATTGTAGTATAACTAATTACCCTAAAATGACAACAACTAGTAATCTATAATGCATTACATTTTGGAAATAACTTGCTCAACCTCATGTTCATCTTATCGTTATGTTGTAGTTATGTGACATAAGAAGGATTAGCTTACCAATCAGCAGAGCTACACATAGCAGAATAGCCATCAGAGCTCCAGTGCTGAGGCCCACGGGCAGGAAGATGGCCTCGGCCGAGCAGGTCAGCAGCGAGCCTCCGGCCTCGCAGGAACACACTCGGACGGTGAGGGTGGCTGTGCTGCTCTGGGCAGGGTAACCACTGTCTTCAACCACGACAGGAAGAACATAGATGTCCTGCAGCCGCCGCTGGAAGCCTGTGCGTCGAGTCACAATGCCAGCGGTGTTGTCTGGAAACCAACAGGTGGTGGCGTTACAACACTGACAATGTCCCAGATAGTAATTATTTTCACTGTCACACCAACCTCTGAGAAATCTCAATCAACCCTTGAAAGAGTATACCAAGAAAAAATTGCCCAAAAATAACATGGATGCATGGATGTATTCCATACAATGATCTTCCCAAGTAAAATCAATGATTACTTTCATTGAATTTGGGGTGTTTTATTCAATTTATAGCATTAAAAAACAAGTTTCAATGGTTTCAAAACAGTCTCCTGACTGAACTTTGACAGATACCAGTCTGTGATCTTAAATATTATGCAAAATAATTCATAATTTCTTCGAAATTCTAGTCCTACCCCCTTTTTCTACTTTCCTACTTTAGACAATTTAATGATATACTTATGTATATACACTACGGGTCAAAAGTTTTAGAACACCCCAATTTTTCCAGGTTTTTATTGAAATTCATGCAGTTCAATGTCTTATTGTACTCGTATATTGTACATGTAAATGAAAGAATAGAACAAATGAACAATTTAAGTTAAAAAAGAAATCATGGAATCAATTTATAAACCAAAATGTATTCTAAATTTTTGACTCCTCAAAGTAGCCCCCTTTGGCAGATATAACAGCTGAACACTGAGCATTCTTTCGACAATGGAAATCAAATATTCTTCAGAAAGTTCTTCCCAACTCTGTTGCAGAAGTTCCCATAAATGTGTGGCCCTTGTAGGTTACTTTGCTTTCACTTTTCTGTCCAGTTCATCCCAAACCAGCTCAATGGGGTTTAAGTCTGGGGACTGTGCTGGCCACTCCATGTTTTTAAGCTTACCATCTTGTTCTTTTTTGTTAAGGTAGTTCTGGCATAGCTTGGACTTATGTTTTGGGTCATTATCTTGCTGTAGGATGAACCCCTGACCAACTAGGCGCATACCAGAGGGTACTGCATGGCGCTGCAAAATGCTGTGGTAGCCGTTTTGGTTCAGGGTGCCTTTCACTCTGTACAAATCACCGACCCTGGATCCAGCAAAACAGCCCCAGACCATCACGCTTCCTCCTCCATGTTTGACAGTTGATGTCACACACTGAGGAACCATCCTTTCGCCTACTCGATGGCGTACAAAAATCCTGCGTGATGAACCGAAGATTTTGATTCATCAGTCCATAACACCTTCTTCCAGTCTTCAGTAATCCATTGGCAGTTTCTTGGCCCAGGCAAGCCTCATTTTCTTATTCTGACGTCTTAGCAATGGCTTTCTTGCTGCAACTCGATCTATCAAACCTGCAGCTCGAAGTCTTCTCTTTCCAGTTGAAACTGAGACTTGCTTATTACGACCACTATTAAGGTGTGCTTGAAGCTGTTGTCCTGTGAGATGCCTATCACGCAAGCTGTTGACTCTCAGAAACTTGTCTTCTGATTCTGTTGTGGCTTTGGGTCTTCCAGACCTCTTCCTGTCAGAGTTTCCCCCCATTCTTAAGTGTTATGATGGTCTGTCTCTCTGCCATTGTTAATTGCCTTTTTCCCGCCATTTTTATAGCAACACACTACTTTCTGCAGTACAATACTTTTCAAATAATGCTCAGGAGGGTACGGTACCACAGTGTGTTCTAACAATACTTTTATACAAACAGAGGGGGTTGTACATAATCCACACAAGTTGGAACACCTGTGGGAATTGGTAGCACCAACTTTCAAAGCTTGATCAACCTCCATTGCTGCAGAACAGCTTTACGTTGTTAACCCATTCCCTGTTCCCTGAAAAAGGCCTTTTTGTAAAATACTGAAATGTACATTATTTTTCAGTTTTGGGTAACCTTACTGTTTTTTTTAACCTCAGGCAGTTCACCACTTACCTTTGTACCATTTCAAGCTATTCATTGGGCTTGAACTAAAATTTCAATAAAAAAAAAATAAAACATTGGGGTGTTCTAAAACTTTTGACCAGTAGTGTATGTATACATACACATTCATGCTTGGCTGAAGTATTGGCCTTTCCACTTTTAACATTACTTTCAATGTACAACAAATTAAAGCAGTAGTTTCCAAACTGGGGGGCCCAGAGTTATAACAGGAGGGCCAGGGCGAGGCTAAATATATCAGTTAGGTAAGTATCGGTTCAGGCACAGATTGGCTCCCTTTTAAATGTATCACTTCAGCACCGGTATGGGAAAAAACGAAACTATACCCAACCCTATCTGTTACATAAAAGAGCTTCGTTCATGGCTGCCATCGTGTGGCACACTTTTTGTTCTCCAACACACAGGAGGCTGTATGCTGCCAAGAACATGGTGTTTCAAAAGATTATTCTATCTTCCAAACTACACTGTGTGTGTGTGTGTGTGTGTGTGTGTGTGTGTGTGTGTGTGTGTGTGTGTCAGAAAAGATCAATTTTCCCCCCACTGGACCGAGATGTAGCCTGACAAGGTAGAGAGGCACCATGTTCCTGTCTCTCACACAGACACAGACCATGGATGTAGACACAGACACACAGACACAGACACACACACACACACACACACACACACACGCTCCAGTTCCCCTTGGTGGCTGAAGGCCAGTGTGTCAGACTCTATCAGACGTGATGCCGCTGTATACGTACAAACATACAAAAATATAACAATGCTTGTTGGTGAGGTGTTGCAGCTGAAAACAGGAAAAGGTCAGAAGAGGATTTGTAAAAGCTGACCATCCCAGAGCAACATTCAGAGGCAAGAGAGACAGACACATTCAGTGATGGTGGGAATGGGTAGAGGACAAAATGAACAGAAGTAAGGGAATTCTGTTTTCACAAAACAGTTTGTGACCATCTTGTCCTTCCCTATAATCCCCCTCTTACTTACTTCCAAAATCTCGAACAGTGAAGTTTCTGTTGCGAAGCTCTCTGGGGGACTTGAAGAAGAACCTCTGGCCGACAGGAGGAAGGTCCTTGTCCACAGCGCTGACCGTCTGGATCACCTGGTCAGGGAGCGAACACACTCGGCTTAGCACGCTGAATCAGAGAGCCCACGGGGAAACTTGTGAATTAAATATTGCAGGTTCAAGCCTCACAAAATATCACTTCTCCCCTCCCTCAAATCCAATGGAGCATGTTGTTACGTTTTATTAGGCATTATTTAATCAAAACTGTCCAGTGCAAACCCCCCCGCCCCCACCCCCTCCCAAAATAAATACCTATAATAATTCCTTTACATAAATAAAGACATTTGCACAATAGCTTGATGCAGAAAAGGCATACATTGTGGCAGAAACATTCACCAGAATGCAGGATAGGAAGAGTCTGCTTGGCTGGAAAGGCCACTATGTGGGGATAGTGCGCTGAGTGTGCAAAAACAACAGTACACATGCCCAAAGCTTTAGGCATATGGCACAAATTTGATGCGAAGAGGAGCTGGTCTGTTGGCCCAGTGCAATGTGACTGGCTATTTGCCAAGCAGTAAAAATCTAAACCCGTAGTAGAGGAAATGATCAGGAAAACTGAAGTTTACATGATTTCTTGTTAGGTGGCCTGAATTCATATAGCGCTTCTATCCAAAGAACTTTACAATTACACATTCACACAAACTTACACACCAATGGCAGAAAGCAAGGAACTGAACTGGCCTAACCATTGGGATCTACCAGCACGCCACTGACATTGTAAGACCGTTAACTTGTTTCCTGTCGGACTTTTTATAAATATAGAGTAATAATTATAACCTTTTATATTAAGCTCAGTTCTCTCGCTTTGGTGCACAGAGTAGATATTTACATTTTCAGACCTCACAGGGATTTCAAATTTTTTTTAAGAGATTAGGCTGGTGTGAATAAGTATTGCTTTTACACCTTCTAATTTTGGGGGTGAAACTCTGTGGAGCTGCACATGTGGTTTGTCAATGCTAACTCTCATTTCACTCAATGAAAATAAATCTGTAGAAAGACAAATATTGAATGGCAATACAATGAATAGCTTGATATGCTAAAAATTTTAATATTGCTCAAAAATGGAGAGCTCAACCCCCCCCCAAATATTGAACCCAAAGTTACGCCTTTGCAGTTTTTTGTATCTCATTAAGGATATAGCGCTGTGGAGAAAGGTCTGGCAATGCAAGACTAAGGATATTTAAACACTTTGAATTGATCATAGGAGAGTGTTGACTATAACATGAGGTAACTCAGATCACAAAATAATACATCTTTGTAGCCACTTAATACCAATAATAAACAGATAGAGTTAAGTTTACCTGTCCCACTCTGGAGTTTTCACAGACAAAGGTATCTGAAGGAACCGTCAGCTCAGGAGGGAACTCGTTTACATCCAGGACGGTGACTGTCACGGACACTTTGGCAGACAGCAGAGGGTTGTCTGTAAGGGGCAAAATGAAGTCATATATGACAATACACTCAGTGACACAGCAACACGCCTCAGCAGGAATGACGGCTACAGTGTGTACCCAAGGAAACCGAGGCATCTCAGTATCATATCAGTCATACTAAAACATTCAAAGCTAAGTTATGTATTGAGCTCAGAAACAGAGCTAATCTGCTTCATCCTCAGGATTGTGTGTGTGTGTGTGTGTGTGTGTGTGTGTGTGTCAGTAATAATGGATAAAGCTTCCGGGTATCTAAAGCCACTGGCTCCAAAAAGAGAATGAGAAAATGAGTCTACTTCTCACTGATTTATTACCTTAGTCAACATTTTCATAATGAGTTTATGGTCTCAATCGCTAGTTTCAAGTCTTTTTCTTTTTTACAGCATGATGTTCATTTAGTAAATTATGGCCCCATTTATATCAAAATGGACAATAAAGCAGGGGATGCTTTGGGGACGTGGCTACAAGCTGACCTCTCAATCATGACAGATGCTTAGCGACGCTAACCGTGACACTGTTTACATTAAAATAGACTTGAACTTGTTTTTGAGTGTTGTCCGTCTTTTCATCTTAAATCATCTTAAGCTAGCTAGTTACCACCACTAGCGTTAGCTGGTAACTTAAGGGATTTGCACCCTGCCAAAAGCCCTCGCCACACCCTGCAAAACATTTGCACCTGCCTCAGTGTGTTTCACTCCTCTTAATCTTTGGGAATACAACCCATATTCAGCATCTGACACATAACTCTTCTTAAATGTAACTAAATTGAATTAAATTAAATCACTCTTCCATCCACTAAATCCAGAGAAGCAGTTCATCTGTGCTGCAATGAAAATAATACACGTTTCTAAGAAGACCTGAAAGTCCGAACCAAGTCCTGTTTTTGCACATTGTATAGCCTAGACCTACTCTATCCGTAAAGTGTCTTGAGATAACTCTTCTTATGATTTGATGCTATAAATAAAATTGAATTGAATGAATGAATAAATGAACCATGGGCACAGTGAATGCTTCAGCTGTATGTTTTGTGCATGTCGTGTTGACTGAGTAACCTCGACTGACTGCATGTTGTGGCCTGGTTTTCTCTCCATGTGCTGCTTTTCTGTCACCTGTGTGACGTTTTCTTTCACATCACCACATCAAATGCTCCTATATTACACACAACATTTAGAATGCATGGAGTTGATCACCACCGAGCGCATTCATTCTTGGGAACTCTGTCTTTCAAACAAGATAGTGGCATTCTAGACTGTTTTTAGCAACCTGGGGGAATTTTTGATTCTCTGATTAAAAGACATACTGTATATAAGAGTGGGTCTCTGGAATGAAACTGTAATGTTGTTAATACATTTTCTGAAAATATAATGAAAAACGTCTTTACTCAAGGTCCTCTTATTAGCTTTCCTGGACCTTCCAAAAGCATGTCATGGTGTACAAGAGTATTACATTTTCAATGGAATTCCATTGCTAGGCAACAGCCTGGACCTTTGTTAACTTATTGGCATATAATGTCATTCACATACACTGCAACAGGAAATCAATTTTAGGCCATTCCGAAGGTTTATGTTTACAACAAGTCTTACATAATTGAAGAAATACCTTTAATTTTCCTAAGGTTTTTTTTTTAGACATTAAGAACCACCTGAGCAAAAATTAAATCAGTAGCTTACTGGACAAAATCTAAGACTTTATTTAGTACTGGTTCCAGTTGTATCCAAATGATGTTTCGAAAGCATTCATCACATTATCTTACATGCCATCTTATTCAGCCAAACCTAAAATGCTGCGGCTGCGTACTGCAGTCAGGTGCAATTGTGTGTTCTGGCCCGTTGATGTTATTTGAAACATCGGTTCTGTCCACTAGATGGAGCCAGATACTAATCAGATGTTTACATGATCCAGCTGTGTTCAAACACCTGTCAGTTACCTTTCTCCAATTGCTCCGGATCATCTTACCATTAAACTCACACAATCTCTTGAGTCAGAGCATTTAAAATGATGCTCTATCTAATGACAAAGCTTGGCAGATTTGTGACTTGCCGGCCCTTTGCCTCCTCAAGGAGCTTCCAGGAGGAAATCATATGGTGCGCACAGTCAGGATGAGTTAAGCTGCTTGCCTAAATTTATTACATTTAGTTTCCGCTAAAGACACTACAGCTGCACTCCAACCAAACGTGCAGAGGACTGGGGGAGAGAGAGCAAACTGCAATTAAAGTGAGATCATAGGAGATTCAACGGAGTAGCACCTTCTCTAAGAGGCTCTGACGGCTTCGATGTCGCATGGACCGCTACAAAAAAAATCATTCCTGCCACATTCCATAAAACTGTACAACATGTCAGCTGCTTGTGAGATAACTCTCTCTCGTTTTTGGATTGCTGCTGGTATTTATTGATTAAAGGTCAGTGGCTGATATAATAGTTTAATACTTGTGCTTGGCTGGAAAGGCCACTATGTGGGGATAGTGCGCTGAGTGTGGGATACATGCCCAAAGCTTTTGGCAATTAAGGCAGATGGCACAAATTTGATGCAAAGAGGAGCTGGTCTGTTGGCCCAGTGCAATGTGATTGGCTATTTGCCAAGCAGTACGAATCTAAACCCGTAGTAGAGGAAATGATCAGGAAAACTGTGAAGTTTACGTGATTTCTTGTTAGGTGGCCTGAATTCATAAAGCGCTTCTATCCAAAGAACTTTACAATTACACATTCACACAAACTTACACACCAATGGCAGAAAGCAAGGAACTGAACTGGCCTAACCATTGGGATCTACCAGCACGCTACTATCATTGTCAGACCGTTAACTTGTTTCCAGTCTGACTTTTTATAAATATAGAGTAATAATTATAACCTTTTGTATTAAGCTCAGTTCTCTCACTTTGGTGCACAGAGTAGATATTTACATTTTCAGACCCCACGGGGATTTCACATGTGTTTTAACAGATCAGGCTGGTGTGAATTATTGTTTGAAGTATTGCTTTTACACCTTTTTAATTTTGGAGGTAAAACTCTGTGGAGCTGCACATGTGGTTTGTCAAAGCTAACTCTCATTTCACTCAATGAAAATAAATCTGTAGAAAGACAAATATTGAATGGCAATACAATGAATAGCTATTGCAAAAAAATCAAAAATCAAATCACAATGTGATATCACAGACACATTTGGCCCTATTTTAACGATGTAACCGTACTGCGTGAGGTGCGTGGCGCAGGTGCGTTAAGGGCGTGTAGGAATCCACTTTTAATAGTTTAACGGCGGAAAAAAGGGTCCGTGCACCAGGCGCTTGGTTCAAAAGGGTTGTACTTATTAATCATAAGTGTTTTTGGGCGTAACATGCAATTAACCAATCACAGTGTTATCTCCCATTCCCTTTAAAAGCCAGGCACGTTTGTACCTTGGCAAATTACTATTATGACGGCAGATTTGCTTGTGCGTGCGTGAAAGCGTGCAAGCAGATCATATCATATACTACTACTATACACGTTGTAATATATTTATTTTTAATCTTCTACATGTTTTGGGCTGCTGTGCGTCCCTGTGTGTAACATGCATAGTGTGTGTGCGCTTTGCATGAGCCTAGGCGCATTTTACTAATGCACTGTTAATATATAACACAATAATAACAATGAAATGCTGCTTTAGACCAGGTTTTTGTTGGTCAATGGTGCGATCACTTTCCGATGCCTCAAGATAGCGATACTCTGCACCTGAACACACCTCCCTATAAGACCAGCACGCACAGATAGGGGCAGGTGCGTTTGCTACTTAAACGACATGGGGGCTTGACGGCCTTAAACTAGCAAAGACACTTGCGTCGGGCTTTGCGCTGGTGCAAGATAGGGCCCATTGTTTTCTCTTGATGATCAGCTCTGGGTTTACGCAGATGCAGGGTGTAATACTTACTGACTTTGGTTGCCACTACAGTGATATTGTGCTGAACAGCGGTCTCTCTGTCCAGGTATTCATTAGTGGAAATGGTTCCTTCAACAGTGTCAATGTCAAAACAGCTGTCAGACTCTTGTTGCCATTCCAAGGAATACCTGCAGCGACAAGAGCAGTCCACATGAGAGGGAAACCAGTTACAGTGATGGGCCGGGTGCTCTGTCATCAAAGGGCTCAGATTTGAGAAATGCTTTGCACTCCCGCAGTGGGGAGCAGTGAAGAAAACTTTAGCCACAGGAGAACTCATTAAAAAACAGCAAAGTGCTAGTTTTGCTGTTTTAAAGCACCAAATTAGCAAATCACTTTGGTGTTTTGCAGTTCATTTTGGGACTCCCATAACTATGACCCACACAAGAAGAGCTGTATTGTTTTTTAAACCAAGGCTTACATAACATTGTTAAAGCGTCAATGCACCAATGGTGTACAATAATGTTTCTGCCAACATTAATGTTTTTGTCGTTTTTCTCAATACATGCAGACATATCCCGGGACCTATCCCGGGATAGTTGGAGATCTCAACACCCCATATGTTGAGCCCAAAGTTACGCCCTTACCCCAAACCCACCAGACAGTCAGTTAAATCAGTCAAGTCAGTTAAATATCAGTTAAAACGGACCAAACTGCTCAGGTGTGAACGCAACCTTAGTCTGAACTTGGGAAGTGCTGGTGCAGCTGGCTCCAGGACTGGAAATTAAATAATACTAAAATGCTAATATTAAATCCAAATCATACATCTCACTGAAACAATGTTCAGATCCCCTCCTGTACTTAGACAGCGGTTATATGCGGTACAGGTTGCTGTTAATATTGTTCCCAGTGACTGACGCATTATTCTGTTACCTGACAGCACTGCTGCTGGCATCCAGGTCCTGAGCCGTCACGGAGCCGATGATGGTTCCTGGGGGAGTGTCCTCGTACATGTCCATGGTGTAGGACGCCTTGGTGAAGACAGGAGGCTCATCCGTGTCCAGGACATTTACCTTGACTGTCGCTGAGTCCTTGAAGGGCCCCAGGTGGAGGAAACGGGGGTCCAGGTGTGCGTTGGAGGCCTCCACCTTGAAGGTGTAGGACTTCTTGGTCTCATAGTCAAGAGTCTGCAGAAACACAAGAAGAAAGTGACGGAGAGACATGGAGGGATGAAAACTATAAGAGAACGGAGCTGCACAAATATCATGAGAAAATGATGTTGTAGGTATCAGATACACATGTCGTAATCCTTTGTTTCTGCGAATGAAATGTGCTTCCATATGTAACCCAGTTAAAGATAACTAAAGTTAACTATCTGTAATGAAATAAAAAAACAGTTTGAAACCAAACCAAAAAGAAAACTCTTGTGGTCAGTCACCAACAGCAAAGAATACACACTGCACAATCACACACAGAGTTCAATATTTTACATGCTACATTTCAAACATGATGCCAGGATAGCCTAGTCTTATTGTTACATAGCAACCATGCATCTTGATAAATGAATTCCTCACAGTAGAGACTTCAAAGGGCAGCGTATTTGGTTATTGATGGCCAATCAAGTCTGAAGAATGCACCACTGATTGATTTGGACACAGAGGAGGTGGATTTCCATTTCCTTTGCATGCTTATGTGTCTGTGAATGCACAGGAGAAAGCTGCAGGAGACTTTGAGCCACTTTGATATGGAAATGTAGCCGCAAACTGTACCGAGACACAGTCACATACATATCAAACTCAGTTTGTCTCACGACGCTGAATCCAATTCACATTCCTGAGATTTGACTGTCGCTCTGTATACAGTATATCAGAAATAAGACTGCATGGATGTTTCGGCTTCCCTGAAGCTTCTACCTTCTACCTTCCCTTGTATCACGAGGAATACAAACGGGAAAGGTTTGGAAAGCTGAGCGAAAAGGAATCATTACCCGCATAATCTCCAGCCCACACAAGCACACGTATGGCTCGGCCTTTCATCCACTTCCGAGTCACCGTGTGGGAAAGACACATATTGTCGTTTCCCACAAACAGCCCTCTGTCAAGCAGCTGTATTGAGAGATAATTTAATGCCTGTGCATTCAAGCCTACACACGTGTGGAATATATAGAAACAACAATAATTTTATTTGTTTTAGATTTTTGAATACCTTGAGGGAGTAATTTAAAGTGACTATATTCAACTTTTAGTGTTTCTGATATACTAGTCATTTTTCATATAATGATCTTAAATGACCCGTAACAGCAAATGAGACTAATAGTGAGAAGAACCCTATTTTTATGTAGTTTTTATTATTGCCGTTGCTCGGGTCCGATTTTTCCCGCCTAGTGACAAAATGATTTACGGCAGGTAGACGTAACGCATTCAAAGTGGCCGCTAGAATCAACACAAACTGAAAGTTACATATAGCCACTTTAAATACACATAAAATTTGTGTTTAAAATGTCCATTATTGTTTTTTTTTTGTGATCAAATGTTTTTATTCAACACACATAGACACAACCAGCAGTATGTTACAGGTAACACCCTCACTCTCCACAAATAAAAAAATGCATAAATGAGATAAAAAAAATAAAAATTACATTAATTAATTAAAATGAAATAAGAACTGTACACTTAAAACAATATCAACCCACCCTCCCGAGGACCCCGTGGGCTGGCAGCTGTAATCGCAGTCGGCCTTTTAATGTCTCTGCCATTAAAAGCCACATATCTATATTCACCTGTCTAGCACCATTGAGGCGTGCTGTTGAAAGTTCCATATAAACTATGTCTAGAAAGGTCAGAATCCATTGCTTAATAGTCAAAGTGTGTGGGGGCTTCCAGCGCACCGCCACCATTTTCTTTGCAGCCGTGAGCCCGGCAAGGACTATCCTTTTCTGACATTTAGAAATCTGGAGTGAAGAAGTGTCATTCAGCAGCAGAACTGGTATTGTCGCAGATACCGTCCCAGAGACGAATGTCGACAGTTCTGAGGCGACATTTTGCCAGAACCGTGCAACAGGGGGACACACCCAAAACATATGAAATGTGCCCATGGTCTTCAGTGAACACAGTGTGCATGAAGCATCACCAATCATTTTCATCAGGCACAGCCTACGAGGGGTCAAATAAGTCCTATGGACAAAATTATAGTGGATCTGCTGGTGGTCGGGATTTCTAGAAGCCAATTTGACATTATTCCATACACTGCTCCAATCGAAATCTAGCTCTAGCCCTGGGAAATCCCTCCTCCATACTCTGTCTAGTGGAAGCGTCTGGTGAGAGGCTTCCCTTATATACTGATATAGAGTGGATACCATGCCCCGTGAATCACTTTTAGCAATGAACAGCTCGTGAAGCGGATGCACAGGCAGGGGATGCTGCCACAGTACGCCATGTGCCTTAAGAGCTGCTCTAAGCTGGAGGTAAAAAAAGAAGGACGTGCCTGGTAGGTTAAAATCTGTCTTGAGGGCTAGAAAGGAGCACAGTCCGTTTAGATCAAAAACGTCCCCTAAAAGGTGAATGCCCCCCTTTTCCCATCGGGGGAAGGTGATTGGCCTACCCCCCATCAACCAACCATTATTATTAAAAATGGGTGAATGAGTCCATTCTTTTTTTTTTAAAAGGTTTTTATATCATTCTTGCTTTCATGTGATGAGGTCACATTTCATTTCATTTTTTTTTTTTAAATGCCCTTTATGTTTTATTCATTTCATTGCAAATATTTATATTTATATGCTTATGTTGTCTTTGCACTACTTTGTTTTGTGTCCTCTTGTTTTAATTCAAACGCGTATTAACTCGATAATAAAGCTGTAAAGCAGGCTATCTTTCAACTCAGGACATCGCCACTTCTCACAAATACAGATAGGATTGGAGATGAAAAGTTTAACTGACACGTAGCCACAATCAGCGTCGTGGGAAATTAAGAATCAATGCTTCCGACAGGGCACTGGTGGAACTCTGCACTGCACTGCAAAAAGAGTTGTGTTAAAAATGACACAACATGTGTAGTCCCTGAACACACTCACCACATGTGTTAAAATTCTACACATGTTGTGTCATTTGTAACACATCTCCTTTTTCAGTGTAAAGTTTCCTACATCCATTTTGAATCTCTGTTTTAAGAAATCATTAGTGGGATAAATCCTATTCATAATTTTAAATTGCATTTCATTCACCTTCGGCGGGACAGGAAATTTTAAGTATTTACATCTAATTTTATTTATTGTCTCCTTACCGAAGTCTTTGAGAATACACTGCAAAAAGAGATGACACAACTCTTGTGTTAAAAATGACACAACGTGTAGAATTTTAACACATGTGGTGAGTGTGTTCAGGGACTCTCTCTGCACTGGTGGAACTCTGCACTGGTGGATCTCTCTGCACTGGTGGAACTCTGCACTGGTGGCCTTTTCCTGACAATCCTCTCCAGGCTGCGGTCATCCCTGCTGCTTGTGCAACTTTTCCTTCCACCTCTCTATTAATGTGCTTTGATACAGCACTTTGAGAACATCCAACTTCTTTTGCAATTACCTTTTGAGGCGTTCCCTCCTTGTGGAGGGTGTCAATGCTGGTTTTCTGCACAACTGTCAGGTCAGCAGTCTTCCCCATGATTGCGAATTCTACTGAACCAGACTGAGAGACCATTTAAAGGCTCAGGAACCTTTGGCAGGTGTTTTAGATTAATTAGCTGATTGGAGTGTGACAAGTTGAGCCTACAATATTGAACATTTTCACAATATTAAAATTTTCTGAGATTTTGGGGTTTTCAAGCCATAATCATCAAAATTATAACAAATTGAAATATCTCGCTTTGCATGTAGTGAGTCTATATAATATATTAGTTTCACCTTTTAAGTTGAATTACTGAACTTTTGCAAGATATTTTAATTATCAGAGTTTCACCTCTATTTTAATACATTAAAATGTAGACTTGTGTTCAGAAGTTTGGCATTCTGAGCACATAAAGCCAGCAGCGACATGCAGTGCAAGTTACAGGCCCTTCACCTGTCTCTCTTTTATTATCTTTCATTTTGCTCATTGTGTTTATCCCTCTGAACTCATTACAGTAATCCTTTTAGACTAGAGACGTCTACAGGAAGACAGACAGAAAGGACACTGTCTAACCCTGTCTGAACTGCTGCCGTGTACACCACTGATGGGCAGTAACGCGTTAGAAGTAACGCGTTACTGTAATCCGATTACTTTTTTCAAGTAACGAGTAAAGTAAGGGATTACAATTGCAAAAACAGTAATTAGATTACTGTTACTTCCCCGTCAGCAGGCTACGTTACTGCGTTACTTAACCGTGATTTTGTTTCGTGAGACTGTCTCGTGAGTGACAACGTATGAGCGCCGCGACGTCAGTGGTAAACACCGACATGTGTAGTGTTGAACAACATGGGGCGCGGGAGAGAGCAGGACCACGCAGCGTTTAATGCTTGGAAGTACCGACATTACTTTGAGTTTGACTCGGTTAAAGGTGACAAAAACATCAGCGTCCGCTGTACTTTTATCTACAGCGAAAAATTACACTTCAAGAGCAAGCACCTAGCAAGCCGGCACAGGAATGTGAAACTGACATGACTGCTGCGGCTACATCCAGCTCTACCGGGCGAACCTCCGTGGGCCCCTCTCCTGCTAAACAGGTGAAAATAGACAGCGACACGGATAATAAAAGCAACAGGACTTAGTGCCGCTGAACTGAAGAAGCTCGTCGCTGGCTTTATTGTCGAGGACATGCTGCCAATTTCCACTGTTGACTCTGAATCGTTCCGACGCATGTTTTTGAAAAGTAACTTAGTAAAGTAACTAGTACAGTAACTAATTACTTTTGAAAATAAGTAATCAGTAAAGTAACTGGATTACTTTTTTGGAGAAGTAATCAGTAATCAGTAACTAATTACTATTTCCAAGTAACTTGACCAACACTGGTGTACACACACACAGACACACACACACACACACACACACACGCCAAGGACTGTGCCCTTAACTAGTGCTTTTTTATTATTGATTTATTTTTAAAGTTGTACTTACACAAGCATCACTTCTGGCACGGCTTTTATTTATTAACATAGTTATATTTTAACTACATATAGTTAAATGGCTGTGCTACAGAGGAAATTGTCTCTTGCCTGTCCTGAACTTGTCTGGTGTAGACCAGAGAGTTAAAACCTCTCCTGGATCAATAGAATTCACTCTGCGTTTGACTCGGCTGACACGTGGACTTGCAGGGTTAAGTGAGGGGAAGGGAAAGGGAAGAGAGGGCTGATTGGCAGTGAGGGAGCCAGGGAGGATTAACTGATTGGCATCTTGCCCTAGACAGCACAGAGGAACAGGAGCCTGGAGAGAGGAGACTAGTTGTAATGTAGTGAGTGATAGAGCAGCAATATGCTATTACACTATACAACAGTTGACATGTCACATGGACCATTTTGACAGGGACAATGCACAGCTCCTTAGCAGTACCAGAGTTAGCTATAAGTTAATTTTTATCCGTAGTAAAGTAAGAGTAAGAGAGTAAGGCTTCATGGAGGATTTACTTAGTCAAAGAGGCTTTAAAGGTATAATTTGCAGTGCTTTCCTCAAAAACAATGTAAAGATTAATGTAAAAGTAATCCATCTCAATTATCACTAATGACCCACTAGAAGTGTGTGGTGGTGTCTGTATCTGCAGAGACCCTGCCCGCTGCCCTGGGTGTTCTCTTTACTTCTTACTTTGCAGTGTGCGGGACGTTTCTGGGTGTGGTCAAAGAGCCTTTGGGCCCCACGTGGGTGTGTAACCCCCAGCCAATAACAGCTCGCAGGGTTTTGCAGCCCATTGGCATTTGCCAACTGCCATCTTGCCCCTCACTGCGTATTGACACATCATTAGCTGTTGTGGCAATCCTAACAATGAGTAAGAAAAGCGGTCAGAGAAGAAGAGTGCAAAGCTAGACGTTTAAAATAAAGCTCACCCTAGCGTTGCATTTTTATTAAAGGGATAGTTCACCGATTTAGCATTAAGCTTTGTATCAGTATAAACCCGGGAGTATTTTCGAATGACCGTGCTGCCCTCCCTCATGTTCCCCTGAGATTAGATTTCTCTGTATTGTGGGTCTAGAAAAAAGCCTCTGATGACACAAATATCGTACTATGGACTACAGCCTGCTAGTTTTGCATGTTTTCAACCCGCCCATATGGGGTGGGACTGTCACTACCTGATGCTAGCCAAGCGGAGCTGAGTGTCAGCCATCTTGAAGCTTGGCTAAACAGGCTCTGCCTTTTCATCAGAAAACTTTGTGCATAATTATGTGCATTCAAACTACCGGTGTTGTGTACCACCGGGATACATTGGTACAGATCGGAGAATATGCAGGAAACTTTATTACAGATGGAATACTCAACACACTACGCGAGCTTCGCTTGCTATGGAGACCAGCACCTCAGCCTGCGGTGTCGCCCAATGCCGCTAGCCGGGGAAGGGGACATCGACAGTGGTGTGCAGGAGTGGAAAGCAGCTATGTGGAAAGCTAACGCTAGCCGGCCACCTGTTCCATCAATCCTGCTTGCATGTGTCCGCTCATTAGACAACAAACTGGACTACATCCAACTTCAACGAAACTCCCAACACGAGTTCAGAGACTGCTGTGTTTTTGCTGTTGTGGAAACATGGCTGAACAACCGTGTACCGGACTATCCAGCTACCAGGCCTGCTGCTCTGTCGCCGGGTAAGACTCGTGGAGAGGTGGGCTGTGTTACCACGGACTGGTGCAGAAATGGGGTGATTTGTATCCAACTAACTGCTAACTGCTGGTGGAGTTTGTGACTGTTAAATGCCGACCACTCTACATTCCATGCAAATTCACGGATGTATTTATACTTGGTGTTTAAAGCCCACCAAGCGTTAATGCTAGTATGCGTTAGCTGAAGCACATATAATGAGTGTGCACTAAATGTAGCCTGTTTCGTATGTCGTTTTTATGAAATGTCATTTTTATACATTTTAAATGTGTAACACCACTTTAGCCACGTTGTTTTGTGTATATGGCTGAAATGACAATAAAACACACTTGAGTTGAGTTGAATGTCTCACTGTCTGTCTGTCTGTCTGTAAACGGTAGGCGTGGCTTGGGAGTAGACTCTAAAGCAGCAAAGCAAGTGAATAGTGGGATTTGGTGTCTTTCTGAGCCAAATATCCCTTTAATAGATTTGCTGTGTCTGTCGTCTGGCTCTGAACACCTGAGGTGGCTTTATGGATGCTGGCTACTGTCCCTCACGGCGGTTATGTTCTAAAGCACAAATAAACACCCACACACCTCTGCGGAAAGTTGCCATATTGCTGGATTTTTAGTGAATGCAGCACTTTATCCTGTTTGTTTCTGTGTGTGTCTGTCAGTTAGACCTGAACGTCGATATGAGACCCTAATATATACTGTACAAAGACTACTATTGGAGGCCTTTCACTATTTTCCAATGTAGCTAGCTATTTTCTAAGACTACAGTTCAGTGATTTGCATGATCGAGTAATGTAGATGTGATGATGGGCTTTTTACAACATTTTGGAAAGCAATAGTAAAGCCTGTATTTTGGGCAAATATGAATTTCAGAATTATGAAAAATAAATGTGGGAGATGTTTGGTGGTTTTTAAAAATCCAATTGACAGGACTACTGCTGTAAACAGATAAAAAAAAATAATAATAATCTGACAGGCTGCTTCAGTCATATCAGAGACATCAGAAGACTTTGCTGCATAAATAGGCCTGAACATCAGTCCGATGTTTGGCCACACTCTTTTATCACAGTCTGATGTATCCTAAATATGTCCCAAAATGCTATCATCCTGTCACTCACTTCTGGAATTTGAGAGACTGGTTAAACAAACAAATGATTAATAAGGTCAGACACATGATTTCACTCTGCATCAGGGGCGGAGCGAAGGGGGGGGCTTATGTGGCTCCAGCCTTGAAAGTTTTCTCAAAAGACCAGAATCTTTATAGGGATTTAAAATAACTTCAACTTTTCGTGATTTCCCCTCAGTCTCTCTGATGCTGTTTACGTCAAATTCCTACCCTACGTACTGTACATTATTAAATAGTAACATCATATTTTGCCTCTCTTTAGGTGGCAGGAGTGAAAATAAGTTATCCTCAACATATGTTGTGTTCTGGTTTCAGAATGATTCTTTCCTTGTCAACTATCATGTTTTTCCCAAATGATGTACAGATGTTTAAACATTCTTATATCAAATTTCTTGAAAAATAGTGCATATAGTTGCCGTAAATGGAGCATGTTCAACGCTTTTTTTTAATTCATGGCCAATAAACTTCATTTTTAGGACAATATACAAAAAAAATTATTTCTCGCTTTTTTCCAGTGCTTTTTGTCGATTTTTTTGTCGTTTTTCCTCCAACGTTTTAAAGTTTAGTCAGGATACTGTCTTGAAACCATTTAAAACACATATTTTTTTAAATGCCATAAAATGTAATAAAACAACCAAAATTCTATGAAAGTAATCAATCATTTTACCTGAAGAACATTGTATGGTATCCATGTTATTTTTAGGCAATTTGGTTGAAAGAAACCCAAGTTCCTGATATTAAAAACTTTGAAAATGGGTCAAATTTGAACCGAGGAAAACACAGGGGTTAAAAGCCAAGCAGGCAACTTCACCAGTTCACCTTTCCGGGAGGCTCGGACATACTTTCTGCGTTCCGTGGACGGCTGCGGACTTGTACCGGTCGAATAGCCATGACGTTGCGGGCATTGTCGTGGACACATGCAGCCACTTTCCTTGAAACGATTGTGTTTCCACACAACCAACACAAGTCCGCAGTGGTCCGCGGAGCCCAAGCCCGTCTCCACCGCATCCACCTACGCGGTTATCAGCTGTGTGTCTGCCTGGCATACTCTGTGTGTAGGACGGGCAATTTAACCCGCCAGTCGTCATTGATATAGTGGCATGTGTCACCCTTTCAGCAGAGAGCCATGAATGAAAAAAAGAGCTTAAAATGTAGCAGTTAGAGCAGTTAAAACTAGCAGAAGAGTTGTATCCTATTTTTGTTTTTGTTTAAATTATATTGTTTTTAACTGTTTAACACAAGCTGTTGTGTAGCAATATTGAGTCAATATATGAATATTCCTGTCCATATACTGTACTATTTTCTAGATACTTGCAAGGACCAAGGGTAAAGTATGCTTTTTCTTTGACAGTACAGATGTGTCCCATTTTTCACAATAATCCCATCCTCCCTGTTCACCCTTGCTCATCCCTATCAGTGATGCTATCCTGCATCCAGAGAAACACTATCCACTCATTCTCATGGGTCACAGATTTCGGCTGAACAGTAGAAAAGCCTATGTTAGCGTATCCAGTAAGGAAGGTAGCAGGAGATGTATTTACAGTTGAGGCCAAAATTATTTAGCCTCGTGAGACCGTCCTGATCTCGCGAGCTCCAGTTTTCCATTCGCAGATCAGTCTGGCATCTTGAGATAGAGAAAGTTTGGAGCCGTTCGCCAAACGACCGGGCCATTCAGCGTTGGTTTTGAGGTGGGTTAGGTGGTGATAGACAGATGGTTTATCCAATCAGCTAACCAGTATTTTCAGACAGCGGTAGTCCTAATTCTGTTATCCGCTCGCTAATTTTTTCTCTTGGGTCCTTCTTTTGGAATATGGTCCGGGAACCTGAAATGGGGCCTTTTATTCCTAAATTCTCGTTACACAAACGGCAAAAATCCTTTACCGACATGTTGCTTGCTAGCTGAGCTAACGAGCTATGCTTTGCCTGCAGCAGCAGGGGCGGGCTTGTGGTTGTATTTTCATACGCTTCGTGGATCTGATTGGTTGATTTGGCCCGTCTATCACCAACATAGGTGATAGACAGATGGTTCATCCAATCAGCTAACCAGTATTTTCGCCCCTTCCCAAAAGTTCTCCAACGGAAAGTTCCCAGATGGATATGCCTAGCAAATGCAAAGCAATCCATCTGGCGGAGTCAGGTTAAAAATGATTAGCCCCCAAGGAATTATGGAACATTTTCCTAAAAATCTTCCCAATGTTTGCAGCATTGATAAAACTTGATATAATCAAACATTCACTGGTAGCTTTTGGTACATTTTGGAATATAAAATACATTTTTAGGCTTGCTTTATATCAAATATAGTGAAAAATATGGTGGTCAAAAATATTAGCCCCCATGTGAATTTTTGCTTTCAAAACACACCGAATTAACCAATCAGCCTTCAAACCACACCTGTGCAGTCAATTGGCTTCCTAACAACACCTGAGCATTCAATCAGCATAAAAGGATTCCAAGGAACAGGGCACTTGAACACATTATTGAGAGGGACTACTTTTACTCACCATGCCAAAGACAAAGGAAATCAGTCTTGAGCGCAGAAAGAAGATAGTGGAAGCTCATGATAAAAAGGGGAAGGCTATACTGCCATTTCCAAGCGTTTCACAGTGTCTAGAACCGCTGTACGTTGCATCACTGCCAAGTACACGGAGCCAAATTCTGTAAGAAATAAACCTGGGCGTAGTCTTAAGCGCAAGACTTCAAGAACTCTGGAGAGGAAAATAGTCAGAGATGTCCGCTAGATGCCCCTGACATCTGCCAAGATGATTGTTGCTGACCTGGCCTCTTTCCGGGGCCTCATGTATGAACGTTGCGTACGCACGAAAAGCTTGCGTACGCTGGTTTTCACAGACACTTTGTGATGTGAAATGAACTTGACGTGAGAATGTGCGGGCCGTCACGCAAACTGTTGAGCAATCGTGAGAATGTGTAGGCCGTCTGCAAAGTCTTTTCTGGCTCTGTAACGTTCTATTCTAATGTTCTCTAATTCTAACTGAAAAGTGCGGAAAGTCACCAAACATTACAAAATAAAGTTTCCAATACAGTTACTGGCATACGTATGTGACGTCTATGAAAAAACATAATTATATCTGCTGATACTCCATAAAAGTTTGAACATATTATGTGGATAATGTTTCACATCTTTCACACTATCAGCTATTTAATTCGCAGGCTACTTAACCTTTGTTACACATAAGGACGGGAAATAAATGATCAATCCATTTAGAAAATACTTTCAGTTATCCTCTGTAATTCCTATAGAAGAAATATCTTGCTGGCAACAAAAAGATCAGCACGGAAAATGCAGTAGTGTCTGTGAGTCTGTAGTTGCTGAGGCTCAGACATCCATGGTGCACAGGAGGCGGGACGCATGGATCCATCTCCCCAGGAACAAACGCTGTGTCGGGTGGGCAAAGTCATGTGATGAGTAATTGATCCCGTGGATGATTTGTAGGCTATTAAGCAAACAAGGTGTAGGGAATGACCCCGACCCGGTCCACCAAACACTGGGCCGTCTTGACTGTCTTAATTATGCACATATTTATGTTACTGTAGTCCTATTTAATATTTAATTATTTCATCCATGTGTGGCACAGCGGATCCATGCGCACTGTCATCTGCCGTGGAGACGCTGGCCTCACTGACCTCTCCTCCTCTAAGTCGGATCTCCCTCACGCTGGACTCAGTTTCACTGAGCCTACTCTAACTTAGAAAATAAATGTTATTACATCAGTGGGTTCAAACTGCTATTGTGCGTAATTTGGACTGACTGAGATGCATGTTGTTCTGTAACTGGTGTGGCGCTGCCACTATTCTTTTGATTTGCACTTCGATATAGACTTTTTTTTGTATTTCTGCCATGGTTCGGTGCATTCACCGCCCAGTCACCATTTGCCACTCTGGGCATTTTCTTTTATTGCTTATCCGAGATGACAAACCTCCAAACAGAAAAAAATGTCTCGCCTCCACCTCCAAGATCAGCACCTCAACCTCACAGTCGGTGAAGTTTTTTTCCCGTCTGGGAATTGGACAAAGCATGACGTTGGGGTCGCATTTATAGTAATTTCCATATTAATTTATGGGAGACAAGGCGGGGTCAGTGGCTCGTTCACGTGTGCTCAATTTCACATTGATTGTGATGTATAAAGGAAAAGGTACGCAGGACCTGGCGTACGCCCGGTTTTATGCATGTGAATATTTCTGTGCGTAGGTACTTTTCAAGTTTTGGCCATACGCCATCTTCTGGTATGAAAGCTGCGCAATCTTTTATATAAATGAGGCCCCTTGAGTTGATGTTTCAAGGAACACAGTTGTGAGGGCTCATCATCGTGGTGGGCTTCAGGGCCATCGTCCCAGAAGAACCCCTTTGCTCAAAGACCAGCACATCAGAGCCAGACTGAGGTTTGCCCATGAACATTTGAAAGATAAAGATGAGTTTTGGAAGTCTGTGCTTTGGTCTGATGAGACTAAACTGGAACTTTTTGGGCACATGGATGTTGCTTATGTTTGGCGAAGAAAGGGAGGCCTTCAACCCTAAGAACACAGTTCCCACAGATAAACATGGTGGTGGGAGCATCATGGTGTGGGGCTGTTTTGCAGCCTCAGGCACAGGGAGCCTTGTTCGGGTGCATGGCATCATGAAAAAAGAAAATTATGTTGAAATTTTGAGGGATAATATGCAGAAATCTGCTAGTAGTCTAGCCTTAGGTCGTCGCTGGGTCTTCCAACAAGACAATGACCCAAAAGCATACATTGAAATTGGTCCAACAGTTCCTGAAGGATTCCAAAACCAAGGTCCTGGAGTGGCCCACACAGAGCCCAGACCTCATTCCTATTGAGAATCTGTGGGGGGTGCCACACGCAATTTGGACCAGCTGGAGCAATTTGCAATGGAAGAAAGGGCCAAAATCCCTCAGGAGACCTGTGCCAACCTAGTTAATAATTACTCTAAGAGGTTGTTGTCAGTTGTGGCTCAGAAAGGGTACACTATTGACTATTAATGGCCAGGGGGCTAATAATTTTGGACGTCTCATTTTTGCCCTTTCTTATTTCAGCTCACTATATCAATAAAATATCCTAATCAAACTTAGTGGACATTTTGTCTTTTTTATTTTGGAAACAAATACACTATAAACACTTGTTGTTAATGGTCATTTCCATGGAGAAATCAGTAGTTTTGTCTAATTTCATAAGGTGGGCTAATTGTATTTTAATTGTATTTTAGAAGTAATCTGCTGTAGCTACGGCTACTTATCCAATTTCAAGGACTGCCTTTAAACATTGCCTCTCAGTTTGCACATGCACACGTTAAGTGATACTGAAGGCAGAGGAGGCACCAGCTAACAGCTATTGAGCCAAAACCAAAGTCTGAACTGACTGTTTTTAATACACTGGTACTTTACTTGTCTAAAGGCAACATGTATTATTAATAGATTCATGGCTTCCCTCATTTCAAAAAATAAGAGACACAGCTGGCAAGTTATGGTGCTCAGAAAGTAGCTGTCGTGTCTGTACTGATTTAGAGGACAGTCTGAAATAAAAGCCTCCACAGCCCTCTGATGTTAAACTGCCTGATGTGATGTGACATGTGCGCCGGGTGTTCCAGTGTGTGTGTATGTGAGTGTGGAGGTGGTATCCCTTTAGACGGAGCATTTAACCAAGATGAAGTTTTCCCAAGTCCTCAGATGACTCCTTTTGGAAGAGCTCTACTCTGAGATCTGATTTCCTATTAAACCTTTATGAGGACTTAAAATCAGTTATGCTGTGGTCCTCCAGGAGCAAGTGGCATATGTTTAAGTTTATTCTTGTCCCCCCCCATGCCCCCCCCATCCCCAACCCTCTTCTCTTTTGTTCCTTTTATTTCCCTCTACTCCTTCCGTTCTTTCTTTTCTCTTCCCCTTTCTTCAAATATCCACCACAGATCTTAAATCATCAGGGGAATCCAATGGCTGACGCTGCAACATAAAATCAGTTTGGTGTGCATGAGAGCGTGTGTTTGCATGCATGAGTGAGTGTATCAAGCATTATCTGGCCTAATAGCTTGGTTCAATGGAAGGTTAAGAGGAAGAATGATTGGGATCACAGCCAGATCAGCACATTCCTCCCACTCTCAGATCACTAGCAAAATTCTGGGGTTTGCAAAAATTTGCCTTAAGTTCTAATTTATTCTGTTTTTTCTTTATTTTTTATCATGGAATACTATAGCACAATTTAATTGTATCTGATGTAGGGGGGAATTGAAATAATTGCATTTTCTTCCACAGAAACCTGCTATTTCTCAGTCCGAATGGCCCTTTAAGCCATTATCTGCAATGAGAAGTAAGCTAATAGCCAGAATACTAGGTTGTCTTTATGCTTCAACACTGTCTACACAGTATATCTTATGCACATTCGACTTAGAAGAATCCTCTAAATGGCCCAGCATGCAAAATTCTGATACAGTATATGAGAAAATATGGAAACTCCATATATAGCGTATGGTAGTAGCTGCGCAGTGAGACATCTCGCTTCCTTCATATCTGTGTTGAGAGGTGCACATGTGCAGTACGGATCCGGCAGGATGTACAAATTGGGTGGCAACGCCGCCAATGATCTTTTACGTATTGTACGTTTTCTCATGTGACGCAGTTCTGACCACGTTTAGGTTAGGGTTAGAAAATCTATTTAATTATCTAATCAAAAAGATAAATACATGATACAATAATCATATATAGACCTACATAGGTGTTTAATGATTTGATATGTGAGATCTGTGACATTATGATCCAACTGTTGGTTGAACTGTTTATTGACCGACTGACTGGGGGAGTGGGTGTGGTCCTGCTTGGGTCAAAGGGCATAAAAGCAGGAAACGGAAGAAGGTGGTCCAGGTATGGACCAAGCGTACCTCCTATGGGGAGACTCTTAGGCTAACAATCTATCTAGCCATCACCTCCCACTAGCATTCCATTGACTGCCATTCATTTTAGCGTCACTTTGACAGCCAATAACTTTATATCTGAAATTAAAAGACTCTATTTGTCCATTGTTTATTTCTAAAGAAACACGACAATGTATAAAAAGCTGCATTACCTTGTATCTCATGTTATGGCTCCGTAGCAGACGTTTCTTTGGTAAAAATAGGCTAACGATTGTGACATAACCACACGACTTTCTGTCGCACAGTAGATAAATTACCGTATAGTACAGGAGAAGCTCGCAGGCAGTTTCGACTTACATAAGCTGTTTAAGTTTAACTACTAATGTTAACTAGCATTTTATTTAGCAATACTTAGCCTGTGCCTATGTTATCTCCTTACATATACCTACACTCTCCGTCTCTGTAAGATTGGGAATGATTGAGATTTCTCTTGGCACAGCTACCAGAAGACTTACAACTTTTCAGACAGGTTGCTCACATCACATCTATGTCATCAGCCTCATCACCAGAAAAGTGCTTCTAATTCACTTCACTGGTCTTCGTCGAAGTCTAAGGCGTCACTGTGTCCATTCTTTTATTGTGGTGTGGACGTGTCATGGCAGATGGCACTGGCAACACTCTGTTTTCCTGATTGATTAACGGTTTTCTTTTGCTCCACGTATGTTAAGTTTGATCAACATGCTTCAATGTAAACTAAATGACCTCATGTCAAGGGATGGGAACGAAGAAGAGCGAGACGATTCAGTTGAGAGGAGCGGCAGCAGTGGCGGAGCTAGCCGGGCCCAGCCGAAAACAACAACAGCTACGCACACTCACATGTCCCCATCAGCGGTCAATCATTTAGTTTATGAAAATAATGTACAATGTTACCAATCTCTGGGGGGTAATATCCTTGACAATGACAGCAAACAATCACAGGCTTGGTTCATAGCATCACATATCAAACGTTGCTACATTAAAAAAACATGTCACAATCTAATTACCACAAGTTGGCACATAATGGTGATATTGGTCCCAACTAGGGCATCATTTCCACTGCGGACAGGGGGGACATGCCCCCCCTCCCCCCACACACACACTTTTTAAAATCTAGTTTGTGTCCCCCCTACTTTCAAATTGGTTTGATGTTATTTTATTTACAAGTCTCAGTGATCAGCCCCTATTTCAAACAATAAAGAAAGTAAGATATCTTTTTCTTATACATAGTACTATTCTTTCTGGAAGAATTTATCATTATAGGCAACTGAATTATTCCCCGGATTTTGTATCACAATAGTTTCCTAAATGTATATAGAAAGGCAGGAAATGGGATTCAAATAAAAAAAATGTTGTCCCCTCCACCCCCACACTTTTCAAACTAATGTTACACCCTTGCGGTCCCCAATATGCTCCCAGATATTATTTGAGACCTGGCCTTTTTTTTTTTTTTTTTACAGAACTTAACCCAAGGGATCACCATGAATATCAGATAATGTGCAGCTGATGATGAGTGAATGTACCTTTTTCAGGACTACAACTCCCTCTTGACTTTGGCCATTAGAAATGATATCAAACATGTTGCCCTCATCTCCTGGAACAATGGCATAATCCACCTGTGCATTGCTGCCAGCATCCAGATCGTGAGCTCGAATTCGACCTACTGCTGAGCCAACAGCCGCCGACTCTGGCACCCGCAGATGGAAAATACCTGACAGAATGACAGAGAGCGAAAAAGCAATTAAGTGCAATTTAAGAAATAAATGTAGAGATTGATTTCATTCATTCATCTTAAAGCTTTAGTGCTTAACTTTTTGATATTAATGTCCGTTACATTCAAGCCATCGCCAAATGAGTTGCTACAAAGCTAATTAAGACTATCAGCTCCACACAACTCTCTCTGGATTTCTCAGAAGATTGTGGCATCCGGTGACTTTCGCGAGCAGAAACTTAAGCGAAGATAATGACCTCTTCTGAAGAGTGCGTCATGTTTTTTTTAATCCTCCCTGTCCTCCTTGGCTACTAGCAACTGTGTAGAGGAGGGGTGTGGGGGGGCGAGACGCGGTCACGGAAGGCTTGTATCATGTGGATGCGCCAACAGTTTTATTGTCATTACTTAGAATTCCTCATGGGGGACACTGAAACTACGAACTATAGCTTTAATAGACAAACCAACCAACCAATCAACCAATCAGACATCATTATTGAGACCTGTCCTTACTCTTTGCGAAGCGCGGTGGGTTGTCGTTGACGTCGCTGAGGCTGATGTTGATGTTGGTGGTGGAGGCTAGCCCCCCCAGCTGACCGCCCATGTCCTTGGCCTGGAGAAGAACCTGGTATTCCCCTTTCACCTCGCGGTCCATGTTGGCTAGAGCTGTCCGGATCACTCCTGGAGAAGGAGGAGGGGTTCAAAAAAGGGGTTGTTTTGTCTGTGCCCTTCTCAGTGATTTGAAGTAGGCGGGACTCGGTTGGGAAAAGACACATGTCATGTATTTCTGTGCACCAGCCTAAGCAGGGCCACTAACATCAACCGTGACCCGACCCACCCTGCCCACCACCTTTTAGTTTAGCTTATTGATTTACATATATATGTACAATTATATATACAATTACTTCAAATTAAAATACACATCATCAATAAAAGCTGTGATGGAGAGATGAGAAAAGAAAAACTCAGAGGGGCTTAATCTGGGTACGCTCCAATCCCTACTCCAATTAAAATAGAAAGTAACTAAAATACTGAAAAGAAAAGAAAAGAAGGCTCTTTGAGGAGATTCAGGACCATACAAGCCCATACTAGTAGACTGAAGAACAGTTTCTTCCCCCTAGCAGTAAAACTGTTAAATGGTTCCTAGTTTCCTAGTCTCATATCCCAAATTATCAGACCAATGTTTACACCTCCAAGTTATTTATTTATCTATTTATTACTAAGGCTGCTAACTAATCAGGAATGTGCAATACCTTATCTGTTATCTATTATCTGTAATGTGCATTATGTACTTCTGGGCCTCTTATGTCAAATGTCTCAGTCAGGATTTACCAACATTTGAATCACATCTGATGACAGTTGTGGGGTTGTTGTGCCAGGCCACTCTTAATGAAATCTGATCAAACCACACCCACACAGTCCTGATGAGTTTTTGATTGTTAAATGCATAATAAATAATACCTAAGGATGTTTTTTTCCCTCTATTTGTTGCACATTTAGTACATGCATATTTAATGATAGATATAAATAGAGAAATGATTACAAATTTAATTTAAGACAAAAGCACTGTTCATACGTTACTAATCAAGCACTTGCTTATAATATGTTGTGAAGGCAGTGGTAGGCTTTTACCGTAAAACCACCACAGGAAGTGGTGGCAACACTACTAAGGTTAGCTAACAAACACTTGATTCTTCAATCTAAAAAATTAATAATAATAATTAAGCAATGAGGGACCATTGGGCCCCCTGGTGCTTTCGTGCCCGGGCCCTAGTGATTCGACATTTCTTTACACTTTTTGACATTTGTTTAATACTGGTTTATGGTAAATGTGCATCAATGATCTGTGATTCTCAAAATTAGTTGAACAAAATAAAGACCTACAGTATATCACAATATTAAAAAAAAAGATCTCACTTTTTGCATGAGAATCCATCGTGTGTACACTCAATGTTCCCGGTTGAATTGCTTTCATGCATAAGAAGAACTAGGCTTCAAATAAGTTGTTAGCAGCTGGCTTTAACCAAGCCCTAAATTAGGTTCTTTCAAGCCAGGTATCGCTAAACTTGTACTTCATCATAGCTAAAGAATAAAATCCATTTCATGGCTGTGGTACAATCCGAAAGAGACTCACACCAATAATACAGTTGATTGGCTGCAATACAAGTTGCATGTTGGTCTCATTTGTAGTGATAATACAGCGAATTATTTTTGGACTAGTGAAAGAAAGAACTACAACACCACGGAATAATAAAAAAACATTCTAAAGCGCTGCGGGAGCATTTCAATGAGCTTTAGAGATAGAGTTACATGGACGTAGGAAAATTAAGACCTGTTTAAAATGACCTAGAACACAATAATTCAGCGAATTTAGGAAATTTTAAGGCCTAAAATTTTAATTTTGAAATGTAAGACTTTTTATTTAGTCTTGCATTGCCAGACCTACCTCCACAGTGCTGCGGAGGAGAGTCTGGCTAGTCCACACAGCATTCCGGGATGGGAGGAAAATGTGCTCTGGTTTATTGGCATTTCTTTAAACCAATCACAATCGTCTTGGGCGGTGCTAAGCGCCAGATGGTGCCTCTGCAAAATAGCCTCGGGAAGGAACTTGTTTTGGTGGAACACGTTCAAAAATAGTTTTAGTCGTGCAACAGAAAACTCAGATTGGACAGATAGTCTAGCTAGCTGTCTGGATTTACCCTGCAGAGATCTGAGGAGCAGTTAACCATAGTCCTCACAAATCCAGCGGAGTTTAGAATGCTAACACAAAGAAAGTGGAAGGTAACGGTTATCCGGCTGAAATGAGGGACATCCGGCAGAATTTCCGTCGGAATGTCATCACTATAGACTAAACGTTTTTAGACTTCTTAACACCCCGCGGAAACCCTGATGGCTTCCAACATTCTGCTGCCGTTTACAACAGCTAAACCACCTTTGTTTCATTCCTTTCATACCTTGATCTTTGATCTTGTCTATACTAAAGAGGCAGGATGGTGACAAGTGCTGCTCCTCAGGGGGAAAATGAAACATGACTCTCCATGTTCAGAGTCATAACTGCTCGGTTCAGATGTCCGTTTAAAGGACTGAAAATCTTTGAGTCCCTTTTTAGTGCAGGTTTTAGCATTCAGGTGCAGGCCTGAGGAGAAACTCACTCTGAGAACCCTCTCGCTGTGTGTCATGACCGGTTGAATTTCATGCTTTTCTAGACAGCTGGCACTGTGAGCTGTAGGGTTCACGCAAAAGTCACAGACCTGTTATACAACTGGGGATGAATATGAATAACTCATGGTTTGGAAGTAATGGAAGACGGCATTACATTACGTAAATGTCGCAATCTTCTCACCTGTCTTGGGGTCCACAGAGAAGTATGGCTGGCCGTGCAGGATGCTGTAGACGATGCGTGCGCTGTTGCCATATGTGGGGTCATCTGCATCTGTGGCGGTCACCTGTGTGACGTAGGTTCCTACACACACACACACACACATACACAAGTTGGTTGATTGATTGATTGATTTTGTTTATTTTGAATATGTAAAGAACAAAAACAGACAAAATAACGACAATAAATGAATACTAATAATCAAATACTGGCGCTTGTTGAGTGGCTCTCAGCGTCGGATACCGAAGCAAAAATCACACTTTAGCGTCTGTATGGGATGCACCCATGAATGTATTATAAGACCTTACTCAACCGGGGAAAGCAGCAGATCGACCGCGGCGCTGTAAGATGGCGTAGTGTTAAGAGCGGTAGCGAGTGTAAAAAGTGTGTGTGTGGGGGGAAGGGGGGCATGTCCCCCTTGTCCGCAGTGGAAATGATGCCCTAGTTGGGACCAGTAGCGAGTAGCATGAAAGACCGAAAATCTGCGTAAGGAGGTTGGTTGGGGTGGTGGATGGGTCAAACAACACAGGACTTTCATCCTGGAGACCTGGGTTTGCGTCCTGTTCTTGTCCCACGTGTCACTGAAATGTACATTTTGTAACCCCACCCACCATCTTTTTCTAAACCTAACTGTCCCGTTCTTGTTCTACACGTCAAACGTACATTTTTTAAATGGCGTCAAATCGGTCCCGACATAGAGTGTCGAAAAGTGAAGCCAAGAGTCCCGACCAGCGTGATTTAGCGACGCTAAAGGAGTTTTTTTGCGTCAGTAACAAACGCCAAAGGCACCTGACCAAGCATCGCTATTTGACGCACTGGGAGTGAGAATGTGATGCATACACACTTGAATCCACAATTCCAACAGCAACAAAATTTACTACATCTCTACGGTAATTACTGTAGCCTACTAAAGCATAGTTTTAACTGCAAATGTGGTTACTGTGTGGCTCATTGCATATGGTATTGTGCACTATTGTGCACAAAACACAGCGGACTGATGGACTTTGTGTTGCATAAACTGATGACCTCTTCACTAGGCTTATATCTGTTACATGGTATTTTAGGCGTCAGCATGGTTTAATGCCATCACAGTGAGCTTCTATACAGTACAGGCCAAAAGTTTGGACACACCATCTCATTCAATGAGTTTTCTTTATTTTCATGACTATTTATATTGTAGATTCTCACTGAAGGCATCAAAACTATGAATGAACACATATGGAATTATGTACTTAACAAGAAAGTGTGAAATAACTGAACACGTCTTATATTTTAGATTCCTGAAAGTAGCCACCCTTTGCTTTTTTGATAGCGCTGCAAACCCTTGGTGTCACCTGAAATGGTTTTCACTTCACAGGTGTGCCTTGTCAGGGTTAATTAGTGGAATTTTTTCCCTTATTAATGGGGTTGGGACCATCAGTTGTGTTGTGCAGAAATCAGGTTGATACACAGACGACAGCCCTATTGGACAACTGTTACTGACCAATCAGCTAAGTAAAGAGAAACGAGTGGCCATCATTACTTTAACAAATGAAGGTCAGTCTGTCCGAAAACTTTGAATGTGTCCCCAAGTGCAATCACAAAAACCATCAAGCACTACAACGTGGCTCACATGAGGACCGCCCCAGGAAAGGAAGACCAAGAGTCTCCTCTGCTGCTGAGGATAAGTTCATCCGAGTCACCAGCCTCAGAAATCGCAAGTTAACAGCAGCTCAGATTAGAGACCAGATGAATGCCACAGCCATTCTAGCAGCAGACACATCTCTAGAACAACTGTTAAGAGGAGACTGCACGAATCAGGCCTTCATGGTCAAGTAGCTGCTAGGAAACCACTGCTAAGGAGAGGCAACAAGCAGAAGAGATTTTTTTGGGGCCAAGAAACACAAGGAATGGACATTACACCAGTGGAAATCTGTGCTTTGGTCTGATGAGTCCAAATTTGAGATCTTTGGTTCCAACCGGCGTGTCTTTGTGCGACGCAGAAAAGGTGAACGGATGGATTCTACATGCCTGGTTCCCACCGTGAAGCATGGAGGAGGAGGTGTGATGGTGTGAGGTTGCTTTGCTGGTGACACGGTTGGGGATTTATTCAAAATTGAAGGCATACTGAACCAGCATGGCTACCACAGTATCTTGCAGCGACATGCCATCCCATCCGGTTTGCGTTTAGTTGGACCATCATTTATTTTTCAACAGGACAATGACCCCAAACACACCTCCAGGCTGTGTAAGGGCTATTTGACCAAGAAGGAGAGTGATGGAGTGTGATGGAGTGCTGCGCCAGATGACCTGGCCTCCAAAGTCACCGGACCTGAACCCAATCGAGATGGTTTGGGGTGAGCTGGACCGCAGAGTGAAGGCAAAAGGGCCAACAAGTGCTAAGCATCTCTAGGAACTCCTTCAAGACGGTTGGAAAACCATTTCAGGTGACTACCTCTTGAAGCTCATCAAGAGAATGCCAAGAGTGTGCAAAGCAGTAATCAGAGCAAAGGGTGGCTACTTTAGGAATTTAAAATATAAGACATTCAGTTATTTCAAGCTTTTTTGTTAAGTACATTATTCCATATGTGTTCATTCATAGTTTTGATGCCTTCAGTGAGAATCTACAATGTAAATAGTCATGAAAATGAAGGAAACGCATTGAATGAGAAGGTGTGTCCAAACTGTTGGCCTGTACTGTATGTGTTGCAGATCAGACAATGCCAGGATGAACAAACAATACAATCAATATCAAATTTGGACTCTTAAAATGATGAATCTCACTCTCTGAATGTGTAAGTATCTACGGAGGAGGATTATGGACACATGAAAAATGTATTTGAGTTTAAACTTATAACTGAGTTTAAATTCAGAATTCAGAGAAAAAAAGTCTGAATTCTTACTTCCGTAAGTACCCAACTTTTGTTTGCCATAGAGCATATTTTCTGCTTATGATTATACCATTATGTAACTTATAGGAACTAGTTAGTTTATCAGCAAGTTCAGTAGTCATCTCCACATGACGGGTTAACCGAGCTTCATGTGTAAAATTGGTGGGGTGCCCCTTTAAGAAACAGCATAGAGCTGGACAGCTACACGTATGTATATAAATGCATATGTTTTGGAAAAAGTATCAGCCCTTGACACAAACAAATAAGTGAACCTGTGTAGTTTGAGGCTCATATTCAAAGCATATTAAAAACTCTCTTTGAGAAGTCAGAAAACTGTGCAAACAGGAGCTTTTCTATTCTTAGAAGTCGACTTCTCATAGATAGGATTATGTTTTATGTTTTCATCATGTGGACACTTGTGCGGTTTCCTACCATATCTAATCCGCTATACAGTTTGCTGCTGTATTTCACTGCAACAGAGACATACTGGGGTCACACTTGTGTTCTATTAGAGCACTTTGGACCTCAGCTGAAGCATTAACAGCTTAAAGCCTAAAGACCTTGACTGTTAAATTACCTCTCAGTAAAGGCATTTAACAGACAGATGGGCCACTAAGTCTTGCTTAGCATGTGTGTGTGTGTGTGTGTGTGTGTGTGTGTGTGTGTGTGTGTGTGTGTGTGTGTGTGTTGAGAGCAGCAGATACAACTTGATAAATCCAAGCTGAACCCAGAACTGAGCCAAACCAAAAGCCTTGGAAATTAAAATTCTGTATATGAATTTCAGTTGTATAGTTTAGTCCAACAAACCATAAGCACATGAAAAATCATTTCAGCTCCTCTCACTTTTACATTACATTACACTTAGCTGATGCTTTTATCCAAAGCGACTTCCAATAAGTGCATTTAACCATGAAGGTACAAACTCAGAACAGCAAGGAATATACATGTAAGAGCCATTTTTTTATATTGTTTAATATCTTCTTAGCTAAAGTGCAGTCAGAAGAGATGTGTTTTTAGACTGCAGCGGAAAAAATGTATAGACTTTCAGCTTTTAAAAAATCGCTATGAGGACATTTGGTTACAGACAACATTTATTTACAAATACACAATTATATAATTTAAAGCTTCTAAAATGAATAATGTCTGGTTTCCAAATTGTGTGCAGTTTGAAATGGTTTTTTTTTATGATCACTGTTTTCTTCCCTCTAGTGTTGAGCCCTAAGGATAATGATGTCATCTCCTCCTTACATGTATGGCAAATAAATCAATTCGCTTACTAGTTTATAGAGGTTAAAAAGGGTTAAAATGCTTAAAATTAGTTATACGTTTAATTTCTATTTATTTTCTAAAATCATGCCGGTCAACTAATTTGGTATTATAAGCAATGATTTAAGCCCCAGTCAAATGTTCTGTGGCTTGTGACCCCTGGCCTCCTTCTGGATTACCTGCAGTTGAAAATCATGGACGTATAAATTGAAAATACAGAAAATGCTTTGGAGAAGCAACAACCATGGCGAAAAGTAAGACCAGGGATTTATTACCATGGACTGAAGGCAAGGTGGAACTGTTACTGAAAGGTATGTAAGGCTACCTGACTGATAAGACTGACTGACGTGCGTCGTCGCTTCCAAAGGTCTCCGTTTGTGCCCGTCCAGACTACAAAGCAACCCCGGGGTTTTCAAACCAAAAACGAAGGCAGCAGTGTTTTTCGATGGCTCTGTTTTAGGGGCTCGGAAACGTCCGGTGTAGTGAAGAAGACTAGAAGACTTTCAACTGACTTTGAGTCTGACACCATGTCACAAACAAATTTAACCTAGCTAGCTAGCTACTGCTAGCATTAGCTGGTAATTTAAGGGAAAGTTTGAATATTTTCTGTTCTACCATACATGCAGATGAATGGCAGCAGTACCCGGAGGTCCACGTTTATCCGGCGGTAAAACTCCCGTTGGATGACACGCTTCAGAGGGGTTAAAAAAATCGGCAACTTTCCGTCTTTAGCGTTTAGCTTAGTGCGGCGCCGTAGCGACTATGAACAAAACTGGCTCAAGCCGGTTGCTGGAGGGAGCGTACCCATTGGTTGTTGAAAATGTTAACATGATTTACCTTCACTACCAAGATTTAAAACTTACGATAATATCAAACACGTTAGATTTTGTCGGAACATCAGGAAAAAGACTGACTCGGAATGAGTTTCATGACCACCTTAGACCAAACGATTGAGACGACGTCGACGGGAGCGCGCCCCAACTCTAGCAAGACTCTCAGGATTTCATCCCGATATTGGAAATAGTCTGCGACAGTGGAATCGCTTGAAAAGTCGTTTGGTGTAAGACCGGCATTATTCTACTAATATTATCCAAGGATATAAAAACAAGAGCATATGTGTACTTTGGATGCTTAACGGATTCTAGTGCTATTCATTTCAGTTTTGATGATAATATCTAATACCTGCAGTACAATTATAAAGCAAAGAAAAGTTCTCCCAGTGAATGTTGCAACTTCTTATTCATTCTCATTGTCAAAGGCATCATCCGATGGATACATAATACTTTATATTTTGCAACACATTTTTGTTTGGAAATTGACTTAGGTCATTAAAAGTTGTTTTTTTTTAATGCAGAAGATAAAATTACATATTGTCGCTGTCGGGTGAAAACCCCAAAATGTTGCTATTCAGGAAATGAAAAAAGGCTACTTTGAAAACCTTATATTGAGCTTTTTTTTATATATATATATATATATATATTTTTTTTTTTCTTCACTGTTAAAACCCACAGAGAGAAATGGCGAAATGTGGAGATACAAGGTTTCTGCCCGTCAGCAACGATATAGAACAAGGGTGTCAAACTCAATTTCACTAACGGCCACACTGGAAAATAAGAATCACATCAAGGGCCAGACATGTATAGTTAATTGACATGCTTTTATTAAATCAAAAAAGTCAAATAATTTTGACTGTATTATGGCATGTCTCATATAACCTTTTCACTTACAATTTGGTCCACATAAAGCTCTAAAAAGTCATCAAAAAGATTCCATAGCCATTATACAGTATTAAAAAAAATCAAGCAAAACTTACATTTTTAAAGTAGGCTACCACACATATTCTGCAGTTGTAGTTTGAAAACAGTTTCCTGTCCTTTTGGTTTGGCACACCACTATGCGGTTAAAATTGATTGTGAACCTGAATTGATATGCAGGCCGGATAAAAATTTGCGATGGGCCGGATTTGGCCCTGCGGGCCTTGAGTTTTAAACGTGGTATAGAAGATAAAGTTTAGATATATTAAGAGAGGCTTGATGTAAGATTAGTCCTCGTCTCAACCTCTGGCAGTCCTACCTGCTGGAGACATCTCGGGGACACTGGCGCTGTACGGACCATCGGGGAATCGTGGCTCATTGTCGTTGATGTCCTGCACCTTGATGATGAACTCAGACTGGGGCTCCAGAGGGCACACCTGTGTGGATGTCAACAGCCTGGGCCTTCAATGTGTAGTAGGATTTTTCCTCCCTGTAAAATATGCCGGATTACATATTCTCATATATATGCACGGATGTTGAATTTCCCCTTGGGGATCAATAAAGTATCTATCTATCTATCTATCTATCTATCTATCTATCTATCTATCTATCTATCTATCTATCTATCTATCTATCTATCTATCTATCTAATAATACTGTATGTCTTATCAACAGAGACTACATGATGATTATGAAGTGATGCTTTAAGATATCTGTTAGATGGTACTTAGGTGTCCACATGGTTTGGGTGTCTGCTTGTGCTAATGCCCACACTGTGGCTTTCACAGATATTCTTTTTATTTTCCCTATATGTTCCGATCAGACAATATAATACCTAAATGAATGAGCATTGAATCCATAAATAGAACATGATTTTTCAAAATTTACATTTTCCTCATACAGTAAATGACTATCATTAATAATTACTTGTCTTTGAGCAAGGCAAAGGCAGAAGTAGCGTGTTATGATGCCAAATTTAACTATGGAGTGTTTTTCTAATCATTTCTAATCAATCCAACCATAGTGTGACTGTGATATATCCAAAAATCATAACCAAGTTTTTTTTCACCTAAATTTAACTAATCTTTACCCATAGAGGTTTCAGGACAGAAAAAAAGGTTTTGGGACAATAATAAAAGTAATTTTATTATTGTCTACTACTCATTTGTGACATCTTGTCACCTGCCCTCAGCTTTTTCCCGGGGCGTAAGGCTTCTTGAGAATAATAGCCAAAGTGGTTTCATCCAACCTAGTACAGAATTTTATCTTTGAACTGAAATCAAACTGTATGCCTTTACATTACAGTACTCAAAGTAATCAACCAGGAAAGTGTGCTTACTAATATTTGATAGATTTTTTACAAATAGGCCAATTTATTTTTTGCTATAATATGCTGAAATCCTATTTCAGTATATTTTCAGACATTTTAATTTGAACTAACTCTGAGGACCCCCTAGGGGTCATGGACCCCCTCTTGAATATCTCTGGTTTATCAGATGCAAGTTATTATTTTTTTTACTTGAAGCTCGGCATTGCACCTTATTACTGTATTTTATAATTATTGATGAGTACTGACCTGTCAAGCCCCACCAGTGCATGTATATCGCCTGTGATGTGATCGATGGTAAATATGGAGCCGGCTCCTTCTCCTGACAGAGTGTACTTGACTGCGCTGTCTCCATGGTCCATGTCTGTGTGGAGCTGCAGGCAGAGAAGCACACAACATTCAATCATGCAGCTCCTGAATGCTCCAACACCAGCAGCAATCACTTACAATACAACTTGATTTCTATGTCATAAGCAACAATGTGTAAACTACTGAGTAAATCAGAACATGTGCCGTTTACTAAAAGCTTCCATCAGCTTAAAAATGAATTACCTGTGCTGTCATTTTCAACATTTTTTGTTGATAATAAAGCTTCTTAAAGCATCACAGAGGCGAAAAATTAATAAACACGTTTCGAATCACAGCAAAGCATGGCAAAGGAGATTTTGTAGCCTTGACCAACTGCCACTTTGCTCGTTTGAAAGCCATGATGTCCCTCCATCATGGGTGGGCCAAATTCTCTGGGCGGGCAAAGCAAGGGGAGGTAACCTTTCTCCTTATGACCTCATTAGGAGAAGATTCCAGATCGGCCCATCTGAGCTTTCATTTTCTCAAAGGCAGAGCAGGATACCCAGGGCTCGGTTTACATATATTAATGTTAAAAAACCTCATAAAGTGACATTTTCATGTCATGGGACCTTTAATCAACACATTCTCAATCCCATCGCGTCCAAAAGTGATGCTTGGTCAGGTGCATTTGGCCTTTGTTATGGACGCAAAAAGTCTTCTCTAGCGTCATATTTAGATGTGCTTGGTCGGGACCCTTGGCGTCACTATTCGACGCTCTCGGGACTTGCGTCTTGCCCTTTGGCGTCATATGTACAGTAAACAGGTTTGGTTGGGACCCTTTGCATCATTATTTGACGCTCTGGGTCGGGACGTATGTTTAACTAACATGTCGGTATAGGAAAATATCGTGGGTGGAGTTACAAAATGTACGTTTCAGTGACACGCGGGCCAAGAACAGGACACAAACCCGGTCTCCTGGGTTAAAGTCCTGCGTTGATTGACCCATACACCTCCCCAACCAACCTCCCTAAGCAGATTTTCGGTCTTTCACACTACGCAATGACAGTTGTGGATGCTTATGTTGCCAGCACTGTCAATCTGATCAAATCTGATCAAACCACATGCACACAGTCCTGGTGTAGCAGATTAGATGAGTTTTCTGACTGTTGAACTCTTATGAAATAGTACCTAAGTTGGTTGTCTACTATTGTCAAAATAATGGACATGTTTCAAAGTGTGATCTAGCAACAGCGTTTTGGATTGACGACCAAAGATTTCACTGCAAGGTCTGTCTACTTTCATCTGGTACAGACCAAAATAATCTTGATCCTAAGATCGTCAAAAAAAAAGTCTCTCACACACGCACACACACACACACACACACACACACACACATAAATAAATCATAACCAACTTCACACATGTCTCAAACCAGTATCATCCTTGCAACAATTTACATCACTTAATCTCAATCTTTAATCACTCTGCTCTATTTGTCAATTCTTCATTACAGTTAGTCAGATTTAAAGGCTTTTGTGGAAAGAGTTCAGAAATGAGACCTGGTATTCTGATGTAATGTTTAATTTTGCTGAAAATAGGACATTCATTTGTCTCTAGATCCGTTAGCTACCCAGGTTTAGATTGATGCATCCCTTTGAGTCCTGATTCCTGATTGGGTGTAACACAGAAGGATGAGGACCATCTAAAAATGCACATGTAGTTCTCACTTTGAGATAAACTGTGTTGTTGTTGTTGAATGCTGATGACCTCACAATATGCTCTGGAGTGGTCGTTTTGTTAAGCAGTCATGACAGACAGGCACAGATGGAAGCGCCACTGCAAAGGTCGGGCCAGACATGTGTAATGAGGTGATATATATCTAAGAGCTGCACGCGCCTCCTGCTGGGAGACAAACAAACATCAGAGGTCTACACAGTGACTGCAGCAACACAACCAACTCTGCAGTGTTATGATATGAAGTCATGGTGTAACCTGGGTTTATTGTGACTTCATGTTCCAATGCATTTCTGTTTTATGCCATGTCTTGACACATATTGTCCATTAAACATTATTTTAAATAGGTAAAGAGAGAGGAGACAATCAACATACAGGTGCTGTATGCATGTCTTAGGGTCATTGCATGCCATGGGAAGTATACTGTAATAAGACCTGGATACAGAGTTTGAGGCAGAGCCTCGTTTATTGCTTTGTGGGTTGCTGAGTGCCGCACAAATCCAAAAAAGTTCAACTTCCGCGGTGTGAAATTACCCGGATGATCAGTGCTATTCAGCCCATCCCATAGAGCAGGTTTTTTTCAGATCTGCCCAAACAAATCGTAGCAAGGGGCAAGAGGTTTTAATCATACCAAATAAACCTTTCTCTCACCTCCCCCTGACTTTTGGAGTCACCACCATGTGGGGTTGACTAGTGTAGCTTTACCAACTTAACCGACTTGGCTATCTGAAAACAACGTCATATTGATTAGTGATAGTGATGAAAAGCCATCCTTGAAATGTTTCTCAGAAGTGCAGAAATAAAGCCTGATATTGTCACAATATTGACTTGACAGGGTGAGAAATACAGACACACACAAACACACACACACACACACACACAGACACACGTACACTGTCCCGCTGGGCTTGCATTCTGAAAAACACAACCTTATTTGTCACAGATGACCAGTGAGGTGAAATCCAGGGAGCATTTACCTCAACCTTTTCTCAGGATATGTAGTTCAGCTGTGTGTGTGTGTATATATGTGTGTGTGTGTGTTTATCCTGTCTTTGTGCAGTGAATCTGTGATGCCCAGAGTAAAGTAACCATTCCTGCAGAGGTGCTTTGTGCCTTTTTCATTTTATTACCTGCCTGGTTTAAAAAAAAATAATAATGTCCTGATTATTTTCCACTCACCGGATGTAGACTGCGGGTCTAACCCTGCTATTGGCCATTGACTTGCATTGTGAAATAAGGCAGGCCCCCTTCAGGCTGAATTTAGCATCGCCCTGTCTGTGTTCTAATTTGCAATAATGACCGGCTCCCTCTGCATTACTTATACCTTTTTAGTAGATGGGGTCAGACATGAAATCAGACATTTAGCCACAGCAACCTCCTGACCAACTTTAAACACGCAAGACTTTATATAACTTCATCACCCGCTGTCTTAGCCAGACATGGGGCCTGTCGACATTCTGTGCTGGATGCCGTTCAGTGTATTCTTCTAAACCTGCCTGCCTGCCTCCACAGATCCAACCAGCGGTTTTAGCACTTAAAGCCCTGACTCAAACTCTAAGTGGCATAAGGTCATCGGATTCCCTCTTCCACCGTCCTTCCACGCAGCCCTGCCTCCTCCTTCAGTACTACATCACTGAGATTGAGTCTATTTTACAGCAACAGTATACTGTCCTAGTATTCATAACCATGTATTAAAAGCAAAGCCATAATTTTCAAAGAAAAGTGTGCCAGCACTCTACTGAGCAGGATTTGGACTTTTCTCTCCATTTTTCACTCAACTACTTCTGACACCATTCAGGATGCAGCTTTGCAGGATGTGTAATATGTTACATGTGCTTCCTTGCCACTGTCACACTGAATGCTTGCTCTTGGGGAATTACTGGAATTGTTGGGTCTTTGTAAATTATAGAGTGTGGTCTAGACCTTACTATCTGTAAAGTGTCTTGAGTTAACTCTTGTTATGAATTGATACTATTAATAAAATTGAATTGAAATGAATTGAATGTGTGTTATCGGTATCCCTATGCATCTGGTGGCTTTGTCGATATTACTGAAGAGCCTAGCTGGATGTACTAAGTTGTCTAAAGCTTGCCCTGAGTAAGTCCTTTGGGTCATAATTTTATCTCCTACACATTTTTACTTCCTCCCCTTGGATGCTTCCTTTAATTACTGAGCAGTGCGGCTATTGATCTTCACAGAGGAGACTCAGGCAACAAAGAAAAAGGAAAGGCTTCAGATCTCCCGCCTCAGCATGACCCTCACCTCTCAAACACCATCGTCAAACATAAAGGGAGGGTTAAAACGTTTGAAAACAGCACTGGGAATCTGCGGCCATAAAAAAAAAAAACTCTAACAAAATGCAGGATATGGGATTTGTGGTGAAATACTGATTAAAGAAAAGCTAATTTAGCAAATTTCATTCTGACTGCAGCATAAGAAGGAGACTATTCAGACATACTCAGTGAACACAAGTGTAGATGCTGCTTGTGACCAAGAGGTTACACAATAACTTAAATGGGAAAAGATCATAGGGTGCATGGAACTATTTGCAGCATGAATTGGTAGGCATTCTCTAATTAGTCTAAATGTATGTAAATTTGCTTTTGCAACCATGCTCACCATTTTAACATGCTTCTCAAATTTTAAATGGCAATTTAATATAAGGCCGAGTTATCGAGGACTGAGCCCTGGAAGAAAAGCAAACTGACAGATTTCTTAACATTGAGGTTAAGGACTGCTATGGACAGTGAATGACATAACAGCTGTGTGGAAACTGATAGGGGAATTCTACCAGATACATATTTAACTGTATCATCTGCATTCATCTAAAAAACCTACTCCAAGACATCATTGTAGTAGGTAATTTATAGATTAACTAAGAATAAGCGCACCAAGAACAGAACCCTGTGGGATTCCTGTTTTATTCTTTAAACGAGATCATTTTTAATTATTAATAATAACACTTAATTATTAATAATAACACTGTTCATGGTTGGAAAGGTAGGATTTAAAGTCGGGATGTCCAAATGAAGGTTAATCATCCATTGGTTGTATTTGTTGAGTCCAATATATGGCGCTATTGGTTTAAAGAAAAAAGTCTCAAGAAATAGCAATTCAGTGAGCTTTAAACCCAGTTACACCCACAGTTTCTGTGTAATAAACATTGTTTCTACTTCCTTAACTGGTGAGCAATCTAAACAATCAATGTTAAAATCCCCAAAAACTTAAACTTAAGATTCCTGGGAGGTAGTTTTTGTTGTTCTCTAAATTTCACAAAAACTGACAAATTTCAAAACTTTGAACCTCAGATGTTAACAATATTTACTTACTTTTCCAACATACTGTGGTTCAGATCCCATGTACTCCTCCAGGACAAAGAACTGGTTCCAGACCCATCCTCGTTTAATACGATGGACCCTCGTTCTCCCATGTCTCCTTAGCCTCGTCCTGCCCTCTGAGGATGTCCATTCCCCGAAAGATGCTCTTACAGTCTTACCTCCAGTCCCTCCCCTGGCTGACATCACTCCAGCCTTAGTTCTGCTCGGGAGCAGAGTCTGCAGGGGGATTTGGGAGCTGTAGTCCAACAGGAAACAGGAGCCCACCAGAAACACAATGACATATTCCCTTGTGATCATCAGGGAGTGTCGCTGCTAAAAAAGCTAGAGAAAAACTTACAAAAGCTGGCTATTTCTAGGTTGGAAATGGACATGCATCCAAAACTGGATTCGTCCTGGAGGTAAGCATCGGACAAAGAGTTTAAATTCCAATATAATCCAAGATGATGAGAGGAATCTATTAATGGGCTATCCTTGCTGAAGTGTGAGAGTTACTGAAGATCATTATGTTGGATAAAGCACTCTGTGAAAACTTTGGTTTGATGTTGACTGAGGTTCCCTCAAAGGGCTTGTGTTTAGAGTAAAACCTTTTTGGTCTGTTTTTGTGATATCCAGGTGATATTGGAGTTTGACTGCAGAGGAACAAACCCGCTTATCTTCTCTTCACTTCAGTCCACAGCTTTGACACCTGGAGGAAAAGATGAAGATAACAATGTTGAGCATAAAAGTTCATTCTTGACTTTGGAAACAGTAGAAACCCTATCTCGAGGAGATTGCTAAATTGCCATATACTACCACCTATTATCACATGAACAAAGTTCCATGCCTACGTCCCATGATGAGAGTTGTGACAGGTGGGCAATTCTTTATCACAAAAAACATCAGTTTGACTTGATGACATGTAATTTGACAACAGTGTGAAGCTTTGCTTGCAATTAGGACCTCCTTCCTGTTTGTATACATTTTGATGCGCTAGTCTAGACATCCCCATGGCACATTGTCCTAGTTTTAATTTTAAGATATGCTATTGAACCTGACTTTCATTTATTTTTTATGAAATTTAGTGATCCAATATTCACTTCAAAAATATGTATGAATATTTGTTAATTTCAAAGCTGAATAGCTCTGCATTAAAAAAATAAGTAAAAATCCTGCTGGTTTCCTATAATATTTTGTATAGTGTGAGTTGTGGGTCACCGGTAAAACCGTAACCTGTCCACGACTTAATAGATTAAAATAACGTAACTATTACACGACCTGGCGTGAGACTGGGTTGGGTAAAACGTAACTGAAATAGTTGCAAAACATCTTTTTTATAAACCCTAAGCAGATCTGCTTACATATTTGACTAAGATCCTGATTATTACACATAAGGCACTACATGACATATCCCCCAGTCACATTTCTTATGTTCTCGTCCCTCATTGTACTTCTCGACCACTGTAATCATCAAATCTCGCCGTGTTATCCCCCGCTCCAACTGCAGAATAAAAGGTGACCGCGCATATGCTGTTCTAGCCCCAACCATCTGGAATCATTTTCCCCAATCTATCAGATTTGCAAAATCTTTGGACTGTTTTAAGCGGCTTTCAAAAAACCCATCTTTAGAGGAAAGCCTTTTGTATATCTCCATCCCTGTCTTGTGTTCTGGGTTGTTTTAGTTTGGTCAGTCTCTCATTGTGCTGTTTGTGTGTGTGTGTGTGTGTGTGTGTGTGTGTGTGTGCGTGTGTGTGTGTGTGTTCACGCATTTTGTAACTGTGTTTTAAAATGTGCTATATAAATAAAGATTTACTTACTTATTTAATGCTAACTGTCATATGGTTAACTGTAGCTGTTGTTCACTGTCACTGTATTTTTCGGCTGAATGAAATTAATCTTAACATTCTTAGAATGGTCCTTGTCTCAATCCTGTGATGTTGGATCCCCAGCATGATGACAAAAATGTCATCACAATTTTTCCAAAGTGTGCCAAAGCTTGATTTGGTACAATCAACATGTAGATCAGTACTTTACTCTCCTAATAGTAATAATAGAAACAAGCACATGCTTCATGAAAGACTGGAAGAAAACTTGATGCAACACCTACTCTTTCACATGGTAATTCATGCAAGACACCTGAAAGGTGATATGTTTACTTAGTGTGAATTACTGCTATCATTGGTGGAGTCACCAGCACATCAGGCCAAGGACTACATCAGATCACAGGGCTCTAATTAGAAAAAGGCTTTAGCGTGCAAGGCTGGCAGCCTGGGTGAATTAGTCTGACAGCTGATGCATGGTACTTGCACGTGCAGAGGTTGATGAAGAGGGTTTGCTTACGCAGGGCACTTAAGATCAGATGAGATAAAGTATACTAGTACTGTCCCCTTGGGAAAACCTTTCTTGGGCTGAGCATCGCTGCACTACAGAATATTAATCCCCAGACATTTGAGCAGCATCCTTGCAATCATTCATATACTAAAATACATAATCCCTAACCCTAACGCCTAACCCAATGTTACCAATAAATTTAAAAAACTAAACCCAATAGACCAATAAATCAATAAAAAAATGATAACACCAGTAAAATCTAAATATTGCACGCAAGTATTACACATTGCACCAGAATATTGTACCTTCAATAGTAAACTGACAAGTAGAGTATTGGACATGCCGATGTAAAACCTATTATAAAGTGCTCTGTGATAGCTGTTACAGTTCCTCTTTGCAATGTACCCACAGATGTACAGACAACTAGCACTGGATTACTTTGATACTGAAGAAAACGTGATAATCCTGACACAAGTTCAGAAGTTATAAGGAGCGTCTTTATTTTTATCCACGTTTATTTGGGATGGACATCGAAGATAATGATATCTTTCGGAAAGTCACACACTGAATCTACAAATGTGTGTCATGTCTGTGTTTTATGACTCAGGAGGCTCAGAAGGAGTATGGATTTTGAAAATATTTAACTGTATTAGGCACATTCTAACTCCACTCTTTCATCCGCTATTTCTCCTCCATACTACTGAGAAGAACTGCCCCTCATGTTTACCACAAAATAGAAAAATACTGACATGCCATCAATCACCTAATACGGGCAGAATGATTCCTCTCACTTGTCAACCTACTCTGAACTCTATACTTAGTTTTTTATACAGTGTGTGTGTGACTCTCCTGAAGCCATATTTAACAAATATCTCAGAATAACTCCTAGACATTGTGCAGTGGGAGTCCGTGTAGATTACTAAAAGTGTTGGCCCCAATGTTGACGAGTTGGCCCCAATGTCAAGGATTCTGCATCCATAACCAATTACATGTGTTAAGTCGACACTGTGGTATTGATTTATTCGCAAATTACTTCTTTCCTTTCCACTACAGTAAAGCAAACAGTGATAGAACAGTCCCCCAAGAGTTCGAATCTGAAAAGCTTGTCCAAATAAACTCCTTTGTCTAAACTGAAACCCAATTTATACATCTGTCTATCTGTAGTTTCTCAGCATTTTCAAATTAGTTAATTAGGATAGTTGAAACAAGTTACCATATGTAGTATATATATATATATATATATATATATATATATATATATATATATACCAGACAAATGTGTGACCTCATGTAATATTTGCTCTGGCAGATACGTTTGGTTGCCCTCCCGCTCCCCCCGATCCTGGTTGGGCCAATCACAACCGTTTATCTTATATTGGGCAGGTTTCAGATGATGGTCTTGCATTGCCAGACCTTCTTCCACAGCGCTGCAAAGGAGGGTCTGGCTAGTCCACACAGCATTCCGGGATGGGAGAAAAATGTGCTCTGGTTCACTGGCATTTATTTAAACCAATAACAATTGTCTTGGGCGGCGCTAAGTGCCAGACGGAGCAACGGTGCATCTGAAAAATAGCAGCAGGAAGGAACTTGTTTTGTTGGAACGTGTACATTCAGAAGTTGTTTTAGTCGTGCAAAAGAAAAGATTGCACTGATAGTCTAGCTAGCTGTCTGGATTTACCCTGCAGAGATCTGAGGAGCAGTTAATCATAGTCTGAAATCCTAAGCCATTGGAGGAGGAGTTTAGAATGCCAACACAAAGCAAGCAGAAAGTGATGGACGGAGGGCCGAAAATGAGGGACATCTGGGGGAATTGCTGGTGGCACCTGAACATACCGAGAAATGAAACATCACTGATATAGTATACTTTTAAATGTTTTTTTTTGTTGGTTTTTTTTGCGGGGGGCTTTTTTGCCTGTATTGGACAGAACAAGCACCTGTACATGTACGCCTGGTCTACCAACTTTCGAAGTCTTTCGCACTTTATGCAAAATAAGTTATCACGTCATTTTTGGCTCACGTACCCTCGCAAAGTGACACTACAAAAAAAATGAGTGCCCTAGCTTTTGTCATGTCAACAGTATATAATCAATCACCCAGTCTTTATTTACTTTTCCAAGACATTTACACTGTACAGAGCAAGTGAAATATACTGACAGTCTTCCTTATAAATTAAGGAGGCATGGGTTGTGAAGCTGTTCCTCTATTCTAAACCAGTGTCAGTACTGTAGGTATATTTCACCTTGACAGGTAATGCACAAGCAAAATTAATTTGACTTGACAAAGGAAAATCAAATATGCAAACAGAAAAACAGTTAGAGAGCTGCCATGAAGAATAATGCAATGTTTTCCGAAAATCCACATTCCTCTTCAGGTCATGAAAGAAATGTCTGTGCTCTGCTGCCCCTTACAACATCACACATGACCAGGCTGCCATGGATCAGTGCTCCCTGAAACAAGAGAAGTTAAAAATTCCTCTCGGGAATGACTTCTGTGTGTGAGTGTGAGTGTGTGTGTGTGTGTGTGTGTGTATGTGTGTGTTCTCCAGAGAGCCTTTAGCCCAGTCAGGCACATGACCTAACAGAGTATTAAAACCATTGTTAAAGGAAAATGCATGTGGAGTAGTACTACAGAGTGGATAACCTACTTGCAGACCTCTATGCCCTAGAACTTTCAAGCATGTACTACTAGTAGCACTAGCGGTGGCTAGTACACCCCGATTATGGCTGTCACAGCAAATAGTTTGTATTATGACATACTCAAAATATCAAGTGTATCTTGTATATTCTCACAGAATATCTGTATGTATTGATATGGTAAGTTCAAATCTGCCGTGTTTTGCTTGTTTTGACGGATGCCTCCATGTCATTGACTGGCACCGCTGACCAATGCCTATGTTGCTATTATATGTGCCCCGGTGTGTGCTATATTGACTGAGAAAGCAAGTATTCTGTTCGTGGAGCAGTGGCAGCTGTGCTTCCATATACCAGGATACATTACGCCCGCGAAGCCACTTCACTTAGCTCTCTTAGCTTTTTTTAGTAAACAAAATTAACTCACAAAATGTCAAGACGGAAAATATTTTTAAACCTAAACAGAAAATACGACCCTACACCTTCTGAATTCAAGTTTGTATCATTTACCAAACCTGTCAACTCATAAAGACACTTAAAGCAACACAAAAGAACTTTTCCAGCTTCGGTCCCCCTACAGGTTGGAAGCAGAATTGTCCATTACGTTACAACTTCTAAACTAACTAACTAACTTAACTAAATAAACTCACTAACTCCGCCTTTGTTAGTCTTTCCACTCTTCCAACAATCACAAACTGTGGTTTGGTTCGAAATAAATCATTAATTCAAGAAACAACCGCTATATGTTCACCTCAAGGCCACCAGACTCCATTGACAAAAACAGTAATTTTGTATTGCAAGTTGTTAGACCAGACATTTGTAGCGATTGCCCCTCACTCATTATTAATACAAGAAACTCAGAAAACAATTTCACTTACAAAAATAAAAAATAATTGCTGAATCTTTTCATTTCTTTTTGTATGAAATTATAGATAATAGCATCGATAAGAGAATTGTTAAGTATCTGTATTGATAAGCAGTATTGTTATCAATTAAATCCTATCGATACCTATCCCTATTTGTATACCACTTTTTAAAACGCTTTACACTTTAACATAAGGATTACACAATGCACAGTTTAGCCTGGCTTCTGACTACATTCCTAACTGGCAGTGATGTTTCTATAATGCAAATAAAATTTAAAGACCACGTAAAAACTGCAAACGACCTCAATACCTCACGCAAAGGTGAAGCACTTCATCAGTCAGTCAGAGGCTGATGAAGATAGTGCAGAGCAGCCTGATGGACACTTTGTCTGCTGAAGGGTGCTGATGGAGCGTGCATGTATGTGAGAAATGCCAATTGGAATAAGCGGCTTGGAACTTTTTTACGGTAAAAACCTCTCAGCCAAATGGACAGGTGTCTCCTGTAATAATCCACGCACCACTTAACACTAACTAGCTAATTAATGACCCTGTCAATCACACATCACAGGCGACAGCCGGGGAAGAACAGAGCAGTATTTTGGAAACTTTCCCTTATACGGAGTGTTTGAACCAGGAAACTATGATGACATCTCTCAGAAATAGTGGCATTTCCACCAACATAATAAATGCAGTTATTTACCAGTACTTGAAATGACAACATAAAAGGAGCTAATATCAAATAGAAAATACTTTGCCAAGGTTTATAACTGTATTCAATAGTTTGCAATGGAAAGGTACAAACACTCGTAGCTTTCTATTTATTGTATAACTTTCTATTGTGTTTCAAATTCCCAATTGTGAGTTTACTATAGCGTTAATGTAGTAAAACTTTATCTGACCATGCTATACCAGTACCTTTTCCATTAAGTTTACGGACACTTCTGTTAATCCAAATACGGAAAATTTCTCTAAATTTAAAATATATCCTCTGTACTTTGATTGAATAGTTCTGTAAATCCAAAAAATCTAAATACGGAAAAACACCTGTCAAAAATCATTACAGAAAATTCCTTCACCCTTGCATCACATTGCAATAGTTATACTTTGTTCCCTGTAGTTGGTAGTAGACATAGGCTACAGCTGCGGCGGACTGATATTACCTAGGCTACCGAGGAAGCCGGTTTCCATGACAATCACGCAAGTTTATTTACCTGCCACTGTCACTCATTGCTAGAGAAGCAGAGTACATTGCACAAAGGAATCAACAAGCTAGTACTATGGCCACGTTTGAAAGCCATGCCAATGTTTCTGACTTTGAAGACAATGAAGACGAGGAATTTATGTTACACGTACCTGTATGAGCCGGAATACACGGACGAAGAACTAAGAGAGATGGATGCTCAAAGGGCAGAAAGAGAGAGTGTCTGTAGAGGCTACTACTTGGTGTATCGAGTGGAGTGCGCTTCTCTGTTTACTTTTCGGCGCAGTGCTACTAACCGGAGCAAAGTAAAATTCCATCGCTGCTGAGAAACTAGTCCCTCAAAATGTAATGCGACCATTGAGATGCAACATTATTCTATCAACACAGGCATTTACATCGATAGTCTGGCGTTCTTGGGTATACTGTGGAGTGGGTAAGACTGTTTTTAGTGGCAGGCTGGCATAAACCGACTTGCACTAGACTAGCACCACCAAACTTGCACTAGACTAGCACCACCAAACTCTGCAACTAGAAGGACTGGATGAACAGTGTTGAAAACAGTCTCCACTGATAAATAACACACTGGCTAACTTGGAAATGAGGTCCTATGTCCAAAATTCTGAACCACCCCTTTAAGCAACTAAAAATATTGCCTGTTTTACTAATTCTTTTAATTCTGTATTAACGTAGATACATATTACATTTTATTTATTTTATTGTAACACATGGCAAATCCCTCTGTGTGTGTGTGTGTGTGTGTGTGTGTGTGTGTGTGTGTGTGTGTGTTTGTGTTTGTGTGTTAGTGTGTGTGTAGTGTTGTAGTAGAAGGGTTATCGAGGCCCAGTTCCACTGCACTGATATTTAAAGACCCAGACAGCGTCACAGTGATTCAGGCTCAGCAGCCACAGAGGCAAATTATTAACTTTTAACTAAGACTGTGTGTGTGTGTGTGTGTGTGTGTGTGTGTGTGTGTGTGTGTGTGCGTGTGTGTGCGTGTGAGAAAAGACATACTGTGCAGTCTTCCCAGAATATGCAGATGATTTTTGTTCCATTTTCATTCTATTCTATATTTAGATTCTGCCCACGTCAGCGCACCATCACCTACTGTATGTTCCTACAACAACAGTGTTTTCCAGCAAAAATAGATGTTATCACCTATAGATTAGTAATAGCTGTTCCTATGTCATGTCCCAGTTCCTCTGGTACTGGCGTTTTTAAAGTCTGAGGCTGTGGACATCCCCTTTAGGGGAAGCTTGGAAAAAGGCGCCCCCTCACAGCAAATTGGATTTAGCTGATGTGATGCAAGGTAATTTTCTAGAACACACTTCTGATTTTATTTATTTATTTATCTTTTTAAATAACTCAACTTTCGGTAGCTGTACTCCATTTTCTTAATCCGTTATTTTAGGCAGGGTTCGAAATGAGGGGGATCTGGGGGGGTTTTGGGGGGTCCCCGACAAATATTTTTAATATTAAAAATGATTGGGAAAAGTATAGGTCTTTAGTGACGTTTTATATTTATAACAATAATTAATTTATTTCCTAGCAATCAGGGCAGCTAATAGCATCACAGATTGTTGTTATGGTCCTCCGGCGCATACAGTAGTCTATGGTGCAGACACGTATGTTATTGTTGAACGCGGCCAAAACGAAGCCTCACAAAGAGTGAAATCCCTAATGAAAATCCTGTAAGTGCTTCGATTATGTTTATATCTCCATAATAATTGCTTATTATCAGTGACGGACTGGGAACAAAAAACGGCCCTGGCATTTCCACCCACCAGCGGCCCACCGGTGGTGGTGGTGGTGGGGGGGGTCGCAGATAGAACTTTTGACGCACGGAAAGAACATGCACTTTTGATAGCCCCGGTGATGGTGAACGTAAACTCCCTATAAACAACTGCACCAAAACATAGACTTATAAAAAAAAAAAAAAGAATAAATCATCAGAGCCAGCCGCTCCATAATATAATATTCTGAAGTAGTCAAACTTACTGTACCTACACTCCCTCCTGCAGCTTTGGTCTCCATTTGTTACTTCTGGTAATCCACATTCAGACCCACAGCAGCCTTGTTGTTCTGTGTTGGTTAGTTCCATAGATTCGTTATCCATGTCTATCTCTTCATCCTGCTCTTGCTCGTTTTGTTCTTCCTCTTCCTCATATTCCTCACTGTCCTGTCTCTCTCTGGTGTGCTGGCTCAGCTGTGTTGCTAACATGCTAGCTGTATTAGCGCTAATGCTAGCTGAAGCAGCACTTGAGTTTAAAAACAAATCAGTCAGTTTGCAGCATTTTTCAACGTCAGCCAACAGTGCTCTCTTATATTTCTCTCTCTTTTTCTCTGCCCCCCCTTGTGTCGCTTGATGCCTTGATTAATATTTTTGTCAACAACTTCCAACCACCACCTGACGCAGATCATAGACACATAAAGACGCAGACGCGGTCTACTCATTGACATAAATATAGGCTAAGGGTCTACTCGGCTCTACTTGATTCTGTCTTGAAATTCCCAGAAGGCATTGCTTCATTTTAACTTTTGCAAAAAAATATTCAAATAAAAGAAATGCAGGTAGATTTGTTAATTTCAAACCATGCACGTTTACGTTTTTGAACATCTGATCTGAATAAGTAATTTTGCTACAAAACAATACAGACTGATGTAAAAGTTCATGACTGTAGAGGGTAACCATGACTGTGATATTGAGAGACTCATGTGTGGTATAAATACAAATCAGATTAATTGTATAAATATGTGGGCTTGTTAAACTATCTAGAAAACTAATATTATTTTTCTTAATTTAGAATCCTGCATCATGGAGAGAGAAAGAGGAAAAAGAAAGATCCCCATAATGAGTACACCTGGTCGATTTAGGTAACTTAGTTAACTTCCTTGCTCAAGGAAAGAATGACCTGTTATCCATTTTGTCATGTCAGGGATTTATATAAGGTGCTGTAACTTTGTTGCTCCAGAATTAGAGGGTTACCTGTTAGATTATAGCCAATCCACTTCTCCAGACACCACTACAATACTGGACTAGCCCAAACCATGAAAAACATCCCAAGACCATTATCCCACCTTCAAAATATGTCAATATAATTTTGCCTGCAGTATATAGTGTAGCAAGGTAGTCTTCAGTATTTTTTATAATTACATTTTAGGGGACCCCCCAAGAGTCCTAAGGCATTTCGAACCCTGATTTTAGGCCTTAATAAGAAGCATGGCTACAAAGCCCTATCTAAGGGTTGCTGATACAAGGAGGTAAAAGGTTGTATCAGATCCGATTTTCATAAGAATGGTATCCTACACATGCCAGCAATCACATATGGTCCAGTTCAAACATGTATTGATGAGATAGATCAGTAAACGCAACGACTTCCATGACATTAAAGTGTTCATATTATGCTTTTTAAGCACAAAGTCCACCCCAAAGGGACTTACCATCTCCAAACAGCTCTATTGTAGTCCAGCCTTTACTTCAGAGACAAACGTGCGTCACTTTGTAACACACGTTATAATGCTCGCCTAGCTGCTAGCGTGGCGCGCCCTCATACTCTGCTTCTGACTGGCTAGTAGTCCTTACCTAGGTACTGTCAGGGCACGCCCTCATACTCTGCTTTTGACTGGCTAGTAGTCCTTACCTAGGTACTGTCAGGGCACGCCCTCATACTCTGCTTCTGACTGGCTAGTAGTCCTTACCTAGCTACTGTCAGGGCACGCCCTCATACTCTGCTTCTGACTGGCTAGTAGTCCTAACCTAGGTACTGTCAGGGCACGCCCTCATACTCTGCTTCATACTGGCTAGTAGTCCTTACCTAGGTACTGTCAGGGCACGTCCTCATACTCTGCTTCTGACTGGCTAGTAGTCCTTACCTAGGTACTGTCAGGGCACGCCCTCATACTCTGCTTCTGACTGGCTAGTAGTCCTTACCTAGCTACTGTCAGGGCACGCCCTCATACTCTGCTTCTGACTGGCTAGTAGTCCTTACCTAGCTACTGTCAGGGCACACCCTCATACTCTGCTTCTGACTGGCTAGTAGTCCTTACCTAGCTACTGCGCATGTGCGACTCCCAACAAAGATGGAACAGAAGTGTGATGCCTCACTCTGTAGCTAAAACAGAGAGCTCAATACACAGGGTGAAAAGAGGAGCTGCAGCAATGTGCAGTATGACAAAAATATGGTGTTTTTTGAAAATTAACCCATGTAAATCTTTTCTGGTATAACCTCTTAATACAATTATGAACCTGAAGATGAGCATAATATGGGCACTTTAAAGCTTCTCAATCTGAGCTCGTTGCAGTGAAGCTTTGGACTTTGGATAGGGATTGTTATTTTTTATGACCACCACAAATCAGGGTGGTGTGACTACAATGGGAAGCCTAGCTCTACGGTTCTGAAGTGCCAACAGGGAGAAGTGATGGATGGAAAGAGCCAAGGCGTAGACCGAGACACCATTGCGGGAATCTGTGCCACTGTACTTCCAGCGCTGCTAACACACTTTCACTCACAGTGGAGATTACTCGCTAACTCCTAGGCTCGTGAGATATGTGATCAGTAGAGGGTCTTTTTTCTTTTTTTTTAAGAAATCACATGACTTACTCATGCATACCATAACATTAGAGATACCTTATAAAGTATAAAGATCATTACTCAAAGCTGAGCAAATGTCATTGTTTTCAAAATAATGTATCCAAAGGCCAAAAAAGCTAATTTAAACGGTGTGCAATAGAAGTTTACTGAGTTAAAACGGATTGTAGTTGACAGTGATTGTGTCCAAAGACAGGTTAGTCATTGTCATAAAGCGCAGTATGTGTGTGTGTGTGTGTGTGTGTGTGTGTGTGTGTGTGTGTGTGTGTGTGTGTGTGTGTGTGTGTGTGTGTGTGTGTGTGTGAGAGAGAGTGAGACTGGGGACAGGTGTCTAATTGGGCATCAAAAAGCCATTGTGTTTTCACTGCCATTGCATTCAATGTAATAAACTGCTCTACACTAGCATTACGGACTACAAAAATAAATCGGTACAAGTGTTCATAAAATAAAATGACATAAGCCAGCGTGTACTTGACATTTTCATATTCACTACTCTCTATCAGGGACTGATGAAAGCTTCCGCATTTCTACCTTTCAACACAAAGTGTTGGTTGTCTTTTTTTGGTTCGTTTGTTTTTCTACAACCACAGAAAGCTCCTCGATATGAATGTGACATTTTCAGCACTTGAAACTACAAACATGAAATGAATCCTCATGGCACCTCTGCTGACGGAACTGATGTGATCCCTGAAAGCACAGGGATGCTGATGCTCTACGCGATTTTTGATGTTCATGTAAAATATTGGAGCCAATATTAATAAGGTGCATACATTCACCATGCCTATGCCTAATGTAAATATGATGAAATGGGAAAAGAAAAACAACTTTGCATAACAGTCATCCAGGTACTTCAGTGGGCGAAGGTATAATGGAAAGTAGCTTGCACAGATCCAAATCTTAGACAGTGTATCGGGTGCATGGCAGTGACAGAGATCAAAGAAAACAAAAACTCCAGCACTCACAAATAAGTTATATTCGTATTAATGTGGGCAAAAAAACAAACGCGCTTTAGCTAGAAGCCGTCAGCGTAATCAAAACCAGCGGACAAGGCAATGAATGTAGACAGGTTGAGGTTCAAACATCAATCAGCATAGAGGATACAGTACATAATTGAAATAACAGGATCCATACATCTCGATACCGGTGGAAAAACAATACTTTAAAATCAGTGCCGGCGCCTAAACGGTGCCTGAACCGATACTTAAAAAAAGGCTAGTCTGGTTTTGTGAACAACAACCGTAGCAACGCACAGAGCTGACCGTAAGCCGTAAACAGGCAAGAGGTCAAAAACCAACGTGTTCTCACTCCGAACTCGTAAAACACGGACGTTTGGACAGTGGCTGTCAGCGTCTGAAGCGACGCAAAAAGCGCCCTTCAGCATGTTTGTACCAGGGAGAGCAGCAGCTACACTGGGTTTGAAGATGACGTAGCACTAAGAGTAAGATTATGATATCGAGTAGTATGAAAGCCCGAAAATCTGCATAGGGAGGTTGGTTGGGGTGGTGGATGGGTCAAACAACACAGGACTTTCACCCAGGAGACTATCCTGTCCCACATGTCACGTTTCCTAAACCCAACCTTCGCTTTCTTCTTTCCCTAAACCCAACTGTCCGTTCTTGTTTTCCTAAACCCAATAGTCCCGTTCTTCCCGCGTGTCATGGAAACGTAAGCCCACCCACGACCTTTTCCTTAACTGCATCAAAAGTGGTGCCAATAGTCCCGACCAAGCGCGTTTAGATAAATCGCGTTTAGATAAATCGCGTTTAGATATGTCGCTAAAGGAGACTTTTATCGTCAATAACAACGGCAAAGGCACCTGACCAAGCGTCCATATTTTACGCGATGGGAGTGAGAATCAAGCAAGGGGGCGTAAACTGTCGCAACCTTCGGTGAAAACCCTGACTAAGACGCATATTTCGAATGTGCAGTATACGTGTTCAAAGAATGTTTTTAAAACCTGACTAATACCAGCAAAATGCTATATTAACAAAAAAGGCCTTATTCAGAATATTCAAACGTAATATACTGATTGAATATTGTCAAATTGGGAATACTAGTGGAATATTAGTGTGCATGTACACTGTTTATGTGGGAACCTGACTATTGTTTGAAGACAGACTTGAAAAGCTGTACACCTTATTTAATATACCAATACATAACACAGTCATACATTGTCAATCCATGTCAGATATGAGCAATAGGAGTGCTGGAGAAACTTGTAGAAGCTATATGTGTTCATTCTGTGTTCAACTGTTCAATTTTGATAAATATTACATTGATAATATAATTTCATTAATATTTAATAATGACAGTAAAACAACTGGGCAAAAGGAGAGAAAGAGAGCAGAGCGTGTACAGGAAAGGACGGGGGGAGGGAGAAAGGGAGACGGTGGGGGAAACAGGTGCAAATCCCAGAACCCAGAAGTCATCAATCTTCCACTGAGGTGGAACAAGGCGAGCTGCCCCAGTTGGTGCTACCCAGAAACTCTCCACGTTGCCAATGTGTTACTCTCGTTGATTTCCATTTATCACCAGCATTTCCTTCACCATGGCAAGAGAAATTTGACAGGAAACATAGATGGAATTTTGTTTTATTTCATTTAGTTATTCATGGTCTGCTTTTTTTTTCCACATTCATTGAGTGGCAGCCTTGATTTAAAAAATTTCAATTTGCACTGTAGCCTTGAAAGCTCATCACATTTGGAAAGGCCAAAACACCTCCTGTATACATACTTTAGTATGTTTTTTTTCGACTCTTTGGTATGACCCTCGGTTTATTTCAATAAAGAATCGCTTTCAGAACCAATTGAAGTTCATCTGAGGTAGTTTATATTGACTTTTATTATTGCTTTATGCACCACATTGAACGCTGCAGTATAAGACCACTCTGGTCAGTGTAGGGAGGTGTTCGGGGTTTGGATGGATGGGTCATAAAATACAGGGCTTTTAAAGGTGCAGTACGTAAGCCTTATAAAACAAACTTTCTGACCCTATGTTCCGGTAGAACTACATGAAGCAGGTCATTTTAAATTAATGAAAAAACAATCCGGCACCACCTACAGCCTGTAGTGCGATTTGCAAACATCCACCGCTCCCTGTTCAGATGCACCAATCAGGGCCAGGGGGGGGGGGTATTTTACTGCGTGTCAATCACTGCTCATGCACACGCATTCATTCTCCCTTGTGGGGGGAGGGGCTTAGGAGACCGTTTGGGACTTTAGCGGAAAGGGGGGAGGGACTGAGAAGTTGTCGATGTTCACAAGTCCTGGATCTTCCCAATCCTACCTTCGGCACCTTTAAGCAGGGCGGCAGAGTTTGTGTTCCGAGGAAAACACAAAGTTTTTTACCCAGGAAACAGGTGTTGGTGTCCTGGGAGTACTACTTTAGGGGAACGTGTGTTTTAACCTTAACCACAATCTTTTTCCTAATCTTCTAGTCGGTCGCCTTTTGTCGGCTTAGCTGCAAATGCCTCTGAAACGACCGGCACCTCATGGTGCTCTCTACCCAGCTCACAGAAACCTTTCTCTATGTTCTAGTAGAGACACAAAGTACATGTACGAACCTGATAGTATTATAGGTGTCCTTAAAGATTTAAGAAGCAGGACTTCTACTTGTATTGGGGTATTTTTAAATTGTTGTATTGGTACTTTTTCCTGTATTGGCACTTTTACTGTACTTTATCTGAATACTTCTACTACCACTGCAGACATGGAATATGCTGCTACCACGTGACACAGTCAGAAACCCTAATCAGACCCTTAATCAGTTTTTTTACGATGTGGCCCGGAATTGTCAAAGTAAGGACTTTACTGGTTATTTCACGTGAAACATTTCTGTATTTTGTGCTTAAGTTGTGTTTGTTTGTGCTTGGCTTTAACTTGCAATAATGTGTGTGTTAGAATTAGAAGTGTGCTCTCTGTGCTGTCCTGTTTTCTGTAGCCATGGCTGGAGCCCGATTCTACCAGCAGAGCTTCCAAAGATACATATAAGATTTGACTGTGCCCTCTGACAGAGGAACAACATTAATTCCATTATGAATGACCACATCTGTGTTCCCCTGTTGCTGCGGGCAAACACTACTGAATTAGCAGCAACATCACTGCTGTTTACATCTGGCCGGTCCACTGGGGGCATGAAGTCAGCAGTGACCAGGATCTTTACATGACAAGTGTATAATGTAGATGTCAAGATAAACAGTGTATTGCACTTTGTTACTATGTACGTTATGAAAGAAGTGTCATATTTTCTCCCACTGTCTCATTTTTTTTTTCCAGTGGAAAGGTCATTAGCACCATTCAGCTTATGTTTGCACCTTCATATGATTGAGTAATTTGTTTTAGTACAAATCTTTATTCCATATACGTGATGATGACCTTGGAAATAGGGTAAAACCTCAGGGAGTTAGACATTTTCAGAGCAGTTCTGAGCCACAGATGAGATGTTTCTGGTCATTGCACCATGAATTTCTCACCAGGATCCACACAACCCTGAGGTTGCGGTTGCAGTAATCTTGAAGCCCAGTGTAAAACCAGGGCTCTTATCTTTTCTTCTTCGCCTTTTAAATGTGATTCATCCATTGCAGGCTTCTAAATATGACTCCTAACTACAATAGCTTAAAATTATTAATTTGTTTGCATTTGTGCACGGTGCTGCGGCCACCACCCTTATAACACTGGATGCCATTCACCACTGTAACAATTGATTCATTACTCAAGCTATCGTGCTCCCACTGTGAGCGTGTGTCAGCTTAAAGTTAAAGGTGCTCTAAGCGATGTCACGCGTTTTTTAGGCTACAACATTTTTTGCCACATACATCAAACATCCTCTCAATATGTGCTAGCTGCCTGTCCACTGAACACACTGTAAAAAAAAATGTAGACAGCTGCAGGCTCCACAAACGGCAAAAAAACCAAACTGCGCCAACCTGCACCCCGAAACATAAACAGCGTTACAGCATTCCAGCCAATAACCGACAAGAAGGATTTTGGGGTGGGGGTTGGGGGGTTAGTGCACGGAAGCACGGAAGAAAGGGGACAGGATGAGGAGGAGGGAGGGGTGAGCTAGCCTCCGTTTTGTTTGAGAAGACTTCGAACGTCAACAAGAAGTGACGTCACCCAACATCGCTTAGAGCACCTTTAAGTGCCTTTGTGATCTCGGTAACGGTAGTTTGACAAACAATTTACCAGCTTTTTACATTTCTTGCAATCATTTTTTTTAAACTAACATGTACAAGAAGTCCTACAAGTGCAAGGGACGATAGCATTACAGCTATTGAGCTCATATGTCAACAGATCTACCTCCATGACAACTGAGCAAAACTCAATTTTGCTGGAGTTGGAATTGCTTTGTGGAGATTGGAGGCTGTTACAGCATTGGGCTGATATAATGCCTATGGTTTTGAAATAACATGGTCAGCATTCACTAATGGCTGTAATGTTTGGGGCGCTCATAGATACTGACAGTAAGTAGTCTGTATTTGGTATTCAATATGTCTATTTTAGAACATCATCATCTATACTGGGACCAGAATCTTCAATTCTAACAGGTTCTAATCTAATGCAGGAGGTTAGTTTGAGGTAAATCCTCAGATACTAAAATCCTCTACCTAAGACTAAGACCCATGTGCTATTGGAAATCAGGGCAGAGCCACTTGATATATTCTACACCATACAGGGAGACTGAGTTTATAGCTATCTGAGAGGAAAATCAGTTATGCATCTGTTCCATGTCCAACACCACACTCCAGTTCTGTTATTTTATTCAGCACAAGTAGACTGTTCAGGCAAGATACCTTTCTTCAGTGTGCAACAGCCAACCCTGTTTGTCACAGGTGTATACATGGCTGTCGTACTAGAGTCCGGACTTGTCTCTGACTCGTTGGTATTTGGACTCTGACTTGTCTCGGACTCGGGCATTGGACTCGCCAAATATTCTAGTTGGTCTCGACCAGAGTCCAGCACTACATTCAGAAACAGGTGTTAGTTTAATAAATGTGACTTTGACACCCGTTCCTGTACGATACTTTTTTCGATACCAATTTTATAAAATCCATTTGAACCAAAAAAGAGATAACAACATTACACATTATGGCACAAATCTTTTTATTTATTTTGTGGCCCCTACTACTCAAGCCCTGACTCTGTGCATAATGTAGATTTTGTCCTGCCTCTACAATGTGTAACCCTAACCCTAACCCTCCAAACCTGCCTCCAACTCATTCACTGTGTCCCTTGTTGTATCATCCGATTTGTACTTCTCCCCATCCTTTTTCATTGAGCCATATCCATAACGACAGACTCCACTCCGCTACATTAACATCCAAAACGGCTCACAGGAATGTTTTCCTCTTCTCAGACAAAATGTGAATGTTACAATGACTCTAAAAGTTACAATGTTTCTGTAAGGAGAATACAATTCCTCATTTGAAAAAGGTGTGATGAAACAATTAACATAATATGTATATATGTATGTAACATAATGTACACAAATAATTCCATAATCAGGTATCAATATATTGATGATTGCCTTGCAATCAGATAAGCTTCACCCTTCATTTTAGTACAATGACTACAGATGATGTAACAATGTAAATTAAAAAAGAAAAGGGTTATTCCATTATTGTAAAGAAATTGGTATTACATCACTGGGAAATGTAAATGATGCATTTAAAAAAACAAAAAAGCTAAAATGTAAATGACCAACTGTACAAACTTAGATGTGTATCCGGAATTTTGTGAATGCTACATTTTCCCCTCACAGGTCATAAGCAAGTTGTAAAAAAACAACAGTCAACTTCAAGCAATTGTTGTTTTAAGGGGCCAATATAACTTAATATGTAAATGTATCTTTCATGTGTTTACCAACCAATCTGCCACACTAAATTCCTAACTTCTGTTGTCCACTAACTCTATTAACAAGCCCTGCAGCCAGCTAAATGAATGCTGAACTTCCTGAAGCGTCAAGCTTCACATCACAAAATCATGAACTGATCAAAGGGCTTAAACCACAGACATGGTCCTGCTTAGGGATGCACAACATGTCCTGATTGCAGCTCCTCTTCTTTAGCTGTCACTTCTTTAATTGATTTAAGAGAGCCTATAGAGGCTCCCCAACCCCCACTGGCTTACTGTCTCACTTCTCTCGTTAAATACTTTAAATAAGTAACCTTGATACTTGGCAACCTATGAAATAATAAACCTTTATTAAGAGACGGACAAGTACCTCAGAGACTTCATTTGACAACTCGAGTGTAGAGTCGGTGCTCTTGTGTTCATTTTTCTGATCAACAAGCGGTTAGGAGTGAAAAGCAGAGCAGTTACCTCACACAAGCCTCTCAGTGTCCCTCCAAGCTGCTGCTGAGTAGACTAAAGTCCACATATTTCCTGTAACTCTCCGTGGTGTTTTCTCTCTCCATTAGTTCACCCTGTTGAACTAAAAGCACGCTCCATCTGCCCTTTTCCCTCTCTTCGACTCTCTTCTCTGTGTATTCTCTCAGCTCTCTTTATCTTTCTCCCTCTAAGTCCCTCCCTCTCTCATCCTCTTTCTCTCTCTCTCTCAGACATCCCTTGACCCCTCCCCTCTCTCTCTCTCTCTCTCTCTCTCTCTCTCTCTCATAGTACTTTCATCCAATCCTCTCACCATTCTCTCTACTTGTCATTCACTCTCTAGGTTTGTCTCAAAAATTAAAATTTGCTTAGCTGGCAGAACCTTAATTAAGTACTGTATTACTAAATCAGGTTGAATGCAATATAAAATGATTTAGAATTTTTAAGAAAGTCAGAATCAGATTCAGAAAAGGATTTATTGCCAATTAACAATTGCAAGGAAGTTGCCCTGGTGGATGGTGCATACATAGATAAACATATTAAAAAGAAATAAACAATAAATGTATAAGAAACAATAACATAAACAAATATGTACAGTATAACTGCTTAACAATAAGAAAATAAGGCTGTATGATTCAGTGCATGATCAGCAAATATGACGAGTTATGTGCAAAAGTTGTTTATCTGTGTTTTAAGCCCCCAACGTCTCCTTCTAGGCAGCGCCTTATTTATTTATTTATTTTTTAACCTGTATTTATCCAGGTAAGTCGATTGAGAACAATTTCTCTTTTGCAACAACGACCTGTCACATTCACACAGTTCCACATTCATACCTGTCATATGCCATACCTAGTCTGATCTTCTGGCCACTGAGCAGCTCCACTGGAGCAGCTGGGGTTAATGGCCTTGCTCAAGGGCACCTCAGCGATGGTAATGACGGTTATGTAGGTAATGAGGGACAAGCACTGCTCTTTCACTTTCCCCACCCAGACAAAATGTATGGCAGTACACAGGGCCGGTTTAAAATCTGCAAAATATTCCCTCAAGTTACTAGCTAACGCTAGCGCTAGCTAGCTAGCTTGGTTGGAAGAACACTGGCCAAGACGTTTTATATAAAAATGTTCCATTTAACTTTGATGTAGTTAAAACACACAGTGAGAGGGTCAACGTTTAAGATGAAAACATGGACAGCACCCACAACATGTTCACAGGGTTTTTACATTGTATTATCAGAAGGCGGTACAGAACACACTGCTGGTCTTTCAAAGAGGGTAAGCTCATTTTCGGCCTACATCATAAAAATTGTCCATTTATTTATAATAATATTATAATAATATAATATAATAATTATAATAATAATTTATAAAATCCATGAGATGGTTTCATCAAGAGGCATGGCCAGCAGTATATTTTCTTTATCAAAGCACTTCCATCAGCCAGCTAACTCTGTCATACCAGGAGAGCGGAAATTACCTTTTACTTTGCCCTGTCTTTTGCACTAAATCAATCTAAGTGTTTATCTAACCCTGCTGTTTAATTCTAAGTTTCTCCTCATAAGGAAGACTTTCAAATGGCTTCGCCAAAACCAGGTCGACAATATTATCATTGTCTGCCATCGTGTGCAGTTTGCTAGCTGGCTAGTTCACCCCTTCAACACTAGCCTAGCCTGCTGTATGAATGGATAAATGAACAAATGATCTAACAAAACGATATTAAACTCGAAGGAGGAAATGTGGGAGTTAGGTTAAACTGAAACAAGGAATATGGTGTATAATTGTATGAAATGTATGATGAAAATTGGCTAGCAATTTTGCCAAGCAAATACCAAGAAATAGGTTGCAGCAGTTCGTCTTTCAACTACACTTGCAAAACCTGCGATGGGACTGAGCTCGAATAGCTTTGGCGACTTTTTATAGTACAAAATGGCCGTCAATCAAAAGAAAATGCAGCCTTTCGACAGACCCTCCAATCATCACGCAGAAGCCCGGAGTCCAGGCCAGCCCCCTGCTCCATTGACCCCCAGAGACACCGAGTGTCCATGGGCGGGACATAATCGCAGCATTTATCCAATGACCGTCTAGTTTCGAAGCACTGAAAAAACTGTTCAAAGCAGCCCCATTGAAGTGAAAGAACGCCAGGCTTCAACAGGGAAATGCGCTGTGCCGCTACGGGAATGTATGAGAAGGAAATCGAGTCAGCTGATTCTGAACGAACTCGCCTTCGAGATGGACGCATTTTTAGTCAATAAAATATTAACACAATAGTACATATTTGACCATTAATTTTTTCACATTTCAGGGAAATTGCCTCTGGTACAGAAGCTCTGGTTAGAGCTAGCTGTGTTGCACTGCCTCCAGCCCTCATGCTAAACTAGGCTAACCACGTCCGGACTCCAGCTTTTAACTTATAATACTGATATTGGTCTTGTCATGTCACTGTTGAATAATGTTTGAACAATTCTTAATTGTATTCCATGACAGAAGAAAAACAAATAGTTGAAAGCAAGTCATCAAAAAATAAAACAACATTACATTTTTAATGTAATGTATTCTCTCTGTGTGTTGCTGTTTCTCATTCTGCACACACTGTTGTTGAAAATGTCACTAAACTTATATATCTCCCTTGCTCCCGCTCTTGCAGCAGCCTCTCCCTCTTCCTCTTCTCTTTTCATTTTTCTTATTCCCTTGCCCCGAACAACCCCCCCCTCCAATCCCTCCTAGTAAAGATAGTTCAGAGTTGTTGACAGAGTATCAGTCGTGAAGATTCCAGGCAAGCGATCTGTTTCTCTGCCGGCTGTGTTTTTTTTTTTGTTTTTTTTTGCTGTATTGTAGCAAAGACGCTATCTGACTGCTTCTCCCCTGAGCTTCTCAAGCAGGGATCTCTCCCAGCACTTAATCACACTCTCTCTCTCACACACACACACACACACACAATCTTACAAATATGCCTCTGCTATGACAACCGAGCGCACAGTGATTCCTGCATAAACATGAGCAGAGGATGACTTTACCTGTAAGTGTGCTTGTGTATGAAAAAACAAAATGACATCTCAATCTCATGTATACACACAAATAAACAAACACCCTCACACACACACACACACACACACACACACAAAGTAACCCAAACATTTGATATGTATGACATGTACTGTGCTGACATACTGAAAACACCTCTGAAGTGAGATGCCACACTTGCAGCAGGTGTACACACAAACACACATACACAAAGATTAAATTGTGGATTAGTGTCACCCCTTCCCCCCCGTCTTAAAGCTTGACGCTGCAGGGGTCTCTGTTGTCACGAAGACCCTCATCCTAGCTCTCATCTTAACCAATTACAGACTTAGCATGAGATAAGATGAGACTATTGTTTACTATTTTAACTTTATTTTCTGTTCACACATCATTTTTTTCGTCTGCTCCAACAATCAACAGAATAACCAAAAACACAAAAGCATAAACGGATCTGTAAGTTAACCCTCCAATAACATGTGATACTGTGTGTGTTCACAGCCAATACATTTGTATAAATGTGTGTGTACTGTGGCCAATCACATGCAGCCTCATTACCCAACAGCACAGTGCTGATAATCAGCACTGTTCTGTAATGTGTCTTTAATCTAACTGCTAATAAGAAAAAAAGCTGCAGTTGTTGCATTTTTGATAGAGCCACGATGGATGAATGTCCCTCACTGCTGACTGACCTATATACAACCTCGCTCTTGTATTGCTCCCTCTATTTTTCTGCCTGACTTTTTCTCCTGCCTGCTTTTATCTCATTGACGGACTACCGTGGTGACCCACCCTCTCTGCCTGTGTTACCTCCACTTTGTCTCTCTCTTATCTCCCTCGCTCCTTGCTTTTTTAATTTCCAAATCTAAAGCAGAGACAAAAACAGGTGAGAGGGACCAATGTACATCTGAACTGGTATTATTGATCTCAACAGTCCCTCCACCCAGTGATCTTACAATTCCGAAAATGATCAAAGATCTTGAAATTGTGTTCGATCTATTATACATGATAGGCAGCAGGCCATCTTACCTTGTACGGGAGCTGAATTCTCGCAATATCCCGTCATCACGCATCACATGTGACACAAAATCCATCTTGTAAGCCTTCAAGAAATGTGTTTGTGTCTACCAGCTACCAGTTTACCGAACCAATCAGCATCCGGTGAGGAGCTACTGGCAGCTGCGGCGTGGTTTAGGTGTGTGTGATGGCCGCGAGACTGTTGTTTTGAACAATCAGTCGCGGCCTTCACACACACAAACACACACACATACACCCCTTTAAATTCTAGCAGCAGAAAGAGTGCTGGGGCAGAGGGGTTGTTTAGTTGAATAATTTAGTCTAGTTTGTTCATTATCTGACTGAGGTTTGTGCAAGTTAGAAACTATGGCCCCGACCAGGGCTCTGTAATAACACTAGCCTAGTCTCGCTTTGCCAGACCCTCCTCCAAAGCGCGCTGAAGGAGGGTCTGGTTACTCCACATAGCATTCGGGGATTGGAGGAAAACGTGCTCTGGTTTAATGGCATTTCTTTAAAGGGATACACCACCGTTTGTTGAAATAGGGCTTATCACGATCTCCCCTAGCTGTAGATAGGTGGGCCAACGCATTTTTTGTGCATGCATTGTTTTAGTCCGGTGCAACACCGGCAGCGCCGCCGCTAGTTAGCTTAGCGTAGTGAATGGAATCCTATGTTGCCGACAAAAAAACAACCTTATTACTTGCACTGAGACAAAAAATGCGTTGACCGACCTATCTACATCCAGGGCAGACCAATAAGCCCTATTTCAACAAACGGTGGCGTATTCCTTTAAACCAATCAGATTCGTCATGGGCGGTGATAAACTCCACACAGAGCCGCTGCAAAATAGTCGTGTGAGAGAAAACTCAAATTGGACAGATAGTCTAGCTAGCAGTCTCAATTTACCCTGTAAGAGATCAGAGGAGTAGTCAAAAATAGTCCTCATAATTCCACTGAATTTAAACTTCCAACACAAAGAAAGTGGAAAGAAACAGAAAATACTTGAATTCGGCTATATAAATCCACGCCGCTGTCCGTGGTGCTGAAGTAGCAGACAGATTTGTAATTGCTAGATTTGTGTCAAAAATACGTCCAAACTAATGGAAAGCAGGTTTTCAGTTTGTGATGTGTTCACACTGTGAAACTGTCACAATTGAATACCTCAAGCAAGACTAACAGCCACACTAAACGCTAACTAATGATAACATGCTCACAATTAATTTAAAGGTACACTGTAGTACACCTCACTTGTATGAAAATTAGCTGTATTATAGAATAATATTCTATACCATACCTTCAAGACTGCATAATCTTTGAATGCTGTTATTTAAAAAAAATAGCGATTTATAGAAATATTTGTAGTTTGTACAAAGAAGAGTAAAACTCCTAACCACTGAGTTATGGCCATTTAAATGTGTCATGTTGTAAAGCCACCTACAGATGAAATGCTCCCGAATTGTGTAGGATTGCTCAGAAATATGCATGTGTGGAGGTGCTGTTTTCAAACGAAGTCAACAGACACACACAAAGCTGGCTTTCAAACTTTGAAAGACTGAACAACACACTGTTTGAAGGCGATGCAGCCCTAGTCATTAATGGCTGATGTGATAAACATCCACGCTGTATCATGGCCAGAAATAGAGTGTTACATAAATGTAAGCATTGTGTTTAGGACAATGGTTTGGTGCAACATTCACACAATAAATGAATAGCATGCAAATGGGGAGGTCAGAGGTTAGATTCCAAAAGTCTGTGTTGTCCTAGTTTTTCGTCTAGCTATCAGTGGGTTTCATATTTTGCACTGTTTTTGTTTTTTAACTGAGAGTAATCCTTCCTCTTAATTAGGTCCAGACTCAGTGGGAAATGTACTAACATTCAGTAGCTTTCTAGGAATTATATACTGGCTTTTCATTCAGACACAGCCAACGTAACTTCACACACGCAGTGCTGCCAACTCCTTTCCAATGACAGTAGCTAGCGGTAGCTCTAAAAGTCGCCAAATGACGTCATAACCTCATTTGCGTATTGGTGACGCCGTCACGTATTATTTGCATAAACCTTAGTGGCTGTGTCGGCTAACTTCCTGCTGCCCTCACGGGCCAAAGGGGAGAGGTGGAAGAAGAGCCGTGGACTGTGATTACTCTCAACAGCATGCATGGGAATGAATTACAATATAACATCAGAGTTATCATACATCTCTGAAAGGCATTTGTAAATCAAAGGCACAATCTCCTCCATCGGTATAAAAGAATTTAAAACAGCCTTTAGATCACACTGCACACACTGCCGTACTGCGTTATCCCTGCTGCTGCTTGTAAGTGTGTGTGTGTACATTTATGAGCACTTTCCTCAATATGTGCACATGTACAGTAATGTAGATGTTGAGCATTTAGCATGCAATCATGACCAAACCATGCATGCTACTGTTGTTTTCTCTGCAAAGTCAATTAAGGTGGTCTACAATCAACTGATGAGTGGACTCAAGAGTGCAAGTGTTTGTGTGTGTGTGTGCGTGTGTGTGTGTGTGTATGTGTGTGTGTGTGTGTGTGTGTGTGTGTGTGTATGTGTTCGTTCTTTGGTCAGCTCCAGCACAGATGGTATGGCGTGCCCCTTTAGAGATGCACAACTTAATCCCTCAAACACATGGTGGGCTTAATCGGAGCGTGTGTGTGTGTGTGTGTGTGTGTGTGTGTGTGTGTTGGTTTGGTGGTTATGTGGACAGCATGCTGCACCCAATAAAGTGGTAATGGCTGTGAAAATGAAATGTTAGTGTTGGCATTCTGTGTGTGACATTAGTTCACACAAACTTTAATTAACAAAGAAACTTTCTGTACTAAAGTATGCTCTTTGGGTTTTCATTAGATCAATGAACTAAGACTGGTCTGTGCACCCCACACACAAACACATACACACGCAGACCAGACACACAGTTTTCCACACGGAAAGAGAATACATTGGTTTTTCAGTAATATAATATATAAAAGCCTCCAACTTGGCAAATATCTGGAGGAACAGCGCCTCCCCAACACAGCCAAAAGGTCCCGAGTTCCCCACCTTGGGTCTCAGGATTCGGGTCGGCCATTGTGCAAACTGAGCGGACGGCTAATGTCATGACTTGGCTCTTAGCCGATTACAAATGAGAATGTGATGCAGGCATTTTTTAACAAAGAACTGTAAGAAAAAAAAGCTGGGATTGTCTCCACATGGCTCACAACGACCGTTTACCTTTGAAATAGCAACGTTTTTCACCCGCGGTGACTTATACCGACCAGTCTCCGTTTCATTTTTTGTAGAGCTTTCAGTATTGGAGAAGCATATGTGCACATTAAAGCGTATTAAGTATGTCTGCACAGTAAAATAATTGCACATAATTAAAGTAATGATGAGACAAACAATGCTTTCATTTAAAAAACATTACTGGATGGTCTGTCAATCGTTTGTATATCTTGCATTTAATCTGTTTGTTTTAGATGCCAGGTGGCCAGATGGCCCCGCCACCCGTGGAAGATAATTATGGTGTGATTACCGGAGCGCAGAACAACTATTCCGTGGCTCAGAAAATTTAACGAGTGAATCAAATCCATACTTATTGTACAATCCGACTCCAAGGATGCGTGGTAAAAAGAGTCCACAGAAAAACCACACCACCAGATAGGATTCTGTTAGGGGTGGGTAATATACTTCAGGTGTATATTTGCTAGCTTTTTTACAGTGTATTGACGTAGTTTACTTTAAAGGGGTTAATGGATGTAACGTAAATATTTTGCTCTTGTATATATTTAATTAAGTTAATCGATCAGCGATTACTTTCCGGTAGTGTTTCGAGGCCGCTCCGGCCGCCGCTGCCCGCCGGTCAAACTAACCTGTACGGCCGCCTCTTATTTCCGAACATTCATCTCTCCCAGCGGGAACCGGTGGTCTATGAATTTTCCCGGTAGATTTTTTTGCCCCACTCTGCCGCAGAATGTATTAAGATAACGTGTGGTCCTCCATGTTTCCTTCTTCAAACTTGCCGGGGCCGGGAAGCTACGATACCCATTAGCAGCATTAGCAGCAGCTGTGAGTTTATCATGTGACAGCGAAAACGCGAAAGGCAGAGCAGTATGTCCTGTATGTCCCTTACATGTCTAACGTATTTCAAAATGGCGCATGAATTTGGAACGTCTACCCCAGTTCATGCGAATGGAAATGTAAAATTTCAAGCCAAAAGGAATACTTGGAATTGATGGCGATGGTAAATATTCATGAAAAAGGAGAAGTTTGGTAACAGGCAACACAGATTTTGATAATGAACAATTAAACACGTTACACACTGGGGCTTTATTAAAGGTGACAGAGAGATTTATTATCCCAGTCCGTCAGTTGCTGTTGCTGTTTTCAAACGTGTACCTTCAGATGATAAAAGAAGATGGCAGGATTTGGAGCGGAGGACACTTTAACTGTAACTGCTTGTGGCTATTTCAATCAGGAAAGACTTCATTTAAGAGTGAAAATACATTTAATTAAGATGGTGTACAATAGGTTGAAATGTGAGAGTCTTTGGCAATTACAATCCATCGCTATGTTCCTCAGGAACTCCCTACCCATACACATCCGGGAGTATACTGACCTGGACACATTCAAATAACTCATCAAAACACACCTCTTCAGATTAGGCTCACATGTTATCAACTGTTAGTTGCTGGTTTTATTGTTTCAACTGCTTTTTTCACCCGTGTGTTGGCTTCCTGTCAACCATGCAACTTTTTGTTTTCCTGGGTCAAAACTGTAAATTAAAACCATTCAACATGTTCTTCTCTTGTCATTTTTCCCCAACCTTTTTGTTGAAAGGTTGGAGAAAAGTTTTTTGTCATTTTTTCTGATATTTTTGTCAATTTCTTTTCATGGTTTCTGTCCCTTTTTTGGATTTTTAAAAATTTTTTTAAGCGCTCTTGATGATTTTTTTACCTTGCATTTTTTAAGCTTTATCGTACATTTTTTGTCACTTTCCAAATGTTCTTTTGTCATTTTTTTTTAAATGCTATGAAATTGAACAAAACACCCACATTCAATGAAAGTAGTGAGATCATTTGTTTTACTTGTGAAGGGCGTTGTATGGAACCATCCATATTATTTTCTTTGACAATTTGGTTGAAATTTCTGATGTAGAAACTTTTTGAAAACAGTAGGGTTTAAATGCTTGTTTTATGTGTTGGTTTTATAGCTTTATCTGTTTTTAATGTGCCAAATGTGCTGATTTTACTGTAAAGTGTATTTGAGTACCATGTAAAGCGCTATATAAATGAAATATGGAGGCCATGAGCAGACAGGAATATCCCCCGCTGGAGCCTGAAGATCTGGGTGGATGTGATGTGGCTTCTGATGATGGAGGAACCCTGGGCGCTGAGAATGATAACACTGGAGATGAATGGGGGTGGGGGGGGGACGGCACTCCTATAAATATATGTGCTGAAGGGCTGTTAACACTTCTTAAGAGCTGAAGTTGTTTGGTTGCTAACAAATTAATCATAGTGTTAAAATCCCAAAAGGTGTCTAATACCAAGTGTTGTTGGCCAGGCAATTATCACATTTGAATTTACTAGTATGTGTTTTTGTTTTTTTTATTTAGGTTTGTACTCAGCAGTTACTATTAAAAGTTATGACATGTTAAGCCCCAGTGTTTTGAGAAAGTAGAGAAAACACTTTTTTTTCTTTTTTTTTTTTTAGGCTGGAACACAATCTTTATCTTCTTCGCTTTCATGTTCGGCAAATCCTCAAGAGCACCATCATTTCTTGTTTTCTGCTCTGTCTGTCTGTCTCCTTCCTCTCACCACGTCTTGCTCTTTATTTGTAAGTCTCTGCTTCTTGACCTGAATTGGCCTGCCTCCATCGCAGCAGACACAGTGACATCCTGATGGAAGAGTTCTCTCTGCTTAGTTATTGGGCTTTGTGGTACAGACAGACCTGGAATGGAAGCAGACACGCCCTTTAAGCTGATTCGGTTGTTCATCACATCAGCGTTATGTCTTATTGTCTTGTACTCCCCCACAGGTTCACATTTCATCAGTCTTGGTTGTTTCCAAACGGCTTTTCAAGTAGAAAAGTTGGTTGACTTTTTACCTTTGATGCCTATGCAGTGTCATTTTATATGGAAAATGTCTGGAAAGAGAGCGAGAATTGTTGTTTTATCCAAAGTGCTGTGGGACAAGGACACTGATGCAGTGCATGGATGCCCTTATGCTGTCCTAACATTAGCATGGTAACATTTTTGCAAGCTCTGGACATGGGTGAGCTTGTACCTATGATTGACTTGGAAAACCAGATCACTACAGTTTAAAATACAGATATGATGAGCACATCGTTAGCATGTCCAAGTCGCAGCTACATGATACTGTCTCAAAATCTCTTTTTATGGCAGAGAGTCCTTACTGTCCTTTATTTCCTTACAGAGAGCTGAAGTGAAGCGAACATACACTCTGCAACATTGTTACCGGTTGGTTTCGCTTAGTCTCCCTTTGCCAGACCCTCTTTCAAAGCGCGCTGAAAGAGGGTCTGGCTGCTCTGGTTTAATGGCATTTCTTTAAACCAATCAGAATCGTCTGAGCTCCGCACAGAGCCGCTGCAAAATGGACGCGCAAGAGAAAACTCAGATTTGACACATAGTCTAGCTAGCTGTCTCAATTTACCACGCAGAGATCTGAGGAGCAGTTAACAATTGTCCTCACTAATTCGCCGAATTTTAATTCCAATACAAAGAAAGCGGAAGGAAACGGAAAAGACATGCATCCGGCGGAATTCTTGTTTATTTCTGTATGTTTTTGCCACTTCCGGTTTTACTTTTATACTCACCGTCTTGACTCGTTTAAGGTAACTTAACTTCATGTTCTTTGTCTGCCTTTCCACCATATGTGATTACTGCCCCTCCCATAATGTGCTGCACCTGTGCCTGTGTACATATACCTGCCCCTTTTCCTGTGCCATTTCGTTTTGTACCGTTTGCTTAAAGGAGAACTCTGGGCAATTTTTCCGTTAATCTTGATTGCTATATGTATATGAGTACTGCCGATAGCAAAAAAAACGAGCCGAGTCGGTGCTAGCAACACGGAGCTGCTGCAGCTAATGCCGAGAGCTCCCACTCAGCTAAAACGACAGTTATGGGGGCATAAGATAAAGAGTGCCTTTTCGCCTCTTAACAGACACAAAATGCAATTAAAATGTCTGTGCAACATGAACAGGGCCCTTACGTGACAACAAGATGCATTTAGCAACTTAGCCATTGATTAAACTCACCTACCCTCTTAGCTGCTAGCTGCCGTCTGGGATGAGTGAGAGTGTTCAGCCAGGCTCCGGTAATAATCATCACGCAGCAGTTCCATGTGTATTTGTAGCATATATATCCATTTTGTGTGCTGTCGTTGGTGAATATGAGTCTCTGCAGTGGCGAATTGTGTGGTAGTTTCCTTAGCCAGGCTAGCAGCCCGGACCGGCATCCTTCTCCTTCCTAGCCGCCCCCCTCGCCTGCTGAGGCCGATAACAAACCAACAAGCGCCCGCTGGTCAGGTGGAGGTCTTCCAGAAGACCGTTCAAGCCTTCGCGGCGAAAAAGTTGTATTTTATTTCACCCTCACAAATAGGTAATTGGCACTGTAGTGGTTATGACCATATTAGTGACTATGTAACTACATGGAAACGGACCAAATTATGTTTATGCCCTGTACAGTAAAATAGTGTTTTAGACTGCTAGCTGTAGTCTCGCGCTGAAGTCCCGTGGGAATTCAGCTGTAGCGTGAAAAAGGTAAATAGTGTGCAGGTTGGAGGAGCGTAGTGTGTGAAAAGTGACAATCGGAGGTGTTCACAAGGGAAGAAGCTTAGAGTAACATAACTATGGAGAATACAGAAGATATTGAACACATCGAAGAGGTTTTTGAGTTTTTAGTTATGGTCATAACCACTACAGTGCTCAATTACCTATTTGTGAGGGTGAAATAAAATAAGATTTTTCGCCGCGAAGGCTTGAACGATCTTCTGGAAGACCTCCACCCGACCAGCGGGCGCTTGTTGGTTTGTTATCGGCCTCAGCAGGCGAGGGGGGCGGCTATAGGAAGTAGAAGGATGCCGGTCCGGGCTGCTAGCCTGGCTAAGGAAACTACCACACAATTCGCTACTGCATAGACTCATATTCACCAACGACAGCACACAAAATGGATATATATGCTACAAATTTTATTATTACCGGAGCCTGGCTGAACACTCTCACTCATCCCAGACAGCAGCTAGCAGCTAAGAGGGTAGGTGAATTTAAACAATGGCTAAGTTGCTAAATGCATCTTGTTGTCATGTAAGGTCCCTGTTCATGTTGTACAGACATTTTAATTGCATTTTGTGTCTGTTAAGAGGCACAAAGGCACTCTTTATCTTATGCCCCCATAACTGTTGTTTTAGCTGAGTGGGAGCTCTCGGCATTAGCTGCAGCAGCTCCGTGTTGCTAGCACCGACTCGGCTCGTTTTTTTTGCTATCGGCAGTACTCATATACATATAGCAATCAAGATTAACGGAAAAATTGCCCGGAGTTCTCCTTTAACGCTCTAGCCTGTTTTCCCCGTGTGATTTTATCACCCTGCTTCAGTTTTTGATCCCTGCCCCTGTGTTTTTGGTACTCTCGCCTATATGTTTTCTGATTCTGTTTGTGTATAAACTGTTTGGACTTTGACACCTGAAAAAGTGGTGCATGTGTGAATCCATTAGCCTGTGTCAGCTGTCTGTCAGGTACATGTACTGAGACTGATGAGGGAAAGGGAGAGGAGAACAAGTGAGTAGGTGGGCGGTGAAGGCAGCCCGTGCCAGAACGGGAGAGTTACTGTAAAGGGTTAGAAGAGAGTTGGCTGAGTGAGGGAGTGAAGTGGCGTAGATGGAAGATGATGGGACATATACCAACATGGTCTCACGGCAGTTCGTGAATTGGTCACTTTATTTTTAATCTATTGATTTGTGTACACAGACACGATTATCTTGTTTATTTTGTGTTGCTGAGAACGTGCTGGTGCTGGTCAGTATGTAAAGTCTGGCCGACGCACCACAACAACGGAACGGTTGGGTTTAGGAAAAGAAGAACGGGAAAGGACACGTCACACACACCGGGACACGAGAACAGTGAAAGGACCATCCCATCATGGATCATGTCCCGACGTGTGGCGTACATGTCGGGACATGATCCGGAGTCTCCGGGGTGAAAGTCCTGTGTTGTTTGACCCATCCACCACCCCAACCAACCTCCCTATGCGGATTTTCGGCATTTCATACTACTCACTACCGTAGTCATGCTGTGATCACGAAATATGCTTCCCATTTAAATACATTACTTTAAAAATCATCATCACCAACACGAAAATAATGAGAAAAACGTGTCCTTGTACATGATTCCATAGATTAAATAACGTCACCATTTCACAAACTGACGTGAGACTGGGTCGCATATATACTGCGGCAGGACCAAAACAAAAACTGCTACATAAGAATGATCTGGTTGCCAGAAGGAAAAATGAAGAAGAGGAAGACTAAAGAATACCTGGCGGCGAACAGCCAACCCTTTCCAGTAACTCGTCAGTACTGACATGGGCTGCTGTCGAATAGTAACAAAATTATGTCTTTCCTGAGCCAATTTTCCTTTACACAGATGCATTTTTACCATGTGTGCCAGTATGAATACTGTGTGAGAATGCGTGCGTTTATGTTGATGTGTGTGGTCAGCTGTGTGTGGTGTATTTGGCCTGCTGTTTTAGCCTACTCTTCTGCAAATATGAGCTACTGTATGAAAGCTGCAGTAATGATTGTGTAAACCCGGCTTGTTGGCTGGTATTTGAAATATGTTCGGTGGGATAATCAGAGTTTTATGGCGCTGTTGTATCGATAACTTGCATAAAAAAACATAAAGCCTATGAGCGTCAAGGGAAACTCTAAATTTCAGCGCACCCTCGCTGAAACGTCAAGCAACCCCATAGCACCAGCAAAAGTCTCTGGCTCAGGTCAAGGGGAGATGTCAGGGAGAATTCATAAGGACTTAGGAAGAGACAAACGTGGTGCAAGGACAACGCGTATGCACTAACACTTGGCTACGTAATCATGCGACGGCATGAATGAATGTGGGTAAAATGCTACATGCGGGAAAACCATTGAAAACACATTTAATTAACTCCATGTGAAAATCATGAATTGCCTGGTAACCGGCCTCATAGGCAATAATGGACTGCCTCTCCTCCTGCAGTAACAGATTACATTGAACACTGTCAGACTTGTGTGAACATGTGGGATCGAGGAGAGAACACTGTTCCTTCTTGTTGTTCACTCCTGTGAACACAGCGGCCCTCTCTCTTCACAGCAGCGGTTATTGTGCACTGTGCTGTGGACGGAGAGCAGTGAGCAAATACACTCCGTTTGTCTCAAGCCATTTGTATTTCTTTACTTGACTTGTTGATGCGCTGAAGGGGCAGAAATACAAAATATACAAAAAAAAAAAACAATGTTACAATGTAACCCAGTGACCGGAAAGATTAGTAACACTATGATATGTTCCCCTTGGCTCTGATTGGCTGGCATTCATCCATTCAAATCGTGTCTGTGGATACCTCAAACATCCATCCATCCAAAGTTTTAATGTACTGTATCTGCCAAGTTGCTAAATGTCAACACTGAACATATCTGCAAAACAATTCATTATCATCATTCCTTATTTATTTTTAAATTAAATGTGGGGCATATACTGGCAACTCCAAACACTTGTTAAGATTAGGGAAATATTGTTGACTTTTCAATATTTAACCAAGACGTATTTTATCTATATTTTAATACAAGAATATATTATAATTGTACATTTTTCAGTGACATTTTTTTTCAATATCTAACCAAAACCATGATCTTTCCCTACCCTCAAAGTTCTTTTCACCACATGTAGGACGCAGGACTCCAATCTCTGAATCTGTCAAATTCGTAATCTCTTCCTTTCTCTGCTGCTGTCAGCTGTCAATTCAGTGTTAGATCAATGTGACCGCCTCAAGTTTTTATCCAACCAAGGAGCCAACAGGTCCTTTCAGTGAGTTCTAACTTTCATTCTTCAATTCTTCCTGTGGTAGCACACTATATGATTTGAATTAATGTAAACCCTGTACGCCCTTCTTTCTGTTAGTCTCTCTTAAACATCAGCATGTTAGTATTATCATTGTTAGCATGCTGATGTTGGCTTTAAAAAGGAGCTGTACAAACTCACACAGGGTTGATGCTAGAATGGATGGTCGGCGAAGGCATGACCCGCCTCTGATTGGTTGATCAGTTAGTTGGGTTTAGGCATGAAGAGTGAGATTGGTTTCTGTGAGGTTATGGTAAAAATCTCAGGTTAAGCCAATCAGAGGCAGAGTAGGGTGGGTCAGGCCTTCGCCGGTCCCTCCGGACCATCCATTGTAGCATCAACTCTCACAGAGCCATTACCATGACTGTTATTATTTATAGAGAGCAGGCTAAAGCTTGATTTATGGTTGTGCGGAGGCTGCATGCAGAGCTTTCGCCGTAACCTACATAAGTGGCAAGCAGTTTATACTTGTGCACTGGCAGTGATGGGGAGTAACGGAATACATGTAACGGCGTTACGTATTCAGAATACAAATTATGAGTAACTGTATTCCGTTACAGTTACAATTTAAATCGTTGGTATTTAGAATACAGTTACATTGTTAAAATCAGTGGATTACATGACGATACTTCTCTGTTTCATGAGTTTATTCACTCTGAATAAATTAAGGCAACTCTATCGCATTTTCCAGAAGCCCCGATATGACATAGAAAAAAATAGCTATTTGCGTGATCAGTCACAATGGAGTCGGAACCGGCACGACAGAGCCAGGGAAGGAATAAGTTTCTATCTTGGAAATTCAAACAGCATTTCACATTAAAGAAAGAACATGGAGAATGAAATATAGCTAACTGTGCCGTGCAGCCTCTGCTTGCCAGCAACCAACCTCCTTTCAGCGTCCAAATTACTCCTCCTCCAACCTGAAGAAGCATCTTAAAGTAAGTTATTTTTTTAATTAGCCAAGGGTAGTAGTCTGCTGTAGTTTTACTGGTCACCTTGCTATTTTAACATTGACGTGCGACTTTACATTCTCCTAGGTGCTGATTTACTATCTCCAGAGCCGTTTAAAGACTGACAGCCCCGTTTGACATGCTAGCTAACTAACGTTAGCTAAAATTAGCTTGTGGTAGCACTGCGGTTAGATTTTTGTAGTATGCGGTTCGGGACTACCAATACAATAATCTATCTGCTTGTTGAGGTAGCCTACACATTCAGCTAGTTGGAATGAAAAGAACACACCATTATAGGCCTGTTTAGTAAGCTGGGTGTGATGGTCGCATTCCTACACTTAAAACGCAATGTGGAAGTAATCCTGAAGTAATCCAAGTATTCAGAATACGTTACACAGATTGAGTAACGTAACGGAATACGTTACAAATTACATTTGTGGGCATGTATTCTGTATTCTGTATTCTGTAACGAAATACGTTTTGAAAGTATCCTTCCCAACACTGTGCACTGGTGTCTGCGTCAATCTTTTTAAGAAAATAGCAGGGCCGGCACATGTGTGTGCATGGGGAGTGTTTGGTATACAGAGATGGGAAGTAACAAAGTACAATTACTTTGTTACTTTTATTTTATTTTTCATTTTATTATTTCAGGACAATGCACATTTGATGAACATGTACAACAGTACACATACAAATGCCAGATTGTAGCCCAAGGGCTAATTTCCATCTGTAGTCCATCCAGTTACTGTACTCAAGTTGATTTTTACTTTACTATTTATTTTTGTGCCAACTTTTTACTTTTACTCATTACATTTTTAACACAAATATTGGTACTTTCTACTCCTTACATTTAACAAAATTGGCTCGTTACGTTAGTTTAAAATAATTTCAGTGGAGTTGCCATTATTATTTTTCACGTCATCACTACGGAATTCAATCTAATTGGATGGGAATATTCGTTGCACTTGACACACCACTACAAGACTGCTCGACAGATTCAGCAGCATTCATCGCTTGTTGGCGGTAACGTTAGCACATAGTAGTATGGACGGCGACATGATTGAAAATGAAGAAAACGGAGATCCCAGAGATTCGGCAGACAAGCAGCAAGATATTCAAAGCTACTTTTACTTTAATACTTTAAGTAAATTTCCAAGCCTGTACTGTTACTTTTACTTGAGTAAAGAAGTTAAATTAGTACTTCTACTTTACCAGAGTATTTTTAACACAAGTATCTGTACTTCTACTTGAGTACGGGAAGTGAGTACTTTTGTCACCATCTCTGGTGGTATAGCGATGATTAGCCTCGGCGCGTGTACCAAAGTCATCGTGAGAGAAACAAAGTGTCAGAGATTTCTGACCACGATGGAAAATAAGTAGCAGGAAAAGTTAACCCTCTCCTTGACTTTATGTTGTTTATGGAGAAGGAGAACCTGGAAAAAAGTCGGGGAAATGCAATGCTACCAAGCCTCGGCCGTGCGACGTGCGTCGCCGCAACGCGTAGTTACATTTTTTGAGAGGTGCATGTTAGGCTACGGTGTAGGGGCCAAATCTCCATGTACCTACGTACAAAGCCACGGCATCGATTTAACGCAGAACCATAAATCGGCCTTTAGTTTGTTTAGAATTTGAAGTTGCTTTGAAAAAGAACCTAAATGTGAGGACATCAATGACCATTTCATTGGAATCTTTTAAGCCTAGAAAACGTAGAAACAAGATAATTTTGTCAGAATGATTGATGCAAATGTATTATGTCTTATTGACCAACAATAAATGCATGCAGCTTTACAGTGGTACTTTAAGGCCCTGCACACCCACATAGGTGATTGAACTTATTCTGGCTGATTAAACATCTGCTCACTTGAGTGGTAAGTAAATCAAAATCAGAGTTTCAGACTGATGCCAATCAGAGCGCAATGTGTACATGCCCACACAGTCCTCGGAAGACATCTAACCAGGCAAATAGTTCACAGGCTTAGTTGCATAATTATACTTTCTTATTATAGTGTATGGAATTGCACACTGTCTTTGTTCTATCACTCCTGTGCTGTCCAGCAACAATATACATGGCTGGACTTTCAGTCCCCAAGCCTAGTTGAAAAACATGATATAGGTTTTTGCTCCTGTTTGCTAATTTGCTGAATGTGTCCTATCACATAAAAAAAATAGAAGAGAGCAGTCTACTGCATCATGTAATAGCTTAGATGAACACAGGTGCAAAAGTGCACATCCAATATCTCCTTCACACACAAGTAAACACTCCATCACTCCCCTGGTGCCAAAAGAAGCCTTAAAACACAGAAGGGGGCAGACATCTGAAGGTCTCATTGTTAAAAATGTTCATGCCTGAGGGAAGAACATCTAATTAAATCTAATTGTTTCTTTGGGGTCCTCCTGATACTGGCCAAATCCACAAAACGATAGACAAAATGTATAGAAGATCAGTACATTATGGTAAAAATAGATCAGTGGTGGAAGAAGGATTCAGATCCTTAAGTGATAGTTCTTATACCACACTGTGAAAATACTCTGCTACAAGTAAAGGTCCTGCATTGAAAATGTTACTTTTGTAAAAGTATGTAAGTATCATCACGGAAATGTACTTAAAGTATCAAAAGTATAAGTACTCAATGCAGAAAAATCCTCACACTTAAGAAACTGGAGTAACTAAGTGAACTAAGTGTTTAAGCGGCTAATGTTTAATCGGCTAATCATTTTGGCTGCACTTGTAGGTCTATATATTGTCGGGTAGTTCAATTTATAATAAAACATTGTATATCTTAATTCGTAAAATAACTTGTAACTAAAGCTGTCAGATGAATGTAGTGGAGTAAAATGTATAATATTTCTCTCTGAAATGTAGCGGAGTAGAAGTAGAAAGTAGCATGAAAAGAAAATTCTAATTTGTACTTAAGTACAGTACTTCAGTAAATGTACTTAGTTACATGTACTTAGTTAGGCTGAAATAGATTTGTTTGTTTATTGATCCATCACTAAATCCACAAACAGCAGGCTTTGCTCTGGTTTGTGAAGGATTACTTAAACTTAATCTGACAGTTTGACTGACCTAAGTAGCTTGTTTGTAATAGCCCGTGTGCCAGTTGACAGAAGCAAATACAACCATAAATCAGAAAAAAATAAAGGATATTTATTCAGTGGCAGCTTCATAGATAATGAATAATGTAGTAACCTTGTTAAGGCATGAGAATAAGGACTTCACACTAAAATAAAATGTAAATTTAGCATTGTTAGAGGAATGAGCCATATGGTAATTTGTTTTTCAGTGCAATAATTTTGCAAAATGAAAAAAATCATACGTTAAAGGATGACTCCTAGGGAAGAGGATTAGGGCAAGATGTGAAAAATGTTAGTCAAGTTTTGTGTTTGAAGTCAGAATTCTGAGAAGAAAAGACAGGTTGCGTCCAAAATTGCATACTATGCACTACATACTCAATATGTATACTCGATCAACGTACTTTTGTGTAAATAAACAGCAGTGTGCATCTTTTCAGACGCACTAAGTTGTAATTTTCAACGTCACTTCCTAAGAGCCTCCTTGTCAGTTCGACACACATAACCATGGTAACTTCTGCCGACCTCCACTCCTCGCCAGATAATGTGGGATACTTATGCCAGCGTAGTGTCCAGTGTCTGCATACTGTAATATTTCACTGGAAATAATATAGCAATTCATGTACTTTCAGTTTCATACTAAGATTTCGGACGCACAAAAAAACACACACTGTATCAGCCTACTAAATAGCATTTTACTATGGAATTTCGGACGCAAAAACAGAATTTCAATCATCTCAGAATTCTGAGAAAAAAGTTGGAATTCTGAGAATTATAATTTGAAATGAACAAGAACAACGACTTTTGTACTTCCGTTCTAACTTCCGATTTTTAGCTTTTTTGTAGATAGATAAATAATTTGTTTCATCTAAATATGAATGTGGATAACGTTAGTGATAACGAGATGCTTGCTACAGTTGCATTTCCAGGGATGAATTGGCAAAAACTCGTTTTATTTCTCTGAATCACAGGCTGGGCTCTCTCTCTCTCTCTCTTCAGTCTCTCTCTATCTCGTTTGACCATAACGGTAACGTGCTTTTGGGCGGTCGTTGAGGCTCTGTCTAAAACTCCATTTCGACATTTATAAATGGATTATGGATAATTTTATTTCTATAGTTTATGGCTGACTTTACCATCTGACTTCGCTATTGACTGTTGAAACAGGTGACGTCTCTTACGTTCTTAAACCAGCCTCTGTGAATTGAACAGCTGAGTCGAAGCGACTCCATCATCTGACTTGAGTCGAGCTGAGACGGGTCTGGTTCAGACCGCTGCAACTTTTCCGTGCAACGTTCTATAACGGTTTTGTCTCATCGCAAATCTTTGGTCTGAACTGGGCTTTACAGTTAATAAAACCATAATGTATTTTGTTTCTACAGTTATATGTAAAAGGTGCGATTCATGGGGGTGGAAGATCCGAAGTCGCTGAGAAACACCTTTGATAGAGATGTGCTAAATAACGGAATGTAATGTCATGATTAATGTAGCTTAATTGCTTTTGTTGTTGAGTAATTGTACTCTATCAATGCCAAATATGTAATGAGTAATTGCTTCAATTTTTCAAATAACTTGCCCAACGCTGCAAATGGGCACATCCTTCAAACTCCATACCCCCAGGGATTTATTGATGCACACATTAAGTTAGGGACCTTATTCAGGCTTGCATCAATAAATTAATAATGCACAAATTGGAGTATGCTGATTTTTCCAATCATTACACATTGAATCTGATCTCCTGCACCTCCAAAAATCCTTTATTTTGATGTTTATGTTGTATATCATTCTCTACAAAGAGCCATGTAGGACATGTTACAACTGTTTTCAAAGGCTGACTATAACTCCTCATGAATTTGAATCTTGATGTCAAAGTAGGTGGATCTCAAATCAAAATTTGTTCAGTAAGCATTTTAATGATAAACACCAGTCATCATCAATTAGATAGCCTCCTCCTTTTCTTTTAAAAGTGTTGCACTCCCTGTTGTGGTGTTTTGACAGTTTTGTAATGGATGAGGAGACCAGGCAGGCTGCGGCGAAAAAGCTTTCCCCAAGAGGGAACTGATGTCCTTGGATGCAGATGGCGTGTCGCCAAGGGCAGATGATGTTCTTTTTTAGTTGAATTCATATTTCCACAGGCACTGAATTTCCTGTCGTGTTTTGCCATTTTTGTCATTTCCCTCCAATTTGTTTCACTTGAGTAATTAAAAAGGTTACATTCACTTAATCCCTGGCAAAATAAACAGACAATAAAGGCACATCAGCCAATAATATAAGGAAAGCCTATTGCCTGTTTAAACCACTTACACAATTTCATTTATTTATTATTTCCCACTTCATGACCACAGTGTGAGCTGACAGACTCTGACCTCATCCCTCCCCGCACATTGGGTTTACATGAGATATTGGGGAGTGATGATAAATTAGCTCCCCCCCCCCTGGATGCTGGGGTAGTGGTGGGGCTTAAAGAGCAGGCAGCAATACGGGTGAAGGGCCGTTAGATGACATAGTATGTAACAGTAGCGGGTAGTATGAAAGACCGAAAATCTGCGTAAGGAGGTTGGTTAGGGTGGTGGATGGGTCAAACATCACAGGACTTTCACCCAGGAGACCTGGGTTTGTGTCCCATTCTTGTCCCATGTGTCACTGAAATGTCCATTTTTGTAACCCCACCCACGATCCCACCCACGAACTGTCCCGTTCTCGTGCCGCATGTCAGTTAAACGTACGTCCCGACCCAGAGCGTCAAAAAGTGACGCCAAGAGTCCCGACCAAGCGTGTCTAAATTTGACGCCAAAGGGCTAAAGGCGAGTCCAGAGAGCGTTAAATAGTGACGACAAGAAACTTTGTGTGTCAGTAACAAATGCAAAAGGCACCTGATCAAACGTCGATTCTTGACGCGATGGGAGTGAAAATGTGTTGATATACCTAATTTCTTGATTCACCATCTTCCTGAAGAGCCAGGGTCTGGACAGTTTGTTCCTGATCAATGCACACATGAGTTTTAAATGGGGAAAGTAAATTTCCTAGAATATTTCTGTAAAATGATATTAATATTAATTTGCCTTACCATTCTATTACTGCTTTTATGTCAAAGAAACAAGCTTTGAAAAACTGTACTGGAAGCCCTGATTAAATAGCAGCTCCAGCATCTAACAGCTATGGTCCAAACCCTACAGGCAGGAAGGGTGAGGAGGCTCCACTTCCCACCTGAGGAGGAGGACATGGAATTTCAGCTTCCTCTTCAGTCACTAAAGACTTGGATGAGCTTGAGGAGAAGCTAAGAAACACCTCCACAAAAAAATAAGCTGGTGATTGATTCAATATATATAGAGCAACAGCCTATTACATAACCTCTCTCATGTGTATATCACTTTCTGTATACTAAATTAAATAAACCCGTAATTCACCCATGTACATGTGAAAATATGCTGCCTGCATAAATGCTAAAAGTATTGATTATTTAAATGAAGTTTGGTGAGTTTGGTGATGGCCATTTCGGAGCTTTTTTTGCTAAACAAAAATGTCTATCTCTGTAGGGATACTTTTCATAATGTTGTCAGACACTTATATAACAATCTGAGCCTGTCAGTGGCAAAAAAAAGAACTTTTAGTGGACAGAAATTGAAAATGCTCAATATTGGACCAATTTCAATGATTTTTGTTTTTAAGACACCAACGTATGGGAAAAATATTGAGCCCAGGTTGAAAAAAAACCTGAAATTACCCTTTAGGAGAGAAGTTAAGGATTCCAGGTTCAAAGAGATTTTAAAGATAAAGATTCATTTAATGTACAATTATGCTCTCTAGTGGGTATTTGATCAAATGGCTGGTAAACTGGACAGAGCTTGTGTTCGATGCTGTTATAATTGGTATTTAACCAATAATTCCAAATATTCTCAAATAAATTATGAATGTGCATGGGTCACCAGAAATGTTGGCAATATGCTGCCAGCTGTAGTGCCAACCCTAGAAAGAAAACTTAATACAAATTGAAAAAAGTAACATAAAATGGAATGATGGAAGATAGACTCAGTAGTCTGTACAGCCAGTGTCACAGAAGTGAAGGGAGTCAGTGTAGGAATTTCCTCTGAAAAGTGGAGTGTTACAAAAGTGTTTTACTTGTAAATTGTGAAGGCACTAAGTCACTTTGAAAAGAAGCAAATAAGAAGAAAATAAATGTAGTGTAGTCATGGGTGTTCACACACTACATGTTGTTGGCCAAAGGGCTTGCATTTGATTACTGTGTAGACCCTGCCATGTGTGGTTTCTGCTGCAATTGTTTCCCTGTTTGCAGAGCAAGGTGTTTGTTTTTGCCCTCTCTACGGAACAATGTGTCTGTAAGATGAGTCTTTATGATTATGATAAAAGGATTATTTAAAATATTTCCACCAGTTATCAGCAGTTATAACATTTTTGACTGAGAAAGAGATAGAAGACATAAAATGGCCTTTCCAGGACTTTATTAGCATTATGCTTCTGCCTGCTCCTTCTCGAACTCATCCTTTTTTGTTGGATGGAATCGGATTGATTTGCATATGATTGTGTTTTATCTTTTAGTTTATTTTCTTTTTCCTTTTTTCTTTTTTAAAGTATGTTGATTGTTTGAGATACATTTAAAAATCTAACTAAACCAAACCAAGCAGCCTAAACCAAGCCATATGGAAAAACAGACCAAGACCAAAAGTACACAAAGGTGGACACCCCTGTCCACATACTTTTGGTTGTAGTATATAATCAACTTTATTCAAGACACAAAGGTCCATAGAGACAACATAATATATATATATATATATATATATATATATATATATATATATATATATATATATATATATATATATATATATATATATATATATATATAAAAACAATACAAAACATTTAAGAATGGTGCCGATGAGGCATCATTTATAAAACATATACAGGCTTTGAGTCCAATGTTTCCAAAAGCAAGATTTCTACCTTGTGTCAATCTCATTAGCCTTAGGCTAATTTCCATCTGCAGACTCCCTGGCTGGTTGGTGTTACACACAAATTAATGAATACATACAAAGAAACTATATGCATACTATATACAAAGGGACAAAGACAAGAACAGTGATCAGTGATGTTAAAACAAACAACAACAACAAGAGTGGACAACAAGGGACATATAGAAAACAGGAAAGCATCGACTATAGTGAACAAACCACAAAATTTAAACATAACATTTCTTAAAACAGCCTTAAAAGTGGGCACATTGTTAGACACAAACATTTCACTGGCACTACTCCACCTAGGAATTTTAAGCACAATTCTCAGTGCATCATTGTAAGCCACTTGAAGTTTTTTCATTTTCGACTCACTAAAATTACACCACAGGTGGGCAGTATACAGTGCAGTGTAATAGGTTTTGAAGAGTGAAATTTTTTTTTTACAGCTGTATTATCTTACTGTGACAACTAGAGGGCACTCAAACTCTTTACCAGCAGCATGTCTGAACGTAACTGCTTCTATTCAGCCCAGGACGCAGTCAGTTACCAACAATACAAACACCACCCATGGTCAGCTGATTGCTGTTATGACGGTGATGATGATGTTAAATGTCTCAGCTTTGAATATGTCAAAATATCCTGGATGTACAGGCACAGTTGATAGATTTGGGGGATGAGGGACAGGAGCCTGAGGACTAATCAACTCTGCTGTGTGGGGCCAAGCGAATTAAGAAAACAGTCCCGTGCAGGGCTCTACTGGGAAGGGACAATCGAGTGAGATTGAGCTTCAACTCTTCTTTGCTTGGGATGGGAAAGAGAGAGAGAGACACGTCTGGCAGAGATCTGCGTCTCAATGCGGAATATGTGTCTCAATGTGGGTTTTTACCGCAGTTTACGGCCTCTAGCCTGTTTACAGCTTACGGTCAGCTCTGTGCGTTCCTATGGTTGCTGTACACAAACCAACCAGCCAACAGTTTGCAAGGCTGCAGACCCGATAAGAAGGAGATACACAGCTACTATTCGTCAAAGACTCGGATATCAACAGGTTTTTGGATATGAGCCGACCTTTTCAAGAAGCTGGTTGAAGGAATGAAAAGAGGGACGCTGTGTTTGCACTGTCCAACAAGTCTGCCACCGCTGTTAAACTTTGAGAAAAAGCCTGTTTTGCACGGCCACATGTAAACGGGAAGTCGTAATGTCGTCTTTTTCGGAATTCGGGCAAAAACCAGAATATTATGTGCATGTAAACGTAGTCAGTGTATCTTCCAGAGACAGTTCACATACACAGGGTTTAATTACCGTAGCTCTCCTAATGGCAGCTGTTTCCGCTTCATTAAAAGGTGTGTGGGATGTGTAGGATTGCTTTGGCCCACCTCTAATGCTTTGGTCCATCTCTCACATTTAGTTTAGTTTAGTATATTGGTTTAAACATATACTACAGATTAATATAATCAATGAAAAATGTGATGGAGAGATGCAACAAAAACCTCAGAGGGGCTTAATCTGGACACTCTCCAATGCATACTCCAATTAAAATAGAAAGAACAGAAATCAAATCAAAAGACTAAATATGAATGGAGTTCATTATAGAATTAATAAACAAAACAAAAAAACATATTGCTCTATCTAGCATACTTTTGTCCACCTGTTAGATTTGACCTGGTGGAACAAATATTTCTCTTTATGAGGTTTTTTAACATTAATATAAGTTCCCCCAGCCTGCCTATGGTCCCCCAGTGGCTAGAAATGATGATAAGTGTAAACCGAGCCCTGGGTATCCTGCTCTGCCTTTGAGAAAATGAAAGCTCAGATGGGCCAATCAGGAATCTTCTCCTTATGAGGTCATAAGGAGCAAGGTTACCTCCCCTTTCTCTGCTTTTTACCCGCCCAGAGAATTTGTCCCACCCATGAGAGAGAGACATCATGGCTTTCAAATGAGCAAAGTGGCAGTTGGTCAAGGCCTCACCCCCCCAACCTCCACCTTGTCCCCCCCCTCTCTCCTCCTCAATAGCTACAGACACAGAAATGGTACATCCTAAGGAAAGCTCATTGTGGGACTGGTTCTAGTGGCTGTAATTCTGCACCAAGGCTAAATTTCGGGAAAGAGACTTCAGATACAGTATTAGGAGACCACTAAGGTCTATATAAAAGAGACTTCAGATACAGTATTAGGGGGACCACTAAGGTCTATATAAAAGAGACTTCAGATACAGTATTAGGGGACCACTAAGGTCTATATAAAAGAGACTTCAGATACAGTATTAGGGGACCACTAAGGCCTATATAAAAGAGACTTCAGATACAGTATTAGGGGACCACTAAGGTCTATATAAAAAGAGACTTCAGATACAGTATTAGGGGGACCACTAAGGTCTATATAAAAGAGACTTCAGATACAGTATTAGGGGACCACTAAGGTCTATATAAAAGAGAGTTCAGATACAGTATTAGGGGACCACTAAGGCCTATATAAAAGCATCCAAAGAGCACCATGTCATGGGACCTTTAATGGTGGCATCACATTTAAACATCAATTTATTTCCCATGTCATTTTTTAGTCAACCTTGCACTCTTTGTTCCACCTGCCTGTTATGCAGATGAGAAATGTAATTTGGGCAACATTGTGTTTCCTACAAAACATATTTGCTTATGCAAATAAGCATATAAGCATATTGCATATGAATAATATTATAAGGAAACACCGGCGCCTATCTGGTTAGAGGTAATACAGACAGACAGCCAAATGAAAGAGAAACAAGTTAAAAAAGCCAACAGGTAAGTTGGTATCCTGGCATCCAACCCTACAGACATGTGAGGAAATACATATCCAGGCCTTTAGGTAGTCACACAGACACATAGGTACTTAAATAAACATACACAGATTCTGGCTATCAGACTGACAGGTGAATAAAAAGAAAGATAGCGAGAAAGAAAGGTGGGTAAACAGGCATTCGGGCAATCAGACGGATGTTGAGCTGATCAGGCTGCAGAAATATTGGTATTGATTTCCTCTCTTTGATCCACTCTGTAAAAAGCATCAAAGGTTCAGCCCAAGCCAGAGAGGACAGAATACAGAAACGCAATATTTGTTTGGCCTTTTTCTCCCCATCCCCCCCTCTAAAAACACCCCAAGTTCCTCCATGACAACCCGCAGCATGTCATTGCATCAGCCTATTTCTGGATTTGGTCTGCTTGGAAATACATGCAGTGGAAGAGAGCAAAAACACAGTTGCAAGCCAGTTAACTGGTGTTTGAGCTTTTCATTTGATGTAAGCATTCAAAAGATACTGACCAAGGTTAAGGCCAGGAAAAGATGGTGGTCTACGTCAAATATATCATTTTTTGTAAGTTTTAGTTTAGTTTAAAGTAAACACTGACTTGCTGACACTGGCATAAGGCAGGACAGGTTGACTTTTTCAACATTCAATCAAAACCACAATGTTTCCCTCCCATTAAAACTGTACAAATCAATATCTTATACAAACAATGGATCAAATGACCATGTAAAGTGTATAAGGAGTTGCTAGTAGCAACTAATCCACGGAAAATGATCACACAATTCTGCAGGTACAATTTCTTTGGAGCGTTTTAATCTTTAGCTTGAGGTTTTGGTTTTCTGGGGCCCGTTTCACAAAAGCGATTTGCGATCTCTCTCCTTCATTTTTTCATCCATAATGTGGAATGTAATATTTAATGTACGTTTTAAAAATGTGGACCCCAGGAATGGGGGTCCTATAACAAGCAAACAAACAAACGCAGAGTAACGTCAGACAATCTGCTTCCTGTTTACCCCGGCAAACGCATGCCCAGTGGAGGTATGAATCTGATGTCACCTCCTCAGTATTATTATTTATTGCTACACATGGTTTTCATCAACAAATTCAAGCAGTCATATACATATGAACTCCCCTTTTTATTGTATCTGCTCTCAAAAAAGACACTTCCTGAATGTAGTGGAGTTTGAACACCGAAAAAAAAGCAGCAACTGGAAAATCAACAAGCATCAGTAGGCTATAATCGATTATGGTCTGTCATTGCATCAATGCAGAATTGTCTAGGTACGCAAGCGATTGCGATGCAGTGATTAATTTCAACACCCCTAATGCCCAGTGTATGCGAATGGTCGTGGAGGGGTCTGGCTAGTCCACACAGCATGACTGACCGAGCGAGTTTTTACACAGTGTTGCCAAATATCTATTCCGAAGCTGTAGGGGGAGTTCTATAGAGAAAACTGCAAGCGCCCCTTTAAAATGCCAGCACCAAGAAAGCCCAAGGTAACGGATATCTGGCCTAAGGGACTGTTCGTTATTTATTTCAGGGGCCACCAGCGGAGTTTTGGGATTTTTAGTCAAAATAGACCTGACCCTCCCTTCCCCAGAAATACATTTTGGATGACCCTGCAAAAACCCTGGGACCCTGGGAAAAAAGGGCTAACGCTCCCCAACAATTTATTGATGCCTTCTGTACTGGTTTGCTCTTGGCAAAGATGTACAGATGCCCATTGTTTTTTTACAGCCATGACATGCGTGGCTAAACCTCTGCATTCTCATCTTACCCATCACTCTCCTCTGTTATGGTGGCCAAAATAAGCATGGAAACTAAATGCACACTTCCTGCTTTACTGCATTACTTCAAATACTAAGTTACTCCTCTAGTAAACTAGTATTCACATGAAATAAAACAATAAAATATTGAGACCATTCAACAAAGCACACTGGGTAATAACAAATTCAACACTGGTTGCTATGGACTCGTCACTAGGCTTCCTCAATCATTGTATATTTTAGCATTGGTAAAGATGCCGAAGCTGAATATTATCCATAACTCCATTTCTCGTTTGCACAATTTCACAAATAATCTCCGGGACAGAAAGGATATTTGAGTCAGGTATGGCTGCAGCCTGGAGACCCTCCGTCTCATGCCCTCCCGGCTGGTGCTGTCCGCAAGCTTTGACTTTTCTAAATAAAAGCTTGCGTCTGGTCCTCTATATATTTTTCGTACGGTGTTTTGGATGTTTTTGAACTAAACAGTACAGCAATCATGCTAATGAATGAAAAATAAAATTATTTTTTCAGCAGATGTCTTAGGTACAACACGATGGAGCTAGCAAAGCAGTTTTGTGTTTATATGTGCGAGCAGGATTTATTCAGTTTGGGAAATCCCACGGTCTCTAAGGCTACAGCTCAAATTGTCTGGCTGACTAAATAGGGAGAGACCCATCTGCTAGCAATAGGGGCCGAGACTGAGAGAGCTACGTGGAGCTACATGTATATGCACCAAACAAGCCACTTTGAAATGTTGCTGTTTTCATGAATACAAAAGTTGGGTGACCCTCCCCCTAGACTAAAGAAATTTGGGTGACCCTCCCATCAACAAAGAATAAAAAGACATGACCCTCCCCTATTTTCCTCCGGTGGTCCATTCCATAAATACCGAACGGTCCCTAAATGAGTGAAATCTGGCGGAATTTCCTTCGGCAATGGAGCAATCCCGGAAGTGGAACGTCGTGGATATAGACTATGCGTTGTCAGACGTTAATATGGACGGAGATTAGTTCTGCTACTGGAGATAACACTCTTGTGTGAACAGAGAATGTTTTTGTCTCAAAACGCCATTTAACAAAATGTAAACGTAGAGTAGATGTAGGTTGCAAAGTGTGATTATTATCAGACAAAGAATTGCGTTTGCCTAGATAGTTAAGAGATTTGTAACTATTTTCTTGACCACTGCACTTCATGTGTTGCATCTACAATAAAAAAACAAGGACTCTCTTGCATTTTTACTTGAAAAAAAAAACAATATGTCTTCCCATCACAGAGCCAGGCAGGAGACCAAAGACATCGACAGGGGGGGAGGAGAGGTAAGAGATTGGAGGCAGGCAGATGGATCAATGGTAGGAAGGTTTTGTAGCCGGCAACTCTCCGCTCTCCTTACTCCTTTTTCATCTCGTCCTCCTCACTCGGGCTGTCAGCTTCACTTCAGGGCGCTGCCCCTCCTAATCTGAGTAGGAAGCAGGTGATACAGGCTGATGACACATCTGACTGCATGAGAGGATGAAGAGAGGGAGGGGTGAGGAAGAGGGAGAACGGAGGCAACAAGACAGAAAGTGAGATACAGTTCAAGACCAGTACACCAGACTTCTATTGAAATTGTAATTGGCAATTGGTGTGAAGGATTAACACATAATAGAAACCCCACACCATTATAAAGTCACCAGTAGTGAAATGATACGATGCAAAAAATCTTACTTAGTAAGTAATTTTCTTATTAATTCATTTTTTGTCTTGAGTCCTGAGACAAATATAATTCTTCTCATCTAACTCTTGGCAAGAAAGTGAATAAGTGTTGACCTTTAACCTTGCCTTGATTTCCTCTTTTGTATATTATATGTAAAGTCACTTTATTATACTATCAACTGATTATGGTCCCAGTCTATAGTGTTAATTGCAATGACAGTTCATTGCCTAATCCTAATTGAGTAATTTGGTCATCAAGAATTATCTGTGAATTGTCTTGTACTCCACGACCCTCCAAAGTACATGACAGTTGCTATGTTTCCATCCACTTGTCAATTGAATTAGCTGAAGTTCGCTAAAAACATCCATGCAGTTAAGCCGGTGAAAGTGTATTTCCATCTAAAGGCTTTAAAGCGAATAAAAACTTGTGCGTATTGATGTCACATGCTGCTTTGCGATCAAATTGGTATATTGAATTGATTTGAGACTTCTTTAAGGTGTTTCCATTCATTTGTGCACTGAATCGCTCAACATTCAAGCACACATCTGCGAACAAAGTTTTGCTAGCCAAAATGGATTGTGCCGTCTACCTACAAATGATTCATATTGTTGTTGTAATAGTGCTTATGTGCCGGCGGATAGCAACATATCAAGCTATCATAAGACAACGACGCTATAAAAACCCAAATGCCAGACGATTTTTGCTATCTAAAATACTTATTTCGTTCGTAAATTAAATTTAAAAAGTTTCCTCTTTCGTCCACTTATATCTGTCTTTATTGACACCCTCCATGTCTGCAAAGAAAGCAGAAGTACACGGCAGAAATGAATAAAACTTCGTCTTATGGCGGGTTGCAACCATAAAAAAACCTAAAACGTAATCGCTATTCATTATTTATTCGGCAAATAATGTTTCCATCAGCGTTTATAGCATAAGCCAATCAAATGTTACTATTTCCATAAGGCATTCTTCATTCTACATTACTTAATTTCGCATAAAAACGTGTGGTTGGAAACATGGCTACAATCATGTCCACTCACATCAGGTAACGATCTGTACGGCAAGGGTAATTAGTCATTGCTACCAACTGTGTGATTTGTCCTGCCTTACATAGTTGACGCTGGAAATAAAAGATATTTCATGCGGTTCCTGACAGCCATCCAAAACTCATAAAACCATATTTATACACACCAGTCTTGTTTTTTAGTGACACCACCAGTGCAAACAGCTGCATTTAATAAAACTGAGACAAACAAATTGAAAAATATGAACCACATCCACTATAAATTGATCTTGAAACAAGCATTCAGCTTTTCCCGCCTTCTACACAAATTGGAAAATCAACCAAAGTAGCAACCCAGCAAGCTGCTATCTCAGAAAGAAGTTACCAACAATATAGAGAATGACTTCCCCTTAGACAAAAAGTAAAAGATGAAATAAGACACACCTAGACTAACAAACAACCCCATGACATTCTTTCAATAAGCAGACAGTTTACTGCCAATTCTGTCTGGATGATAAGTTGCGTCCAATATTTTGGCTTTGACAGTTTAATTTACCAACAGGGTTGTTTTTTTCCCCAAGATTATTCCGTCCTCTGTGTGATAGTCAAAACACTGCTCTCTGAATGATTGCTCTGTGAAAAGCCTTGGTATAAATCTCCCCAAAGAAGCCTCTCTGAGCGATTCATTGTGCAGCTGAGGATATGAGCTAGAAATGTACTGTCTCTGAGTCTGATGATGGATTTCTATAACAAAAAAAGGCTGTTATGGAGGAGGCTGCACTCTTATTGATTATCCATATCACTATGAAGTCTTCTGCTGGGGTTAGAAAGGTTACGGATTAAGTAGAAAAAAAACACATGCTATGTTGCCAATAAAAGGTAAAATGGTCCTCTCATGAATTTACTTTTCAGATTATTCTTTCTCATTTCTGCCATTCCCCTACGTTTCCACAGAAACGGTTCTTTGCCTAAAAAGATTTAAAAAAGTAAACGGATTCAGTCTTTAAAACCTCACCATTTCCAGAAACATGGGTGGATGGGGTATTCCAGGTGTTTATTTGTATTATTTATCTTACAGTGGTAGATTGTCATGGGTAAATAAACGGCAATGTTGTGTATTGTTTTGTGGGGAGTGTGCCTATGTTCCCACAGCCCTATGTTCCCACATTTCTAAGAAATTTTTCAACATTAGCCCCTATGTTCCCACAGTTCCCACATTTCTAAGATTTTTGTCCTTAAAATTAGGCCCTATGTTCCCACATTTCCTTTTTCATGAATTTGTATCAGATTTTATCCCCCTTTCTCCCAATTTGGTTGCCAATTACACCCAACCTATTATCCAGTAGCAATGGACTAAAGATGGAATGTAACCCTAACCCTAATTTTAAGGAAAGTCTTAGAAATGTGGGAACATAGGGCTGTTGGAACATATGGCCTAATTTTCAGTGAAAACAAAATTGTTAGAAATGTGGGAACATATGGCTGTGGGAACATAGGGCTGACCCCGTTTTGTGTATGCCATAGAGTATTCATTGTCATTAAAAAAGAATAAGCCATACAGACACAAAGTAGCAATATATATTTATTTTTAAATAATGAATTCAAAACTTTACAAAAAGTCAGTAAATTTTGTTATGCAGTAACTTACAACCGGGTAATTTCAAACAATGTTTAGTCTTTTAAATAAGCAAAGCAAACGTTCTTTTTTCTCTCTCATTCTTGCAGTGCACTCAGCAAAAGTGGACATAAAGTCCTGCAGTTAGTAATACCTCATTAAATCGGCTGTTTTGGAATGCACCCTGTTGACATCCAAATTAGAATGTCAATTAGCTCAAAGTGTTTCTGGCTTAAGCAGATATGTGGGCTGACATTTCTTAGTCCTGTGAGAACAATCCATGCTGGCCATGTCTGCACCATCTGCAACCAAAAGAGCACCATGGTGATCTGGCCGGACCGGGCAACCAGTATACATTTTGCCTCAGAAATGTGAATTTTGTGAATGTGAATGAGAATTTTATCATCTGTTTATTAGGAATTAAAAAGACAAATACATCTGTTCACACAAAACAGTTGGTACACTTTTCAAAGCGGAGGATGAAGTTAAACAGCAATGCAGATGAGATTTGAGAGACAAACCATTTACACAGGAAGAAAACCAGATGATGAGTGATGAGATGATCTGGTAACTTGGCTGTAAAGCGGGAGAAAATCTGTGAGTTGTCCCAGTTGGGACCATAGACATTAGTTAAAACAATTTGTGAACCAAAATGTTTGCCAGCAACAAGTATGTATCCGGGATGTCTCAACACACGCTCCAAAGCCTCGGCACAGAACATAACATCACTACTAGTTGTCCGTGCCTGTTCCATATGTAGGCCCCCTAATCAAGTTCCTGCTGATGTCTTTTCACTGTTTTAGATGTGCTTGTGTGGTTCACACTGGTGGTTGTGACACACTCAAATTTTGTGATTCTTAGCACAGCAGCTTCCCTCATTGCATTGCAATAGTCTATACCCACGACGTTCCACTTCCAAGATTGCTCTGGTGCCGCCGGAAATTCCGACGGATGTCCCTCTTTTCGGAGGGATGTCCGTTACCTTCCGCTTTCTTTGTGTTAGCATTCTAACCTCCGGTGGATTTCTGAGGACTATGGTTAACTGCTCCTCAGATCTCTGCAGGGTAAATCCAGACAGCTAGCTAGACTATTTGTCAAATCTGAGTTTTTCTGTTGCACGACTAAAACTTATAAGTTCCTTCCCGAAGCTATTTTCCAGCGGCGCTGTGGCTCTGTGTGGAACTTAGCACCGCCCATGACGATTGTGATTGGTTTAAAGAAATGCCAAAATAAACCAGAGCACGTTTTTCTCCCATCCCGGAATGCTGTCAGACCCTCCTTTGCAGCGCTGTGGAGGAAGGCCTGTCATTGCAAGACTTTTAGTTTACAGACTAGCTATCTAACGTTAAGCTAGTTAAACATCATATTAATTGCGATTAGTTTGAAGAAAGAGCAACCCAGAGCGGGTTTTTTTCTTCTTATCCAAGAATGTATCTGTGGGGTAGCCAGACCTCACTCCGCAGTGCTGTGGAGACAGATCTGGCAATGCGAGACTAATGGGTGTTGGACTATCGAAATAAAAGTTAACCGAAACTGACATCGCTATCCTGATCAGTCACTTAAGACACAAAAACATGGGAAAATAGGGTCCAGGTTGAAAAATACCTAAGTGTCCCTTTAAGATAGTTAGTCATTTTCTTTTAATTAAATTAAAACTATAAAGTATATTTGTGAACTCGTCGTTGAAGATGAATGTCTTTCGTAGGAACCAAGAGCCACAGACAGAGTAGGGAAGTCAAAAAGTTGGTTTGGGTCTTTTCATGGCATTTGTTGACAGTAGGGAAAGTATTTTCTGCTATGATTTCTGTTAACATTCTATTCTCCAATCACGTGATGACACCTGAGCAACTTTCATTAGCTGAAGAGGGTGATGGGACATGGTTGAAAGCTCCTCATAACAGATGACTGTATATAAGGGGAGATTGCAACCTCTGTCTCTATATGGTTTCCACTATTTAATAAAGCTGTCATGTGTAGTCTGCTGTGTGCAGTGTGCTTAACAGGCCTGCTAAAAAAATAAAAATAAAGATATCTTAACCTATAATGAAGATATTGTTTTTGTACAGAGGGCCATGCAAATTAACATTTAGCACGATCCAAAAAAAACTATTTCCATTCCAGGATCTCCCATTGCTCCAATTATAAAAGGACTGTAGGGCACAAGGTGCTGCCTTGCTGGATTATATCTGCAGCTGAAGCAGGTGGTGTTTGTAAGCAGGCATAGGAAGGCTATTTGCCCACACAGACTCCTTTTAAACAAGGTTTGCATGTGCTTCATTTGCATACATTTGCTGGCATTTGTCTCTAGTCATAAGCCATTTTTCCCCAATATTCAAGTTATAGACATCATTTCTTCCAGGACAATTAGGGCTACCTGGCCATCCATGATGAATGAATGGCATATAAATGTATAAATTGGTATATGTCTATAAAGACCAAAGAAAAGACTGAATGGAAATTGAATATCACAGAAATGTACTGAAATCACACAGAACAATGATGAACAAGACTTTTCGGCTTTTGAAAACTGTTCTCCCAAGTCTTAGGCTTCATGCTAATGAAACAATAATCACATTGTGACCACATATCACTTTGAAAGAGTAACTAGCAGATGCTAAATTTATGGTAAAAAAAATAACATGGGAAGTCCCTGGTGTCTGTAATTGTGGTAGGGGTTTAGAGAAACCTGATTTCCTCAGTTAGATTTCTCTTGGCCATGTGTAAGCCAGTTCTTATTCTGCTTTTTCCATGTGTGTGTGTGTGCGTCTGTGGAGCAGCAAAATGATAGGAAATACTTTACACATTACTATAGCTTTTTTTTTTTTACTCGCTCAATTAAGCTGAATAAAAGTCAAACTTACACATAGTATCAGTCAATCAGTTTCCACCTCTAAACATTTAACATTATACAATTTGTAGAAAACACATGTGCATTGTAAGGAAACACTACATAAATGATATCCTGTTGGCGCTGTCAGTCAAAATGCTCCCACAAAATAAATAGACACAATAAATAAATAGACAGTAGTCAGCATTTTGCATCACTATTACACAATAAGCTATGGTTTCAAAATGAGAGAGAAGCCTGATTATACCGACCTTCTGCATGTATATGCACATTTACAATAACCATACTGCAGTGCGGGTAAAGTTGTCAGATTCCTTATGTAAGCGGATTTCTTGTGACGTTAGTGGTATTGGGGTGTTCTGAAAAGTGTCCATGGAGTGATTTCATCACCTGTTCTCGCTCTGAGTGCTCAGTTTGGTGCTCAGCTGTACAGACACGAAACTATCAACATCTGTGGAAGGGCTGTAGATAGTCAAATGTTCAACATATCGATCAGAAGAAGAAACTTACTACACATTCATCAGTTGGGAATTCAGTGAGCCTGTGCTTTATAGGACATATTATATCCTGCATTTGAAATAATCGTTGGCATTGGACTTGGATTGTGAGGTGCAGAATTTGTTATGGGGCAGCTGTTCTTCCCAATCCTGTGTGTGTTCTCTCACTTTTCCCTGTCTTGTGCTGTGTCTACATGAAATGTAGGTCAAGGGGCGTGGCTTTACAGAAGTAGGTCAAGGGGCATGGCCGTTCCATCCAGTCTACCTGCACAGCTGCGACTTATTCCACGACTCACCTCTGCAGCACATATACCCAGCTGATCTCCCCATCGGCGCCAGATCGTTACATCCACCAGTGTGGGATCTAGTTTTCCTGTGTTCATAGTGCTCCTCCTGTTAATTACCTGTTCCTTTGTTCAAACCCACTCAAGACCTGCTGCCTTCTCTGCCGATTTCTGCTGTTCTGCCAGCTCCTTGTCGCTCTTTCTTTGCCACCTCCAAACTCGGATTCTACATAGAGACATTGTGGATTCTCCTCTGCCAGCCCACCTCGAGTCTCGGTCCAGTCCTGTATTCTCAACTGCCTGCCTGCCTCGAGTCTCGGTCCAGTCCTGTATTGTCAACTGCCTGCCTGCCTCGAGCCTCGGTCCAGTCCTGGAGCTATCTAGCCCTGTCTCAGCTATCCTTGATCTCTCTAAGTGACTTTCGGGGGCTTTCTTACAGTGTTCACATAGAACAATGTCATAAATCCACTTTACAGACTGATCTCATGAAGTGGCATATGTAAGATACGCCAATTCGTATGCCATTTTGGCGTGTTATCAAGACGCATGATCGCTTTTTAGGGTGTTTATCAACGCAATTCGCCCGCCATTGACCTACATTAGGAGTGAATTTTCGCCGTAGCGAGTTGTATAAAGGGATGTAGGTCCGCAGAAGGAGGTTGGTTGGGTTGGCGAATGGGTAAAACACGGAACTTTCACCCAGGAGAGCCAGGATTGTGTCCCGCATGTGGCGATTTTCAGCCGTTTTTTTTTTTTAAAGCCTTCCCCAATGTTTCTTTCCTAAACCCAACCGTTTGTTTTCCTATGCGAGTTTTTGTCGTTTTTCTTCCGTGTTTTAGTCGCTCTTTTGTGTTACTAAAGCATTTCCCTGTGTTCTTTTCCTAAACCAAACCTTTTTTTTTGGTCTTTTTTTTTGACACGTGCGAGATGTTCTCGGGATAGTACGTCACGCTCTTGCGATAACCACGTGGCGGGTATGTTTACATGTGCTGTATACAGCGTAGCCATACACATGGATAGTTCAAAATGCGTACAGATAACACGCCATTAGGCTTTAGGAAAGTGGCGTGTGTGTTTACGCAAAGTCATGATGCCATGTTCTCAATGGATGCAGTAATGGTGCTTTCTGTTTTTAATTGTAATAAATAAACCTGCTTCTTGAACATACAGTAGCTCTACAAGAAAAAATATTAAGAAAAAGAAAAAGAAAATCACATTCTCACCTTGGGTCCCTTGCTTTTGAGTCTCCATAGCAACAAACATCACTGCACAGAATCATCGGTCAGTGCATCAACACTTGTTATCTGGCAAGCATGCTGTGTGTACATCTTTGCATATTATGTGTAAGGTATGGTTTGTGTGCTGGATTTGCGTAATGATGACTGGGTGAAGAGGTCTGGATGTTGACTGGCCTGGCAGAACGAAGAGTGATTGGGATCAGTCCTTCTGCATCTTTCAGTGGGGCATCAGGTGAGGAGAACAGGCTTTAATAGACAGGGTGAGATGAGACGGGAGTCCAACAGCTGAGGCTCTGCCTCAAGACGTTCGTGCAATCAAATGTGACAGGTGGCGATGGCTGTCATCGGGTCAGAATGAGTTCAACGGAAAGTTCGTGATTAAACCTCTACATATCAAGAGTTGTCTAAATTTCTGTCTTCATGTTAATTTGTGAAGATGTTCTCATGCAAGCACTTGCTGGATAGACACAGACGTCTGTTTAGTTAGAAATCACATTACATTTAGCTCATGCTTTTGTCCAGCGCAACCTAAACTCAGTTACATCTCCAGAGTTCTTGAAGTCTTGCGCTTATGAGCACGCCCAGGTTTATTTCTAACAGAATTTGTCTCCTTTTACTTGGCAGTGATGCAGCGTAAAGCGGTTCTAGACACTGTGAAACGCTTGGACATGGCAGTATAGCCTTCCTCTTTTAATCATGAGCTTCCACTACTTTCTTTCTGAGCTCTAGACTGATTTCCTTTGTCTTTGGCATGGTGAGTAAAAGTAGTCCCTCTCAATAATGTGTTCAAGTGCCCTGTTCCTTGGAGTCCCTTTATGCTGATTGAATGCTCAGGTGTTGTTAGGAAGCCAATTGACTACACATGTGTGGTTTGAAAGCTGATTGGTTAATTAGGTGTGTTTTGAAAGCAAAAATTCACATGGGGGCTAATATTTTTGACCACCCCATTTTTCACTATATTTGATATAAAAGCAAGCCTAAAAATGTATTTTATATTCCAAAATGTACCAAGAGCTACTAAATAGCACTGGTGAATGTTTGATTATATCAAGTTTTTTTTGGCCTCAACCGTACCCCTGGTTTCTTTAAGGCAAGTAGCAAATAGCATTTGAAAGCAATCCGGGCTATCTATCCATCTTCGTCTGTCTCTCAGAGGCATAGATTGAAATCATCTTTTCATTTTGTTTAATTTTCCTAGGTTATCTTATCTATGAGTAAAAAATAAGACTTATTTTGGAGATGAATTGGTTTACATTTATTAGACTAAAAGATTTTCACAGGGGGTCAAACATGTTAGCCTAAAAAAGCCTACTTTTTTAAATAGATAAATAAAATAGAAATAACTCTTTACAGCTGGTTTCTTTTTGGCATATAGCACATACCACGGATTGCATTTTAAATGCTATCTATGCATCAATCCTCGTCTGTCTCTCCCTAGAGGCATGGATTGAAATCATCTTTCCACTTTTCATGTGTTTTAATTTTCCTAGGTAATAGCACCCTGAGCACATGTCAGTGGTCTGAGCTGTTTTTGTAATTACTCTTCTTCACATTGCCTGAGTCTCTTCTCCAAAGTCCTTGGAGAATCGTGCCGAGGGCACTTCATGACAGACACTCTCTGCCACCATGTTGCTCCTGTTTGCATCACTCTCCTGATTTCCTACACTTTTTTCCCTGAAAAACTGAATTAAGTGAAAATGGTTAGGAGAAAAAGATATTATTTGTTTCTGATGGATATTGCCTCATATCAAAGGCCAGCGCGGCATGCCAGTAGAGCTGCTGTATGTGGCCACGAGGCGAGTGGGTGGAAGCACAAAAATGGTTTGGACAGACATGAAAAGACTGGGAGCACGTAGTCCTATTCTGTTGACTAAGTTATTTTAAGTCATTAAACACTCCTAAACACTTCCAAATTAAAAGATCCATCTGTAGAAATGAATTGACTGCTTATAAAACAGTAAGTAACAGACGTATAAAAGACAGAGTTTAACAAAAACATTCATTGGATTTTGAATCTGGAATAATCTATTTTTCTGTCTCTGAATTTGGGGTAGCATTTATTTTTCTAAAACTGTCATGGAGCACCTACTGTGTGTCCCTGGTTGTTTAGATGTATAGAAGCACAAAAGACAATGCTTTCCCACTGACAGCTATTGCAAAAGAATTTCAAATACAGCAAATTCACAAACTAGACAGTGTCCTTGAATCAAAAATATCATCTTCAAAACTCATGCATAACAAGGTTATTATGATGCCTGTCTTACGCATCAAGGTTTTGTGAATACCACATAATCCTTTTAATCCCCGCAGTAGGCCAGAACCTTGTTAATCTCAACACCAAGGGAAGAAAGGTTTCTTTGAATAAGCAAAAATGTTTGGGTGCCAAAAAATATGTGGGCTGCAAAACCTTTATTCTATAACTGGAGTGTAGTAGCTATTCAAACATGAATGTGATGTCATATTTAGAGATGAAACTGGACTGTATTGTGCGTAACATGAAAGTGCTAGAATTCTTATAGCGCCTTTCAAGGGACCCAAGGACACTTTTAAACCAAGAGGCCAGAAACTGGAACAAACATACTAGTTTCACCCTGCTTGAGACAGTTAAAGGGTAACTTTGTTTTTAATTAGTTTTTAAACTGGACCCTATTTTCCTATGTTTTTGTGTCTAAGGGCGTACTCGCACTTGGCCCAAGCTCATTTGACTGGTGTGATCATTCCATACCGGGCCTGGCTTGCTTGAAAGGGTTGGGACAGGGCACGGTTTGTTTGGTTGGTTTCGGGCACGGTACGCATCAGTGTGATCGCTAAACATGTCCGGGTCTGATTCTTTACCTTACAGATGAACAGGAATTGTAGTTGGCGAGTCCTGCAGTGTAATGATGTAAGCGTGCTCTGGCCCTGATTGTTTTATTGCGGTGTGAGTGCAGGCCAGGAAGGGATAATGTAGAGCCAGCTGGTTATCATTGCGAATTAGAACCCTGACCGGGTCATGCAAATTCAATCAGCTTCACTCTACATTTTCCTGCTTATTACACAGCTTTTTTACGCAGCTACTCACAGATAGTCTAGCTAGCTGTCTTGATTCACCCTACAGAGATCTGAGGAGCAGTTAACTATAGTCCTCATAGTCCCAAGTTTAAAATGCCAACACAAAGAAAGCGGAAGGTGAGGGACATTAGGCCAAAAATGAGGGACATCCGGCGGATCTTCCGGCAGCAACGGACCAATCCCCTAAATGAATCCTCGTCGATATAGACTACCTTACAGCTGATGAGCACTGCTCTCCAGTAAAAGCCAGGTTGCCCCGGTAGGTGAGCTAACCAAGGAGATAACTAATTCTCTGTTTGCACTGTAGCAGTTGGCGCTGTTAGCTATCCCCGTTTCCTCCTCCTTGTCTCTCCCTTTGTGATCCGCTGATCAGCGGTATGAGCTCCGTATGAGCACAAATATTGAATCAAAAACTATTTTATTGATTTGAAAACGCGCCGATACGCAAACAGGTCTACGTGTCATCATTAATAAATCATAGATTGATTGAGTGAATGATGTAATACCTTTTAATGCCCTTTGGACACACCATGTCTCTACAATTTCCATTTTATTTCCATGACCCAGGTGCTCAAGGGTCGCTGCTGCACCAGATTCAGTTTCCCATGTCTCTGCCCAATCCCCATATGACTGATTATTTTGGGAAATGTGTCTGTGCAGCACACCGGGGCGAGGATTAGGATTAAAGCGTAGATGAACAGTGATTGAAGTGTGTCTGCGGATGTCTCACCACGCTACAGCTATATGCTAAATAACGCACAGCTCCAGTCCCAGAATAGCTCGGGCCTCGAGCGTTTATGGAGTCGAGGCGTGGGACCTTTCCGTTGCCTGCCAGTGACACTTTGTGATATGTTGTACTCCCTTCAGCGCCGAAAAATGTTAAGCTTCTCCTCGAAATATGTAGTTTTTCGTTTGTGTATGTAAATGCATCAGTACCGTGCAGGGATTTTGATTTGTCATGATTTTGTTGAACGTCAGTTGGAAGAGGAGTTCTTGCAGAGAGCTACACAGCCAAACTTCATCCTTTTTTCGATTAAAGAGAACAGAAGAGGATGTGACGTGTTCATTTGTTCTGCTATGAATGTAGTACAGCATCTCCTCAAATGGAGTCATGAATCTATGACACCAGGCTTTCAAAACCAATTCATTTGCTTTGAAATAAACACAGTGTATTGACACATTTCGGTTGGAGAAGGAAATTGGTGCCCTAACACGGGTTAAACCGTTTTACAACTCACAGGAAGTCTACTTTCCCTGAGGGGAGGGCACAGCGAACTGTAGTCTACCTGAGAATAAAGTTCCAGCTCTTTGTTCATTAAAAAGTTTCTAGTGAAAGGACAAGGTCTTTTTCCCAGAGGGGACAGCGAGAGCCTCCAGATCTATGTGACACTACAGCTCATTAAAAACGCTGACAGTCCCACTGCCGTTTTATTACCGGACATTTTCTGTCTCCGAGTGCACCAGCCTGCCATGTTAAGGTGGTACGAATGTGTGTAAATGTGTTTTTGTGAGAGTAATGAGGGATGGGGGAGAGGGAGAACGAGTAACAGTGAACGAGAGATACAGAGATGGTCTAACGGAACCTTTGTGAACTCTGATTAATTCAACCTTAGCTTCATTTGTTTCCCGTCCTGCCACCTATCAGAACGTGACTGCCCTTAAAAACATGAAGCCCCAAGGCAATGAGTCCAACCCTCATTGGATTAATTTGAACAAGAAAGGTAACCTTTTCCTGAAATGACATCATATTTTTTCAAATTTGCGTTTTTAAAGTACAATTTATTTTCAGTGTTTAATAAGTTGTCCTTCTTAAGTATCTAAGTATCCTTCTTACCAAGAGTAAATACCCAAAGCCTTGCCATAAACAGGATCAGCTATCTGTGTAAAATATACACACACACACGCACACACACACACACACACACACACACACACACACACACACACACACACACACAGTTGATGCTTTTGTGCATGGTAGTGAAACATCTACATCTACACGCTGCTCTGGTGCTGTTGAAGAACCTTACCACAATGAGATTTATAGAAAAGAACCAGATGTAGGCACAACTTTATAAATCTGACAAAAAGTATGCATATGTATATATAGTTCTCTTTGTATGTACACACAGTTGTATGCATCTGGCCACTGATGTGTCATACAGAAAAATTGGTCAAGTCACAGTAGCCAGGATGTAGCCTACCGATCCAGGGAGTGAATGTGATAACAGCTTTTTTGTGTTGAGTGGGCATGTGTGGGAAACAGGACAATGGCTTCCATCATGCGTCATATGCCACAGGTGTGTGTTGTGCTAAAAGCAGTATTATGTTTATTGATTTTTTTTTTGGCCCCTTGGTGGTGGTGGAAAAAGCTGAAAACACAACATAGACCACATTGAACATTTGGTCAACTTATGAAGTGCAAATGGACTGCATTTGTATACCACTTTCAAAGTCCTAACGTCTACTCAAAGAGCTTTAAAGGAACACGCTGACTTATTGGGACTTTAGCTTATCCACAGTAACCCCCAGAGTTAGACCATACTACCCTTCTCATCTCATCTCCGCCCCCAGCACTAGCTAAGCCTAGCACTGATCCTGGAGGTAACCGGTTCCAACTAGCCTACTGCTCCGAATGAGTGACAAAATAACGCCAACATGTTCCTATTTACATGTTGTGATTTGTATAGTCACAGCGTGCACAAATAACAAGGTCACATGAGACACAGCCATCTTCTAACAGTATACATACTGGGAAGTATATTCTCAGAAAGGCAAATCACTGCTACTTCTGCTATTTGGGCGGAGTGATTTTCTTGCAGCACCTGAAGCCTTGTGGTGAGGAGCAGAGAGTTCACATGGAGTAGTAAAAGCATAGTGACCTTATTATTTGTAGAACCTGTGATTATACAAATCACAACATGTAAATAGGAAAATGTTGGCGTTATTTTGTCGAGATGAGAAGGGTATGTATGGACTTGTCTAACTCTAGGGGTTACGGTGAATAAGCTAAAGTCCCAATAAGTCAGCGTGTTCCTTTAACACAAGAACCATTCGTCTGTCACACACATTCATATCACTGGTGACTGAGGCTGCCATTAAAGGTGCCACCTGCTCATCAGATAAACATTCACACACCGGTGGCGCAGCATCTGGAGCAACTCAAGGTTCAGTTTCTTGCCAAAGGACACTTTGACATGGTCTTCTACCACTCTACCACCTGAGCCACAGCTGCCCCTTTGGAATCCTGAACGCAAGACTAATGTTTTCTTCATTTAGTTGTGATTTTAAATCCACCATCTCCTGAAAATATGTGGCTGCTTAATGTTGGTTTATTAGAGCTTCCTTTTTTTGGCGAAAAACTGTATTGATTAGAGCAGAGAGGCTTTACCACACAGTTAAGCTGTTGCAAGTTGTAAATCCAAAAGTAGCCAAGGACGACACGGAGGATTATTGTGCTTTTGGGCTTTTCCCCTTTCCTTTATTGTGTTATATATCTTTTTGTGCACGTTATAGTTTTACAAAGTGAAAAAAGATGGTAAGTCCCCCCAAAGGGACTTACCATCTCCAACAGAAAACACTGTTCACAAACTGCTCCAAACAGCTCTATTGTAGTCCAGCCTTTACTTCAGAGACAAACGTGGTCACTTTGTAACACACGTTATAATGCTCGCCTAGCTGCTAGCGTGGCACGCCCTCATACTCTGCTTCTGACTGGCTAGTAGTCCTTACCTAGGTACTGTCAGGGCACGCCCTCATACTCTGCTTCTGACTGGCTAGTAGTCCTTACCTAGCTACTGTCAGGGCACGCCCTCATACTCTGCTTCTGACAAGCTAGCAGTACTCACTGTGCATGTGCAACTCCCAACAAAGATGGAACAGAAGTGAGATGCCTCACTCTGTACCTAAAACAGAGAGCTCAACACACAGGGTGAAAAGAGGAGCTGCAGCAATGTGCAGTACAACAAAAATATGGTGTTTTCTGAAAATTAAACCTCATAAACCTATTCTGGTACAACCTCTGAATACATTTATGAACCTGAAAATGAGCATAATATGAGCACTTTAAAAAAAATATGGACTCTCAGAAGAGGTAATTATCTTCAAAGGAGTTTTGTCAGACGCCACAATCTTCTGAACATAGTCATGGTGAGGAATCCAGAGAGAGTTGTGTTGAGCTGATAGTCTTAATAACCTTTGTAGCAACTCATTTGGCAATGGCTTGAATGTAACCGACGTTCATTAATATCAAAACATTACATACTAAGGGCCCTATTTTAATGATCTGAAAAGCAAGTATGAAACGCAAAACGCAAGTAGCTTTCTGGGCGGATCTCGGGCGCTGTTGCTATTACACCGGCGGGATAAAGGAGTCTTGCGCCCGACGCAAATCTAAAATGGGTTGGTCTGAAGTAGCTAGGTGTGGTTTGGGCGTAACGTGAAAATAACCAATCAGAGCGTCATCTCACATTCCCTTTAAGAGCAGGCACCCTTGTGTTCCATGGCGGATTGCTATTATGACGGTGGATTTGCCTGGCGCACGCCAGCGGGAGCTGTCCAGGATGCGGCAAAATAATAAATGTCCGTCTTGGCTGGGTGGCGATGTTGCTGCTCCTCTCGGGCGCATCTCCTCAAGTCTGGAGAGGATTGCTGCAGCCATGGAGCGTGGGCCTCCAAACGCACCACCTGCTCCACCAGGAGCACATCGCACATTGCCACTCCCGGACCCTCAAGTGTCCAATCCCACCGTAGTTCAACATCACGTCTCCTTAACTCCTCTAATATTTCCTCATTTATGTCATCAACACATCCATGATTCATGGAAATGTTGTGTAAAACACAACAAGCCACAAAGAATGCTGCGACTTTTTGAGGACTGTACTGTAAAGTGCCTCCTGACCGATCCAAACACCTGAAGCGCATTTTCCGTAATATTTTTCCATGTATTTATGTATGGTTTGCAAAAATGGGAACTGCTGCGTCCATGTAGATGAGGGAAGCAAGGTGTATGCGCATTGTGCACACGCTACTTTATGGCCAAGCATGCGCCCCTAAAATAGCATCTGAATAACGCGCCACTGACTTTAGACTAGCGCCACTGACTTTAGACCAGGTTTTTCCTGGTCAGTGGCGGAATTGTTTTCTGAAAATGCAAAATAGTGCAAGATAGGGCCCCAAAGCTTTAAAGAACGCAACAGGACATTACACAAATAGGCCACCACCGCACAACCCTACGGAAAATCGCAGGGTTGCTTGTTTTGGTCTGAATGCAGCTTTACACATTACACATAGTTAATTGCCCCATTGTTAACAATTAAATATTGATTGGTGCATCATGCGCCCATGTGTGTGCCTTAATAGCCAACTGACTTCCCTTCACATGAATAAAGAAGCCACGTGTATAGAAACACAGACTTACGGCGTGGAGTCACCTCCAGCATACATCTGCAGGAACCACTTTGTCCTTTATCCTTGGCAGGTGAAAAGGGGTGCTTTTGGCAGCGCTCCGTGATAGCGCTTAGAGAGGTGAGCCTTGACACGGATCCCCATCTGCTTCCCATCCAGATCCACTTTGCAAACTCTCATCAAACAAGATAAATTGCTGCTGAGGGCGGAGGGAGAAGGTCAGAGAGGAAAGAGCAGGGAAGTTTGAGTTGTGTACACGGGAGGGGGAGCGAGAGCAAGAGCAAGGACCAGAGAGAAGAGCATTCTTAAGAATGGAGTATGAAATTGAAACGTGAAAGGAATGAACGGAGGGAACACTGTAAAGACTGACAGATAGTAAAGAAGCGCGGCTGTCTATTAAGCCCTGTCCTGGAGCGCTGCAGAGAACAGTGTGCAACAGCTCATTAACTTCCATCATGCCTGGCTGTTTTCAGCTCATGAGAGGAGACCATGCAAGTCAGTAACTGCTTCCAAGGCACTCTTCTTTCTCTTGCTGGTTGTTCCTGTTATTTTGAGATGTGAGTAAGAGAATCTGACTGATGTAATAACAGACAGACGGATACGGGGAGACACAGATGAAGAGAGAGATGCATTGTTATCTGAGCACCAAACTGAGGACTCAGTAATTTCTTCAACCTTCTACTGAGCACTGAGAATAAAAAAGTCCAACACATTCTCACTCCCAGCGCGTCAAAAAGCAACGCTTGGTCAGGTGCCTATAGATAGATAGATAGATAGATAGATAGATAGATAGATAGATAGATAGATAGATAGATAGATAGATAGATAGATAGATAGATAGATAGATAGATAGATAGACATTTTTTGATCCTTTCGGAAATTCATCTTGCACCATACAGCTCATCAGATAGACAGACAGACAGACAACAGGACCACTAAACCCTCCCTCACCCCCCGCACAACAACAATACACAACACCAAGTATCTCTACATTATAAAATAGTCAGTATCATTAGCGCCAGTGGGCTATCAATAGTAAGGTGCAACATCATCTCTGGCATTTTAATATTATACCAAAGTGCAGCATTATCACACAGAAAGGATCAAGTTATTTTAGTAGTGTAATGGCTCGATGGGGTTTTAAGCCCCCAACTTCTCCTTCCAGGCAGCGCTGTGACCGTTGACTTCAAGGCACCTAACCCTAACCCTAACCCTAACCTAGTGCCTTCCAGGCAGCGCTGCCTGGAAGGAGACGTTGGGGGCTTAAAACATCGATAAACGGTGTAATGCTGGTAGGAATAAATGATTTGCGAGCCCGCTTGGTTTGTAAGTGTCAAAGGTGAAGAATCTATATATATAGTAATACCCCTGTGTGCCGCTGATTTTATTGTTGCATGTGAATTGCCATGTTGTTGTGTTCTTTTATTCATTAATTGCATGTGCTTTTAAGGATTTTAGCGTTTGCATGTTTATTTTAATCCTGTTTGCTGTGCCCATGTGTTTTTATGAACTACTGCATGCATAACTCTGTTTATTAGGAATGAACTGTTTTACTATGGCGAGACCACGCTTTGACTTTGACGCAGCATGGCCTGGACTGATGGGCTGAGTAAAGACGGGTGCGGAAAAACTAATGATGAACTGATTGAAGACAGGTGTGGCAGAGAGACCGGGAGCAGTGAAAAGAGACAACTGAGACGTGTTAGAGACATCTAGAAGGGGGTAAGCGAGCATCCGGAAAGCGTACCTCCTATGGGGAGATTCGGAGGCTAACAAGCCATCACCTCCCGCTAGCATTCCATTGACTCCCATTCATTTTGGCGTCACTTTGACAGCGTATAACTTTACATCTGAAGCGTTTAAAGAGTCTATTACAGTGCAGAAATTACCGTATAGTCAGTAGAAGCTCACAGGCAATTGTGGGGGGACGTGGAGGCATACAGTCAAGGGAGAAGCCCACAGAGAGTCCATGAAAGCATCGGAACAAAATATTTCAGCAACGTTTTGATGGATTGGAAATACTTCGGTATGTGGCAAGTTTATTCATATGAAGTAACATGTATCCACGAACAAACAGATTTCTCTTGGCACAGCTACCAGAAAACTTACAACTTTCAGACAGGTTGCTCATGTCACATCCAGGTCGTCAAGCTCAGTTGGAGGCTGCGCAGTAAAGCTCAGCCATCACCGGAAAAGTGCTTCTAATTGACTTCACTGGTCTCCGTCAAAGTCTATGCGTCTAGCGTCGCTGTGTCCATGTATGTCACTGTCTATTGACTTCTACAAGAGCTTGCTTGTTAACACTGGTTAGCCCATATATGTTACTGAAAAGAAGAACACGTATTAAAAATCTAATAAAAAAAAAAAATGAGGCAAACTAAATATCCACTCGGTCCGACATAACCTCGCCTTCCGTTGTGTAAACTGGATGCAGCGTTTTTCTGTTGCATTTGTTTTCGGGGTTTGTGTATTTGCAGCGCGTTTGTGTATTTGGTTGTGTTGTCTGTATTTGCAGCGTCTTTGCTAAATGCTGCGCATGTGTTGTTACATGTGTTTGTTTTGTCTACTTGCAAACAAAGGCGCCGATACCGTGGGTGCTCCGGAGCTCGAGCAACCACGGAAAATACTGAGCACCCACGTGTGCCAGACTGCCAGTAGGCTACATTCAGACTGGACTGGAAAATGTGTACAGCAGGAGTAAACTAAATGCTCTGTTACTGTTTCCATCACACTGTGCTGATAGATGCTCAGTTAGATTGTGAGTGAACAGCTGTAGGATTTAACAGAGAGCCAGCCCGGGAGATCTGGACTGTGACAGCTGGTCATTCAGGCTTAGTGCTGGAGGGGGTTGGGAGTACAGGGGCCTTGGAAAGCCTGTTTAGAATTAATGGCAGTTTAACGTTTTTTCTCTTCATAAAGTGGTGTCTACTTTATAAATAAAAAAATAAATAAAAATCAGATACCTTCTCTAAATTAAGAGCATGGCTGTAATAGAGGAGAGTGATAATCTACAGAATAACAATAGTGACATAATTATCTGTGCGCTTGATTCTCCTGGTGTTTATGCACTGAGAATTTGAGGTTGTTAATCAAGAAATGTACATGTATGTATGTAAAAAGCAAACGCTACTTAGGGCACAGTTTATGGCCATAAACCTCTGAACACTGTATATTACAGAGCACTGGGTCCACTACATTTTTGTCATTTCAACCTCACGAAGCTCTATTGAGATAGAACCTTACTTTCGAAAGGTTGCTGCAGATATTATTGCAGAGCTCTATCACTTCTGTCTTTAAACGGAGTTGATCGTCCAACAGCATACCCAGTACCTGGACATCAGCAATGGTTCTCCTTTTATTAAAGGGTGGAGACCCTTCTCACTTGATTTTGAATTACCGTCCCCTATCTAGACTGTCTGTAATGGCCCAAGTTTTTATCTGATAATAATATTCTCTGTGAATCTGTCAGGTTTTAGATCAGGCCATAGCACTATAACAGTGGCTACTCCCGTTACTAATGATGTCATCAAATCTTTAGACCGTAAACAGCACTGTCGTGCAACAAGGCAGACCTGCTTGGTTCTTTCATTGAATGATTGTAAAGACTTACAAAGAATATGTTTCCGGCATTTGCCCTCTAACTGGGACGTTTTGAGACTGATTGGTGGGATTGCTGTTGACAAAGTAATTTAAACAGCTCACGTTATTGTATTGTGTGAACAGTTAATTTTATTTAATATACTATGTGGCATTTTCTTTCACGGGGTGCAAAAGTTCCACCGAAACAAATTCCTTCCTGAGACTATTTTGCAGAGCCATTGTCTCCGCGACTGGAGCTTAGAACCGCCCAAGACAATTGTGATTGGTTTAAAGAAATGCATTTCATCAGAACACGGCATAGAAAATCTGCTTAGAAATATAGAAAATATTGGAAAGAACAACACAATGTAATTCTGCTAAATAAAACATCACATAGATTATTAATTTCACTTGTTTTCATTTTAAACAAATTGTATATCCGAATACAATATACATTTTCTATAGGCTCATTCTGACACTTTTTAAGAAAACAATTCCAGCACTGGTTCCGTGGTATCAGGATTTTGGATAGTCGTTAATTGGTCACGTGAAAAAGCCTGGGAAGATTTGAAGAACGGGCAGCCAAGTGACAGTACTCTGATCCAATGGAAATCACAATTGGGTGGGTGGGAGGGGGGCGGTGCCACCCTGTGGCCCCTTCTAGCCCCGCCCCTGCGTGTAGATTGGATTTCTGTTTCCTCTACTTCTTCATAGTTATGATTTTTCTTCTCTCTCCTTCCATCTCTTATCTCTCCTCTCTTTCCCTCCACTTAGCCTTCATTCTTCTCCCCCTACCCCCCCCACTCAGCCACCCCCCTTTATCTTCCTCCTCCTCTACTCCCTCTCATCTTATTTTCTCCTAACTGCATCATGTCTTTTGATCTCAATGAGCTCCTACATGTTACTAGAAGTTCCACAGCAACTGAAGAAGGGCACTGCACCGCCCACAGAGTGTTGGTGGTGGTGGTGTGGGGGTGGGGGGGGACTGACTGACTGACTGACTGAGAGAAAGGAAGAAGAAGAGAGGGAGGAAGATGAAGTAATAACAGCTACTGACTGAACAACTATGTACACGTTTGAATCCAAATCTCTCTCTTTCCTCACACATCTCTTACAATCATCGCTACTCCAGATGTCTTGGTTTCAGAGCATTCTGCTCTGCAAATCATCTCAGTCATATTCCCTCCGCATGCCTCTGCTACAAAGACTTTACCAATGTCTTTATATACTTGTGTCAATAAATGGTTGGTCATTCTAAAGTCTGTCTCACTATTACTAAGGGAAAATTATAACATTGTGTCATATTGGAGCACATCATTGTTTTTCCATAGGTGTTTTTTTTTCCTCTCTTCTTTTATGAGGAATATTTTAAAAATGATTACCGTTGCCTACCATAACCAATACTGGGATGGGAGAAAAATGTGCGAAGCGCCGGACGATGCAACGGTGCCTCTGCAAAATAGCCTCAGGAAAGAACTTGTTTTGGTGGAACAAGTGTATGTTCAAAGGTTGTTTTAGTCGTGCAACAGAAAACTCCGTGGCGGCACCTGAACAATCGTGGAAATGAAACGTCGCCGACATAGACTTAGGTTCGAGCAGACAATCAAAGCTCTACTGCTTCTTAAGAGTCTCACAGAGACGATAGACACCAACCAGTCTCAAAATGCTGGTTATTCACCGTCTCTGCTAAGTGTAATCATATTGAAGCTGCAAGGTCTTTAAAATAAATTCACATTGCCATCAGCTTGTTTTAGTATTATCATGTACAGTTTATACATACTGTATTAGAAACTCTGAAGCAGAAAGTTTTACTGATCAATGGCCAAATTGTAAAAATATGTAGACACCCTTTTTAACTTTCAGTCTGGGTTCGTTTTTCATGGTTTGAGCTAGGCCCCTTAGTTCTAATCAAGAGGAAATCTTAAAGCTATGACATGTTTTGAAACTTGTGTCATTCTAACTTTGTGGCAACAGTGTTTGTCCCTTTCCTGTTTCAGCACAGTGTATGGCAATGCATGTGACTGTAATGTTCAGTCGTTTGGATCTTGTTGGGAATGGGAGAAGGCCACTTTTATAGCCAGGGTGGCCAACTGGTTGCATGAGAAGGCCTTATCTCTTCTTCTTATTTCTCGTATGCTAAACAAAGACTCTACTGGCCTTAATCACGGTGCATATGGCTTGTGTTTTTGATGATTGATTGCAGTATTTGTGTCCCTGTGACGACATTGTACGAATACGGACTCTATTTTTGTGGAGTGCCGATTAGCCAGTAGGTGGTCTGTTCATACACACTTTGATCCAGTCCAGTTAATTTAACATTAAATCACTTGTTACCATGGTGATGTGCTCCAGGTAAAAGCGAGGCAGCTTTGTGGATGAAGCCTCTGTGGCGAAGTTTAGGGAGAACTTTTGACACAATTGAAGGGGCCATGAGGGCAAAAATGAACAATGGCCAGATTGAACGGATTGATCCTCCGAGTGAGGGGAATGGATATGAATAGACTCTTGGCTTTAAGAAGGAAACCATTTACCAAAAGCCCTCGTATTATGCACATCCTCTTGCTGTGTCATTCTCTGCTCCGCCATGTGAGGACAGTGTTGAGCTGAAGGCTTTTCCCAGTGAATTATTTTCATCACCCCTCCGTCTCCCTCCACTCAGACCTGCACACACCCACACACAGGCTGCTGGTGCCAACGTGTCCAGCCTTTGGTCATCAGAGAAGCGCCTGCTGGTGTGTGTTTGTGTGTGTGTGTGTGTGTGTGTGTGTGTGTGTGCGTGTGCGTGTGCGTGTGCGTGTGTTTTATCAAAAATCCTCATCTTTGGCCTTCTACCCTCCACACACCCCATCCATCTATGTGCTAGAAAACAGGCTGGTCTTATCTTTTAACAAAACCTCTTTGTGGTCCATAAAAACCAGGGGTTGTGTCTAATGGCTTAATGGCCCTTCTGTGCCACATCTTCTACACATTCACGCTCACAGAGCGCTCAGCACATTAGAAGGGAAGTGAGATAGCTGGGATGGACTGGGAATATCAAAATGTTTCAAGGCTTTGGATACATAAATGCACCACCACCACCACCACCCATCCAACCTTAAATCACATATGTCAAGAGTTAGATTGTGAGAACTGATTAATCACTTGAATTTACTATTACTATTATAATTACAGTCATATATGAAATTAAAACCCCTTCAGCAGCAAGGACCACACTACCAAACGAATATGTTTGAACAATTTATTAATGAAAGATGATTTGTATGCGAGGTGTGAAGGCGCTTGTCGTCATCCGTTGGTTTGAACTAACTGCAAGAGGGTTAGGTGGGTATTCATAGGAATACCGGAAGAGGCGTGTTTAAGGTGTGGCACTGCTTCTGAAATCATGCTAGGTAGCTTCAATAAAAGAAAAAAAAAAAATCGACATTCTCCGACAAAAACAATATTATCATAAGTTTTAAGTCTTGGTAGTGAAGTTAAATCATGTGAACATTGTCAACATACCAATGGGTGCGCCCATTTGGGGGTAAGCTTCTCCTTGGAACAAGTACCTCCTATGGCGCCATTTTAATGCTAACAAGCCATCACCTCCCGTAAGCATTCCATTGACTGCCATTCATTTTGGTGTCACTTTGACAGCGAATAACTTTACATCTGAAGCGTTTAAAGACTGTATTTGTCCATTGTTAATTTCTGAAGAAACACGACAATGTATAAAAGGCTCCATTACCTTGTATCTCACGTTATGGCTCCGTAGCAGGCGGTTTTGTATGTCTCATAACCACGCAACTTAGTGTCGCACAGTAGAGAAATTACCGTATAGTCAGGAGAAGCTCGCAGGCAGTTTCAACTCACATTAGCGGTTTAAGTTTACTAATGTTAACTAGCATTTTATTTAGCAATAATTAGCCTGTGCCTATGTTATCTCCTTACATATACCCACACTCTCCGTCTCTGTAAGATTGGGAATGATTGAGATTTCTCTTGGCACAGCTACCAGAAGACTTACAACTTTCAGACATGTTGCTCACGTCACATCTACGTCTTCAAGCTCAGTTTGAGGCTGCGCAGTAACGCTCAGCCCTCACCGGAAAAGTGCTTCTAATAGCCTTCACTGGTCTCCGTCCAGAGCAACGGGATCTGTTGGTCCATTCTTATATATGTCATTGGGTGCACCCCTTCAGCACCAAACAGGAAGCAGCAAAGGGCTTAGGCCAGTGTTGTTTATGGTTGCTATGGCAGTGCGCCAAGCTAAACGGTGACAGTTTTTAACCCTTCTGAAGCGTGCCATCCAACGGGAGTTTTACCGCCAGATAAACGTTGACCTCCCGGTACTTTCAAAGCTCGTTCTAGTCTTGCCATTTTTGACATTGCAAGACCCCCAGTCTTTACATATTTTGACAGTCTTTGACGTTGGAGGTGAGATGATTGTCTTTAGATGTGAGATGGTGTCAGTCTTTTCAAAGTCTGTTCTAGTGCTGTGGTCCTCAAACTTTTTTCAAAAATTGGACCCCCATTGAAATGTTTTTTCCATCCAAGTACCTCTAGACCAGCACAAAACATTTTTGGTAGAAAATATATGCCTAGCTAAATAGGCACAATACGCTGCTCCGCCATCAGTATCTGATTTACTAAACAATGATATTGTTGCTATAAAACACTGAAATGCTTTCAATTCCTTTGTACTTTGGTAAGATAGCATTTCTCATGAACTGAACAAAATACTGTTATCCTCCTGACCAAAGCTAGATAATTTTATTCCTGTTGTCTTGTGCCTACCTACCGCTTCATCTGCGGACTCTTTAATTGGTGTTTCAGTGTTCTCATTGGACTGTGGCCCTGTATCCACTCTCTGCCTGTTTTCTGCAGCCCTGCTGCTGCTGCGGACACCAACCGTGCAAAATGCAATATCTAGTTATTTCAAAGCATTTAAATGCTTCCGTCTCTCAGGATTTTCACTTCTTTTTAAGCCCTACCTTACATTTTTGGCTTATTTTTGTTATGGAACATGAGTCATCAACAGACAACTGCTCTGCCACTGGTAACATGAAGTAAAAGATGATTCCACGGAAACCACTGCTGTGGATTAAAAAATTCCTGGAGAATGACACCATGCAATACAAATATATAAGTGACCACAAAATGTTCTACATTTCCATTAATCAAAACAAAGTCTTGTTTTGTCTCTATTGTGTCCTACTTCCTGTTTTAATCCGAACCTCTGGACTTTTTTTCTGACTCAGGTCAGGAAACAGACAGCTTCCTGGGAGCCTCAGTGTCCAAATCGTCCTTGAATCCGACACTGGGGCAGCCAGAACAGCCAGAACAGGAAGTGAAGAGGCAGTGATGGCAAACGTGGGGCAGACCAGCTTTTATTGTTCACAGGTGTGGCTTCAATTTAAATCTATCATCACCACCAAACAGCCGACTGTGGTCATGGAAGCTCTTCCTTTGGGAATGGCTGGCATCACATCAACATCCTGTTCGTCAGATAGGCCAGTGGGGAGGTGAGGGGATGATTTCTGTTATGACTGGATGATAAAATGAACTACTTACCATGGTAAAACATAAAATAGGGCAATTTCTCTAAGGTATTCATGATTGCAATAAAAAGTTCAGGTAAAACAATGTGTTAATATCATCCATCACATATTATTGTCCATTGTTCTGTTCAAGATACAGAGCTGTTTTCTTGGTGAGAAGTGTGAGTGAGTGAGTGAGTGAGTGAGTGAGTGAGTGTAAATGACTATATGAAAATAAAGTAAGGAGTAGAGACTTCATATGCAGATCTGTAAAAGGAAAAGAAAGGATTTGTGTTTGAAGTTCAGCCTGTTTGAGTGGGTATGTGTATCTGCGTCAGGAAATACCTGACAGCCTCTCTTTGTAGACAGGTCTGCATGCGCATATGTTATGTGTGTGTGCGTGTGGTATTTCCCTAAATGTGTGTGTTCATCTGGCTTGTCTCCCCTCCTTATATTGTTTCCCGCTGGACGAAATCACCCAGAGAAATTCGTCTGACATCAGGCTTTGCCATGCCTAATTTCTGTTAATCCACAGAGACACACACACAAACTGTTTCTCTCCTGCTCCCACACACACACACACACACACACACACACGCTCGCACACAGACACAAATAGCACCCAAATGGAGTCGTACCAAGGAGCAGCATGCATCGCAGAGAGACGGAGCAGAACAAGTTCATTTGTACAGTGCCAAGAAACACTAATTCCTTGTAGCGTTGTTAATTTCCATCATGGAGGCAGCTCCTCTGTGAATAACAGCTCGGAGCTCTGACAGGCCGTCAGCCGTGCATGTGCGTGTGTTTTCCTGTTTACATTTGTGAGCTTACTGCTGCTGCAGCGGGAATCAGCTTTGGAGTTTTAAAGATGATGAATAAATACAATGACAAATACTCAACTGCACCAGATGACATGACATTAGAAGTACATTGTGTGTGTGTTTGTGTGTTTGTGTGTTTGTGTGTGTGTGTGTGTGTGTGTGTGTGTGTGCGTGCAATCTTCTGGACACCTGGGGCCTCATGTATAAACGTTGCATACGCACGAAAATTCAATTCAATTAAATTTTATTTATGGGTGAGGCTATTTGCACCCCTGGTACAATTAGCAGTGTATGCTATTTGTACCCTGGTGCAATTAGAAATGAATGCTATTCGTACCCCGCTGGTGCACACAGCAATGTGTTCTATTAATACCCCGTCTGGTACAAATATCAATGTATGCTATTTGCACCCCTGTGCATTTACAGTACCTTGGCATATAGTTACACACAGTTATCCATACTACTCATGTATTACCCATTTTTGGAATATTATCGCCCTGACATTCTTACCCTAACCATAACCAATCCCACTCCTCTTGCCTAAACCTAACTAACCCAACCAGAGCAGGCATATTCATGAGTCTTCCCCTATTACCCTGCAAAAAAAAGAAACATTTTGCGTTGGCGGGCCCTGAATTGCGCAATTGCATGCAAATTATCCAATCCAAAATAAAAAAATAAGATCGCCTCACAGTGGAATCAAAGTCCAAACTCCTAGACCAAAGGTAAGCGTACCGGGGGTGCAAATAGACACTCCATTTATTTATAGTATCAATTCATAACAAGAGTTATCTTGAGACACTTTACAGATAGAGTAGGTCTAGACCACACTCTATAATTTACAAAGACCCAACAATTCCAGTAATTCCCGAAGAGCAAGCATTCAGTGAGACAGTGGTGAGGAAGAAACCTGGGACAGACCCAGGCTCTTGGTAGGCGGTGTCTGGCGGTCCCGGTTGGGGGTGTGATGAACAGTGGTAATAATAGTCACAATAAAGATAATGGATCAATGACTAGAAATAGTAGTTGTAGTAGTTCATGGCATAGCAGGGCACTGCAGGGTGTCACAGGACAGCTTGCGTACGCTGGTTTTCCCGCACACGGTGTGATTTATAAAAATTAACTTGACGTGAGAACATACGGGCCGTCACGCAAACTGCGTGAAGGCCTGCAAAGTCTTCTCTGGCTCTCACCAAACATTACAAAATAAAGTTTCCACTTCAGTTACTGGCATACGTCTTTGACGTATCTGCTGATACTCCATAAAAGTTTGATCATATTATGTGGATAATGTTTCACATCTTTCACACTATTAACTGTTTAATTCACAGGCTACTTAACCTCTGTTAAACATGAGGACGGGAAATGAATGAAAACTCCACTTAGAAAATACTTTCTTATTTGAAGCATCAATGCACTTCTTTGTGATTCTTGCTGTTCTGAGTTTGTACCTTCATGGTTAAATGAACTTATTGGAAGTCGCTTTGGATAAAATCGTCAGTTACACAAAGTGAAAATATTACCAGCGCCGCTGTCGTGGCTGGTAACTAAAGGCCAAGACTATTACTTTATTTGCGTCACTGTAAATGGCATAACGTGTGCAATATGCTCCATTGGTTTTCTGAACGCAACCTGTTTTAAGTCATTAATGTGTGTAAACCTTTATGCTGGAAAACATTTCCTCAGAGAATAGAGAATACTTATTTATACTATGCTCACGTATGAATTTTGAGAGACCAGGTGAAAAGAACATTACGAGTCAGAGGTTAGTGAGTATCTACACTTCATCTGCAACAGAGGGAATAAAGCAGGGAGAAGCTGCCTCTAATGTGATTGAAACCTGATCTGCATTGGATGCGGGTAATGAAGGGTCATCAGGTCATGGGTAGTAATCATCTAGGAGTGCAATTTGCATCTCTGATGACTGGACAGAACTGTGCTAAAGTCGGATGTGTTCTTCTCTTTCCTGTCTGTTTGTGCTCTAATCATATCTGTTCTCTTCTTCTTTGTCACACTCTTCTCTGCTCTTTCTGTTCTGTCTAACTGAGGCTTTGGTATCTTTGGTTTCTGGCTGTGCTCTGTAATTCTGTCCTGTTCTGCTGTATTTTTCTTTGCCAGGGTCTTGTTTGTTGCTGTCTGCAGTATTGTTTAGATATTTACTGTAACCCAACACCTAAAATGCTATAAATGATTTCTTTCTGTCCGAGGGCACACAATTACATCAATATTTTTGCTGAGGGAAGTGAAAGGCCTGTTTTTCAATCCTGTCAGAGGGCTTTTATATAAAACTGTGCTTTATCTTTATTAATCTAATTCATCATTTAATACTTTAACTTTAAAGCTGCACCCTGTTAAACTCCAAGCCCACGGGATGTGGGCCACACTTTGAAGCAAATTGAACATAGCGGAAAAACGCTGGATGTGATGCCCTATGGCCCAAAAAATACTTTTCCTATAGATTTACATGGCCAAAGACACGTCTGTTAATCAGTGGATATATTTTTTTTAGCGTTACAATCCCCGCAAAATGACTCGTTTCACTATCAGAAATTGATCCATTTAGTCCAATAACATTTGGAAAGGCTGCACGATTAAATCATCGGATCCCCATTCAAGTTAGCGCAGTGCTATACCAGAAGTAGCCTGCTCGGCCGGCTAAGGTCTCTGGTGTGCCTGCTCTATAGGCCGCACAAGGCCAAATAGTTCCGATCATCTGGGTAATTTTTGGCTTCATGATGGCTTCATGCGCCACTGAGAAACTCCCATAGGAACGCATGGGGCTCCGCCTCAAAAGCTGTATCCAGTTCTTATAATACATCTGTGGTTAACTCCTACAGTTTTATATAACAGCTTTGAGGAGTTTTAGTGGAGTTTAGTCAATTTGTCATTTTCCCTTATATGAGATGAATGCATTTGGGTCCGGCAGGCCTCCTTGTTTGGTGCACTTGCATAATATACAGTACATCTATGAATTGTCAGATGCATTCTCTCTTTTTGGGAAACTGAGGACAATATAAGGGGCAAAAGCAACATTAATGTATTTAGGTTTCTGTGGCATTTCTGAGAATAAGTATGTTGTGCCTATTTCTAAAAATGACACTGAGGGCCTGATTTACTAACACTAGCGCAGTTTGCGCTGCGTCTGTTTATGCGAGTTCGTTAATAGCGCACGCTATGCTTCCACATTTTGCGTAGTATTTATCAACCCTGACACCCATCAGGTAATCAGCGTCTTTCTCCGCCCACTATACCGTAAATTGCGCTGTAACAAAGCGCTACTGGTGCTATGATACGTCTGAGTGCAGACTGTGATATTCCCACTGCTGATGCTATGACTGTTTGAAATGATCCTGATACCAATATTTGTAATGTAGCGAGGAGTTTAACAACTGCTGGAATGGGATGTGAACGCTGAGTGGGAGATTCAATTTCATCTTTGATTTCTTCCAGTAACTCTAATATTGCATGGCTGCTTGATCTGTAACGCTAAATGATGTTGTGTTCACTGATAGTGTGATTCTTGTGTTAAAAATATTTTCAGCCTTGCCTATGTCTACGTCTTGCTCAGATTACTGTTGCCATTTCACCAGCGGCATAAAGGTCTACGAGGAAACTCGACTGCGGCTGGTTTGGACCTGCTTTTAAGAGGCGGAGAATTTCCCCCGCAGAATAGAGGTGCGCTCTTACTCATAGTCTTTGTAAATACCACGGAATATATAATTAGGTGCACTTTGCGCTTATCCTCCCACCTTTTCGGGTGGGAACTCCCACTTTCCCCACGACCCTCCCACGAACGCATATTGAAAAGCGCAACTTGTCTCTTCTCGCTCATGTGGCAGACAATCTGCGATTTTACCCAAGTGCGCCCCGTTTGTAAATAGCCCGCATCGGTTACGTCCGTCTTTGCGACCAATTAGCGCCTGGAAACGGCTTGATAAATCTAGCCCTGAGTTCTGAGATTTCATCCTGGTCTGAGGAGAAGAGGATGTCTAGGAATCTCAGGGCTGAACAATGTGCTCAACCTTCAAGCCCTATATGAGAGGAGGTGGCATCATTTAAGGGAATTTTCAGTGTTTTACAACCTGGGTCTTGTTCAGTAGTTTTGGCAATCACTAACATTTTACATCCCAACTCTGCTGAGATCTGGGGGAGCACAGGGCAACTGGAGGTGTGTAAAGTCCGCCGTCAACGAAGCCAATACGATTCACTGAAACACGTAACGTTACTGTAATAGTAGTATTAGTGACACACTATTGCAGCTCCATTGCTGTCACCCCACACATGAAAACACCAATCTCAGCAGGGAGTGGAAAGTGACAATGATTACATCCCCCTCTAGGGAAACTTAGACTTAGAGCATACAGGTATGGTGGAAATGGGGCTTTTGAAGTGCTAAATGAATGGCTGCAGCAGGAAGTGACAGCGTAGCTTTCAGGTGAGTGGAGCGACAGTGGGCATCCAGCAAATGATTAAGATTAACACTGATGGTTTAAGTGAACTGCCGTGATAAAAAATGTGCTGCATGAATTAGCTTGCAGGCTTCACTTCATTTTGTTGCGCTTATGGAACTTGTCAAATTTTTTTCATTATTGATTCTTTCAAAATAATTGTTGATAAATGTCTTATTTTTCCAGTAATATTAATATCTGGATTATCCCACTGCTGGAAATGTAACTGTAGGTGTATCGGTCTTCTAGGTCTCAGCTGTAAGCCACTGTGGAACACTTCATAAGCAGTCAATCTCTGGGACAGACGTCTGTGCAGCCCATTAGGCTCTCGTTGAGAAAAACGATAGGGAAATGACTTTAATTCACTTTTCTAGTGTCGCTGCCGGTGTCAGTACAAAGATAACAGTGTGATCACTCCTTCACTGTATTCAGTGAGGAAACTGCATTGTCTGTATGCACATTCAGACTGTCATGGATGTGTGTGCTTATCTGATTTCATTAAGTTGAATTATACTGTGACTCCGTTCAAATTAAGTTTTATACAAGAAGTGCTCTGCCAGATGAACAAACGGTAAAAGATGCCCGTTTATTGACTCTCATTGTAGTGGCAGACACAAACATTTAGATAACACTTTTCATGTTTCACATTACGTTTGACTGATTGATATGAAAGCCTTTGATGATAATCTTATATTATTAGTTCTCTTATATTAGAGTTGCTTTATCCATGGATTTCTGTTTTCTGTTTCAGCACGCACTTGAAATTTATATAATTGTGTAATGGTTATGCATAAGCTCAGTATGTGACTGCACACCACAGACCAGACAATCCAAGTATTTGCATCAGTTTGCATCAGATGTGGTCTGCTCCTTATCCCTGGTGGCTTCTCTGTCACTGTGTAACATTAGGTACTCATGGACACAACGTGGAACAGTCCAGAAATGTGCACGTATTAGCTTTCCACACTTCTCGGTGATGATCCAAATGAATTCACCATTCTGGACAGAACACATTTCTGATTCAAAGCTTTGGCCACAGCTAAGGTGGTAACTGTTATCAGTTTTGGAAATCCTGTCATGGTTGGGTACCGAAACCAGGTGCCAATATAGTTCCTAAAAGACCATTATCTACCGGACTAAATGTGTGCCACAGGACGTCCTTCCTGTCTGTGGCCATCAAACTATATAATTCATAACTCTTCCCTCTGAGTGTTACACACTTAGGGCTAGATTTATCAAGCCGTTTGCGCCTGTTTCCAGGCGCTAATTGGTCGCAAAGACGGACGTAACCGATGCGGGCTATTTACAAACGGGGCGCACTTGGGTAAAATCGCAGATTGTCTGCCACATGAGCGAGAAGAGAGTTGCGCTTTCAATATGCGTTCGTGGGAGGGTCATGGGGAAAGTGGGAGTTCCACCCAAAAAGGTGGGAGGATAAGCGCAAAGTGCGCCTAATTATATATTCTGTGGTATTTACAAAGACTGTCAGTAGGAGCGCGTCTCTATTCTGCGGGGGAAATTCTCCGCCTCTTTAAAGCAGGTCTGAACCAGCCGCAGTCGAGTTTACTCGTAGACATTTATGCCGCTGGTGAAATGGCAACAGTAATCTGAGCAAGACGTAGACATAGGCGAGGCTGAAAATATCGTTAACACAAGAATCACACTTTGTCAGTGAACACAACATCATTTAGCGTTACAGATCAAGCAGCCATGCAATATTAGAGTTACTGGAAGAAATCAAAGATGAAATTGAGTCTCCCACTCAGCGTTCACATCCCATTCCAGCAGCTGTTAAACTCCTCGCTACATTACAGATATACTGGCATCAGGATCATTTCCAACAGTCATAGCATCAGCTGTGGGAATATCGCAGTCTGCACTCAGCCGTATCATAGCACCGGTAGCGCTTTGTTACAGCGCAATTTACGGTATAGTGGGCGGAGAAAGACGCTGATTGCCTGATGGGTGTCAGGGTTGATAAATACTACGCAAAATGCGGAAGCATAGCGTGCGCTATTACCGAACTCGCATAAACAGACGCAGCGCAAACTGCGCCAGTGTTAGTAAATCTGGCCCTCAGAGTGTCATAACTGGACTCACAGCATGTATTTCCACATCACGACTCAATATTCTTGGACAATTATGTACAATAATTACTTGGTGCAATAATTTATCACTTACATTTACATCTGTTTTTTATTTACTGCTACTACTTAGCGTATTTTCCGGACTATAAGTCGCACTTTTTTTCCTACTTTGGCTGGTCCTGCGACTTATAGTCAGGTGCGACTTATATATCAAAATATATATAATTTAACATGTTTTTACATGTTAATTCATACTGAAAACATTACCGTCTACAGCCGTGAGAGGGCGCTCTAGGCTTGTGACAACTAGAACGCTCCTCCTAAAGACAACTGAGAAAGAAAAGAGATAACAAACAAAAAGTAAAATATACAGCCGAAAACGGTAATCGAGCAGCAGAAAGAGAGTTTGAAATGAGGGAGAAACTTATGAGGGAGAGTGGCGAAAAGGTGACTCTTACTGCAATGAAGAAATCAAAGAAAGCTAATCGAGAGCAAGACGGCCAGAGCTGAAGGAACGAGTCGGGAGGGGCTCGTTCACGGTGCAGTTACGTCTCCACGCCTTTTAATACCTCCATGCTCCACGCCCTGGTAGCTAGTTGTTCTGTGTGCTATAGTATAGTTCAATAACAGTTAATGTGTTACGTAAACATACCGGATACCTACCGTATTCAGCGTATTGTTCTGTGTGCTATTGTGTAGTTGAATAACTCATATTTATATTCTAAATAAATGCGACTTATAGTCAGGTGCGACTTATATATGTTTTTTTCCTCTTCATGACGCATTTTTTGACTGATGCGACTTATACTCCGGAGCGACTTATAGTCCGAAAAATACGGTATATAACTGTACTTTAGGTTCACCCTGCACTACAATAATATTTATACAAGCTATTGTTTTAGAAACAATCTTTTTAACCTAATCTTACATTTAACCTAATCTCACTTTACTTGCATTTCTTAATGTAGCTGTGTTACCTTACTTTGAACACTCATTGACTTGCTCTTTTCTTTCTCTTATTTTACCTTGAATTTGACAGAGCACCTGCAACTAAACAATTTTCCTAAGGGGATCAATAAAGTATTCTGATTCTGAACACAGATTTCAGTGCCTCATTTCGGTGCCATTTAAATGCCTGCGCTGCGGACGTTAGCGGCAACAGAAGCATTGTCGCATGTGATGCTAGTTAACATTACACTTGGCAGCAGGTAACGTTAGCCTACTGTTAGTTAGTAGCTGGATTAAACACTGTTAAAATGCTGACAGCTAAACAGTGTACAACACCAGGGAAGTACAACAGTCGCCAGCTAAAGACACACCGTAGCCTATAGCTGTGGCCACTGGCCCATTGCCGCTGTCGGAGTCATCGGAGAAACAACACCGACGGGACTTAATGGTGCGTTCATTTTCAACTTGTAAGCTTGTGGTGCATTCAAAGTTATTGTAAATCAAAAATCTGCCATTTAGTGGTTCTTTTTGTCGTTTAACAGCAATTGACTAGTGAAATAAGTTATTGTTATTATTACATTTTAAATAAATCATTTAAATTTAACCATATGGCCTTTAATTTCACTGTCTGTTTTGAGCTCTTCTTTTTTTTTAAAGTTTTGGTTCAGGCACCTTATGGCACCGGCATCTTTTTAAAATGAAAATGAAAAAACCCAAACGATACCCAACCCTAGTTGTGATCTGTCACAAAACATTGTTTACAGTGAGTAACTTGAGAGAATGAATGATGCTTAACCTACTACTGTACGAAAAACTTTAGTTTAAAACTAAATTTGGGCTATAGCTAATACCAACTATTGACCTATTTACCAAGAACTCCCTGAGATTGGGATGAAATTTTACACATCCCTTCCTTAAACATCAAGTGAGCAGAATAACTTTAAAGGTGCTCTAAGTGATGTGACGCATTTTTTAGGCTACAACATTTTTTGTCACATACAGCAAACATCTCCTCACTATCCGCGAGCTGCCTGTCCCCTAAACACACTGTAAAAAAACGTGGTCTCTGTAGACAACCCAGGGTCCACAAACGGCAACAAAAACAAACTGCGCCAACCTGCCCCATGGATCATAACAAACAGTGTTCCAGCCAATAACCAACAAGAAGGAGTTGGTTGAGTCATGAATATGCATTGTGGAAGTAGCCTACGTGCTAACGCTGCTGCAGTGATGGCTCAACCAGGTCCTTCTTGTCGGTAATTGGCTAGAGCACCTTTAATGTAAGGTTTGATTCACAAAACGTCTCTCATGAATGTGACAATGTGTTGCAGTCTTGCCAGGCACTGATACCACCCACTGGCTGGAAGTGTATCCACCTAGTGTTCAGCGCCTTGTCAGTAGGGTGTGCACTAATGGGTCCACAGGCCCAGACGGACTGCCAGCTTCTTTGCTCAAAAGCTGTGCAGAGGAATTGACATCAGCATGGTGTCCAATATTCCGACAGTCCTCAGACACTCACGCAGTCCCAGCTTTGTGGAAAAAGTCAATCATCACACCAGTGCCTAAAAAGCCCTGTTCCACAGTGACTAATGATGTTTGTCCTATAGCTTTGACCATGGTTGTCATTAAATGTTTCTAGAAATGTGTAGTGTCCCAGCTTAAAAAGGATGTGGAGCCAATGTTAGATACGTGTCAGTTTGCCTAAAAGCATGTAGTGCAGCACTGAAGGCGCCACCTTAAGCCATTTTGAACTGTATCTCTAAGAACCTTAAGAACACTAAAAAGCATATGCTCTAATTTTATATATTGATTTTAGCTTGTAATACTGTGCACCCCTACCTGCTTTTAGAGAAGCTGAAGGATATATATATATATCCTTCAGCTTCTCTAAAAGCAGGTGTTAACACTACCCTAATTAAAAAATAATACACTTTGATGTCCCTGAGGGGAAATTTGTCCTGGGCAAAGTGCTACAATCTGTTGCTACACAACACCAGTGTTGCCACAGTTACTTTGAAAAAGTAACTTAGTTACTTTACAGATTACTTGATTTTAAAAGTAGTTTAGTTACTGGAGTGCTGAGAGCGGGGTGTCTGGATGGATTCGGCCTGTGGTGCCGGAGGGACCTGTGGCGAGTCGTTTTCGGCGTGCACGGCATTTCCACCGGAATGGAATTGACGCGCAGAATCTTCGCCCTGTGCCATTTGGTCGCGGACAGTCACTGGAGTCCATGGACGTTGAAAGATCAGCTATAAGGTTAGCTTTGATAAATGTACGCTCTCTGAAAAACAAGTCTTTTATCCTAAATTAGTTTATCAGAGCTTGGGATTTAGATTTGGTTTGTATTACGGAAACGTGGATGAACACTGACAATACATACGTTCTGGGAGAAGCTGTACCAAATAATTTCTCATTTTTTAATTCTCCTCGACAAAAAGGAAGGGGAGGAGGATTGGCTTCTATTTTTAAGAACAAGTTAATCTGTACTTTACTCAAGTTTGATCAGTTTTCAAGCTTTGAACTTCAAGCCTTTGAAATTCAATCAACTACACCTGTCCTTTGTGCGGTTATTTACCGACCACCGAGAGCAAATAAGGATTGTATTTCAGAACTGGCTGCTTTTTTAGCTGACATTGTTCTAAAATATGATAATATCTTAGTGATGGGGGACTTGAATATCCATGTATGTTGTCCATCAAACCCCTTAGCAAAAGACTTTTTAAATCTTGTTGATTCTTTTGGTTTTAAACAAATGGTGAACGGCCCTACACACAATCGTGGCCACACTCTGGACTTGATTCTATCACTCGGCTTAGGTGTCAAGGATGTTATTATTGAAGATTTTGTGTTATCTGATCATAATCCTATTTCGTGTACTGTTTCTCTTCCCTGTCAGCTGAGAAAACCGTGTGCAGTTAAAAGATTAAACCGTCCTCTGATACCGAACTCACACGTAGATTTTAATGTGTCTTTTATGGAGAAATTGCAGCATATGACTATGGACCTCCTATCTCCACATCTTGGTGTAGAAGACACTATTAATAATTTTAATACTATATGCACAGAAACACTAGACGATATTGCTCCTTTGAGACAGGTGAGCAGGAAAAATAAGCCTTCTCCCTGGTATGATGAACACGTTAAATCATTGAGAAGAGATTGTAGAAGATGTGAACGTAAATGGAAGAAAGACAAATTACAAATTTCATATGAAATGTTAAGAGATTCATTAGGTAAATTCCAACAGGCTGTAAAAACGGCTAGGTTCAGATTTTTCTCAGATATTATTGAGAAAAATCGTCAAAATCCAAGAATCCTTTTTTCAACCATTGATATATTTCTGAACCCCAGACTAGAGGTGCCGGGAGTTATACCTATGGACTTATGTGACAATCTGTTGGAGTTCTTTGTCGGACGTATAGCGGATATCCGCAGGAATATACAACAGTGTTCTTATGAGCCGATGAATATACCTGTAATTCATGCTGTGTTGTCTGATTTTGAGCCTATTTCTTTATCCACACTTTTAGATATTGTTGGTAAATTGAAGTCGACAGTCTCTCCTCAAGACATTGTTCCTACAATGCTATTTAAGAAAGTTCTTGAATTGATTGGTCCATTTATATCAATAATTAATAAGGGTCTTCTGTCTGGAATTGTTCCAACTTACTGTAAACATGCTATAGTGCATCCTTTACTGAAAAAAACAAACTTAGATAAGAGTGTGATGTGCAATTACAGACCAATCTCAAAGCTGCCCTATCTAGCAAAGATTCTGGAAAAAACAGTCTTCATTCAACTTGAGTCCTTCCTTATTAACAATTCTATCGGTGAAGTTTTTCAGTCGGGGTTCAAAAAACAACACAGTACAGAATCTGCATTATTAAAAGTTTTTAACGACGTTTTTATGGCCACAGACAGTGGTGACGTGACCTTACTTCTGCTATTAGATCTTACAGCAGCGTTTGACACAATCGACCACAATATTTTAATTGCACGCTTAGAAAAGTATGTAGGTATCCGAGGTAATGTCTTAGACTGGATTAAATCTTATTTCCAAAACAGAAGTTTTTCAGTGCAAATGGGAGAATATACGTCGAGTCCAGCATCTTTATCATGCGGTATTCCACAAGGATCTATTTTAGCACCAGTCTTTTTTTCCTTATATATGTTGCCTTTAGGTCAGATCATGAGTAAATATGATGTCTCCTTTCACTGCTACGCGGATGACACGCAGTTGTATCTTCCCTTACAACCAGCTGTCCCTGCTGCTGTTGAAAGGCTGACAGAGTGTTTTGGGGAGATTAAAAGATGGATGTCGGCAAATTTTTTATGTCTAAATGAGTCAAAAACTGAAATGATTTTATTCGGCCCTTCAGAGTCCGCTAATACATCTGAAATTAAATTGGGCACACTATCCCCATATCTGATGAATCAAGTAAAAAACTTAGGTATAATCTGCGATAGTGCATTGAAATTTGATAAACAGATCAAGTAGTCAAAATGAGTTTCTTCCAGTTAAGACTAATCGCTAAAATTAAGTCTTTTGTAACACGGAAGGACCTGGAAAAGATAGTGCATGCGTTTATTTTCACAAGACTGGACTATGGTAATGCATTGTATTATGGTGTTCATCAGAAAACCTTAAACAGACTGCAACTAGTCCAAAATGCGGCCGCGAGGCTACTAACAGGCACTCGGAAAAGTGAACATACCACTCCTGTATTAAAAAAACTACACTGGTTGACGGTTTTCTACAGGATTAATTTTAAGATACTTTTATTTGTTTTTAAAGGACTGCATGGCACTGCTCCGAAATATATAGCCGATCTAATCCAGGTGAATAAACCAAAGAGAGCACTTCGCTCCGAATCATTAAATCTCTTGGTAGTTCCGCGGACGTACAGAAAAATGAGAGGGGATCGCTCTTTTGCGGCTGTTGCTCCCAGGCTGTGGAATAGCTTACCTCCTTATATTAGGGAATGTTCCTCTCCTGTAGAGTTCAAACGACATTTGAAAGCTTACTTTTTCACTCTGGCTTTTGATCATCTATGATCTGTGTTAATGATGTGATAGGATTTTAGTAGTATTTACTAGTGGAATTTAATTGTCTTGAAGATTGTTTATTTTATTTTATTTTATATTTTTTTGTACAGCACTGTGGTCAACTTTTGTTGTATTAATATGTGCTTTATAAATAAATTGAACATTGAACATTGAACATTGAACATTAATAATACGAACAATAAAAGAAAAGATACTAAGTGAAAAAATCCACATGCAGTATTCATGGTAAGGTGCATTCAAGTTAGAGTTTGCGAACTTGCCTGTTAGAGACATAGGACAAACAATTACAGGTTCAAAGGGCTTGAAACATATATATTTAATATCCTGTGACCGATGCTATGCACCTATTACCCAGTCAAGGAAAGGGTTAACAGAAACGTAGCTTTGGCCAATCGGAGGAGGTTGTGCCAGACTCCCGCCTTTGGCTGAGTGTCTATCTGATCTGTCAGAGGGAGAGCAGATGTGTGGTTGTGAAGTTTAACATTGGTAGTCCCCAGAGAAGAAGTTGGTCATTTCATGGCGCAAATTAGAACCCAAATTGAAACGTAAGCACTTAAAATTGCTGAAAGTTAGAACATTGTGTCAAATTGGTTGTTATGATTGTGACTTATAAAGTGTCAGGTTTAGTTCCATCGTAGTGTTAATAGTGTCAGAAACGTTAGCTGACTTTGTTGTTCAGTAGCTAGCTCAGATGTTGTCGGCTAATGAAATTACTGATTTAGCATTGCGGGGTTAACACTTGTGCAAGGCGCTATATTCGTGTCACATTCTCATTAGGGGCTGAGCCCCCCTAAAAGGTCTGATCCTAGAATCGCCACTGCTGCGGACTCTTAATATCCCCAATTCTCTGAATACAAACCTCCTGTGTGCCAAAGTGCAAATCAAACTTGCTTGAAGCTATTGTTTGTTCCAGCGTCCATAAAGCTGATGAACTCTACTAAGCCTTAGTGCAATAGAGCAATGTGCAAAAAATACACGAAGCACTTTAGCACTTTAATTCGTACAGGTTCTTGTTATTTCAGGCTGCGTGTTGTCAATGTCAACACACAAGCAAAAGACTGTAACACTTTACCCAAGACAAAAAGTTGTATTCTATTCTATTCTACACCGAGGATCTACGTGCAGGTAGAGTCTGCAGCTATACAGATTTGAACTGCTACATTCTGCTTTTTGCTGCTCTGTTCTTGCCTTTCATAGTTACATAAAATGACTCAGAGCTTATGATCCACTTCACAGTGGATCTTACTGTGCTTCAAGCATCATTGGGCAGACATTTATTCCCGCGGTCGTGAAAAGCATCTTCTCAAATAGCTGCAAATCTTTACAATTTCCCACTTGCCAGTCTGAACTACAGCTCATGAAACCAAATCACACTTGTAGGAAAACAAAGAGGCATGTAAGTATGTTTAGCTTTTGATGTTTGATGGCCAAGAAAATTCAGCAGTCTGCTTTTGGCTCTCAGCCAACAAATGTGTGCAACAACGCAGAGATAGACAAACTAATGCCGCTCTCAGTGTAGTGACTAATGTCGATTCTGAGAGGTATGTCTTCATACTGGCCTTTACCGAGGCTGTATAAGAACAGTGTTGACCGTGTAGGGAAGAGGTCTGGGTGGATGGGTGGGTCTTAAAACACAGCGCTTTCGAGCTGGGGAGCGGAGTTCGCATCTCATACAATGATGTCCCCCCCCCACACACACACACACACACACACAGCAATCCTGCTCCCATATTAACAACCGAATGACTGGATGAACCATCATTTTCACTACCTCCATTGTTTGGGTGGTGATGGCGCAGTGGATATGACACATGCCTTTGGTGTGGGAGACCCCAGGTTCAATTCCAACTGCGATACATCAACCAATGTGTCCCTGAGCAAGACACTTAACCCCTAGTTGCTCCAGAGGCATGCGACCTCTGACATATATAGTATTTGTGAGTCACTTTGGATAAAAGCGTCAGCTAAATGACATGTAATGTTTGCATTTTCAATACACTAACACCCCTTTCCAACTGTACCAGCAATGCTGTGAAAACCTGTCATTGTTGTGTGAACGCCTGTTATTACCTGGTATTATCCTTTGTAGTGTGTAACAATCATGGCTGACATACCTTATTATCATGAATTAACATAATGGCAGGGAGGATATGAAGTGACACATAATGAAGAGGGAGGGGAGGTTCTCTTTGTTGTTGCTAAATATGCAGTCATTTTAATAAGGTAAAGGTACTTTATTGTCACATACACATACATGTAGCAAAATTCATTCTCTGCATTCAACCCATCCCTCAAGGGAGCAGTGGGCAGCCAATAACAGCGCCCGGGGACCAACTCCAGATCTTAGCCAGTGCCTTGATCAAGGGCACTGACTCGAGAACCGAGTACATATTTTTGATGAATATAATATGTATATTTAAAAAGGGGGAGATGATCGTAACAAACCTTTATTTTTTGCATTGGTAATATTCTCCTGTCCTGTTTGCCAATGCAATTTTGGTCATCAAGGTTAATTCTCTTTTATACATTATATTTTTTAAACGAGTAAATTAGAAGCTTCAATGTTGAATTCACACTTTGTCATTATTCAGGACACGTGGTCTTTATTCAGGTGTAAACGATTGCCTGTGGCATCATGATAGCATGCAGGTGCACCCCCTACACCCCCCGTCCCCCCTCCATGAGACTACTATCAGTGTGTCTAATGTCGTTTTTACATCACATGGTACCTGCTCGACTGGCCACGACTCGACTTTTTAGGTTTTCCTCCATCGAGGTTCCAAGCGAGCTGAGGCGATACCAAAAGGTGACGTGAAAACCTGCAGACTCCTGATTGGTCGGAGAGAATCGTCACTAATCACTGCGTCATCATTGCTAGCGACGGCCGGGGGTGTCCTGAACAAACCCGCCATTTTAAAATAGTTTTAGCCAGCGGTGTTTTTTTTTTGCTGCCTCCAGCTTCTTTAGAAACTAAATGTGTCTTCTGGCTGTGGCAGACAGCCACATGCAGAGAATCAAATACAACACACCTTTGATGTTCTGTGTGTGTCGCGTTAGGCACGGGGCACCACGGTCGAGTCAAGCCGAGCCGAGCCGAGTAGAGCTGGGACTAGCAGTGGGTAAGCGCCATTAGTAAATAGAACCCTGTGGTAGTGATAACACTGATTTCCAAAATGACTAGTCATTCACATATAAAAACAACACATTTTCACCACCATACCTGTAAATTACATTAGTTCCAGCTGCCAGCATTTCTAAAGAGCAACTTGTAGGTTAATTACTGGGTTTATACCAAAGGTTTTGTGGAAATTAAACTTTCAAAAAGTCTGTCTTTTGGGGCTTGTTTCAGTTTGCATTTGATTGGGTTTTATCACCGTGAAGTATATTGTGTTTGTGCACAAATTACATACACACTCCCTCATTTCTCTCCGTCTCTCTCTATCTCTCTCTCTGGGGAAAGCAGCTGTGAAACCTTAAGCACAGGACACACACTGAAGAAAAGAGACCAGCAGAGAGAGACAAAAAACTGAGAGAGAGAGAGAGAGAGAGAGAGAGAAAAAGTCACTTTACTGGAGCTATGATTTCAACAGCACAACACAAGACATAAGGGTAGAGCAACAGTGTTATTTCAATCAGGAGAGACTTGTTTGCAGATATGCAAAAGGTTTTAATGTACAACAGCATGTAGTGTACAGTGTATTGGAGATTGAACTCCATCGTTATTAATACATTTAATATATTAATAAATTTAATGTAGGGGTAGGGAACCAAGATGTAACCCCCCGATGCAATCCAGACACCGGTGGTGGCGGAGAAGGCCGGAAAACCGGACCGAGAAGGCATCGGAGCGACAGCCGGAGAAACCCCTAGGACGGGAGGCGGAATGGGAGGAGGAGGGACGACTTCTTCCTGAAATGACAGCTGATAGCACAGGGAGAGAAGCAGCTTTTTAAAACAGTGATGTGACGCTGTGATTGGCCTATGGGATCCTTGGCCGTTCCTGATTGGTTTATCAGAAGGTGAACACCTCCAGCGCTGATTCGCTTTAGGAGGGACTGATTACTTGTTAGGTCTTCCTGAAAGAATTTGCGCTGAGCTTCATTTGTCACACGAACGGCGTTAAGGCAATATTTATGTAATTTGGAGGACCCTTTACGTTCTGATATTTGCACATTATGTTCATTTTGCATTAAATTTCCTTATAAAAGGAAAAAACACCTTGTACTTTTCATTTGTCAAGTATTTAATTCAGTATACAAAAATAGGCTTTAGCATGTGGTTATTTCATATATACCATTTATTCAATTAACAGAAAACATGCTACAGCATGATATATTTCATTATAAAGATATAAAATAACCTATTTCAAGATCGAAGATTTTGGCCTTATCGCCCAGCCCTACTTGCAAAATATTTAAACATAAACCAGAGCATTACATTTGCCACCACTATGTAATTGGGAAAATAAATGAGAAACGTAATTTCATTTATGTCTGGGTTTTGGAAGGATAGGACAACCATTTTGCTATTTTGGTATGACAACACGTTGTGATAATCGAAAAATCAACAGTGTTCAAACTGTCATGGCTGACGTGTTTTTTTGGCCATCGGCTGTTTTTCGCAGGTGGTTGGGCTCCATAGGGCATCAGAGTAACAGCATATCACAGCAATGGTCTCAGTGTGAACACAGGCAAAAACAAAACCCTTTTTTTCCACATTCCCAGCTGAACCTGTCTCTACAACTGTGCGTATCTCAGGCTTTAAAGCTCTCCTGCCATTATGGAAATCACACACAACATTGGCCCTTCTATTAGCCGTCATGACCCGCTGCACTCAAAATCCATTTTCTGTCACACACTGACATTACTAGACCACCTTTTTGTTCCCGACAGTACAATACACTCACAATGCCGGCACTCCTTTTACAACAAAGCCTGGCTCTTACTTCTCCTTAAGTACAACACCATGCATTAAAAGGTACTGCCTGTAATGAGTCCAAATAGGGGCCATTATAAAACAGCACTCTTGAGTGGACTCTCATTGGCTGAGCTGTGTCTGTTGTCTCTATTAAAATCTCTAAAGCCATTCATTCAAGAGCACTGAAACGGAGTGTGGAGAGGCCCGCTTCGGAGAACTCAGCCCTTTAGCTAATGAGCTCACTTGCATTACTTATTACAGGAAACATAATTGGCAAACGAATCTCTCTTAATTTCTCATCTTGCAATGAGTAAAACGAGTCTGTCTTTGTTCCTTGTCTCGAACACTCAGACGCTCTCATTGTGTGATTTCACCACCTTTTACCCTCAGTCGGTTGTACTACCTCTCCCCCCGCCGACTTCTTTTTACATTCTCTCTGAACTGAATGATTGAAAAGCCTTGCTTTACTTCATGCATCCTGAAGAGCCCACCACTCCAGTCTGAAGTGTCAATAAAAGTGAACCATTACAGTGCCGTCTGAACTATTCAGGCGCAAACTCTCCATGCCACAATGTTCTGTTCTCCTCCTTTGTTTTTTTATGTGTTGTACCCCACTGTTCATTTTTATCCTTAACAAAGTTCTGCAGTGCTCCAACACATCTCTCACACTCTAAGGAGTTTGACTTTTGTGTGATATACTTTGTTCTAACTGTTATCAGTATGCTACTTCATAGTAGTCTCGCATTGCCAGCCCTATCTCTACAGCGCTGTGGAGATGCATTCTGGGATGTGAGGAAAAAATCTCTCTGGGTTGTTTGCATTTCTTTAAACCACTCACAATCGTTTTGGGCGGCGCTAAGCTCCAGACGCAGCGACGGTGGCTCTATGAAATAGTCTTGGGAAGGAACTTGTTGTGGTTGAACATTTGCACCCCGCAAAAGGAAACGCCACATACAATATTAAATGAAGTTAACTGTTGACACAATGCAGTAACTTGAGCTAGGCCTGCACGATTCAGGGAAAAATATGAATCACGATTCTCTGCCACGATTTGTTTCTCACAATGTGTAATGTTTATTGCACACATGAACAATGACAAAACAAAAAACAATGGCAGTACCAAACACTGATTTTTAGCACCTATAGCACATTGCGCATCACCACAAGCCTGTAAAGATAGAGGCTTCAATGAATAAAGAAAATAAAGTAAATACTGGTCATTTAAGTACAGTAGGCTACCAAAAATAGTGACATAACATATTGAACTAAATATGGCCCTGATACCGGCTCTATCTGAACTCCTTGAACATGTCTTTACATAATTAAAACATGTCAATCAACCTGCTGCAGCTACAGCTTCAGTCTCTAGAGAAATGGAGTTTGTAAATTGCCAATTAAGTAGCCTACACTATCAAAAACTGAATGATTTCTTTGCACACTCTTTAACTGCTTGCCTTTTATATAATTAACATTCAACTGGCCATTCAAGTGGGTTACCAAAAATAGAAGTTTAACGCACTGCACTGAATATGGCCCTGAACATGGCTGTAAACGTCTTTTGGACCTCTTGCCTTGTACGGCTTCATCGTATTGCACTTTGTGGTGACGTTTGAGGTGCTGGTAAAGTCTTGTTACTTTGCGGTGCTGCAACGAGGGCAAAGCACGCCTCACAAATCACATCAGATTGAGCCTCGTCGTCTTGCTTGAATCCAAAATACTTCCACACCAACGAGTACGAGTCTTTTTTTGGAACGAGTTCGGTTTGAGACTGAGTGGTTGGCTGACTCTCGTCACTAGTACCTGGGTTTTCATCAGTATCCATTTGGTTTATTTCCGAACTTCCGCGCTCGCTCGACGAGTGAAACACGTGACTAAAAGATGCTTTGTCATTGGCTGAGGGTGAAGACCTGAACTGTGTGAGAGAAGTCCTGCCAAAATAAAGGCCGAAAATCCCCCCCAAAAAAATGTAATTTTTATTTTTTTTAAATCAAAGTCATTTAAAACTTTAATCGTGAACAGAGTGAATCGAGATCGCGACTTTATAACGATTTATCGTGCAGGCCTAACGTGAGCTATTTAAATTAGCTGATACATGGTTAAACCTCATTTGCTCTTACCAGTGTATCTCTGTGTGTACTTCGTCCACAGCAATCGCACCAATCGGTCCCAAAACGTCCCAGTTAGAGAGGAAATGCCCTAAACATATTCTTTGTAAATCTTTACGATCATTCCCAGAAAGAACCAAGCAGGCCTGCCTTGTTGCACGATCCAAATTTTCTTCAAAGGTTGCCATTTTCAGCATGCAGCTTGCTAACTTGAAGGTTGTTGTCGTTTCCCGCAGTGAAGGGATTTTGAGAATGGGTCGGGGTAAGAGTTTTCAAATTACTGTATATATCCATTAAAAGAAGGGAATTGTTAATAATAAAATGTATAAAACACCTAATCTATACATACATTAAACCTTTAGGGCCTTATTTTAACGATCTGAAACGTGATATCAAACGTGAAACGCAAGTAGTTTTGTTGGCGGATCTCGGGCGCTGTTGCTATTATACCGGCGGGATAAATGACTCTTGCGCCCGACGCAAATCTAAAATAGGTTGGTCTGACGTAGCTAGGTGTGGTTTGGGCGTGACGTGCAATAAACCAATCAGAGCGTCATCTCATATAATAAATGCCCATCTTGGCCGGGTGCCGATGTTGCTGCGGCCTCTCGGGCGCATCTCCTCAAGTCTGGAGAGGATTGCTGCAGCCATGGAGCGTGGGCCTCCAAACACACCACCTGCTCCTGTTGTGCCCCTTTCTCCTCCCCCCATTCCATCTCCGCCCACCCGCTCCACCAGGAGCACATCGCGCATTGCCACTCCAGGACCAGATCCCTGCCGGAGTGTCCAATCCCACCGTAGTTCAACATCACGTCTCCTTAAGTCCTCTAATATTTCCTCATTTATGTCATCAACACATCCATGATTCATGGAAATGTTGTGTAAAACACAACAAGCCACAAAGAATGCTGGGACTTTTTGAGGACTGTACTGTAAAGTGCCTCCTGACCGATCCAAACACCTGAAGCGCATTTTCAGTAATATTTTTCCTTGTCAAAGTCAAAGTCAGCTTTATTGTCGATTTTTCATATGTTCCAAACATACAAAGCAATCGAAATTACGTTTCCCTCCATCCCACGGTGAGGACAAAAAAACATGTAGTTAAACCTAGACTGGAGTTAAAAAAAACTAGACTAGACTAGCTAAAAACTATATAACTATCACTATGTATGGGCATCAATAAAAATAAAAATTAGACATTTAAATTAAGTGACAAGTCAAGTGACATGATAGTGCAAAGACAGTTTCGGTCATAGCAAACATCAGAAGTGTGCAAATGGCATGATAGTGCAGAGACAGTTCGTCAAGAAAAAGAACAGCATCTGAAGTGTGCAAATGGCATGGTAGTGCAAAGACATCGTTGGGGAGGGGGTTGTGTCATCTTCTTGACGGCCTGGTGACTGAGGGGAGAGAGTTCAGCATCCTATCAGCCTGGTGGATGAAGCTGTTGTTGTTTCTGGTAGTGCGGGAGTAGAGTCTCCTGTACCTCTTCCCAGATGGCAGGAGGCTGAACAAATTGTGAGCTGGATGACTTTCATCGCTCACAATTGTGGTCGCTTTGCGGATGAGACGGGTGGAGTATATGTCTTTCAGGGAGGGGAGTGGCGCACCAATGATCTTTCCGGCTGTGTTAATTATGCGCTGAAGAGCTTTCCTGTTGTATTCAGTGCAGCTCCCACCCCACACAGTGATGCAGTTGGAAAGGATACTCTCAATGGTTCCTCTGTAGAACGTGCTCATGATGGGTGATGGAGCACTTGCCCGTCTGAGTCTGCGCAGGAAGTAGAGACGCTGCTGAGCCTTCTTCACCAGAGATACAGTGTTGGTGATCCAGGAGAGATCTTCACAAATGTGCACCCCCAAGAATTTGGTGCTACTCACTCTCTCCAAGTCGGCACCATCGATGGAAAATGGCAGGTGTTCGGTGTGACCTCTCCGGAAGTCAACAATGATCTCTTTGGTTTGTCTTTGGTTGTAATTATGTATGGTTTGCAAAACTGGAAACTGCTGCATTCGTGTAGATGATAGAAGCAAAGTGTATGCGCATTGTGCACACGCTACATTATGGCCAAGCATGCGCCCCTAAAATAGCATCTGAATAACGCGCCACTGACTTTAGACCAGTTTTTCCTTGTCAGTGGCGGAATTGTTTTCTGAAAATGCAAAATAGCACCAGGGAACATTTGCGTCTGAACATGCCTCCTCTTTTTTCATTCCCTTAATTTACCGACGTGCGTCTGTGGAGGGAAAAGTCTGCTGTGCGTCACATGCAAAATAGGAATGATACATGCGTCGGTGTACAAAGGCAATTGCGCTGAGTGTAAGATAGGGCCCTCAGTGTGTAACTTGAGTGAAGATAATGACCTCTTCTGAAGAGTCCATCATGTTTTTTTAATCCTCCGTGTCTTCCTTGGCTACTAGCAACTGCGTGGAGAAGGGGTGGGGTCAGTGCTCGATCAAGGAAGGCTTGTATCATGTGGACGCACCAACTGTGTTGTTGGGGGAGACAGAAACTACGCACTATAGCTTCAAGACTATATATTTATTTTTCATATGAAGAGGGACACAAACAAAAAAAGGTTGAAAAAGACAATCAATGAACCTCCCTGCATCTGCCTTGCTAGAGTGCTGTTTTAGGATGATCTAACAATTGGTCCGTGGAACGAAGCTGAAGCAGAGCATCAAACATGCACGTCTGTTTTGTAGAAGCATCACACGTACCCACACGTACTTTGGACTCTGACCTCTTTGGGCCTTTAGAGTCTCAGGGAGACAAATGAAGAGATATGATGATATTAAATCCACAATCGCACACATGAAGAGGAGCACAGAGAGCACTGACAGTGATTGGTTGGTTCGCTGTGCACGATGTCAGCGCTGCAGGGAGTCTTCTGTGTGACTTTCTGCAGGGCTGTCAGCTGTCACTCTGTCGTCTTTCTCCCTCTGTCTTCAACACACACACACACACACACACACACACATACCTCACGGTCCAATGTCAAAGCACATCAGGAGGTTATTGCAGACATGTGGACTAACTAGCGTTTTGCTTCTGTGCACTGGGACGGCTGAATACACCGGCAGCTCTGTAAACATCTGTCTGTTTCTATGCAGCTAAATACATGTGTATATGGATAAAAATCATGTCCATTGTACAAACTACTAAAATAATTTTATTTTCCAATTGTTTAAGTATAAAAAACATCAAGTAGCCATACGTTAAATAACTAAATCTCTTCGTTTCATTTCCCAGCCATTTTGTTGTGTACCCATAAAATGACCACGGCAAACAGCAGTCCACTGGCCTTTCTACCAATTTCATTTCTATGGTACAGCCCCTTTAATTTTCATCAGCTTCAGACTGGGTTGAAAAAGGGGACCAAGTGTACTGTATATCTTAGAGAATGCCTTTGGAAATGGTCCAGAATTTTGTGCTATGCCACCATTTTAGGAATCCACAGATGTTATTTCTGTTCACTGAAACATGTCAGTCAGTGTTTGTGAACTCTTTCCTAAAGCTCAAACATTTTAGGGGGAGAACCTTTGACTGTGATATAAAATGAGGAGCTGTTCCATAGACATAAATGAGACTGTGACTTAGCGAAGCCAAGCGATAGTTAAATTGTCGCAGCAAAATGAAGTTTATACTTTAGCACTGATAAGAAGTATTAAGAAACTAAACCTCATTTGGGTGCAGAAACAGATAAAAAATATTTTAGGTCAACAAAAAAAATGCAGTGTCCCAGATTCTCTATCCCGAGACAAATTCAAGGGCCAGTTATCCACTCCTCAGCTGCAGGAAAAAAAAAGTGGTGCATGTTTTTAAGTATTGACAGAACTGTCCTGTGGCACAGAAATAGCATATTTGAATTCCTGAAATGGGTGGAATTCCCTTTGAAGCCTCATAGAACTCAGATGCACAGTGGTAATGATCAGCGCTATGTTCTCCAGGCGCTGTGATCTGTTTGCTGTTACTGTGGCTTACAGTACAGTTCAGTTACTAGGTAAGAACAAATTAATTCATGTGTATGGAACTTATTCTGTGCTACAATTTAACAACAGCAAAAAAACTGTTGGTGACACACAAGGTTGAAAGTTTTGTTTGAACACTTAACTGGCGGGGGGGACACATTATAATTGGGGTAGTCTATATCCACGAAGTACCACTTCCGGGATTGCTCAGTTGCCACCGGAAATTCCGCCGGATGTCACTCCGTCAGTTACCTTCCACTTTCTTTGTGTTGGCGTTTTAAACTCTGCAGGGTAAATCCAGACAGCTAGCTAGACTATCTGTCCAGTTTTCTGTTGCACGACTAAAACTACATTTGGACGTACACATGTTCCACCAAAACAAGTTCCTTCCCGAGGCTATTTTGCACAGACACCGGGGCTCCGAGCGGCGCTCAGCTCCGCCCAAGACGATTGTGATTGGTTTTAAGAAATGGCCAATAAACCAGAGCACGTTTTTCTCCCATTCCCGGAATGCTGTGTGGACTGGCCAGACACTCCTCCGCAGCGTTGTGGAGGAAGGTCTGGCAATGCGAGACTACAGAAATGTTAACCCAAACTATAGAAATGAAACACAGGTTTTAATAAACTGAAGTTCCGCAATAACACACATTCTCATCATGCCGAACTTTCTTAGTTTATACATGTCAGTGAGGATCATTCCTTCATTTTTTGTGCTACACTCTCAGACCTATGTGCACAGAGTGACCATTAAACCACTCACTGTTGCAAGGCGAAGTTAAAAATCAAACCAACCCTAACCTGCACTGAAGCCAGCAGATTGATTGATTGGTACGTTTTCCTTTAGAAAGTCCGACAGAATGGACGTTTAATCCAGGGTTGACTGAAGACAATCAGAGTTGAGGGGGCTGAGAGAAACTCACTCCATAAATCATGTCAAACCAAATGCTTATTTGAATGCACATATCCTTTTTTATTGAAGAGTTATAAACACTTTTTTTTAACCCCATTTTTGAATTACTCACGCAGTACGTCGCTCAACTTTAAAACACTACTACTACGGCTACTACCACAATGTGTGAGCCTATGCAAGAGAAAAGTGACCATAAAATGAAGCACATTAATAGTACACCAATTTGTCACACTCACACACACACACATACACAATGACTCAGACCTCCCCTGAGCAAATACAGCTGTAAGCCAATGATTTCTTAACAGCATGCCGTCCTCCACTAATGGGCCATTTTCAGGAAACACTTCACTATTATGGAGAATAATTTGTAATCTACCAACTCACTACCTGAAATAGTGTATTGTCATAGTGTGTGATATGCATGAGGCAGTGTACCCCAATCGTCTTATTTTGAAAATTGAAAATAAATAAAAGGCCATTTATGTTAATTCCATTTTTTTTCTTCTTCTTTTTAATCAATTTGCAAAAACTTCTGAAATCCTGTTTTCACTTCACACTTCACTTCATCATTATGGTGCGTGTAGATTGATGACAGATTTGTATTACATTATAGAGTGAGACTGAAACATAATTCTTCATCTTTTCATCCGAATCAAGGGTCTTGCTGATACTTTTGTACCTTTACTTGAGTTTGATAGTGAATGCAGCACTTCTCTCTCTCTCTCTCTCTCTCTCTCTCTCTCTCTTTTCTCTCCCTGCCCATTAAAAGGAAGAAAGGAAGTTCATCCTCGCCACCACCACAATAAGTGCAATTGCTCTTGGGGGAATTTTTTGTCTCTGTAAATTATAGAGCGTGGTCTAGACCTAGCTCTACCTGGAAAGTGTCCTGAGATAACGTCTCTTATGATTTGACAATCCAGAGCAATAGTAACAGTTCAGGTAGAGAGTGATTCTGCAGCACGGGGGATGGCGAGAAGCTTTTAAAACTAAAAAAAAAGCACATTACTGTTCAGTTAGCTTTGAGTGGCCCTGCTCCTGTAGTTTTAGCAATCGCTGCTATTGACTCTACCTACCTAAGTTTTGCAGCCTCTCCTCGTTCATTGGTTAATGTGTAAGGTTTTGGGTCCAACTTTTTTTTGTAAAATCTTGTCTTGAGCCCCTACTGTACTCAGTTAATAAGAATGCATAACAAAGACAAATCCTTACGTCCTCTTTTTCACATCTCTGGCTGCCACATTGGCAACTGACTTGGAAAAGCCATCTGTCCGAGCCTTGAGGAATGGAACCTAGCTTTTTCTTTGGCAGATCGTCGATACAATATTGACCCCAGTGATGTTTCCAATTAGATGCCAGTTTTTCTTTAAAAAAGAACTACTCTCTTGGGAATTAGAGTGGTTTCTTTCCGCCTCCAGGCAACAACTTCTCTCCACACTGTGACTATTGTTGACGACTGTTTTTTTTTCTTTCAAACCTCGCCTTTTTTCTTTTCTTTTCAAGAGCCAAACTGAATCACTCGGTATAATGAAAGACTGGACTGAGTGCACCATTCATACAAGTGGCCCCACACTGTGCGTGTGAGTGTGCGCATGCACAACTTGAACGGCTTATCTCACTCACATCATATGAAGTCCTAGCAGCTGTAAAAGGGTTACATTCTTTACCACAAAGGCACATTGTTAAAGCTATCTTAAAGCACCTTACATCATTGATGTGCTGCTGCACTGCACACAGTTGGAAACACGCATGTAAGATTCCACAGAAGTCAGTTTTTTTGGCAATTTGAGAGAATAAAAGATTTAGCATGAATAACAGCACAAACACACACCTGCAACCTTTTTTTCACACATCTGATTACACAATCCAACTTGATTTCATGTCATGAATTGGATTTGTTGTCGGAGTTAATGTGGCAAGGCTTGGACACAGGTTTTCATTTAGGTCACAATTCTCAAAGCATCAACTGACAAAATGCAGATGTAGTCTCTAACCCCTATTTACCACCAGGCACGTCTGCGCTGCGTTCCGGAGGCACCGCAACCCACACGAGCAATAAAGGCCATTCAAGTCAAGCTTCTGATTTCTACAGCTTCTATTTAGCCGCATGGCGTTTCGGACAGCCGGGCAGGAAGTGGAACAGCCAGAGCATTCAGTCATTTTACCAAAGAAAAATATCACAAATCCATTTCATAAGGACAACCGCAGAAAAGAGATGTACAGAGTTTAATTGCCAAGGGTGCTCGGAGTGGAAGGTAGATACTAGCTTAATAAACATGGGATTGTTCTGTAAAGTACTTGTAAAGACAAATCTGTGAGATTTGAGATTCTGAGACGCTCCCGGTGTGGTATGGCGCATGGCAGAGGACGAAAGAAAAATACGGCTGGCATCTTAACATTAGAAATTTGACATCTCAACGTTGTCCATCAACTTTGACTTTGAGCGCCAACCATCACTGATGTAAACAGTCTCCCCTCGATGCACTGAACTCCGGCGCTCTGTCAGCGTGGAACACAGTCTGCCCGCCGGGGTCAGCCCTATGTTCCCACAGCCCAATGGTCCCACATTTCTAATAAAAAAATTTAACTGATTTTTCTTAAAATTAGACTGTATGTTCCCAGAGCCCTGTGTTTCCACATTTCTAGGACATTTTCAAAATTAGGTCTTTTGTTCCTACATTTCCCTTCAATTTAAGCCCTATCCTCCCACAATATTTTTTAGAGTTAGGGGTTAGGGGGATAACATCTGATACTGAAATTTATGAAAAAGGAAATGTGGGAACATAGGGACTAATTTTGAAAAAATATCTTAGAAATGTGGGAACATAGGGCTATGGGAACATAGGCACGCTCCCCTGCCTGTCAAGTGCCACAGCCCGATCCAGGATGATTGTCCATTGAAGGGACAAAATGACAGCCATGGAAGACAAGAGGGTGTGATTTAACGTCAGTATTGGCACTAACGACAGCGATATGGCTGACTGAGACCCTTGTTCTAGCAGAAACCAAAATTATGAACCTGAAAATGTGCATAATATGGGACCTTTAATCAGACTCCCTGCTAGGAGTTTTCAGAAAGAGAGTATTTTTAGATATTCACTGTTTGGTTATGTTGTGGGGTGAAATCACATTTTGGCACATTTAGCCTGCTTTTAGGTCACATTAGCCTGGTCTTTAGGCTAATTTACCCTGCGTTAGCTGGGGGCAGCAGCTGCCACTGTGTCAGAATGTGATTCCAGAAGATTCCACTCAAGTAGCTGTTTCATTGTGCCATCTGCTCAGTCTGCTCGAGTTTCTGTGTCTCTTATTCTGAATGTCCATCTGGCTCTCTAACACTGTTTTTTGTCTCTCTCTAAAATACAGTATGTGTCAATAAGGTAGCTTACTACTACTTGCCTATACAGACTGTTTTCTGCTGAGCTGTGGGGAAGGGATAGTAATACCAAGAGGATACTAACTTGATTTCACTGACACGGATGGCTGAAGCCTCATTAGCTTCAAATTAACTTTAAAATGTACTTTTGTATTGAGTGAGGACTGAGAATTGTGTCACACATCCATTACACTGGAAACACATTAGGAAGGGATCTTTTAATGGCCAGTATGAACAGCAAGCAAGATCTATTTGAATACCTATGAATGCAACTGACTACTACTTTAAGTAGACAAACATACACACACACACACACACACACACACACACACATATCAATTGAACGCCTGAAAAAAGAGTTAGGAATACTTAATTTTTGTTTTTGTGTGGAGTGTTATCTGAATTAAGGTCTTAGCAGATGTGTTATGCTGCACAGATTTCAAAGCCCTTGGGGGCAAATTTGTCACAGACGTTAACCGTGTTGGGGCTTGCATTAAAAAACAATGGGTATAGGTGTTTTGATATTGCTTAATCCACTGCCCACTGCTAAATAATTACCTGCCAGTTAGACATCATAGGAAGGTAGGTGTACTACGTACTTTTTTCTTTAGGGCTGAAATTTAACAAGACATAAAGATGTGGTAAATTGGTAAAAAATGGTAAAGAAGAAATTAACAGTTAGCTAGTTCATTCTATTCTGATACAACTCACAATCTGAATTTGCTTGGCCTTTTACAGTTAGTTGGTAACTTTTATGAAAGAAAAGTTATTTTCATATTTGCTGAAACTGTCACAAAATCCTGACAGTAGTACATGAGTCAGATAATCTTTGGAAAAAACATGTCCCGCTGGCTCCTCACAGTGTTCCTAATTACATTTGCAAAATTACCACAAGCACAAAGATTAACAATCAATTAGAGACGAGGAGTCTCTAATGCAATGTCAATGACTGTCTGTGAACTTAAATAATAATTGTAAAAATAAAATAAAAATAAATAAATTGTCCTTTGTTACTGAGCATTTGAAATACTTCCCTTTCCTCTGATACTGTTCCCCACTATTTTAAAAATGCTCTCATTCAACCTCTGTTAAAGAAACCTGGACTAAATTTAAATGATTTTTAGCAATTTTAACCTATACTAACTTCTACGAAAATTCTTTTTTTTTGCCGAAGTTCTGGAGAAGATTTCTGCAAATCAACTTTTAGCTTTATGAAAGATCATTCATTGTTTGAATCCCTCCAATTAGGTTTTAGAGCTCATCCCAGTACAGAAACTGCCCTTCTTAAAGTGATGAATGACTTGCTTTTAGCCGCTGTCGCTAGCTGTTCTTCCATTTTAGTACTCCTATGTCCCAGTGCAGCATTTGACTCAGTGGATCACACATCCTCTTGTCCCATTTTGAGCAATGGGTGGGCATCAGTGGCAAGGCCCATGGACTTTCTGTGTTGGCATTGCCAAGTCCAGGTCTTATACATCTAGGCTGCATTGTGGGGTTCCTCAGGGTTCAGTGCTTGGTCCGATTCTGCTTATGATTTACATGCTGCCATTGGGACATCTCATAGGATCAGCATTTTTATGCAGACAATACCCAGGTTTACATCAGTTGTGACCCAATGGAATGTTCTCTCTCATGAATTGTCTCATGGAGATTCACAAATGGATGGCTCAAACTCTAAACTCAAAAATACCGAAATACTACTATTATGCACTGATTTCTCCAATACTTAAATCACAGACTAGGTTCATACTCCTATCTTGTTACTCCACAGGAATATTGGTGTTTTATTTGACAATAGTCTCAATTTTAACAGTTATATCGATTCTTTCACTGCATGAAAAGTGGGATTTTCGTCAGTATGCGGCACTGTAGATTGTCGTGGAACTTCAGGTTTACGGCTGTACACGGCAATTTACAGGTAACACCGAAAACTGCCGGGAATTGTCGGAAATTGACGTGGGCCTTGCTTGGCAGTTGTCCCCCCATGACCCCCCCTTCCTCTAATTCTAGGGGAGGCTTTCACATGTAAATGAAAATGCTGTGAGCTATACAAATGCAAATCATGGTAGCAGCAGGGGGAGTTTTACCCCAGGTGACATTTTTCTAAAAGGTATTAACTTAATTTTAAGAAAATCTCTTAAAATAGATCAGACTCAGTATAGCCTAATTGTAGACTCTTCAATTTTTCGCTTTAATTGATTTATTTAATGAAAGTATGCTAGATTAATTACAGTGTATGTCATTAGTAATTACTAATGTTATGTAAAAAAGATACACAAAATAATTTATTTTAACAATTAATTTTAATCAGGCTTTGCCACAAAGGTAAAATGTGCATTCCATGCTCATAGCTCAACCACTGTGCATAGTGGCATGACTACAGTGGCCTTTCTTTGGTCTTGCTCATCCAACATTGTCTGGTGGAATGGAGACAGAGGCTCCACTGGACAGTTTTCTAAGAGAAGTCTTTCTGCTGACACCAAAACACTGGGCTTCACATAAAGCATATCAGGTTTGTCATTGCATCACAAGGTCCCAACCATTTATCTTCTTAAAATACTGGCAAATTCAGCACCATATTCACATGTCCATGGCATATGAAGCTGTTGGCTCTGCTGAAATGGCCTCATAATCTAGACTTCAATTGTCCTATTATTAAGCTTTCCCAGTAATCCATTATAACTCACTGTAATTCACCTCCACACCAGTATGTGCGCTGTTCGCGCCCTGCTGGTTAATCTGCTCCTGTTTGTTTCTCTATCACTCTGCCCCGCACCCATAGACTGTAAATATTAGTGGACAGTCCATCCGGTTTCGCAAAGTGCTGCAAATGCGGAAGTGCCTTAAACCTGCATTCTCTCTGAATTCCAGCAGGGGGCGACACGTGCGGTTGCAAAAGGAGGTCCGTTTCTGTAGAAGTCTATGAGAAAGTGACCCACTTCTCACTTTATTTATTACGTCAGTAAACCTCTTCATAATGAGTTTATGGCCTCAATCGCTAGTTTTAAGTCTTCTGCAACACAGAATGATGTTCATTTTTTTGAATTATGGTCTCGTTGATTTTAAAATCGGCGATAAAGCAGAGGGTGTTTTAGGGCGTGGCTATGATGTGATTGACAGTTCGCGGCCTGTCAATCATGACAAGAGGTTTAGCAAAGCTTATCCAAGGCACGTCAACCTCATTTTGGAGTTTGACCAGCTTTCTTCGTGGTGACTGTGACACTGGTTGCCTAATAATGTCTTGTTCAGCGTTCGGTTGGAGGACAAGACACTCAAAGGACTCGGCAGTTCAGTTTTTCTGGTAAGTAACGTTACATTTTTTTAAATACTGTTTTTCGTTAGCGAACGTTAGCATCCCAATTAATATCAGTTTGCTAGCTAGATTGCACCTTGCTAACCAAGCTAGCGGGCTAACATTATGCAGACCGTATAAACGGATTCAAATATATATTTAACGTTACAGTCATATACAGTAGGTATGCATAACGGTCTCGCCGGTGATCTATTTTTTAACCATATCTGGTGTTATTGCTAATCGATGCGCATGCCTCCCTAACCCGCAAAGCTAACACTACCATTACATGTAATGGTAGCTAATGTTAGCTTAAAATCAAAGCCTGATATAGTTAATGCTATGGTGCAAAGTCATATTAAACCCTATATTCGCACGGGATTAGAATAATTTTGGGACTGCGTGTGATTTAGAAATTACCCCCTCACATCTGAGTTTCGTGTGGCGCATTCGCACAGGACAAGCAGAGACTGCTTTTACTTGAATATACTGATATATATGTTCCCTGCCCGAGAGTTGGGCAACGTTACCCGGAGGTGCCCGAAGGACAGGCACATAATATCATCCCCGCCGCGGGGCACCCACACAGCATCACCGTCACCCACACAGCATCACCATCACTCTCACCCTCGGACACAGCCGCGGGGGGAACGCGTAGACTCGGAGACAGAGGTCTCTGGGCGGGGCAGTGGGCCAGAATATGGGTTGATGCTTTCTTCCACTTACTGTAGTTGTGTCTGCTAATCTATTTGAAGACATTCTGTCAGCACATTAGTCTGTTTTAAGATGAGTCACATACATGTTACAATCTATATTTACAAGTGCTGTTTATTACCAATATGTACATATTAAAAAAGTGTTGCGTACAATACACATTGTCTAAGATAAATCTGACATGTAGCAGTATGTTTACTTAATACTGCATGTCCTCAACTGAAGCATAGATTCATGTACAAGCGCATATATTAATATAATTCATTGTGATCTACCATGTTTGTCTATTACAAACATTTGCCTGTCCTTATCCTTTCTCTTGTGCCTCAGCTGCCATTGGAACCTGACTCCTGCTACCGCTTCACTCCTGCCATCCACCAGAGCAGACAGCCACCACCACTGGACCCCCCACCACTAGCCGGCCTGCTATCTTCCTCTGACGGACCCGCTCCTTCCCAGAAACCACTGACCCGTTCTCCATCCTGGAAACTTTGACGTCCTTTTACCCCCTCAGAAACCTGGACTCGATACTTTAAATTAAACCTGTTAATTCACACTCATGGCTCTGCGTTCTGTTCACCATTCAAACCTAAAAGTTAGCACTTTAGAAATATGTATAAGGCATATAATTGAGATATTTTATGTATAGGATTAAACTGTTAGAATTAGATATTGACATTGCATGTCCTTGTATGGTTTTAGTTTTCATACTTAAAAAATATCAGTGCACTAAATATAAGGTACATTGATTTAATTATTACATTGAATAAGTTGTTTATTTTTTCTTTGCAATTTGTGATCATACTTTTGTCATAATGAATTTACAATAACCCTACATAGATTAAACAGCACCTAGTGCATTTTCAATTAACTACTAAACACTTGACTACGTATTTAAAATATATTCAAATATATAAATTAATCTAAAAGGATTTTGGTGAAGTGTTTTCATGGTGATTAAAATTGACAAGTACATAAAGACACACAAAAGCACAAACTACATTTTGCTGATCCTTTGTCAACATTCAAGTAAGTATGGTAACATTTAAGAAATCATTTATGTTGATTAAAAGCCCAAATAGACACTTTTTAATCAATTATAAATTCTATCAAATTACCAATGTCTTGTATGACTACAATACTGTATGTTCCAATAGTTACTTCAGAAAAAACAACAAATGTAGCTTTAGAAAGACCTTTATTTCACATTGAAATGGGCATTAACTTCAAAAAACTACATAAACCACAAACACTGGCAATATTTTTTAACATTATGTTTAAAGTGATTAATTAAATAATGTAGTTCACCTTTTACAATCCAGTGTAAATTCCACACATATATCACTGCTGTGCATCAAGGTAAAGGCAAACTTCACTGTCACAAGTGAATTCTGCATAATAAAAAGAGGTAGTTGAATCACTAGTGCCACATTGTTAATTACAGTAGAAATGTTTGACATTACAAACCACAATATACAAATATAGCTTAACATATAAAGCTTAAAGCACTTGTGCAACACTGTTCAGTCAAGTCCAAATGCCTGGGTAAAGAAATAAAAGCTGCCTTTACAAATTACAGTGAGCATAGTGTGACTGTCTGTTGGTTGTCTGTAATGCACAGTGGAAAAAGAAAAGTAACTATTACTTAATTCTGAGGAATTGGGTTGGGTGCACATGCCGTGGCTCTCCACACTCCTATTTCTGAAAGAAAGAAAAAGAGTCATCAATTTCCATTTGAGCCCCTCATAGTTAAATATATATGCACACTAGCATGTAACTGTACTTCATTAATTATCCAAGAGAATACAGATGAATTAACAACAGTGTATTGTTCTTTAGTGTAACTTTAAGTCAGTTAAATTATATTATTTCTGCTAACGTTAGCTCTTAAAAGCATGTAAAGTCTAAATGCACCAACCATAGACTGATGATACTTGCTAACAGTAGCAAGACTTTATCGGTGCTTTATGGTGATTACAGTTAGCCAAACGTTCTAAGAAACTTGGTTAAACATGTGCTAATAGTTAGCGTTAGATAATGATAAGCATTGACAATCACCGTTTTGCATTTAGCTGACACTATGTTTAAATTAGGAAAACGTAGCTAAACTTCAATTTGCAGAAAATGAACGTTAGCATGTTTTACCATAAGTGGCTAGCTAACTTTACAGACAATTTACATGGTAACATCAGATACATTTACTTTATAATGTGACTCCTCTTGTATGACTATGGGACAAAGATATATTTAAAACCTAGCAAAGCTAAATCTTACCTTGAATTATGTATGCTAGCTTTCAGCAGAAGTTGCATCCTAGTGAACGTGTGTAACGTAACGAAGGGTGTAAACAGCGTTGCTCAAAAAAAAAAAAAATACAGTCAGATACCGCCCAACAGTCTACGGCTCCTCCTTCACTCATCCTTTGAGTCTAAAAACGTCACATCCGCAACCACGATGGCTGCGCCCATAAACGCAAACTCGACGACTCATATCAGCTCTCCACAAACCAATGGGTGATGTCACACATGCTCTGTCCACTAATATTAACAATCTATGCCCGCACCCTACCCCCGCCCTCACTGGCTGCTTCCATTTGAAAATAGCGGCGGGAGATTGCGGGAGATGAGTCTGAGAGTTAGAGCAAAAACTGCCGAAATATGGGAATATTTCAGGCCAACTGGTAAAATAGTTATCTGTACACTCTGTCAAACTTCACTTGGAAACACACAGGAGTTGTTCAAGACGTTTGGAGCGGGTTTTTTCTCTCCTCCATATCACCTCCGTGGCTCCAAAGATGCGCTCACAGAAAAGAAGTCAACGTAAGTATATGATTATTAATGAAACGGCGAGCTAGTCTGTACTGTTTATTAACTCTTGATCGTACAATGACTGTCTTTGGATGTTAAACAGGCTACTTAGACTTGGCAGTAATGTTTTAAACCCCACCAAGTTTAAACTCGAGTAGCACAGAGCTGTGTGTCTGGGCAACCTGGCTGCTTTCAACGACATTCATTACAGAGCTAAGCGGGTGAGTTGTTTTATAAAAGTGCATTTTTTTTGTTTCGTAATTTCCAGAAAGCAGTCGCCTTCTTCACAACTCTGAGATAAACTGTAGCAGGCGCTACGAACCGGAGCAAGGGTAAGATTTAAAGAATATGCTTTCATTAAATGAATTGCATTACTTCTTCTGTATAAGGACATAGATACGTTAATAGATACCGATCTTAACCATAGTTGTTTTTTTACAGACTAACCTCGCCTCATAACGAGGCTGTGACCTATATTTGCTCGGAGCTGTCTGCAAGTCCAGATTAACATGACGCTGATAATGACGCCATTGTGTGTAAGTAATTTTTACTTTTTCATCTTTCCTTGTTTAATTTTACTGTGACTTATGTTTTTTATTCATACCACTCTCATTTCATTGTTTTCCAGCTGCCTGTAAACTACGAGACAGCACGCAGGAGCTTCAGGTAGAAACAACCAGATGTGGCATCGCGGGCAGAAGCAGGCAGAGAAGAAAAGAGGGTAAGATTAAATCCGTTTGGTTAATGTGAATATTTTTCAGGTGCATTCATAGATGTGTTGTGTCCATAAGCGGTATATCACGCAGTACTGATTATCTTTATTGATTGATTTTACAGCTGCTGGAAGCGAGACAGAGTGTGCTGGCTGCGCCTGAGGTGGACATTTGGAAGTGCGCCACCATACAACCGGACAACGCACCACAGACGTCTGCTAAATCGACCAAATGCTGCCGGTTACCTACAGCTCCGAGGCGGCCGCGAGGGCTTGACGGTGCTGCTTCTCGTGAGCGAGGGATATTTGTTGTGTGTGCTGTGTGTCTCCGATGCTTTGTACACAGTTTTTTTTCTGATTGCGTTTGTGTTTTGTGTCAATAAAACTCTATCTTTGAATAAACAGCACGTTCCTGGCAAATCATTTTAGTTAGGATAACTATGACATGAATATACAACTTAGCATATATGAAATAAATATATATAATACATAAATAAATATATATATATATATTTTATTATTATTATTATTATAATAATGGCCCAGGTTGACCAATAGCCTAACCCATGACAGACCTGTCAACCAATCACGAGAGATTTTTCTTGTTTAAAAGTAGTGGTTTCATCCAATAGTGAGTGAGGAAATTCCAGCCAGGCCAGACGTTCTCTGGCCAGGCGTCTATTCATATTCTAATTAGATCCATTAACACCTCCGCGGGGGCTCTCCACATACGTCATGGTTCGTTTCCGACAATATGTGGCACAGACGAACGTGACGTTCGCAGCCTGTAAATTGTCGATAACTGCCGAAAATTAGGGGGATTTCCGGGCGTTTACAGACGTTTACGGGGACGGAAATCTCACTTTTCATACAGTGTTTCCTATAGTCATGCTTCTTTCAACTTCAACAACATTTCTAAAATGAAGCCATTCCTGTCAACCAAATCATTCATGCTTTTATTTCATCAAGGTTAGATTATTGCAACTTCCTTTTCTCCATCTGTAGCAAAGAAATCTTCTGTCTACAACTAATCCAAAATGTGGCTGCCTGGATTTTAACCCAAAAATAAGAGTACATAACAACAATCCTTTCATCTATGCACTGGCTGCCTGTTAGTTTTAGAGTTGGTTTTAAAATGGTCTCACTTTTAAAGCCCAGAACGGTTTGGCCCCAAGCTATATTTCTGACATTTTTACTCCCCATGTACCGTCACAGGCCCTGAGGTCTTCAAATGCTGCTCTCCTGGTCGTTTCAAACTCCAGATTAAAAAGCAAGGGTGACAGAGCCTTTGCCATCAGTGCCCCCCAACTCTGGAACAACATCCCAGAGGAGATTAGGATGGCTAAATCTATCTCCTGATTTAAGTCTTTTCTTAACTTTTATAGTCTAGCCCTCTGTAATCCTCCCACTTCATATGTTTTATTGTTTTTTTATTGTTATGTTTTATTACTGTTTTAAGTTGTATTGCTTATTTTATGTATTGCTTTACTGATGGCTCTTTTTGACCCTATTGTTTCATGATTAAAGCTTAATGATTCTGTTTTTATTCTTAAAAGCACTTTGTAAACCTCATTTTGGGAAAGTGCTATATAAATACTTATTATTAAAAAAGCATTTCATACATAACACATTTCACATACCTTCTGAATATTGGTGAGTACTTGTACAAAAGTACCAAAGTGTATTAGGATTACGCCCGAGCTGTAATTGCTACTGAGACATATGATGGATGAGGCAAACTTCATGGCAGACTGAAGAAGCAGAGCAAACATTAGTTAATTTTTAAATATTAGCACATGGATGGTGATGAGGGCTCTGCAGTGTAAGTGGATTTGAATGATGAGTGTTGTACTTCCTCTGAGTCAAAGTCTGAGTCTCAAACACCTTGATATACACACCACGATGTTTACTATCAGTCCATCAGCTCTGCATATTGATGTAAGGGTACCCACCCTTCATCCAGAGGTGACCGCTGACTTGAGAGACAGCTCATTTGAATCAGAGTAGACACATGTTAGCCTGGACCCCTGCCAGGTAAGCAGTAGGGGTCTGCAGCAAAGGGACTATAAGATAAGATGAGATAAGACATTTTGTTTCTGGCATTGTTCAGGTTCTGTCAGAAATTCCACCAGATGTCCCTCATTTCGGCCATATGTCCGTCACCTTTCGCTTTCTTAGTGTTGGCATTTCTGAACTCCGGTGACTACGGTTAACTGCTCCTCAGATCTCTGCAGGGTAAATCCAGACAACTATCTGTCCAATCTGAGTTTTCTGTAGCTAAAACAACTTTTGAATATACACATGTTCCACCAAAACAAGTTCCTCCCTGAGGCATTTTGCAAAGGCACCGTTGCTCCATCCGGCCCCAAGTGCCGCCCAAGACAATTGTTATTGGTTTAAAGAAAAGCCCAAAAACCAGAGCATGTTTTTCTCCCATCCCGCAATACTGTTCGGACTAGCCAGACCCTCCTTCGTAGCGCTTTGGAGGACGGTCTGGCAATGCGAGACTAAGATAAAATAGACTTTAACGATCCCACACTGGGGAAATTCCCATGTTACAGCTGCTCACAAAATCAGCAAACAGAATAAGGAAACAGGCATTGAATAAAATACAAAGAATATATATAAAAATATAATAACAAAAAATAAGACTAAGAGTAATAATAGTAAAACACTATAAACACCTATTATTCATATATATATATATATATATATATATATATATATATATACTACTACCGGTCAAAAGTTTGAGGTCACTTAGAAATTTCCATTCCACTCCATTACAGACAGAATACCAGCTGAGATCAGTTGCATTGTTATTTTAATCAGGGCAACAGTTTTCAGATGACATTATGTGCTTACATAATTGCAAAAGGGTTCTCAACTGTTGTAGAAAGAAGTGACTTATATTTAATGCAATATCTACATTGCCCATTATCAGCAACCATTCATCCAATGTTCCAAAGGCACATTCTGTTTGCTAATCTGATATCATTTTAAAAGGCTAACTGAGAAAACATTGGAGAACCATTTTGCAATATGTAAGCACATAATGTAATCTGAAAACTGCTGCCCTGGTTAAAAATACAATGCAACTGATCTCAGCTGGTATTCTGTGGAATGGAAATTTCTAACTGACTGACCCCAAACTTTTGACTGGTATATGTGTATATATATGAGATAAGGTACAAAGAACAAATGGCATATTGCACAGTAGGAGGGTGACACAGAGTAAATAAATATGCATAGTGCAGAATATGATCAGCTGTGGGAATTGGAGATAACTAAATTGCTTGAAAATAAATAAAAATAAAAACAACTGGTGCCAAGTACCATGTCCTGATTGCAAAATGTATGTTAACAGTAACAGCAGGGGTACTGACTACTTACTGCAGCACAGCTTTGCCACCAGTGAGGCATGACGACGAGCTGATAAGCTTTCAGCGGCAAAGGAAACACAAAGACAAATGATAAAATCTTGTTCCCAAAGTGAGTGACCCGTGTGTGATGAGTGACAGGACGGAGAAAAGACTAGCATACAGACCGACTGTGTCTTAGATTGGATATATCCACACACAGCCAGCAGCGCACACCTTTACCTGCTTGCATGCAAAATGCTGTTGTCAACAGCAACCTACATGCTCTGCAAGCCATGTGCTACAGTCAAGACTCCACCTGCTGTATCCTTCTCTCGGAGATGTGAGAAATAAAAATATACCTGCTCTCTTCACAGCTGCACTGCGGAGATAAGTCGCACACACAATAGTGACAGGAAGAAAAGAAGCCATTTATCTAAATTTGAAATGTGGAGTTTCGCAGGTGAAGGGAGGAAAGCTGAAAGGCAGAGACTCGACATGGTTTGAGCGTGTGAGTTGTGGCACATTTAACATTTCACTGAGTAGATAATTGAGCCTTCAGCAGAAATGTTCAGAGTTAATTTAAGGTAGCGCTTTAAGAGAAAATAAACAAGAGTTGTGCTCATGTACCTGCGTGTAGGGTGGGAAAGGTGTCACAACTTTGAACTGTGATTAACTGGGAAAGTGTCTAAAATCAGAGGCATTCTCTTTGTTTTTAATTCATAGTGTCACTCTGGGTGTGAGTGTGACTTTTGGTATTTGCCATCCTCTCAAATATGTATCATATATAGAACTCAACTGTCTTGTTAGTAACTTGATTTGAATAATGTATTCTCTTCTTAAGGCTTAACTTTAGAGCTGTCATTTTTTGATGCATTTCCTCAACAGGGTTAAGGAAATGTCACATTCTACAAACATGTCTTAATTTAAAGATTTAAATAACTCTACTGACCAAATTGTTGCGTACATTGGGCTAATGTTATTTCTAAGAGTTGATCTTTTGAATTCATAGTATAATACAATTGTTAAATTAATCACCAATACTCCAAAAAAAATCTACTTTTTTCCTGGAAATTCCCCATTCAAATGCCAGAGAGGGGGCAACATGTCTGGACATTTACATTAAATTTCTCCCTGTAAAGGGTGGAACATTTTCGCATTTGCACTAATGAATCTATATTTGCTGTATCGCTAAAGAAGACATTAAAATTCCACGGGGAAATAAGAAAACACAGATTAGCTCTGATTTATTTGCCTGTTATCTTATTATCAGATCAGATCTGATGTGATATATAGGCTCGGAAATTTAATCTCGAGCTGTTTTTTCTCGCTCTTCCTAGCCCACCCAGTGTAATAAATAGCTGTATAATAAATCAAGCCCTCCCTATTCTTGAGGGCACTCAATATGTATGTGGTGTGACAGGCCAGGCTGAGACTCAGATCATATATCTACTGAGATGATGGCAGAATATATCACAGCTTTTACAGTAGCAGGCGGCCCAAGGCTAGAGAGGCCGTCACTCTTTAGTGCTCTCTCTCTCTCTCTCTCTCTCTCTCTCTCTCTCTCTCTCCCTCTCTCTCTCTCTCTTCCTCTTGGATTTATCTCTCTGATTCTCTCTTGCAGGCTCTCTCCGTAAGGCTGGTCTAATTGTAATTCAGGAATGATGTACTTTTCAGGTATATGGTCCCTATTTTCTCTTTGTCCTGCAGCGTGATAGTTTAACGGTGCACTGTGGAGCATTTTAACATCAATGAAGAAACACATTACTTTTTACAATACGTTTAGACATTAGCATAATTGCCAGAAAACAGGACTTACACTTAGGCTACATTTACATTGCTACGTTTTAGTTTAAAAAGGAATATCTTTTGCAAAGTTTACACCTCATATTCCCCCTGCTCTGGCGTTTCCGAGCCCCTAAACCGGAGACATTTGAAAACACTTCTGACCCGTTTTTTTGGTTTGGAATCTGCGGGGTTTGTATTGCAGTCTCAACGGGCACAAATGGAGACCTTTGGCAACACCGACATTCACGCCAACGTTTGCCCCCTGACTTGGGTCATGACGTCTCGGTCTCTGAGACTTAGCTACTAACGTTACCAAGGCAACTACCAGCAACGGGCGGAGTATACAGGCTGCCTCCTGTTTACCCCGGCACACACACACACAGCGCTGCGGAGAAGTGTCTGGCTAGTCCACACAGCATTCCAGGATGAGAGAAAAACGTGCTCTGGTTTATTGTCTTTTCTTTAAACCAATCACAATCGGCATGGGCGGAGCTAAGCGCCGGACGGAGCAATGGTGCCGCTGCAAAATGGCCTTGGGATCCACGTCGTGGATATAGACTAAGTATACGAAAATGTTGATGAGATATGCGGTTTTGGCGTGTTAGTTTAAACAGAGATTAGTTCTTCTACTGGGGCTTAAAACACTTATGTGTATGGAGATCGCTTTTGGCTCAAAACTCTGCTTATGAAGCCAAAATGTAGCCTTAGAAGGCTAGCTGCCCCCTGCCAGCCTCTTCATTTGATTTTACATGTGGAACTGGTTTGGCAAAGAGCCTGATGGAAGGCTCTACTTCACAAGGGCACAAAAGACTGTTTGTACTTTGCAGTAAGGCCATAACGTTATTTGACTTCTATCATCACTGCATGTTAGCATACCTAACGCAGGGGCCATATCTACTAGAGGACTTGACATTCTTAGAACTTTAAAGGATAGTTTCACATTTTTTCAAGGAACTTTTTGAAGGAACTGATGGGATTGAATTTCACTGGAATTGTACATGCTATTTAAGACATTATAATTTTATTCAAGTCATTACATTTCTCAGTTACCATATCTATCCTTCATAACAGCCCTCCATCCCCACCACCACATGGCCAGAGTGGAGGCACAACCAAAACTTACATTTTGAGTAGTTTTTTTGTTCACATTGAAGACATAAGATACAAGATATTTATAAAACAGGGTGTTTCCCTTTTTTAAGTGAAATGTATTTGCTTTTACAGCACAATGTGTGTGTCACAAAGCGTGGGCCAAAAGCACATCATGAAACCAAACAAATACATTTAACAACCAACGTATGAAATGAAAAAAAGAATGTTCAACTTATCAGAACATTCCAAACAAGTTAACCCTGTGTTTTACTTGTGATCTGAAATATATAATTTCTTCAGGCAACCATGTGGACAACTAGTTTCACAGTGACTTAGACTTCTCCTACTCATACCTGTATTAAATAGCTTCCTCTGTTCTCTCTCTCTCTCTCTCTCTCTCTCCCACACACAGTCCTGACCGGTGAGTTGTATGAGGAGTTCTCTCTGGAGAAAAACAGCTTCCTTATCAGCTAAAGATTGTCAGGTGAGCGCAATATATGGAGAAGATGGATAGACCTGCTGGACACTCAGTTGGGGATTATGGTCTTTTTGTGTGTATGTGTGTGTGTGTGTGTGTGTGTGTGTGTGTGTGTGTGTGTGTGTGTGTGTGTTTCTATGATAACCTACGCAAGTTATTTTTTCCTCTGCTTGGATTTTACGATTTTGAGTCGTACCTTGTGGCTCTGTTTTGTGTTTGTAAGTATTTGATGATCCTGGTGGAATCACCAATAACTACCAAAGTCAAATCGACCATAGAGTTTAATACAATAAAAATAATTATTGAACTATTGGACTACAGGGGAAAGAGAAAGAAGCCAGTACATTCACTGAAGCACAGGGAACTCTTGGGTTTGATGAAAATTGGGTAAAAGGAAAACCTAAAATGGTTAACCTGGCCAGAAGAATAAATAATATATTTAGTGTTTTCATGCTGACAAAAAAAGTGAACAAACTCATCCCTGTGCGCCAGAGTGCACAGCTGAAGCCAACAATCTGCAGAGGAACATGGACACAGCCACCACAGAGTGGTTTCTGAGGTCACTTGAGCAAAATAGAAAAGAAAATCTTTCAGCGCTATGACAAGTGTCTGAATGTCACTAAGTGGATGAGCTAAAACCTGACACAGAAACCAGTTAAAGTTGTGTTGAGAGCCCTGTAGAGTTCACTGACATTCCACATCAAATCTGAAGGAAAGAAGGCAAAGCAGGAAGAATGGCATAATATGCTTAAATCAGGTGTGCTTGTATAGTGGCAGTGGGTCTAAATACTTTAATCTAATAACTTTACTTTTATTTGTTATACATATTACATTTTATATTATGCAACACAGTTTCATTCCCATCGTGTCAAAAGGCGACGCTTGGTCAGGTGCCTTTGGCGTTTGTTGATGACGCAAAAGTCTACTTTAACGTCATATTTAGACGCGCTTGGTCGAGACAGTTAGGTTTAGGAAAAGATCGTGGGAGGGGTTACAAAATGTACGTTTCAGTGACATGCGGGACAAGAATGGGACACAAACCCTGGTCTCCTGGGTTAAAGTCCTGTGATGTTCGACCCATCCACCACCCCAAACAACCTCCTTACGTGGATTTTCGGTCTTTCATACTACTCGTTACCCTTGTCGCTCTCAATACTACGTACGAGCTGCTGCTATGCCCGATGCATTCCATACAGACCCTTAAGGGGGATTTTTGCATCTGTATCCAACACTGAGAGCTACTGAAAAAGTGGGAGTGAGAACAGGTTGTATTATTGGTAGCGTGAGCCTTGTCTCCTTATTGTGATTCGCAGCCCTATTCAGAACAGGTATGAACACTGTTGCATTTGGATGTGCTCTGACGACACTTTGTTTAAAGCGTACCCTTTAGGGGCGCTCATGTGTCCAGGAAAAGCTTGGAGTAGAACTGTGCTCCTTTATGTGTAAAGAAGCCAGTTGGTTCCTACTATCCTGTAGAATAATTCTGGACACGTCTTCCTTGGGAGAAGACTTTACCCACCCGGCCTGGACCTTGATCCTACTGAGCCCACTGCCACTGTGACCTCTGAATAAGTGAATGCAAAAAGATGGATATGGATGGAACAAAGCCCAAAGGTAGAACAGTATATTATATGCTTGCATATTAATGCAACTCTATTTACAGACGGCTCTAAACATCCATAGATTAGATTATCTCACAGGTTTTCACAAGCAGGGTTTGCAATAAAACACAGATCCAATTTTATCTCAGAATATTTGATTCTCACTCTTTCCTCCATGCTTTTATTCAGTTATTGTGTATGTGTGGGTGCATGCAACCGTGCATGACACACTGGCCTTTGCTGTTAAGAGTAAATGGTTACACCTCAAGACAGGAGAAGACAGGAGACAGACATGGAGTAAATATGACAGAGAGTCTAGAGAACAGTGTATACCAGCATTAGTTTGTTTCCCCATGAATAGCTGTGGCCATGTTTTACGACTCTGTTTACCCTTTACCATTGACCTTTAATGTACATTTTACATATGAGCAATATACTTTAGGCATTCAGTTTATGTAATTTGCATATCAATTGCAAAAACTGCACTGGATGAAGCAGCATACTAAAACAAGGGCTTTCTGACATATCGTCTGATGTTTCTGGGCGTTTCCCGCGTTGATGCCATTGACAGGTGACCAAACGACACGCAACCAAACGACATGAGACCTAATAAAATGTTTCTATGTTTGAACTTTGTTGGAAACATTTGGGATAATGTAAGTACACAAGTAAAATATATGTATATTGTTTTTAAACATTTGAATGCAGAAATATTACATATATCTGTTAGTTGTTGCCCTCTTAATTATCACACTGAATTATTGGTGTCAATATTAATGGTGGTTGCAAAAATGGCTGATCATGACGTTTTACTTTAGATGTATGTTACCCATCATCAACAGGTTTCCATTGGTCTTCACGGTGAAGGTGAAGCTACGGGCTAATCACCACCACAACATTGTTCATTACACTGCTGTGCTGCACATTGTGAGCACCGTAATGCCTTTAATTTGAGTTTAATACACTTTCAAATATTATTCAGAGGCCTTTTTAACACATTAAATATAACATGTGATTTGTCAGCAGGCTTTGTCCTCATCTCTTAAACACACCCAAACTACTGTAGATGCACCTTTGCAGTTTCTTTCTTCTTTCCTTCAATTAGTCATCCACTCAGTTTATCACTCACGCACACACACACACACACACACACACACACACACACACCGTAACTCTTCTGCAACTGTCATCCTCCCAGGGATTTAAATCTTAAGAGAAGAGGAGATAGAAAAGGTGAGATCAGTTGAGCATGATGAGGGAGACAGCTCGAATGGGAGCGAGGGATGATGCACGATCCGTGTCATTCCTCCCACTATTTTCCTCATCTTACATCAGAAACCATGACATTCTGCCCATTTGACTTTCAAATCCAAGTTGTGCTTGACTGAATACTTTGAATTAACAGCATTCCTCCATTCTGTTGCAATTAATTTCATCTCGTAATGCATGCCTGCACATAAAAGGGTATTCCCTTGTTTTATTCATATTATGTTCCAAAAATCATTTTGCTCTGGTAATAATTTAAGACAAGTAGAAGCTGGCAGACAAGTTTGGAGTATTACTATGTGATCATGCTCTATCTGCCACTCTTTAAAATTTAAAGTAATATCCCTATATTCATAGTTTTAGTTGCACATACAGCATGGACAGTGGATCGCTCCACAACTAATGAATAAATATGTAGCCTGTTTAGTTTAGATATTGCCATTAAACAACGTTACATTTAAAAATAACCCAACCTGATACATATCCAAAGCTTTACAGCTACCAAAAACCTCAGACTTTGTTGGGACTTATTAGGTTCTGGTTCGGTTGCAGAACTCTACGCCGCATACTGGCTGTGAGCATGGGTTTTGGTCTAGAGGTCGCAATTTCAACTCATTCCATTATTTAAATTGTTTCATTCAGTTCAGTTCAAAGATTTGTAGTCAATCATTTGTTCACTTCTTTTCCAACCTGGATCAACATATAGGCTGTTTTTGTACTGTGTACCTCGCAATTGCCACAACTAAAGATGTCTAAGAACACCTTGTCTCGCATTGCCAGACCTTCCACAGCATTCCAGGATGGGAGAAAAACCTGCTCTGGTTCATTGGCATTTCCTTAAACCAATCATTAATGTCATGGGCACCAGGGGCGTAGCACAAGACCCTGGGCCCTATGCATAGGCAGTCCTGATTGGCCCCTATGTTCCTCAACCCCCTCCCCCCCTACACCCTCCCTCACCAAAAAAAATAATAATAATTGGGCCTCTGTACACATGAATCTGCAGGCCTAAATGTTTATAGGGTAATAACTATTAACCTTAATGCTTAGAATAGCCTGATAACACACATGTGAAACCTCCATTCTCTAGCCTACTTTACTGTGGTTACTACTACATTTTGTTTGTTTTCTCTGTACCTTTACTTACCAGCCTGCATACTATGGTGTCTCTCTGATCATCTGTTAATTTATCTGGCCATAGTCCTGGATCCTCTGGCAAAAACTGGTCTACATTGCTCTTCCTGCTTTCCAGTTCCTCAGCTCTCATTTCCACACTGTGCTCAGATCTCCCTGCTGTCTTCACTCCCATCATCCTCAATCACATCTTCTCCATCATCTTTCTCTATGAAGGATACATCTGATATTAACCTCTTATCCTAATTGTAACCTAATATAATAAAATACACAAAGATGTTAGTGTTACTTAACACCTTTCAGTCAAAATGACTAAACATGGTTTGCTTTAATTTTGATATAAGCTTCCTTGTCTCAAATCCAAAGAGGAGGATGAGGGGTCTGTTGCTACTCCACTCCCTGCTGTGACAGTTTATGAAACTGAGGGCCTTCTGTTTCACAATGGATTTGTTTTTCTTTTTGGTAGCCTGATTTGGCTTTCTTTGAGAAAGACATTTCTACAGCAGAAGTTTGCGCTCCACCAGATGAACTAACATAAATAAAATGAGTGCGGATGGACTAAACCATTTGGCGTATTAGCAAGGGGTGGGTGAGACCTTAGTCTTTTTTTGTATACAAAATGTAGTCAATCAACCAAGTTATTCAGCCAATACACTAACTTTACATTTCATCTGACATGCATTAGGAAATTTAATTAGGAAATGAAAATATCCAGGTGAATATATGTCAGACTTTTCAAGGGCCCTCTCTCCCCTTGGGCCATGTATTGGTTTTACTCCTAGTCCGACGCCCCTGATGGGTGCCGCTAAGCGCTGTACAGAGCAACGGCGCCTCTGCAAAATAGCCTCGGGAAAGAACTTGTTTTGGTGGAACATGTGTACGTTAAAAAGTTGTTTTGGTGGTGCAACAGAAAACTCAGATTGGACAGATACTCTAGCTACTGTAGCTGTCTGGATTTACCCTGCAGAGATCTGAGAAAAGGTTAACCAGAGTTTAAAATGCCAACACAAAGGAAGCCCAAGGCAACGGATATCCCGGAAGTAGAAAGTTGTGGATGTACACTATACAACACCTGACTAAAGATAACAAGATTTGTAAAATACTGTCTCATTGTAGTATAAACTCTTTGTGGCGTTTTTGCATCAAACCTACAAATTCATGGCTCTATTGCTCAAACTTCCCTGACTTCCTGGGGGTGTATTTCATGTCTCACTGCTGCCAGTAGCAACACACTCCCACATTGCACCTTTTTTAACTATTTTATTTTTTTTGTCTGAACAATTGCTGTTGGATTACTGTTTATATGCACTTCAGTACATAGCCTTTAAGCTAGAGACTCCACTACTCAACAGAAATTGAGTAGGGTCTTTAATTCGCTTCATATGTATGTATGGAGTCACATCTCGGCCATTCTGGTGCGTTATGGAGAGTAATAGTATGAGTGAAAACATGCAGCATTGCTGTAACTAATCCTCACCTGTACATGTACATGTACTGTAGCATCGTCTGATTGTTAAATGCTTGTAAAATGTATTTAATCTTCAATCGTCCGTAGAAATGCTTCTCTGTAGAAAATTCCCCCGCTTAAATTGATGAAAAACAACTTATTGGCTAACTGACAACTCTTGGCAGTGGTTACTTATGCCATGTGGCACCACATTTATCAATGCGCCGGTCCCATTGATGTTCAACTGTCAGTGCACTTGGAAAGATTTGAATGGGCCTCTCTGGAATCTTTCCATCTCCCAGCACAGTGAACCATACCGATGAAGGAGATAATGCTGTTGACAGGCCAATGCTTCATTCAGACTGTAGGATGAGCTGGCAGCAATCCACATAATGTCCGTCTCCAAGCAAGTCAAACACCCAGTGGGATGTGTTGTGTAAAATGAAATACAGAAAAGATGACTAGCTTTATACGTGTTGTGGGTGTTACAGCTCTTTAGGACTGAATTTTTATTCCAGGATTAAACATCATTAGTTATTTATTATGTAGTGGTTTATTATTAACGTATCCAACACTTTAAAGAGAAATACCTTTTTATGTGCAACTTGATGAGCTGCTTTATAATTAGATGTTTTCAATACTCCTGTTTCCTTAACCAGAACACAGCTGTGCTATATGTTGTCACCTTTTGCACTACTACGTTATTTATTGGACTATATTGTCATTGTTTAAATGAAGTTAACGGTTCACATAATGCAGTAACATGAGCTATTTAAATTAGCTTGATACGTGGTTAAACGAAATTTGCGTTTACCATTGTATCACCGTGTGTACTTCGTCCACAGCAAACCCACCAGTCGGTCCAGTTTGATAGTAAAGGCCGTGAATGCATTCTTTGTAAATCTTTACAATCATTCACCGAAAAAAAACAAGCAGGCTTTCCTTGTTGCACGTTCCAAATTTTCTTCAAAACCCATTTTCAGCGTGTAGCTTGCTAGCGCAAAGGTTCTTCTTTCTTAAAGGCAAACAGAGTTTGAGAACGCAACACAAAGAGAGCGGTGCCGGATGTACTTCCATTGATCCAGACCAGTCCTGGGAAATGGTTTGAAAAAAGCATTATGCAAGAATAATGAACAGAAAAATCCCACATGTGAATTTACAACAGTGCCCATAGAATCCTGCAAAGTGATGAAGGAGATTCAATCACTTTAGAAAAAGCTTAAATAAACATTATAATCCTTCTCCGAATTCATACCTTTGTGTGGTAAGTTATTTACAGCATGTTTCTGTAGACGTCATTTATCAATATCACCTACACTGTTGCCTTTTTAGCTGATGTTAGAAATAATTATAAAACCAATTCAGAACAGACTGTACACACAGTTCAATGGGGCGGAAAGTGGTAGCTTAGTAGGTGTTAGGAGCAAACTGTACAGTTCACAGTACATTGATTTATTAGAGAATGCCTCTGCATATTTCCCTCCCTTTCCGTCGCCATGTGTCTTTCATTATCACAAGCTGTGTCGCTGTCATTCTCAAAAACACTTAACAAGAGGAAAAATGAGTCAAGTAAGTCAGACCAGCTGTGTCTGCATAATGTGGTTGAGTTGAGGGTGGTTATATGCAATCCCAGCTGCAAAAGCAAACATCTTTGAAAAGCCTTTTTAAAACGCAAACATTAACTTGTCACTGGGTGTGAAACGTCTGAGACGCACCGACTACGACCGAACCCGCACGGTACGGTGCCATCCACCGACTCAAAGCTTAATCTCCTCCTCTGGGTTTCAATTTTCACCTCATATACAGCCAAAAGTGGGCCAAGCCTGCTAATGTGGCTCAGATGGGACTGCAGAGTTATGGCCTGACAGCTTACATATTATCAAATTCTGGAAGACCGTAAATGTCAAAATATTTCATCTGTTGGCCCCTAAATTGTCATAACTGCTCAGTGTTTCATTGACATGTTATTCTTTATTCTAAGGATTATGATCTTAAGCTGACTTGAATGTTTAGACCAGCAGAGTGTAAGTTACACCAGTTCAAAGGACTGCCTCACTGTACATATATGTAAAGTTATCATTTATTTACATTTATGGGTCAGATCCGTGCAGATAATACCTGTATTGTGGCAATGCAAACCACATGGGGTTTGAGACAGATTTTTCATTCCTCCTTAAATTCCCATATTTCCTCTTTTCAAGAGATGTTCTGCCTGCAGTGCAATCATTTCGGGCCCCCAGGAAGTGTGCAGGGCTTTGATGCAATTTGAACATAGTGACCAAACATTTGGAGTTGCAACTCTTGGCCCATGAGTTGACGCCCTCCAGCCCAAAAAGACTGTTTCCTATTGACTCCTTTGTTTGATGACCATGTCAGATCCACCTCAGCTCCACTGATGCTGAGAGGGGTGTGTATCTTTGCCTCCTATTTACTAAAATCAACGTTCAGCTCCTTGGTGTTGCTGACGTTGAGCGGTAGGTTGTTGAGCACCACTCTGCAAGATTGATTTCTTACCAATATGAAATTTAATCAGCCGTTGAGGGTGGTGTTGTCTGCAAACTTCACAGCACAGTTCTCTCCATGTTGGGGATTGCAGTCGTGGGTGTATAAAAAGGAGGGGGCTGTGCACACCGCCCTGGGGTGCTCCGGTTTCATAACGTCAGACTGCAACTCATTGTTTTGAACGATTAATTAAAAAATCACTCACATCAAGCCATTCATTTCCGTCCTTGAATGTTACTTGGTGACAATTGTTAGCCCGTTTCACAATTAATAGTGTGTATTTTGTCAGATTATTTGAATTGGCTAAGTAACTGCAGGACAATTTTATAAGATTGAATTGTTGTATAATATATTGAAAAAGACAGACAAAAGCAAATATGATTAACTTATTATTTGGTCTTATTGGACTACAGTATTTACATTATTTACAAGTTTCTTTAGAGTGTGGGAGGATCCGTTGAGACCATAGAAACTCCACACAGAGAGAAGACCTTGGCCAGGTTAGAAACTAGGACCTTCTTTCAGTGCTGATCCCAAGTCACTGTGCCGCCTATTGAGAAAGAAAGAGTGGGAGATGAAGGAGAGCAGGGGTAGGTGGGTCCCCAACTTTTGCTTTTCAATCTTTTTCATTTTTCCCAAGTGTCCCCCGCCTTCTTCTTCTCTTTCTTTCTGGCCTGAGCAGCTGCCTTCTTCATCTTACTGTCACAGATTTTCTACTTGTGGCCCAAGACCAGAAGCCCTTTTTTCTTTACCTTCTATCTCTTGTTTGAATTGTGCTCCTAAAAACACAAAGACAGCATAATTCTTGTCATTTACAAACATTAATTCTGGAGCCATTATTCCAAATTAAAAGGAAATGCTGAATCACAGGACCTGAATCTGGTTTATTTGCTTGCTCAAGCATTGGCTCTATTAGGTTTTCCTTGCTTTCCGTACCCATTCCTGCTCTTTCTTGATCAGGATTTCATCCAGCTTTTGCCTTTCTTATTCCGATTTCTGCCAACCTGTTCTCACTCCCTTCTCGTCAAATACTGATGCTTGATAGTGTCAATTAGCATCAGATGCTAACACACAAGGCACCCTTTAGCGTCTGTATGGGACGCAGGTAGGACTTTTATTCATTGAAATATGTTCTCAGGGCAGCATTGCATCTTATTGGTTCTCTCAGCCATCCAATTAGTGCCAGGAGGAGGCGGGACATGGATTATTTGAATTTTTTAGGAGGCGGGGCTTAGATTATTTGAAGGAGATGTTGCAGACAAAAGGAGATCGTTGCAGTCAAGGTAATTGTATGTTTTATGTTGAACTATATTAGAAAATGTCAAGATATTAAAGTATTTGTATTAAAGTAAAGGTTTGTTTTTCTATCAACCTGTTATTTAACTAGCTAGCTAACTAATGTAAGCTAGCTTGCAACATTAGCTAGCTAGCTCTAAGAAATGACAGGATCATAGCTAATGTTAGCTTATATTCTATTAATTACCTTAGCCTGATGAAATGTGTAACTTTTAATGGCTACGATAGCAAGTTACACTGCTCTCATTGCACCTTATGTTAGGTCTAGGGACATTTTTGCAGCGGTATTCTTGCTGCTCTCAGGGCATCTTGTCATAGCTACATGCAACTAAATTATTGGCTGCTCTCAGTGCATTTTTGCTGCATAAATTCTAATACTGCTCTTAGAGCACCTAGTATCTGCATGCAACATGAATTGGCTGCTCTTAGGGGAACTTTGCTGCATATATTCTAATACTGGCTGCTCTCAGGGCACCTTGTAGTATCTGCATGCAACATTCATTGGCTGCTCTTAGGGTAACTTCCCTGCATATATGCTAATATCAAACCTTCCATTTTTAAGTAAAATCATAGAAAAAGTGGTTTTTCAACAACTCAACCTTTTCTTATTGCTAAACAACAGTTTTGATGCCTTCCAGTCAGGTTTTCGACCAAACCACAGCACTGAGACGGCTCTTGTTAAAGTCTTTAATGACATCCACTTAAACACAGATAGTGGCAAAATTTCAGTCTTAGTATTACTTGATCTCAGTGCGGCATTTGATACAGTAGACCATGACATATTGCTTGACCGATTGGAAAACTGGGTTGGTCTTTCTGGCTCAGTACTAAAGTGGTTTGAATCCTATTTAAAGAATAGGGACTACTTTGTGTCTATAGGTAATTATACATCTGAGCATACAAACATGACGTGTGGAGTTCCCCAAGGCTCAGTTCTGGGCCCTCTTCTGTTCAACATCTACATGCTTCCACTGGCTCAGATTATGGAAAACAACAAAATAACTTACCATAGTTATGCAGATGACACACAAATTTACATAACCTTATCGCCAGGGAACTATAGCCCAATACAACAATTAAATATGTGCATTGAACAAATTAATGATTGGATGTGCCAGAACTTTCTTAAATTAAATGAAGAAAAAAACGGAGGTGGTTGTTTTTGGAGCAAAAGAGGAACGATTGAAAGTCAGCGCTCAGCTTCAAATGACAATGTTAAAAACAACAGACAAAGCCAGAAATCTTGGTGTAGTCATGGACTCAGACCTAAATTTTAACAGCCACATTAACATAATTAAAAAAATCAGCCTATTATCACCTTAAAAATATATCAAGGGTTAGAGGACTTATGTCTCAGCAGGATCTGGAAAAACTTGTCCATGCTTTTATCTTCAGTAGACTTGACTACTGTAACGGTGTCTTTACAGGTCTCCCTAAAAAATCCATCAGACAGCTGCAGCTGATTCAGAACGCTGCTGCTCGAGTCCTCACTAAAACCAGGACAGTGGATCACATCACTCCAGTTCTGAAGTCTTTACACTGGCTTCCAGTGCCTCAAAGAATTGATTTCAAAATACTTTTACTGGTTTATAAATCACTAAACGGTTTAGGGCCAAAATACATTTCTGATCTGCTACTACATTATGACCCACCCAGACCTCTCAGATCGTCTGGGACAGGTCTACTTGTTGTCCCCAGAGTCAGAACTAAACAGGGGAAGCAGCGTTCAGTTTTTATGCTCCACATATCTGGAACAAACTCCCAGAAAACTGTAGGTCCGCTGCAACTCTCAGTTCTTTTAAATCTAAGCTAAAGACCTATCTTTTTGATGTTGCTTTTCTTTAAATAATCTATTTTATTAACTTTAATTTCTTATACTGCACTGTAACTTTTATTCTTATACTGCATTATCAATTTTATTCTTGTTTTAATTTGTTTATTAATGTTTTTAAATTGTTTTATAACTGCTCTTTAATGTTTTATGTAAAGCACTTTGAATTGCCCTGTTGCTGAAATGTGCTATACAAATAAAGCTGCCTTGCCTTGCCTTGCCTAATACTGCTCTCAGGGCACCTTGTAGTATCTGCATGCAACAGTCATTGGCTGCTCTTAGGGCAACTTCCCTGTATATATTCTAATACTGGCTGCTCTCAGGGCACCTTGTAGTATCTCCTTGCAACATTCATTGGATGCTCTTAGGGCAACTTTGCTGCATATATTCTAATACTGCTCTCAGGGCACCTTACCGTATCTCCATGCAACATTCATTGGCTGCTCTTAGGGCATTTTTGTTGCAGATTTTCTTATGCTGCTCTTATGACACCTTATGACATTAGGTCTGCAATTGGCTGCTCTAAGGACATTTTTGCAGCATACATTCTAATACTAGAATGCAGTACTAGCATATGCCGCTACCATATAGCTTAGCTTGATTTCCATAAACAAATATATTTTCTTTATAGAGTTTAGCTAGATTGAATGACATATGACGGACAGTACGAGATGACCCCACTTTGTATTTTTTTCCTTGTTTGGTTAACCATGTTCCTGGGGATTTGGATAATTTCATGATAGAGCCAATTGTAAAACCTAAACTGTAATAAAACTGAAAGAACACCAGAAACTGGATTGTTTGTATGTTTTTGCATCACTGTTGTGTGTTGTTCATCAGAATGTAGTCTTCATTCCTTCATATAACATTAGTCTGAAAATGATGAATTAATATGTCTGTTTAAAAAGTTGTAACGTTATGTACAATTTCACCACTATAATCTTTCTAAAAATGCTTTCTTATTTGCTCCTTAAATAGTTATTTTTTGAATTCATAGAAAGCAAACTGAACAGAAAAAAACAAGTATTTTGTTTTACTTTCTTTTCTTCCAGTTGGGGCTAAAGGGCTCAACCACTGTTGAGCTGCTGCATCATAGCAGCACAGTGTCTCATCACCAACCCATGAAAGCTAGAAGTCACCCTGCTGCTCCAGATCTACCTACTGTATGGCTGGCTACAGACTACAACCATCTGAAAGTTTTGTCTGTAGTTAACATCATCAACAGCTGCGCTTAAAGTCTCTTGGGGTCATATGGGACTCTGTTGTTCTCCATACTGCATCATACACTATATATATTTTTCTGTTTTGTTATATTAGTACAGACATTAAAGTATCATTACTTAATCACAGTATATATTATTCTGGTGTACACTGTTGACTTGACTCCCTGCTATTGATTATACATCACTTTAACTTGCCACTACCTCATAACTTTGCCTTAATTGCTCTTGTATAGTTAATTTATCTTCTACTAGTTACATATACCTCCTATTTAGTTTTTCTTAATTTGCGTTGCAATACCTGAATTATCCCTCTTGTGAACACTTATCTTTATTTTAGTTCATATCATTAGCCTGCTCACAACTCACCTGCACCTGGGTCATCTGTCAATATCAATGTTCCTGCTACAGTAAATCCTACAGGCAAAGTGTACTGCTTCACAGGAACACCATACACTTTTTAGGTTTTGTGTCAAAAATTGTGCTCATTGTTTTGACAAGGTCAATTAAAGCCATTTACCAAGTGTCGGCTCTGGTACATTTAAATGTTTTTTTTATAAATGTTACAGAACATGAAAAAATCAGGGTTTTAGTTTCTTGCAAATATGAACATGGCTTTAATAATCTGTATCTTATTGCTGTGAAAAACTACAATGATTTAACAAATATCAGTGATACTTAACATTTATTGAATTGATTGTATATGTCGGCAGACACTACAGGCACCTATTCATGTAAGCAGAGAAAACAATAGTTTGTTCTCTCTTTTATCACTTGGATTATGCAGATGATGGTGCAGAAATTAAGAGCAGCCAAAGTGCAGAAACGGGTGAAGTCCTTGTAGATCTCTGGAACTTTGGGGACAGACAGATCCAGCAACTCTCCACTGTTGTCATTGTATAGTGTGCTCCTATTTAAGACAAATTCATAGACATCAACACATACGATATTGGGTGTACATATCTTTCTTTAACATCATTACTATCTTACCTTACCTTCTCTGATTTGGTTTTGTGGACAGTCATTTTCTCTCCCGGGCCTGGTTGTGCACCCTGTGAATTTAAGCAAGATAAATAAATGATAAGTGAATGTAACATGATGTGTGTGTAGTCGTAGTATTTGAATTACAATTACATTATTATCAGACTTGCCAACAAAAATGTCGTAAGAGCAGACAATGAATGTTCCATGGAGATACTGTAAAGTGCCCTGAGAGCAGTATTAGAATTTATGCTGCAAAGATGTCCTTAGAGCAGCCAATCGTAGACCTAATGTCATAAGGTACCCTCAGAGCAGTATTACAATGTGTGTAGCAAAAATGCCCTAAGAGCAGCCAATGAATGTTGCACTTAAATACGACAAGGTGCTCTAAGAGCAGTATTAGAATATATATGCAGCAAAGTTGCCCCAAGAGCAGCCAATTCATGTTTCATGCAGATACTACAAGTTGCCCTGAGAGCAGCCAGTATTATAATATATGCAGCGAAATTGCCCTAAGAGCAGCCAATTCATGTTTCATGCAGATACTACAAGGTGCCCTGAGAGCAGTATTAGAATAGGCCTATATGCAGGGAATTTGCCCTAAGAGCAGCCAATGAATCTTGCATGCAGATACTACAAGGTGCACAGAGAGCAGCCAGTATTAGAATATACAGGGAAGTTGCACTAAGAGCAGCCAATGAATGTTGCATGCAGATACTGCAAGGTGCCCTGAGAGCAGTATTAGAATAGGCCTATATGCAGGGAAGTTGCCCTAAGGGCAGCCAATGAATGTTGCATGCAGATACTAGGTGCTCTAAGAGCAGTATTAGAATTTATGCAGCAAAAATGCACTGAGAGCAGCCAATAATTTAGTTGCATGTAGCTATGACAAGATGCCCTGAGAGCATAAGAATACCGCAGCAGAAATGTCCCTAGACCTAACATAAGGTGCAATGAGAGCCGTGTAACTTGCTATCGTAGCCATTAAAATTTACACATTTCATCAGGCTAAGGTAATTAATAGAATATAAGCTAACATTAGCTATGATCCTGTCATTTCTTAGAGCTAGCTAGCTAATGTTGCAAGCTAGCTTACATTAGTTAACTAGCTAGTTAAATAACAGGTTGATAGAAAAACAAAGCTTTACTTTAATACAAATACTTTAATATCTTGACATTTTCTAATATAGTTCAACATAAAACATACAATTACCTTGACTGCAACGATCTCCTTTTGTCTGCAACATCTCCTTCAAATAATCTAAGCCCCGCCTCCTAAAAAATTCAAATAATCCATGTCCCGCCTCCTCCTGGCACTAATTGGATGGCTGAGAGAACCAATAAGATGCAATGCTGCCCTGAGAACATATTTCAATGAATAAAAGTCCTACCTGCGTATGGGACACACTGGCCAGAGCAGCAGCTCGACCGCGGCGCTGTAAGATGACATAGTATGAACAGCGGCAATGGTAGCGAGTAGTATTAAAGACCAAAATTGTCAGGATTTAGGATAGGTTGGGGAGTTCAAAAAATGACGCCAAGGGTGCCGACTCAGAGCACCAAAGAGTGACGCCAAAGGGTCCTGACCAAGCGCAAGTATTTGACAAGTACTTTATTCTTTACACTAAACAGGGCCAGGGTCTGCAGATGCGCTTTTGTGGGACTTCCCACTATTTAGTGACCGTGCTGATCTCACTCTCCCTTTTTCTTTCACTGCCACCTCGAGCTGGCTCACCTTCTTTTTCCACCTTTCCTCTACTTGTTCAGCCTGGTGGCCCACTCTGCCTTGACCTCTTTTAGGTCCTTTTTCAAACCCAGCTCTCATTCTTTCTTCTCGTTCCAGGCAGCCCTAATCCTCCTATTCACCACTTTCCAGGCCGCCCTGAAGAGAGATGGTGATGATTGCTTTTCTGTCTGTCTCATCTCCTCATCTGTGCTCCTGTACTCTGTGTACACTCTAAGAAATATCTGTGTATTAGCAGTTGTATGACTGTATATTATTATTTTAACAGAAATTGTCCAGAATGGAGGTTGGTTTTAGGAGATTATAGAAGTCCACATTGTCACTTTCTCAACCTTATCAAAGCTTTTTTTGTCAGTTTTTTTTTCAACCTTTTTGTAGCCTTCTTTCGATATTTTTGTTCCTGTTTGGATATTTTTGAAGATTTTTTCCAAAAATGTTGTCTTTTTCACAGTTTTTGTCGCTTTTTTCAACATCTTTGAAATTTTTTCTGATGTTTGGGACGTTTTCTTCAACAAGTTTATAACTGAGCAGCTTTGTATGAAAGAATTTTGAAAATGTTCTGTATTTTTTACTGTAAGCTACACACAAAATGTCCATTTTTAATTAGGGGGTAAAGTCCGGGTAATGTGCTGCCAGAACTTTTGTTATTTTACAGAATTTATTTCTTAGAGTGTGGACATCTGTCGTGGGCAGCTGTTAACTGACCGTCTTCTGAACATGCTGTGTCTCACAGAGGAAAGTGATTTCAAATGTTATAAACTTCTGGATCTTTTAGTGCTTGGCGGCATGTGTGTTTTCTCAGGCCTTCTCCATGAACAACTTCACTTTGGCTGTGAACCATCTCCTAGCCAACGTTTTATGCACACTTTAGTTTTATTCAACAGTTTCCTCTTTGTTTTCTTCACGTAAGTGAAATCTTGTTAAGAGACCTTGCTCGCTCTTTCGCTTCGGGTAAGATAATGTTACATGTGTTACACAGCTAAGCTAAGATAGCTAGTGAGTAAGCAGAGCAGAAAGCAAGCTGACGTAAATTGTGGGAGATAAGATATGTAGCTCGCGGAGTGGTTTCACAACTAAGTGACACTACGACAAACCTAAGAAACTGGGACTTTCTTCAGTTGCAAAATTATCTTTTAAATTGATAAACATAATATGTGTAATTCATGGCTTAATTCAAACGGGATCAAAAAAATGTGGGCTGAAGGAACATAGGGCTTGATTTTGATGGGGGGGAAATTTCATAAAAATGAGAGAACTTCACAGATAGAGTAGGTCTAGACCAGACTTTATACTTACAGAGACCCAACAACATACAAACACTTACTTACATAGTACATCTAAGCAGGTTTTGAGAGTGTGTGTGTGTGTGTGTGTGTGTGTGTGTGTGTGTGTGTGTGTGTGTGTGTGTGTTTCAAAATGTATTGCCTAAAGGAAATGTAGCAGCTACTGCTGGCTACAAATCTTTAAATCTTTGTCTGTGAGTGTGTTCGTACGGCTGTGTGTCTCTTGCGTATCTCAAGAACCGTTCATCCAATCTACTTCACATTTGTCAAGTGTATTGCTGGTTATCCAATGAGGTGCCGTGCCAGGTTGTACACTTTCAATATTATGAGACTTTGAATAACAGTGGGGGGCGGGGCTACATGGCGCTGCGGACGGATTGACACGAGCACATCTGTCTTCCACAGTTTTTACCTTTTGCTGAGTGGGAGCAGCCGGTCAAGAAATAAATTGATAACATAAAGTTGAAAAGAAGATTTAAGCAGGTCATAAACTGCTACGCTGGTGATGCAGAACTCCGTCCGCAAAAACATAGAAATAATAAGGAGAATGCTGCTCAAAATACTGACCACATGTAGCCTATGAGTAGAAGTAGTAGATTCACCATGTTTTCTCTCTGTTACGGCATCTCCTGTAAATGTAATTATTGGAGTGTAGTGACTATTTGAGTTTTGGTGTATTGGTAGCTTTTAGTAAGGCCACAGTTTATGAACATGCCATTTCAACCTTCACAATGCCTCTCAGCTGGTTCTCAAAGAGAAAACTCAGAGCTCTGGTCTTTTCAGGTGATGTAAAGCCTCACATTGAAGAATTTCCACACATTTTACTCTGAAAGCCTCCTGATAAAACCAATTTCCAGTCCACAAGAACAGATGATGATTTAAAAGCCTAGTTTAAGTAAATCTTGACAGTATTGGTTTAAAACATAGAGGTTGTGTTGTGTTCGTTCAGGTAGTCCGGGATGCAAAATAGTGACATTTGTGTCTCAGGCTTACTTCCCTCTAGGCCACTGCCACCCTAATGTGAAAATATCTAAGACATTAGATATTTAGGTTCAAACAGCACAATGTTTTTGACAGAACGGTTGCAGCTGTATGTTCTTTCCTCCCACTCTCTGTACCAAATAAACCCATCTGCTGCAGGCTTACTGAGGAATCCAGAGGTTTTCTGATTTGTAGGGACATAGGAAACAATATAAAAGTATGTGCCAGCGGTTGCTTTGTGACTCATAATGTGTGCATGTGCCATGTGTGAAGAACTGGATGTGCCTGCCTGTACAGGACAAAATCACGTACTGTGTGTTCCCTCATTAAACACCAGAAGGTCACAGTTTTTACTTTTAAACTTTTTTTTTAACTGCACATCAGAAAATCAAGCAGGTTTGTCTAATCCAATGTGGTGGATTGTTATAATTAACAAGCTGCTAATGGAACTTGCACAGTCATATTTCCTTTCAGACGAGCATGGTTGTGATTGTGATTTCAGTTGAATTACACTTTGAAATTTAAATGCACAGTTTCATTAATACATTTCTTTTTATTATTTACACTTCACACTAACAGCTACACTATTGTCACATCATTAGTGGTAAAACCACATTAACCAGATGCTGAACAGCATCAAGTTCAGGGGCGGTGCTGTCAGAAATAAATACAAACCCAGACAAACAATAAGTGGACATAAACAATGTCATAACAATAATTTGATTCTGGGAAGTAAAAAAACAAAAAGCAACTAAGTCTTACCAAAGGAAAGGGCATTTGACTTGATATCTCTAAAGGAAACTGTAAATGATGACGTTGGGGACAAATACATTTAATATATATATAGAGTCAATTTGTCTTCTAGCATTGATCAATACATTAATGGACCATAGTTATCCACTTAAAAAAAATTATTAATTATTCTGGTGACATACTCCAGACTAGCTTCAAAGCAGAGTATATATATATATATATATATATATATATATATATATATATATATATATATATATATATATATATATATATATATATTTAGCATGTATAAATATTTAATTAGCATATTTGCTTAAAGGTGTAGGGGCAACAAAGAGTCAGGCAAATGTCAATCAAGTACAGTCTGTATACACCCACACAGTCCTGAGGGGTTGGTCTAATCAGCCAGTGAAAACACTGTGTGGGTGTACAATAGTGTAGCATGTTTAATAGAACTGGCTATTGCAGCAGATTCTATTTTTTTATTGTTTCTCTCACTGTTGTCACATCCCCAGATACCAACCAAAACAATCTGTGAGTAAAATGTTACACGGATTGCAATAATGGGGGGAAAAACGAGGTTCTAAAACAACAAAAATAGAGACCTTTTAACGGATTATCCCGGACGAGCCCCCATTTAGGTTACGACCATGCTCGCGAGAGGAAAGGGAAGCACCATAAAACCAGGTGTTTTTTTAAAAAAAGTTATTCATTGGTGAATAGTGTTTAAGACAGGGTTTCAGCTGGGTCTTAAAAAGTCAAAATTTATAAATCAAAATTTTAGGCCCAAAGTCTTAAATTAGAAAAATTGCGTTCTAGGTCTTAAATATTTTAAACAGGTCTTAATTTTCCTACGTTCATGCAACGCTACTTCTAATGTTAATTATTTTTTATTCCGTTGTGTTGTAGTTCTTTCATTAGTCCAAATATAATTTCCCTGTCCAAATGAGACCAACATGCTCCTTGTCTGGCAGCCAATCAGCTTTCGTGTTATTGCCGCAAGTCTCTTTCAGATTGTACCACGGACATAAAACAGATTTTATTCTTCAATATGGGGAAGTGCAAGTTTAGCGATACTGGGCTTGAAAAGCTTGAATTTAGGGCTTAGTTGATGTTGTGATAAAGGTTTTCAATTTCATTCATAATGGTCTTAAATTTGACTTGGTGAAACCTGCAGAAACTCTGTAAAATAATTTATCCTGACAGGTAACACAGCTAGATTTTGTCTCACTGTGCTTCAGCTTGTATCAGCTCAGAGACCATCAGAAAATGAATTTTATTTCTCTTATTAAAAGCACCGCTTCACTTTTCTCTCGCTCAGCTGAGACACACGTCTGCCGCCGGCATTTAACTTTGGCGCTGGCTCGTGCGATCTCTTTCTGTCTTTTTAAAAATGAATCAAGTGGCCTAACTTTACTTTGCATTATCAAACAAGATAAACATTCTCTCCTTATCGTAAGCTGGTCATAAATTGATATTAGAGTAGCCCACTCCCTTGTTTACTGCTGCACATGTTAACCCTGACCAAGCGTAACAACATACATACACTTACTTACATAGTACATCTAAGCAGGTTTTGAGTGTGTGCGTGTGTGTGTGTGTGTGTGTGTGTGTTTCAAAATGTATTGCCTAAAGGAAATGTAGCAGCTACTGCTGGCTACAAATCTTTAAATCTCTGTCTGTGAGTGTGTATGTCCGTACGGCTGTGTGTCTCTTGCGTATCTCAAGAACCGTTCATCCAATCTACTTCACATTTGTCGAGTGTATTGCTGGTTATCCAATGAGGTGCCGTGCCAGGTTGTACACTTTCAATATTATATGAGACTTATATGAGACTTTGAATAACAGTGGGGGGCGGGGCTTCAAGGCGCTGCGGACGGACTGACACGAGCACATCTGTCTTCTGCGGTTTTTACCTTTGCTGAGTGGGAGCAGCCGGTCAAGAAATAAATTGATAACAATAAGAACGCTCAGCCGAGACACATGTCTGCCGCCGGCAGTTAACTTTGGCGCTGGCTCGTGCGATCTCTTTCAAGAGAAACATTCTCTCCTTATCGTAAACTGGTCTTAAATCGATAGAGTAGCCTACTCCCTTGTTTACTGCTGCACATGTTAACCCTTATGTTGTCTTCACTGTCGTCCATGAACTTGTCATTGTCAAAAACGTTTTTTTAAATGTTTCTGTCCCTCTTTAACGCTTTTTTTTAAATTCATGGTCAATAAACCTCATAAAATGACATTTTACCTAATTTTTTAGTTTGGAAAAAAAGCAGATATTATTATTATTTTGACTAATAGAATAGATAAGATCAAAGGATGATGAGTGAATCACAGACTGGTTTATGTCAAAGTTTGGTCAGGATGCTGTTTTGAAACCATTTAAAATGTATTTTTTCATATGCCATGAAATGAAATAAAACCATCAAAATTCAATGGAAGTAATCATTAATCTTACCTGCGAAGAACATGGATGTACAGGCAATGTAGTTGTTAAGAACCCATATTTCTGATATAAAAAAGGACAACACAATGGGTTAAGGGGGTGTGACTATTAGAACCTAAACGCAGACAGTACTCAGAGCCAGGAGAGTAAATGATAACAAGGTTTATTTGAATGTACTCAAGTGTGGCAAAGTCCAGATTTCCAGAGGGGGGGGGCAGATCTGAAGTAACCCGAGAAGGGGCAGGGCGGAGCAGCCTTGTGGCTGGATCCAGTGAATGGGATTTCAGGTCTTGGGGGAATCCAATACGGGTCCTTGGTCTGTGTCAGCGGGAGTGGAGGGGTGGCAGGAGTCAGGTCCAGACGGCAAGCAGATGGCACAAGAAACAGGATTAGAGGTCGAAAACAGAAGTAGAACTAAGTAGCAAAGTTGGCTGGGCCGCGACTAACTGTCAAAGTTTTGTTTTCAATCTGACGCTGAGTGAAATTAGAACCATCTAAATGAAGCACAGGTTGATTGTGGCTGATGAGAAGCACCTGGACACCTATTAATAAAAAACTTTTTTTTAAATCAATTTTAGTGCTTCAAGTGAGAATTTGTAAACGTGTCTGTTAGTGACAGAGGACAAACAATTACCATTAACTGAAACGTAGTGTTGGCCAATCGGAGGTGGTTGTGCCAGATTTAATTTAATGATCTTTTAAATACGTTTCCTACGTTCATGCAACGCTACTTCTAATGTTAATTATTTTTTATTCCGTTGTGTTGTAGTTCTTTCATTAGTCCAAATATAATTTCCCTGTCCAAATGAGACCAACATGCTACTTGTCTGGCAGCCAATCAGCTTTCGTGTTATTGCCGCAAGTCTCTTTCAGATTGTACCAATAGAAAAACAAACAAAGGGCGCCAGGATAGCTCAGTTGGTAGAGCGGGCGCCCATATATGGAGGTTTACTCCTCGACGCAGCGGCCCGGGTTCGACTCTGACCTGGGGCTCCTTTGCTGCATGTCATTCCCCCCACCCCACCCCCGTCTCTCCCCCTTCATGTCTTCAGCTGTCCAGTCAAAAAATAAAGGCTGAGAATGCCCCAAAAAAAATCATCTTAAAAAAAAAAAGAAAAGAAAAACAAACAAGATGATTTGTATTTACTTTGTTTTAACAATGAAATTAATAAATACCAATCAACTTACTATGGCTCCAACAAAGTCTTTTGATCGCCTTGTACTGTCTCGCTTTAAAGGCTCTGAACACCCACACAGGTGTTTTGAGTCAATCTGGCTGATTAGAGCTCTCCCCAGGACTGTGTGGTTGCAGACTGTGATTGATGGACATCTTCCTGAGTCTCTTGTTAGCTTTGTTGCACCTGTTAGGACAGGACAAAATGACAGATTTACCATTGTTATTGGTAGATGAAGATTTGTGACCTAATAAATTCCCATCTAAGCTCCGGCCCGCTTTCAACCTGCAGAGGTCTAATCAGCCACAATAACTGGGTGTTCAGAGGCTTTAAACTTTGCAGTCGGCAGTAGAGTGCGCACATATAAGTTGTAATTAATACTTCATACTGTGAACTTTTACACATTCCTGCACAAAACTGTGCAGCTCTTCCACTTTAAGAACAGAAATATATTTTTATGTATTTCTTATATTTTTTCATATTTTCTTATGTAAAGATTTCTATTTTTACATTACGTCTTATGACTTTTGAATTGTAATTATCGTTATGCACCAAGACAAATTCCTTTTATGTGCAAACCTAAAACTGTTTCTGACACACACACGCACACGCACACGCACACACGTCACAACGGCTCCTCATATAGACAGCCTGATGGCATCTGGAAGTAACCAATCATCTCACTGAGTCACATAAGCTTCTATTTGTATCCAAATGCACACACACGTGGCACAAAGTCTATATACAAACTAGAGGATGGATACCTGAACCGAGCCCGTCAGGACCCAGCGGTACCCGACAGGCTGGGCCGGGTTCGGACAGATATTTAGAAATGATGTTCGGGTTCGGGTCGGGCTCGGTCACATCAGCGCGATAAGGCGTTGAACATTTTAAATTAAACAGCTTATTAACGTGCACTTGTTGCCCCGTGTGCGTTGATGCGCTCATCTGTTGACATTTCCAAATACCTTCTTACAGTTGCTTAATAAAAGCAGGCTTTCCACACAAACAAACGTACATGTGTCATTAGTATGAGAAAAAAATTATATTTTAGATGTGTCGGGCTCGGGTCGGTCTCGGACATAAATATCTTAATGGCTGTCAGGCTCGGGCCGGGCTCGGTTACTGCTCTGTCGGACGCGGGCCGGGCTTGGACAGAAAAATGCGGCCCGATCCGCCCTCTAATACAAACACTAATATTTCTTATTAGATCTTTAAGCAGTAGCAACATGTTTGAGTTTTCTTGAAGCATAACATACACACAGTACAGAGAGCAATAAGAACCAAACATCAAACAAAATTCATCCCCTGGTGCACATGCATGTGTCCACCCATGTGCATGTGTTTTGTCCCAATGATAACCTGACACAGCAACACAGTTTAGTTACAAATCAACTCCACACCCAGTTTTCAAAAAGAAAATCACTGAGTGAGAAACACTTAGTCAAAGACCCGGCCGGATGTGACAGTCAACAAAGAGCACTGATTTATATTTAAAGGCAGTGTTGGTAATGTTGAAAACCTATCAAGATTTAACAGTAGCATCTCCTCAGGGCTCCGTCTAAACCCTCCCCCTGCCCTCTGCGCTCCGAAACACACATACTCGCTATTGTTGTCGCTCTTAAAGCTACAGTGCGTAGTTTCTGTCGCCCCCATGAGAAATTCTAAGTAATGACAACAAAACTGCTGGCGCGTCCACATGATACAAGCCTTCCGCACACGCCCCCTCCTCCACGCAGTTGCTAGTACCCAAGGAGGACACGTAGGATTAAAAAACATGGACGGCTCAGAAGAGGTAATTATCTTCACTCAAGTTTCTGTGCGTGAAAGTCACCGGACGACACCATCTTCTGAAAATACTGAAAAATGCAGAGAGAGTTGTGTGGCGCTGATAGTCTTAATTCGCTTTGTAGCAACTCATTTGGCGATGGCTTGAATGTAACGGACGCTCATTAATATAAAAAAGTTAATAGTTTTGCGTGGGTATCTGACGCTGAGAACCACTGACCAAGCGTCAGTATTTGACGAGTTGGGAGTGAGAACGGGTTGCAGAGAGGAGAACAGATTTTAAAGTTTGAAAGCAAGGATATGATTGGCTAAGAGAGATTGTGGCAAGATCTGATTGTACTACTTAGCACCCACAGAGTAGAAGCCGGAGAGATGAGAATGAGTGAGTGAGTAAAGTCTTCCTGACATTTCCTAAGCTTCATTTGGTCAGAAGCAGCAATACAGTGTAGCTTACATTGTATCTGTCTATGTAAACATACATATGAGCTAAAATGGTTTAGTGGCTGGCCCTCCCCCAGCAATGCAGTGGAGTACTTAATATCAGCAGGGTTTAAGTATTAGCTGGGCTTTATGGCTCTTATGATCCAACAGATACAGTGGCCTATTCTCGGGCTCTTTTGTCATGAGACACACACACACACACACACACACACACACACACACACAGTACGTACACTGTAGGCCAAAATTATGCCATCTCCAAACTTGTAAGCAGAGGCAGGATTAGTGGATCTGCTTCAGAAAAGCCGGTATATCTGTTGAGAAGAAATGATAAAATATTTTTGAGAATATTTGCCTACTCAGGCTCTAAAGCTGAGTGACAGTTGCGGGTCAAACGGATTTCCAGGCTTTGAAGATAGGTGTGCAGTTATGGAGAACAGAAGTGAAGATTGATCCGTCTACTACTATTAGATATTAGAAACATCTGGATGTCTCTGCAGAGCAGACGCTTATACTTAGACTGATGACAAATAATAAATACATCTTTTTAGAGAAAATTATCTCTATTATTTTCGTTGTTTTTATCTTTATTTAAAAACAGATTAACTCACATGTCAAAGTTACTAGCTGCAGCTCTAATGCCGTTTTAAGGTTAGGGTTCCGCAGGCTGTTCTTTGGGAATAAATGGGAGAAAACTAAATGACCTCATGAGAGTATAAAGACAGTGTGTGTGTGTGTGTGTGTGTGTGTGTGTGTGTGTGTGTGTGTGTGTGTGTGTGTGTGTGTGTGTGTGAGCACGCCCGTGCGTGTGTGTGTGCTTGTTAATACGACCAGAAGTACCCAGAAGTAGGACACTGATGATGCTTTTCATCATTTCATTCTGAAGGAATGAGGACAGCATTCATTTTATATCTCTGTTCTCCGTTTTCACTCTCTCTCGCTTTTGTGAAAACTGGAGTACGACATTGAAATAAACGCTAAAAGCATGCATAAATGTAGAACAAAATGAAATACATTTCTTAAATGTACTCAAAAGACTTACAGATAAAGAAATACAGAACATTTTAGGCATGATTGCCCCACTCAGCAGAACCAGCAGTAGATTTGGGAACTCAGCTAACAAATATTTAACATGTAGGACATAGAGATAGAGATAGAGATATGACTGATAATAATTATAGCAGTAGATGTATAGAATAATATAGCAGTAATATAGCAGTATTGATAATATAAATATTACTAATAAAATAATAGTAGGTGTCAGGCAAGGACTACAGCAGCAGGTGCAACCACGATCCGGGTGCCACCACGATCCATGGAAACCTGCGACGACGGCGAGAAAGCTCAAGGTCTCCGCGGAAAAACCAAAGTTAGTAACATGCATTCATGGGACATGAAGAAGGAGGAGCTTAGTGTGTCATGGTCATGAATGTCTGCACAAAATGTCAAGACGTCGTGTGGTAAGGCATGGAACGAGCTTGGAAAGGAAGTTGTGCGTTCCTCCTCAGTTAACTCTCATTTAAGAATAGGTTTTGTCTGTCAAAAGATGTCATGCACAATTATAAAGCTGGTTTGTAATTTATGTAACTTATTTAAGAAATGTAAGTCATTTTTAATCATGAAATTAGTGTGATTTATAAAATGAGCATGCTTACAAATATGTTTACATAATTTCTGTTTTTGTGTTGTTGTACACAGTGTTTGTGTCTGAAATACAGGATTTTATATCCTGTACCAGAAATTTTCAATTAAAAAAAAATATTTAAAAAATCTATCCAAGACATGTCAAGATAGTTTACTACCAACTGACTGACTACTAACAGTGGCATATGCATGGCTTAAAACATATACATAGTATTACTAAATATACATTTTTATCGTAAGCATTGTTGAGTTAACTTTTTAAGCATTTCGCCATGCAGTTTAAGTGAATTACATCTGTGTTTGGATACTCTTCCTGTTAGCTGATCAAAGATTTATGTGTGGGATGAGTGCATGTCAGTTGTCTCGTTTTCTAGGGCAACTACAGGCTAAACTTTGGTCCAGTGCAGAGAGAACAGCTTGCATGAACCACCGGCCTTTAAAATACGTTCAGCTAAGTACTGCATTTTCCATCTCAGCCCAAAGTCAAGTGTCTTTCTTGTGTGTTTCGAGCCTGTAGGGTTTTCATTACATTTTTGTTGAACTGCTGCATCAGAAATGCCTTCGGTGATAACATTCATATACCAGCTGTCGAACTGTGAGTTCACTGTATGCTGCAGTATTGATTTTTTCATGTCACATTTGACTTCAAATTTGTTGTAGAAGCATTTGTATATCAAATTCAAAAACTGCTTTAGTTGACAGGTTTCCTGCGTAACATTTCACAGCTGTAGACTGTGTGATGCCCCTTTGGTGTGACCTGAGTGTTTTGGCTAGAGCTTAGATCGGGCCCAAAAAAAATCAAGCCAGACCCTACCCAAGTCCGTGCACATTGTATCCGAGCCTGGCCCGGCTCGACACATCAACTGAAATTATGAGCCCAAGCCCGATTTCAACCCAACACTTTTTTAATATGTGGGCCGTTATAACTGACGTTCTCAACTACAATTCAGAGTTGTTTGAACTGCATAAATCTGTTTAAAATGATCTTAATGAATAATGCAACAAGAGCGAAGCATGTAAACTGCACTGTTTTCTTTATTCAGAATGGAATGGATCACAAATGGATCCGAATGAAGAAACGTAAAAAAAACAAAACTCAATGCATTTCTCTGTGAGGGCTTGCCTCGCCCTCAGGGGTAGCCTATGCTTGGAGAAGTAACAAAAGACGACATTTAAGGCTGACTATCATCTTTTCTGCCACGGCGAGCCTGCTTCATGTGTCTGTTCATCATCCAAGTCCCCGTTTTATCAGCTGTCATAGGCGAGCAGCGTGCTGCACTTAGCCTAATGCACTCGACAAAGCCGACACATATGTTGTCACTGCCCACAACTTGTTTAAAATGGTTCCATACCTCCGACTTTCCTCCAAACTTGCTCAAAGGTAATTCTCCTGTTTTTATTTTTTTCTTTACATCCTCAAGCTCCACCATATAGCCCAGCAGCCCGGTGTGATGCGTGCAAGAGGAGGAGACTCTACATTTTGTAACTGTAGTACAACTTGTGTAACTTTTTGGACACATTTGTAACTTTGGCCTAAATATAGCCTATATAGATAATATTTCTGATTATGGCATAGCTTTCTCCCCACCCAATTATGCTGATAAAGTAATGATTAAAAAAAACACAAATGCTTGATCAAGGGCTCAGGCTCGGGCAGAGAATCTAAACTCTAGTTTTGGCTGTCCACATTGTGAAGGTGTGTTCTGTGTTGTCATGTTGTCATGACCTGGCTCAAATGGTCATAACAAAGATAGTCTGTAGTTGAGTTTTCTGTTGCACGACTAAAACAACCTTTGAATGTACACAAGTTCCTTCCCGAGGCTATTGTGCAGAGGCACCAGAGTCATGTTTTTGTCCCATGCCGCGAATGCTGTGAGGACTAGCCAGACCCTCCTCCGCAGTGCTGTGGAGGAAGGTCTGGCAGAGCGTGACTATAACAAAGAGGGAGATAACACCATGTTAAATGTAAAAAATACTTTAAACATTAGACCAAATTAACTATATACAAAATGGGATGTGGAAATCAGTGAAGTCAGTGGTGTAGGGTGTGCATGAGTGAAAGAGGCGAGTGTGTTTTGATGTTGTAAAGTGTAAACTCAGCAAAAGGCAAACCTAGGACAACATAACCAAACATAACCTAACCAGACCTTGGTGTGCCTGTGGAGGCAGCAGGGAGAGAGAGAAGAGAGACAGAGGATACTGCAGCTTAAGAAGCCTCAGCACACCAGACCCAGGTGAGCTCGACCTTCCTCCACAGTGCTGCGGAGGAGGTTCTGGTTAGTCCACATAGCATTCCTGGGATGGAGAAAAAACATCAACAGTTCCGGTTTATTGGCATTTCTTTAAACTAGACACTACAAAATCTGAGTCTGTCAGTGGCAAAACAAGCAATTTTGTGAAGGTAAATACAAGCTGAACAATTGTAGCCTGTTTTGCCGCTGCCGACTGCAGCAATTTCGCTTAATACTCGACCAATGTCAAAGATTGTTGTTCCCATCAGCCACACACAAAAACATAGGAAAATAGGGTCCACGTTTAAAAAAAACAAACGGTAGTTACCCCTTAAAACGTCTTCTTTTCCATTTCTTTTGAACATCCTCATCTTTTTGTTGGTTGCTTGTTTCAGCGGGCCTCTTCACCCCAGTAATGTGAAGCCGCCATTTCTTCGCCCCAAATCCAAGAAAATGGCGGACTTGGTTGAAATGTTAAAGAACAACAGTGGCAAAAAAAAACAACTAATGAATTACTCAATTCTTATTGGCTACCCGCCAGCGTTGGCAGGTAGATCGACAGTTTCACCCGCATTTGGCGCGTGGTTGGGTGTTAACTGCTTGTGTTAAAGTGCCTTGCAGGACATAAAGGAACAGCAGCAGTCGGACTGTGAGGTAATGATTGGTTGCAGAGCTGGAGAGTGATAACCATTGATGTCATGTACCTTATGCATACAGCATATATTATGAATTAACATGGAAAAACCACAGCTGCCAGTGTAAAAGTCTTTATAATCATACTCCACTGTGGTTCCCAGCATCAAAGCCTGGCAACCCACCGGCTTATCCTTTGGCAGTAAATCACTTGGTAAAACCAGTTGCTTTATTTTCTTGCTGCACGATAATTGACTATTGTGAAAAGCCCCCCTTCCTATTCAGCCACACTCTGTGTGTGTGTGTGTGTGTGTGTGTGTGTGTGTGTGTGTGTGTGTGTGTGTGTGTGTGTGTGTGTGTGTGTGTGTGTGTGTGTGTGTGTGTGTGTGTGTGCGTCTCTCTCATGTGCATGTGTTTCCGTCAGCATGCACGTCAGTAAGATCAAATAATATGACCAGGGCAACACAGCTATTTGATCTCTGTGCCTGGTGGGCTACACAACTAAACCAGGGATGTTTCATGTGAACACTACTTCATTATTTCGTTATAACCCTATGCAGTCTTTGAACCCTACAGCTAGATGATTAATTCATGATTATTTTTTTTCTCTGAGGCTAAAGGTAGGACTCCAGGCAGAGAAAAGTCTGAAGTAGTAATGTTTAATTTGGTATTAAAGTCAAGCAAAGAAAACTAAATGCATTAGCATCACTAAATGCTACATATCCGGATTGTTAGCTTAGGCTTATTAGGAAAAAATGCAACCAAAGACATTAACAAGCCAACTCAAACGGAATGAATTACACCAACAACAAAAACACAGAAAGCAGTAGAGCAGCATTCTATAAACAAGGGAAATGAAATATGTAGAGACTAAAGTCCTATGGGGTCAAGTTTGGGGGTTTGAACAGGAGGGAAGTGAGTGTACATGTATTCAAGGAGAAGGAAAAACATGGAGAAGGTTTGGGGATCCAAGACAGTGTGCCGTAACTCCTACGACAACAGAGCATTCATTCTAGCAGAAACCTCAGTTCAACTTCCACACAGCAAAGCGCACCCCATCCAAATGATAAAAGACTCAAAAACACGCATGTGACTTATGTCACTTAATGTCGAAGGCAAAAAAATAATTATTATTCTTTTGAAAATGACACATTGAGTGTTAAGTGGCAATACCAGCGGCATCTTTCACTTGTTCCTTTGCAATGTTACATCTCGTTCTTGCTGTTTAAAGTGTAACAACTTATTTATCTTGTAGGCTGATATTGCTCTCGGTTTTATACAGCACTATTGTAAAAATGAATGTTGTTTTTCAAAATATTGCTTGAATATAAGGTCATTCTTACTTACAGATATAAAGCCTTGTTGATGAAACATACACTAGATTGGATTGGCAGACACCATCTGTGATTTATGCCCGATTATGGGGATGAGCCTCACAATCAGTCTAGAAAGACACACTAACTACAGCTATAACACATATTTCATCCAGCCAACTCACTGGATGGATTATGTTAATGTAGAACATGTACCGTGTTTTTAAGTTGTCCCCGCAGGGTGTGGCTTTTGACAACAATCACTCATGATGGATATACAGCGTGTGTTGCAGTGAGAAGACTGTGCCATGTGAGTGCTTTAGTTAAACACCTGATCCAGCTCAAAAGACTTCAATTTATATGTAACAAAAAACGTCTACAGTCATAATAGCAGCTAAGTGAGGTTTTATTTGAGGTGGTTTGAGCTCAGTGCCAACATTAGCTTGCTAGCATGCTCACAATGGCAACATTTGCTAATTAGCAGTAAACAAAAAGTACAACTGAGGCTGATGATAATGCCATTAGATCGGTAGGTTTTTTTTGGTCAAAAAGTAAAGCAAATAAAAATGTTAACCTGATGATACTGTCACGTCATAATCCACCTGTTAGTTTCTATTGGTCGCTGGACTGGGGTGGGTGTGGCTTATCTGTGTCACGTAGCTGAAAAGCCGAAGTGAAGCAGACTCTGGGAACACACGTTGCTGTGGACTGAGAGCCTGACTGGGAAACTAGAGTCAGCCAGACCCTCAGTTTAGACCTTTTTTTAAATTAATAATTATAAAAAACAAATATTTATTATTATTATTTGTTTTATATCAATCTTAGTGCTAGTTAGAGTTTGTGAACTTGTCTGTTAGTGACAGAGGGCAAACAATTACAGGTTAAAAGAAACAGGTTTAATATCCTGTGTCGCTGTCGCCGATGCTTTGCACCTGTAACCCAGTCAAGGAAAGTTTTATTTTTATATTTTTTTTATTTATTTACTGTTTACACCTCATTATCATTTCATTTGATTCTGGTAGTCCATAAAGAGACTTTCATAGTTTTTTCATATGTTCAATATTTTGAATATATCCTCAGTTATAATAATAAATACATATATTCATTGGTTAACACATGCAAGGCACTGTATCCGTGTCACATTCTCATTAGGGGCTGAGCCCCCCTAAAGGTCTGATCCTAGAATCGCCCCTGGAATCAGCAGAAGGGGAATGTTTCTGATTTGTCGTGACGTTTCCCCACCAAGTTGTGATTTATTTTATTTGTTGTTTATTTGAATAGGGACAGATACAAAAAAACATTGATTATTACATAAAGAACAATCTGATGCCTGTATCACATTGTTTATAGCCATGGCTAATTCGAAACACCTTTTAACAGTTAAAATAATAAAGAAGGAGTCAAATTTTTAGAGTGAATACAATAAAAGGTCCAGAAACCAGTTAGCAGCAATACAAATAAGTGTAGTAAATAAACACATTCACTCGAACTCACACAGATGCACACCTCACATACACACAGCTATACATTTCATATGGCATGATCACACTGCTGCTGCTGTATGAACCATGCTTTTTTAAAGGGGGACAATTTAGTTAGAGTCTTTATATTTGTAGGAATCCAATTCCACAGATTGGCTCCTTTCACAGAAAAAACATTTTGTGCAAAAGAGGTTTTACAAAATGGAACTTTACAGTCTCCACATGCAGCAGCTCGGATCTGGAGGTTCACAAATTTACAAAGTGGCTCAGGTGCAAGTCCAGTCAAACATTTTAAAAACAACTTTATGTATCTAAGATTAACAAAATTAACAAAGTTTAAGATTTTATGTTTATTTAAAATGTAACAGCGATTGAATCGAATGGGCTTTTTATATAAATTTTTTAGGGCACGGTGATCTCAGTGTCTTGATTTGAAAAGACCCTTTTGTCTCAGAACTGTGGCCTCCCAATGAAAAACAAAAATGAAACGAAGTGTCAACTGAGAATAAACGCTGTTTGACACCGCAACAAGGAGTGAGCTGGCCCGCAGAGGAGGATGTATGGGCTGAAATATGTGCCACCAGAAACTGAATTTGAATCATTTATATTTGAATTTGAATTGCTAAACTTGAATAATTGCATTGAAAAACTGAATTTGAATCACACAATTTGAAATTGTATTGTTTAATTTGAATCATTGCATTGAAAAACTGAATCTGAATAGTATAATTTGAAATTGAATTCATTCGTTTGTAACTGAATTCCAATAAAATTTGATCTTCACTGAAAATTCAACTCTCTATATATTCTCACATTCAGTTCTCACTATTCAGATTCAGATCAGCAAATTCAATTTCAAGTTACTGAGACAGACATCCGGGTACTTGGAGGATGAAGGAAGAGCAATCGAGCGCAGATCGATAGGTAGAGTTCAGTGGAGTGGCGCAGGATTAGCACTAAAGATGCCAAACGGTTTATGGATGTTGGAACGAAAGAAATGACAAAAAACAAACAGCAAGGGATAAAAGTTCACAGGTGAGAACGTGTTTTATGATATATATGGCGCCTTGGACCTGCAATCTGAGCTCCGGCGGCAGCGGGAGGTGGTGAGTTCCGTGGCCCGGCAGCAGCGTCTCTTTCCCCGGGCAGGAACACCGCTTCGCCTCGCTGCTGCGCCGGTCCCCGCTGATCCAGATCGGACCGGCCAAAGACAGAGTGGTGATCGGCAGGATCTTCCACGTAGTCCAGGACGACCTGTATGTAGATTTCGGCTGGAAGTTCCACTGCTATTGGCGGCCGGAGAGAAGCTAAAGCGGGGCAGCAGAGTCCATTTGCGGAGCTCACTGCCCGCTTCCTGGAAGCCAAAACCGACACCACGCTGCTGGAGGCCCGGGCCGTACTGCTGGGACAGCTGGAGGGAAGGGAAGCCCGGGAGAACTAGAACCAGGACTCAGCGGAGCGGACTGTCGAAGCCTGCTGAAGTTTAAATTACAGGTTTCCTAAAGGGAGTCTGGCGGGACTCGGACTGTGGACATGATTTTAAGTCTCGTTAAATAAATAACTACATGCAGAAATGAATGAATAAATAGTGGAGGAGTGCCTGGACATTTCAGTCTGTTTAAACTTCACTTTGAAGCAGAACCTCTTAGTTCAGAAGGGTGAAGTTTCTGTTTGGACTCAGATCTGTGAACTGATATTAATAAATATTCTTTTTATAAACACATTAATTAGTCTTTGTTTTGTTTGTTCCTGCACATGATGATAAAGCTACACTTTTAAATCACAAACAAAACTAACTTTAATATGTATATAAACGCTCTAAGGAAAGAGACAAACGATCAGATATTAGAGTTGATTAAAAATAGACTCAAATAATAATTTACTATTTTGCGTTTTAATGTGGAAACATCTTGTATAAACTCAGGGGACTGGCTCTTACATCACATTGTATTGCAGGCTTGCTGATGTACAAAGTAAACCAATGCAATTCAAATGTTTAAATTAATTAACATGTATTAAAATAGGGATAGTCACACTAGGCATTACATTTTCAACATTGTGAACAGGTAGATTATATTATCTATGAGTCTCTGGGTCAAGGCGAGGCTGTGCTCCAAAACGTTTGTGCTGGCCGAAGAGGAGTCCTGCGTATCTGCGCCACTGAACTCTACCTATCGATCTGCGCTCGATTGCTCTTCCTTCATCCTCCAAGTACCCGGATGTCTGTCTCAGTAACTTGAAATTGAATTTGCTGATCTGAATCTGAATAGTGAGAACTGAATGTGAGGATATATAGAGAGTTGAATTTTCAGTGAAGATCAAATTTTATTGGAATTCAGTTACAAACGAATGAATTCAATTTCAAATTATACTATTCAGATTCAGTTTTTCAATGCAATGATTCAAATTAAACAATACAATTTCAAATTATGTGATTCAAATTCAGTTTTTCAATGCAATTATTTAAGTTTAGCAATTCAAATTCAAATATAAATGATTCAAATTCAGTTTCTGGTGGCACATATTTCAGCCCATAAGGATGATGCAGCACCTGGAGTGGCCGAAAAAATTAGGCCCCCAAAACCTTAACTCCAGTCTGGCGCTCAAGCGTTAGCTTCTGGAGTTTTCAAATGCACAAATAAAAGCCAAACCCTGTTAGGTTTCTAGACACTTAGCCATAATATCACATTTTCCCCAGGGTTGTGGTTATGCCGTGACAATGCTCAATACATACACTTCTTTGTCATGTTGATAAAAACATAACCTGGGTTATTGGAGAGGGTTCTCCCACAAGAATGGAAGTGCAAGATCTTGTTGAGTCATTTTATGTTTTATGTATAAAAATATCCTTTGATTCCTTAGATTTTTCTGGGGGGGGGGAATAATTGGTCAAAACCACAGTAGCTGTGAAAAAGATGTGGAAGAAGCTATGCACAAATGCATATCTTTTTCATAATGAACAACGATACGATGCAAACAATGCATTATGGAGCACAACCATAAACCCACCCTCAGGCATTTCAACTCATATCTTGTTCTGTATCAGATTCTACTGTGCTTCTCCTTCTATTAACATTCATCCCTTTGTTCCTGGGCAGCCATGACACCACAGAGACTAGGAACAAAAGCAATATGGCTGATACATAGATAGCGGAGTGGAAGGAACAATCTCCCCTTCAATACTCCAACATTTTAGATTCCACTTACCTGTTGTGTTCGTTGCATTTGAAGATGTAGGTAGCAAGGACGTTTTCTAACTGACTTTTTCTTTTTTTCTTTTTTACTTTTTCCGAGTCTAAATTCCTGTCTTGACTACTTTTGCTTAAGTGAGTCATTTCATAAATGTCCATGAAATCAAAAATGAAACGAATGCATTCATATTCCCATGAGCTATTATATACTCGTTCTGTGTGTATCTGTGTGTGTCTCTCTGTATCGGTAAGGTCAATAACCTCTCTGCAGCCTCGGATGAGTCACAGAATATACTACAAAAAAGAAATTAAAATCCCAATCTTCATTCTTACTCCCCATCGCATAAAACCCACTACTGAGTGCCAATATTGTTTCCTGCTAGCAGTGCTAGCTGATGAGGAAAGCACTAGCAAATGTAAAAAGGATTAGAACAGCTTTAGGGCCCTATCTTGCACTCAGCGCAATTGCCTTTGTACACCGACTCATGTATCATTCCTATTTTGCACCCGACACACAGCTGACTTTTCCCTCCACAGACGCACGTCGGTAAATTAGGGAATGAATTTGAGCTCCCGGGGGCGGTTCAGCGAAAAGAGGAGGCGTGTTCCGGCGCAAACGTTCCCTGGTGCTATTTTGCAGTTTCAGAAAACAATTCCGCCACTGACCAGGAAAAACTGGTCTAAAGTCGGTGGCGCGTAATTCAGATGCTACTTTAGGGGCGCATGCTTGGCCGTAATGTAGCATGTGCACAACGCGCATACACTTTGCTTCTCTCATCTACACGGAAGCAGCAGTTCCCATTTTTGCAAACCATACATAATTACAAGGAAAAATATTACTGAAAATGCGCTTCAGGATCGGTCTGGACACACTTTACAGTACAGTCCTCAAAAAGTCGCACCATTCTTTGTGGCTTGTTGTGTTTTACACAACATTTCCATGAATCATGGATGTGTTGATGCAACCCGGTCTCACGCCAGGTCGTGTAAAAGTTACGTTATTGTAATCTATTAAGTCGTGGACAAGTTACGATTTTGACGTTTTTTTCGTGTATATGCACCGACTTTTGAACGTGTACAGGTCACGCTTTTCGAACCTGCTCTGGGGGATGCGACTACGGGGAAATGAGGCGCCACACGGCGGCCAAAACAACGGCACGGGCCGCCACTCGCGATCGGGGAAATGCTGACGCGACTACGGGGAAATGAGGTGCCACACGCTGGCCAAAACAACGGCACGGGCCGCCACTCGCGATCGGGGAAATGCGGCGCCACACCCCACTTGCAAGACACGGGAAATGAAACGCCACAATAACGAGACGGTTGGTTGTTAGGAAAAAAAAAGAACGGGGTAAGGAACCGTCACACGCGGGACACGCCGACAAAGGAACTGCCACACGCGGTGCCCGGTCCCCGGGTGTTTTATGACCCATCCACCACCCCGACCAACCTCCCTACGCGGACTTTCGCCTTATCAACTACTCGCTACTCGCTTTCGTTCTGGAATCACGAAATATGCTTCCCATTAAAATGCATTGCTTTCAATTTCGTAATCGCCACACGAAAAAAACGGCATTTACGTAACCTGTCCACGACTTAATAGATTACAATAACGTGACTATATAACGACCTGGCATGAGACTGGGCTGGTTGATGACATAAATGAGGAAATATTAAGGAGACGTGATGTTGAACAACGGCGGGATTGGGCACTCCGGCGGGGATCTGGTCCGGGAGGCGGCAACGCGCGAGCGCTCCTGATGGAGCGGGTGGACGGAGATGGAGTGGGGGGAGGAGGAAGGGGCACAACAGGAGCAGGTGGTGCGTTTGGAGGCCCACGCTCCATGGCTGCAGCAATCCTCTCCAGACTTGAGGAGATGCGCCCGAGAGGCCGCAGCAACATCGCCACCCAGTCAACACGGGCATTTATTACTTTGCTGCATCCCGGACAGCTCCCGCTGGTGTGCGCCAGGCATATCCGCCGTCATAATAGCAATCCGCCATGTAACAAGCGTGCCTGCTCTTAGAGGGAATGTGAGATGACGCTCTGATTGGTTTATTGCACGTTACGCCCAAACCACACCTAGCTACTTCAGACCAACCCATTTTAGACTAATTTATCCCGCCGGTATAATAGCAACAGCGCCGGAGACCCGCCCACAAAGCTACTTGCGTTTCAGATCGTTAAAATAGGGCCCAAAGTCTCGCTTTGCCAGACCTTCCTCCACAGCACTGCGGAGGAGGGTCTGGCTAGTCCACACAGCATTCCTGGATAGGAGAAAAATGTGCTCGGGTTTATTGGCATTTCTTTAAACCAATCACAATCGTCATGGGCGGAGGTAAGCACTGGGCAGAGACACAGCGCTGCTGCAAAATAGCCCCTGGAAGGAACTTGTTTTGGTGGAACGTGTGTACGTTCAAAAGTAGTTTTAGTCGTGCAACTGCAAACTCCGATTGGACAGAAAGTCTAGCTAGCTGTCTGGATTTACCCTGCAGAGATCTGAGGAGCAGTTAACCATAGTCCTCATGAATTCCAACACAAAGAAAGCAGAAGGTGACGGACATCCGGCCCCGAAAAGAGTAAAATCCGGCGGAATTTCTGCGGCAAAGGAGCAATCCTGCAAGTGTGACAAAGTTACAACAAGTACTTTGACTACACATTACAGAATAATGTGTTGCCTGCAACACTTCTGTTCTGACATGAAAGCTGATCTGATACCGGGATTACTGTTTAAATATTAACAGCATCGGCTAGTGTGTGTGTGTTTGTGTGTATGTGTGTGTGTGTGTGTGGTAACTGATCTGTGTGGATTTCATCACTAGTCGATACTGTACTTAGGAGACATTTTTATCTGTGTATGGATTCACAGATCCTAAGGATGATTCATCCAGCATGCCCGTCTCAGCTTTCCCTGTGATGGATAAGGTGGACTGTGATGCGTTATCATATACTGTGCATCTAACGTTGTTTTCCCTTCTGAACGTTGTCTCTAATATTCAAGAATATGTTTGCGTGATTAACGATTTTCTTGTTAAGTTAAAAGTATGTTGCACAATAACACTACCGAATATAATAACAGTAATGGCATAAAACATTAACAGAGTGGGAGGCAACACTAAGATAAAAGCAAAAAGAAACCGAGAGTGAAAAAAGTGAGGTCTTCTTGAGAGAGAAAAACTCTAAAAACTACAGTAATGATACAACTATGGTAGCACTGCATATTACGACTCGGTAATAAGATGGTAATAGTGGGGTAACAGTGAGATAATAAAGAGGTAATATAGGTAATAACGTGTTATTACCAAAGTAATAACGTGGTAATACATCACAATAATAATATGTAATACTGGGGTAATAAGGTGATAAGGTAACAGATGTAATAACATGCAATTACCAAATGTAATAAGTAAGAAAGGGTTTGACAATAACCATATGTATATCTAGGTAATGGTAATATACTTATATTCTAATAACGTGGTAATAATGGGCTAATATATGTTGATGTTTTAACAGTATTATAGGCTACTATCAGCATAATACCTTCCAAATTAGATAATTGAGGTCATAACAAGCAAGGTTACCTCCCCTTTCTCTGCTTTGCCCGCCCAGAGAATTTGGCCAACCCATGAGAGAGAGACATCATGGCTTTCAAATGAGAAAAGTGGTAGTTGGTCAAGGCCACACCCCCACCCTCCACCTTGCCCCTCCCACTCTCCTCCTCAATAGCTACAGACACAGAAATGACACATCCTAAGGAAAACTCATTGTGGGACTGGCTCTAGTGGCTGTAATTCTGCACCAAAGCTGAATTTTGGGAAAGAGACTTGAGATACTGTATTAGGGGACCACTAAGGTCTATATAAAAGAGACTTCAGATACAGTATTAGGGGACCACTAAGGTCTATATAAAAGAGACTTCAGATACAGTATTAGGGGACCACTAAGGTCTATATAAAAGAGACTTCAGATACAGTATTAGGGGACCACTAAGGTCTATATAAAAGAGACTTCAGATACAGTATTAGGGGACCACTAAGGTCTATATAAAAGAGACTTCAGATACAGTATTAGGGGACCACTAAGGTCTATATAAAAGAGACTTCAGATACAGTATTAGGGACCACTAAGGTCTATATAAGAGACTTCAGATACAGTATTAGGGGACCACTAAGGTCTATATAAAAGAGGCTTCAGATACAGTATTAGGGGACCACTAAGGTCTATATAAAAGAGACTTCAGATACAGTATTAGGGGACCACTAAGGTCTATATAAAAGAGACTTGAGATACAGTATTAGGGGACCACTAAGGTCTATATAAAAGAGACTTCAGATACAGTATTAGGGACCACTAAGGTCTATATAAGAGACTTCAGATACAGTATTAGGGGACCACTAAGGCCTATATAAAAGAGACTTCAGATACAGTATTAGGGGACCACTAAGGCCTATATAAAAGCATCCAAAGAGCACCATGTCATGGGACCTTTAACGCTTCTTTTCCCTTCCGTCTATAAACACCACTAACACCAACTTATTACTAGTTTTAGTTTTTTTTGGAATTCATTGTCAATAAATCTCATTTGTAGGAAATAATACCTAATGCTTGAGTTAAAAAAAAAAGCAGAAATTATGAATTGTTTAGACTAATATTAAAGGAAGGATAATCACAGAAAGGTCAACGTTCAGTCGGGATACTGTTTCGAAATGCTAAAAAATTGAATAAAACGCCCAAAATTCAATGAAAGTAGAGATCGATCTTTTGCTGTACTTGCGAAAGCACGTCGTATGGAACCATCCATGTTGTTTTTGGGTTTTCAGAATTAGGTAGTTAAAAAGATACAGACATTTAGAAAACGAGTCAAATTTGACCCGATGACAACACAAGTGTAAATACTTTCCAACTTGCCTAACTTGTATGTAACACTCAGTTCACAATCATTATTGTATTATTATTATTATTATAAAAACATGTCAACATCCATAGAGTTTGCCGAAGCAGAAAAGAGACTCGAAGATGAGGTTTTGCAGACAAGGTTTTTAATCTGGACACACCAACTTGTTCATCACAGTTTTATAATGTCTCACAAACATCTTCCAAATATGCGTTTACGTCATATTTCCCCCGTTTCAAATCCCTGTCATCCCGCCAAGACTATAGTTTCAGGTCAAGGTGACGTACGATCATATTAATTATCCTCTCCATGCTTTTGGCTCAGGTATTCCCCTGATTTCCTGCCTAAGGGCTCACGAGAGGATGTTTATGTCTTTGCTAGAAGTGTTTCCCAAATTCTTTGGCTTTGGAGTGTGTGCCTTCTTTCTAGTAACTGTTTTCACTATTTCTCAGAATAACATGGCTGCACCGACCCTGACACCACCAATTCTTGGACATACAACTAAATTAGTTAATGCAATGAATAAAGAAATGTTATTAAAATAAATAACTATTTGACAAGTGTCATTTCACAAAAATACTCTGCTCCACTGTTGTTTCTAACAATTGTAACTCAAACAGGAGAACAATTGCAGATTGATCCACATTTGGTGCTCTAGTGAGTATTTGGGGCAGCAGGACAGTGTGTGTAGGATTGAGTCAGAATAAACTACTGTGTGTGTGTATGTGTGCATGGAAAGGTATAACAATATTTCTACGTATAAATCAGCTTGAGTGTTTGTGAAAACGTTCCATTTTTTTTTTCCAAGCAGCTTTGACAGGTCACAGAATGATGAAACTAACAACACAGCAATGTCAACCCGAAAACCTATGAGGTTTTCAGATAAGACCGGTGATAGTCCAAACCCAATTCCCACTGGCTGTTTGATGAAACTGTCTATTTGAGAAGCCAAGGCCTGAGGTCAGATACAAGGCAACAGACGGACGGCTAAACTGCAGAAAGCCTTTATAACAGAAGGCGCGCACACACAGACACAAACACACACACACACAAACACATCCAGCATCCCCTGCAGGCTAACTAAGTGGTCTTCCTCTCTGGGGTCTCTCTATCCCTGCTGTTTCACCCCTCTGGCATGTAAGGACGGACACACACACACACACACACACACACACACTGATTATCAGATTTAAGATCAGCCATTTCCAAAGTAAAACAGATGTGGACCAATTGAGGATGGATTGCAGACACACTCCGGCTCTTTCACATGTGTAATGTAATAAGAGAGGCAAGTTTGCACATAGGGGAATAGATAGGCACTTTACTAGTTTTTAGTCGTTATGTGCAATCTGCACCTACACGCAGTCAAATGCACGCACACACTTTTCCATTAGTCACAATCAGGGTTTTTTTTTCACCCCATTTATGCATAACTGCTTGATTTGATCTCAAAACAATTACCTTTTCATTGTTTGAAAGTGACATTTTAGTACTTGCAAATGATTGCTGGGATGAACATTTGAAGTTACGCTCACGTTAAAATTCAATTTTAAGTGGAGGACTTTATATGAATCCATTTGACAACACATACTCATAAAAACATAAGAACAAAATTAAACTAAAGTTGAATGTTTTCAGAGCCAGTGGCCCTGAGTGAGTCTGAGGGTATTAAGCGGTGGCCTCTTTGGGTGATTTAGTTCTTTTCATGGGATGTGTTTTGCCATAATTGAATACAGAATAGTGTTAGCCTCATCCTTTTACTTTGAATATCAAGGATTCCGTTTTAGTGTCAAAACAACCAATACATGTAATGTAAAAGTCCGTCTCAGGCACCGTGTGTTTAAATCTACAGGAAAACACTGCGACCAAAGATAGAGCTGCACTGCATGGCATCGTGTGTAGCAGAATACTAAAGTCTTTTATCGCTCCTTTCTGTCACTCCTGGTGCTTCCTGTTTTAATTCCACAGCATAACCCTTTTAACAGATTCCATCCCTGCCGTACTTAACTCCAAGGTCAAGCTCTAATTAAGAAACAGTTTAAAATGAATCACAGACTGAAACATTGATCACATCAGCATTAACATAAATGGGCCTAAAAGTGCCTGCTAATGGATTTGATCCATATGGTGCTAAGCCCCCGAGGCCCTTGGGGGGGAAAGGGAGAGTAAATGTGTAAGGTGGTGAGGGGGGGATGGGGGGTTTGCTGAGTATCTCCATGGAGAGGAGCAGACACTGGGCTTCATCAGAGCTCCCATTGATCCGACCAATAGTGGAAGAAAGAAACCTCAGTGTCCGAGCAGGCAGACAACATGACAGGATGGCTGTTTAGCAGCAAGAGAGTGAATCTATAGAATCAACACATCATTCTTCTAAGTCAGTTTCAAACGTATTGCTATAGTCATCAGAATGCAACTCCAAGTTCTGAACATATGTAGTGGAAATGAGAGTCTGTTAAAGAGAAAATGAGTTTTAAAGAATAATAAGAGAGGCCTCTAGGCCATCAATCAATCAAACTTTATTTATAGAGCACTTTAACACAACCAAAGTTTACCAAAGTGTGTTGTAAGGAAGACATAAAGTACATAACTCACACAGGCATGAAATACAAATAAAAGACATTAATAGACATAAAGCCATTCAATAAAACAACAAAATCAATCAGATCAAAATGTCACCGTCAAAGGCCAAGGAGAAGAGGTGGTTTTTAAAAAAGAGATTTAAAAACCAGGCGGTGAAGAGGCCTGTCACACTAGCGGCTTAATTTTGTGTAAGTTTGAGTTGATCTTTGGCATTTTTTGGTAGACCGAAAAGGAGAGCAACACAATACTCCTGCCTACTAGTGATCAAAGTGTGCTCTAATCTCTCAGTATTGGCCTAGGCAAAACAGAACGGAAGGAACCAAACGGACGAACTCTGGCAATATTTTTGCAAGTGATAAAAGACAGATTTGGTTTGATTCTGGTTGTGGATATAAATGAAAGACTTTGAAGACACCTAGATGTTTAGCCTGGTGCCTGGGCAACCCGTTCTCACTCCCAACTGGCCAAATACTGACGCATGGTCAGTGACCCTTAGGGTCAAGGCAACCCTTTATCGTCTGGATGGACCCGCCGGGAAGAGCAGCAGGTCGACCTCGGTGTTGTAAGATGACATAGTATGAAAAGAGTAAGCACACAGTGGGAGTCAACGTTTACTCTGTATGTGTGTTTGCATGTGTGGGTGTACATATACGGTATGTCTGCATGCACTTGCAAGTGTGTTTCTGTGTCCATGCCCCTTGTCTATGTGTGTCATGTCACATGTGTGTGCATGCGTATGTCTGTGTGTGTGTGTGTGTGTGTGTGTGTGTGTGTGTGTGTGTCTGCCCACTGATCAACCCTGACAGTAGTTGTCGTATTAAACACGAATGCTGTGCAGCCAGTGTTTATTTGCTGCCGCAAGCTATTAGTCGATTGCTGCTTGCAATAACACAGCAGAGTCGAGACGGGAGTCACAGCGAGGTACACAAGTAAAACCTTTAACCTCTGTGTGTGTGTGTGTGTGTGTGTGTGTGTGTGTGTGTGTGTGAATTCTTGTTGAACTATATTCGTGGGGTCCAAAAACCGGGAGTCTACTATACTTGTGGGGTCCGGACAGCTTTGTGGAGCCAAAATGCTGGACCCCACAAGTTTAAAGGGCTGTTTGAGGGTTACGACTTGGTTGTAGGATTAGGGTTAGAATGAGGTTATGGTTAGGGTGAGGGTAAGGGTTAAGGTTAAGCATAGTTGTGATGGTTAAGGTGAGGGTAATGGGCTAGGGAATGCATTAGGTCAATGACGGGTCCCCACAAAGATAGTGCCACAAACCTGTGTGTGTGTGTGTGTGTGTGTGTGTGTACCACAAGTATCTGGGGTTCTTATGAACAGCATTGCATTAATCAAAGGTTACTTAATTTGGATCATGTAATAGAAGTTGTGAAGCTGAATGTCAATGTTTAACAGTGTTGTACATTATCCAGGTAGTGTTGATCCTGACTACCTCATTATATGGCTGAGTTTTAATTGTATCCATGCATCATACTGTCACTGTGTGGTGAGAAGCTCGTAGCCTTGTTAATGTGCATGTGTAACCTCAGAGTGCTCTAAAGAGATCACACATTTATAATGAAAGAGACTTGGAAAAGCCTCACCTCCCACTGGGTTTACTAACTTTATGTGTCATGCAATGTGTTAATGTAATTTGTGGTTGCAGCTTGTTATATCTCAGCCTCCGCTGTTACCAGCTCTAAAGTCATGAGAAAATGTAAGTCATTTTATTAGGTACAAGGACTTTTACACATTCATTATCTGATGAACTGCCATTTGATATAGCGATACAGATCGATGGATCATTACACCCGTAGTCTATATCCACGATATTCCACTTCTGGGATTGCTTCTTTGCCACTGGAAATACTTTCCACTTTCTTTGCGTTGGAATTTTAAACTCCTGTCGATTTATCAGGACTATGGTTAACTGCTCCTCAGATCTCTGCAAGGTAAATCCAGACAGCTAGCTAGAACTTTTTGAACATCTTTTAAACGTACACATGTTTCACCCAAACAAGTTCCTTCCCGAGGCTATAATGCTGTGTGGACTAGCCACACCCTCCTCTGCAGCGCTGTGGAGGAAGGTCTGGCAATGCGAGACTATTACACCCCTAACTAATATTAATTAAAAGATCCAAAAAACACGATGGGGGCATTTTAACCAATACGTTCTTGTTAAGTGCCAACACTATGGTTAATGTCTGTTTGGTTGAGGGGTAAGATTGTGGTTTGGGTTTAAATGACTACTTTCTTAGGTTACGAGACCTCCATTGTCACGGTTACAATAATGAACACTTTGAACGATCATGGTCAGGGCAATTCAGTGAAAAGTAAAGTTTTAAAGCTAGAAATCTCACAACCAGTCAGCTGAGACATTGGTAGTAACAAACCAATCAACTCACAAAGCTGTACAATGGTCATTTTGTGCTTCAGGTGAAAACAATAAGTGACCTATTGTGCAAAGCACAATGCATCTGCCATCAGCAAAGTGGCATTTTCCTGAGACACAGCATGCTTTTTATCTTGCCTGAGCCCGTTTGGTGTTTTGGTGACTCACTATTTGCCATCGTGGGAGGAGAAACACATTAGTGTACAACTTTGAACCAGGTCAAAAGAACACAGCGTCAAGTACACTTAGGTAAGACCTGTCAAAAATCCAGCCCAGTCTCACGCCAGGTCGTGTAATAGTTACGTTATTGTAATCTATTAAGTCGTGGACAGGTTACGTAAATGCCGTTTTTTTCGTGTGGCGATTACGAAATTGAAAGCAATGCATTTTAATGGGAAGCATATTTCGTGATCCCAGAACGAAAGTTTTTTTTGGTCAGAAGTATTTTTCGATTTCTAAAGAGTGTGTGAAAGTCAGTGTATCTAATGTTATATTGCCTTGATCACCGTCCTCTTGGCTAAAACATCGTACCATTATAAAAGATGTGACCATCTCTTAGCGAGTGCTAGCCGGTCCTGAAGTAAACGCATCACAGCGGGGCTAGTTGTAACGCGCTGTTACAACTAAGCCGCACCTGTAATTACATGCAATTTCTAATTCACAAAGTCTTCAATTTGCATTAATGTTTCAAAACGTATTTAAATACAGCGTGAACAACTATGTATTGCATTTCATTTGTCCACAGAATGAGAATTGTTTTTATTATTTTTTAAATTTTTTTTATTTTTTTTATTTTTATTATTTTTTAATAGATCCATAAATTAAACTATTATATTATGCAGAGTGTAGTAAAAACGTGTTTTATACAGTTTTATTAGGTGTATAGCACAATGCTATTGAATTATTTGTGTTAAATCCAACTTTTTAACAAGTGTTACAACTAACCCTCTATCTGTTACAACTAACCCCGCATATGGGGCTGGTTGTAACATTTCACCTATCGCCACTCTCGGGGGAATTGTTCAAGAACGGTAGGTCCTACAAACAAACTTTCAGTGCACCTTTGAAGCAGAGATATGTATGTTGCTTTTATAAAAATATGAGCAGTAAAACTCAAATGGTTTGAGAAATATTTAGCCAAAACCAAAAAGTGTTACTTTGTGCCCCGCGCTCCCCTAGCGAGTAGTTGATAAGGCAAAAGTCCGCGTAGGGGGGTTGGTCGGGGTGGTGGATGGTGGATGGTGGATGGGTCAGAAAACACAGGACTTTCACGCCGGAGACCGGGGATCGCGCCCCGCGTGTGGCAGTACCTTTGTCCCGCGTGTTGCAGTTCCTTTGTCGGCGTGTCCCGCGTGTGACGGTTCCTTTCCCAGTTCTTTTTTTTTCCTAACCCCAACCGTCTCGTTATTGTGGCGTTTCATTCCCCCGTTGTTGTGTGCCCCTGCGCGGGTCGCGAATGGCGGCCCGTCTCGCTGTTTTGGCCGCCGTGTGGCCGGTGGATCGCGAGTGGCGGCCCGCGGGGTTGCAAAAATCACACAAACACACTCCTCTTATGTGTGCTGCCTGTTGCCTCACTTGATTGTTTGTTCTTCAACCAGTAGATAAATGCAGATGCACCGTGGAAATACCGTGTTGGACTGAATACAAGATTACAATGATTATTTATGTCAAGTCGATAGAATCACAACACAATTATGCAAGTGCAGAATGTATCCATATCAACGGGTGTTAGTGCAGTTCATCTCAAAATATACTAACTTCACTTTCCAAAATCCTATTTTAATTCTCTTTAGCGACATGCAGATCAGCACAATAATCTCAAACTAATAAATAAAATCAAAACAACACATTTAATTTCAATGGTGCAACAACTAAAAGTGTTAGAATAATTCCTAGCATCCAATAATGAGTGCAAGGCCTGTACGAAGCAAGACAGCAGAATGACTCAAAACCTTCCTTTGTCCTTAATAAACTGCTACATCATCAACAAAGCAACAGCTTAAATTAGGAACAAGGGCTTAATGCAAACAAAACACAGAGGAGAGGCAGTTTATGGGCAGAACAACAGAAATATCAGTTAGAGGATAAGGCAGAGGAGGAAGTTAAGCACCCTGTATCTGGAGGAGACAGATTTTAGCTGAAATGAAAGAAAAGTAGTGACTGTAGTCTCAACTGCTAAATGGCTCGGAGCCCCTGCTCCTAATTACCTGCACCCATAGTTCAAGCCAGAACAGTGTCTTCATGTGAAGACAGGTTTAAACAATAATGTGGTGTGTGAAGAGCTCCAAAAAGATGTTAGTCATTTAAGTTGTCATATTCAAAGTAGTAAATTAAATGCCGATATCACACTCATCATATGAGTCTTTGGGGTTGGAGTGGGGGTTGGAGTTGGGGTGCTGCTTGGGGTTGGGGTGCTAGTTGGGGTTCGATTTGGGTTGCTAGTTGGGGTTGTGGTTGAAGTTGGGGTGCTAGTTGGGGTTGTGGTTGGAGTTGGGGTGCGGGTTGGAGTTGGGATGCTAGTTGGGGTTGGGGTGGGTGTTGGAGTTGATCAAACAAACATAGGACTTTCACCCAAGAGAGCGGGTTTTGACTAGCCTAGAAATCTAGACTCACCCTAGTGGCAGCAAATGTAATTTGCAGCCAGGGTCAGTCTAGCAACTCTCCGTTGGCTTGCGAGCTGGAAAAACCAAATTCTGGTCAGGCCAATCCGATTGTGTATAGATTTGGTGGGCGGGCTTAACATAATGACGGCAGAGTTGCGACGGTTCCGCGTGAAGTCCCTGCTACTTGAAAACAAAGAAGATGGCTGCTGCTGCTGGCGAACAGTGGTCTTTGGAATCAGCTTTGGCCGCGACTCTGCAAGACTTGGAGTTAAGTACTGAAGTCATTCTCAAAAAAGGAAGATGTGTTCGGAGTTTTGCCGACCGTATACGGCAAACGTTTAATCCATCAACTAGCGTTGCTCTGGTTGGCTATGAGTGCAATTTGAAATTTGAAAGACAACCGTTTATCCCACCCTTCGGATTGAGCCCTGCCAAAGGTGAGTTCCCAGACCCAACATCTTGATGTGGGTCTGGCTTGTCAGGCTAGGTTTGATATATTTGAATATAGGTTTGAATATACGTATAAAAGTAAATGGAAAGTTTTTTTAAAAATACCTTTACTTTTTGTTTTTAACTTTACGAACGTCACTACCAGCCTCACATGCATTACCAGAAGTAAAGTAAGGTATGATTTTAACCCGGACCACAATCTATTTCACCTGTACATTTCTAAAACTACCACTGGATTGGAAACGGGTATTTTACAATTACTGTGAATGCACCACGAGGCTGGCGAGGCGAGGCTGAGTCTGTTTTTTTTTCAGACAATGGCAGCTACAGTCTGGTGTTAGAATCCTCTACAGTGAAATACAGACACACTTTTACACCATTTAGCGGTCAGCATTTTAACCGTGTTTACTCCAGCTGCTAGCTAACGGTAGGCTAACGTTACCTGCTGCCAAGTGTAGTGTTAACTAGCATCCCAAGCAGCGATGTTTAGGTTGCCGCTAACGTCCCTTTTCGGAGCACCGGGTCTCGGACCCCCCCCCCATCCCTCCCCAAAATAAAAACTCTTCGGATCTACACGATTCACGTGGATGACATTTTCCCATTCAAAATGGCGATTTTCGCCAAAAAGCAACTAGTTTGCAGGTATGGAGGACAGAAAACGCTCCATGTCAGAAGGTAGAAACAAACAACCCATATCGTAGTATGGTTTGGAGGACTTGTTGATCTACTCTGCAGTTCAGCCTGGCTCTAATCAACCTCATGTCAAGATCCTCCTGTGGCAGCAAACAAAGTTGGTGATCTGATAAACACTCTGTACACCCCCTGTCCAGAATTACACAATCAAATGTCTACCGACTTAGTTTTGTTGAAAATCATCAATATATCATTATCAGGTCATTATCAATTTTATTATCCATGCTCTGATGACAAATCTGTTTTCTTTGATGTGGAAACAACAGTGGAAATGTGATTTGGAGTTTTTGACCAAAAGTGGCGTTATTAAGCAACGATTTGATGAGTGGTTCCCAGAACCTGACGTACAGCGCTGCGGAGGTACTCTGCATTCTTGCAGACTGAAAAAGTAGACACATGCAAGGCATAAAACCCACACAGAAGACAATCACTGAATGTGATTGCAAAGGAAATGGTATTCACCTCAAAGATCAGGTCTATCAAATGGTTAGCACAGCAAGAGGTTTCTGTTTTTGAACCCGACAATGTCAGCTGGGGCCTTTCTGTGTGGAGTTGCATGTTCTCCCTGTGCTTGTGTGGGTTTCCTCCCACAGTCCAAACACATGAACTGGAAACTCTCCTGTGTGTAGGTGGGAATGTGCTGGTTGGTTTTTGAGTTTCCGAGTGTTTGAGTGGCAATCATTAGACACTGGGCTTCAACCACCCACAACCACAAACAGGAAAAGTAGGTGTAGAAGAAGGACGGATGCATGGATGGATGGATGGATGGATGGAGATTAATTTTCATGAGATCAGCTTATTTCTTGTTGATCACCCACCATAACAACGATATATCCAGATGTAGCAAGCTTGGCTGCATGTTAGCAGTATGTTTTAATTTAGCTGTTATGGAAATCTATTAAAAGGATAAGATTAGAGGATAACAAAAAAACGTTATTGTCTGTCATGAGTAACAGAAATATGTCTTTGAAAGTACAGGCTCAAATAACATAAAATACATAAAAGAAACATAAAAACAGTGTAAAAATGTGACTTTCCTGAGTTCTGACTGGTTGTAGAGTTCTGTTCGGGGGAAGTTTAAGTTTGGCAACTTGATTTTACTAAATTCTTATCCAGAAGGTCACAACTCATTGAGGGAGAATTCAAACCTAAAAATCAAAAATGTTGCATTAGTACATGAAAATTTTAATACAGGGTTACAGAGATGTACTATTTGTGTGAAAAATAAATCCAAAGAAGTACTATCTTCAGATGAATAAATGGAATACACACACACACACGCACACACACACAGGACAAAATAACTGCAGCATTGAGATGTTTGACAGGTTGGCATTCAATGCCTGGTAGAATGTGATCCGTCACTCACCCTCAACTGTAAGAAACAAAAGTGGCCAAAAACTTTCAGAGATGTGTGTGTGTGTGTGTGTGTGTGTGTGTGTGTGTGTGTGTGTGTGTGTGTGTGTGTGTGTGTGTGTATGTGTGTGTGTGTGTGTGTGTGTGTGTTTGAGTTTGAGTGAGAGAGAGAGAGGCTGCCAGAGGAAGGAAGCAGTGTGTGCACTGTCAGCATTGGGGGGCCCTTTCACATGCTCTGCCTTAAGGCCATCCCATCCATCTGTCAGAGGTGAAAGGGAAACCCCAGGCAGCTCCACAGTGACCCCGCTCCCCCCCTCCCCTGTCTGATTCTGCTTTCATCTTCCCTGGTGACATGTGGTGATAATGATGTAGCATTTCCTCTCCACTTCAAACAGGACCAACCATTCAGCATCACTTCATATTCAACCAAAGTTGTCTCTTCAAATCCCTGAATCCATTTATTCCGTACAGTTGGGATGTTAAATAGCTATAGTAGCTTTCAGAGGTGAAAAAAATAAAAATAAAAATATATAGATTTACGTATGTATTGTTTTTTTTTGTGTGACAATTTTTAAAATCTATAATCAATATTTTTTATTTATTTCTTTACCAATGATTCACCTACATATTTTCTGTTGATACGGTACCGCTGACAGCCACTACATCATAACCGTTGTCAGCGAAACAGAAAATGCAGAAAATCAATGTTATGTTCTTCTTTTACAAATGAAATAAATGTCTGACTGACATGTGACGTGCATTCTTCTTAGAAAACAATTCGTTTTTAGAAATGTCCAAGGTTATATTGTCTTTAGAAGTGTATTATTCAACTTCTGTTTTTGTTACAGAAGGAAAGGAAAATTGCAATACTCAATACTATCGAATCGCAATACAAATCAAATCAGGACCCATGTATGGTGAAAGAATGAAATTGGAACAAAAAGCAAGTCCCAGGCCTAGTAGCTCTACTGTCTTGTTTAAGGTCTTTCATTTCTAAGGTCAGGCCATGGAGAACACGTTTTTTTAAAGATTCTTTTTTGGGCTTTATTTGATAGAATAGCTGAGGACAGGAAAGGGGGGAGAGAGCGGGGGAACGACATTTACGACAGTTGGGCTGCTCCAACGTTAACCCTTGTGTTGTCTTCCTGTCCACCATGAACTTGTCCTTCCGGGTCAAAGTTTAGCTTTTTACGCTTTTTCTGACGTTTTATTCGCTTTTTCCGACGTTTTATTCGCTTTTTCCAATGCTTTTTTTAAAATTCTCAGTCAATAAACCTGTTTTTTTAGTTTAAAAAAAGCAGAAATTATGAATTTTTTTGACTAATTGTTAAGATCAGAAGATGATGAGTGAATCACACTATGTCAAAGTTTGATCAGAATACTGTTTTAAAACCATTACATTTTTTATTACATAACCCTAACCCTTTTTCAAATGCTAAAAAATAGAAAGAAACACCAAAAATTCTATGAAAGTAATCATGAATTTTACCTGCGAAGAATGTTCATGCATCCATATTATTTTTAAAAAACTTTGAAAACTATGACACGCAGGCCAATTTTCCCATTTCACAATATTTTTCCCACATTGCCGGTGTAGGCCTTGCTAGGGGGACTGGCCGTTTGGCATTTGCCAGAATTGCCAGCCTAAGCCTGGCCTCCATATTGTTAGAGCCCCTAGACTCTGGAACACTCTGCCTATCGAAATCAGACACGCCACATCATAAGCATCTTTTAAATCCCTTCTTAAAACTTTTATAGGAAAGCATTCATGAATATTTAATATACTGTTGGGTTTTATTACCCCGCCCTGCCTTCTCCATTTAATGTATGTGCGTGTATATGTATTTATGTATGTATACATATGCATATATTTTATTTATTTTCTAAGGTGTTTTATGATACCTCTTTTAAGAAAAGCGCTATAGAAATAAAGTTTATTATTATTTATATTATTGAGCTGGAGGCAGACGATTCAGAGACAGGTTTCTCAAAACCTGGGCAAATAAATAAATAAAATCTACGGCAATAGAGGTAAGGAAAATAAAAAAGGGTGAACTGCCCCTAATATCAAGTTGAGAGGACTGTGCAGCATTGTTGGAGGAACTGTTCACCTGATTAATGAAAAGTAATTCTTTCTCTGCTGAGCTCATCAACTTGTGCAACATACACTCCAGTTGAGATTGAGGCTTTTTAGCGACCAAAAGTTTTTGTATTTATGACAATTGTAGAGTTGCAGTAACATAATGTTGAAGTTCTAACTTTTGCCTCTTGTGGTAGCAATTTTTCAAAAGTAGTCAACCATTCCAGCTATGTTAAGTAGTGATGCAACATTCACACACAGTGTGTGTGTTTGTGTGTGTCTGTGTGGTGAGGAGAGAGATCTCCACTGAGGGGGCCACTTCTTCAAAGGCTTTACTGCAGTCCACTAGACAAAGGCTCCTTACAGAGTAGCTTTCCCTTGCTGTGGACACACACAAACATGCACACACACACATCCTGTTTGTGAATAGATAGGGAGTGCTGACGAGAAAGTTGTGAGTTTTTACAACTTTTCACTGTCAAGTAATCAATTAAATAGATACAACTTATCACTTTGTGTTTTTACCATTATGATAATAAAAAAAAAACACACACATACAAATGCACAAACAGACACGCTGCCTTCAGTCCATTTGGCCTCCTCAAATATCCAAGATCAATAAAAAGAGTTTTTCTCTCTTCTTTAAAGGGTCATTACACTGATTATTTACTCTTTGATTTGGATTCTCTGATTTAGTCTCTGTTTTATGAGTGCTTATTGAGTGCTGTGTAACGGATGTAAAGTACAACTACTTCGCTACTGTACTTAAGTAGAATTTTCACTTATCTGTACTTTACTTTGTTATTTATATTTCCGGAAACTTTTACTTTTACTCCACTAAATTTCCTAAATAAAATGTATACTTTTACTCAACTACATTTCCCCTTGAAACATCTTTCTTACTCCAAAATAAAATCAGATGAAATTTGTTACACTGGAAAAAAGCAGGTTTGGTGAATCATTGCTCCTAAATTGCCAAGATAATGCACCCTCCTTTCCAGTTGGTGATGTAATGCTAGTTTGTTGCCAAGTGGCAAAAAAAAAAAAAAAACATAGGCCAAAACTAAAGAAGAAGAGGAGGAAGCATAATGACTGATATTGTCATGAAAGCCCCTGGTGCAGGCTCTGCCGCCATGGTAACAGACGATGACCACCCCGACGACAGTGGTGATGAAGATAACATTACACACCTTTGGCCATAAACTGGTGCTATGTATCTTGAAGCTATAGTGCATAGTTTCTGTCTCCCCCATGAGGAATTCTAAGTAATGACAACAAAACTGTTGGCCTGTCCACATGATACAAGCCTTCAGTGATCGCGCAACGCCCCCCCCCTCCTCCACACAGTTGCTAGTAGCCAAGGAGGACACAGAGGATCAAAAAAACATGATGGACTCTTCACTTGAGTTTCTGTGCGGGAAAGTCACCGGACGCCACACTCTTCTGAACATAGCCACACTGAGAAATCCAGAGAGAGTTGTGTGGAGCTGATAGTCTTAATTAGCTTCGTAGCAACTCATTTGGCAATGGCTTGAATGTAATGGACGTTTAATATCAAAATGTTACGCACTGAAGCTTTTATGTAATTTCAAAGACTACTTCTTTAATTTGCTTTTTGCTTATTTTGACTACATTTTAATATGTTAAATATGGTATATCTGCCTACCCTGTTTCATTTTTTTAATCTTCTTATTTCTGGCCCAAGTGAGTAATTCCAGATTCCTTTTCAAACTGAATGAATGGTAGTGATAGCCGACAACATAGATTTGTGCAGTTCTCCTCAAGTGACCCAAACACTGCTGTGATAGAAGCGAATACTAGAATCTGCCTGTCTTACAAAACAGAAGGAAGAAAGCAGCTGTCTGATCTTGACAACAGTATACAGAGGCTGCACAAAGATAGTCCACATTCTGTTTTGCTGCTCTCTGTGCGTGTCATTCACAAGTTGTCCCTCTGAAAGGCAATAAAAGGATGCTGTCAACATGAACATCAACACATTGCACTTATGATTGACATATGCCTTTCCTTTCTTTGGAGCGTACAAGTCCTTTACTGACAACAGTCATCAGTAGTACTTCATAACATGTGGCAAAGCACAGATTTCAATCTCAGTGGTCAGTGTATTCTAGCCTGCATAGATAGATAGATAGATAGATAGATAGATAGATAGATAGATAGATAGATAGATTGTCATTTCATATATTTATATAATTCCATCTTGTAATGCAAACTTAACTTCTGTTGCCACATAACGCTTACTTTTTCTTGCCTAAACTTAACCGTAATGTCTGCTCTGTACGTGGCTAACAGTCGCCTATTTCTGCAGCCTGTCTACAGCTCTGGGGGAAAAAAACCTGTATAGTTGTATGAGGAAGGTTTCTGAATGATCAAATGCTGCATCACATGCAATTAAAGAAGCTCTTTAAAGGGAGAGTAAGAAGATATAAAAAATAAAAAAGGAAGCAAGTGTTCATTTTTAATGGCTGCTGGGAGATGAGTGACAGCTAGCGGAGCAAAGGCTGGTGGAGAGATGTCAGCAGGGTAAGTTCAACTTCATGCAACAACATTGCCGAGCGATCTGCTGAAGGCTAGACATGTCAAATTTCTCCGCTGTCAAACTTCCTGTGATTTTAGTTTCTGTCTGTTCTGTAAAAATTGAAAAAAATACAAGAACAGCAGATTGTCAGCATGTCCATGTCTACTTCCTGAAACATCAGTAAACTGAATTTGAAATTCATGACGAATACATAGAGGCAGGGTGGGCAATTTTATCTACATAGCACCTTATTACAAATGGGCTCCGCAATCAAATGCTAAGCTCATTTATACATAGCAACTTGGGCCTGCAAGTAACAACATGCAACAATAACTAAAGAGGGCAAAATACAAAAGACTGCCACCCACCCAAAGAGAGTTATATCCATCCAGTTTGCTTCTTTTTTTTTTAAATGTAATTGTTGGGCCTTTTATGTATGACAATTCACATTGTTTGTGAATGTGTTTTTTTGAAATTATGTCCTAATTCCACATATTTGTCAGTTGTGTCTAAGGTAGAGAGACAAGCACACACAAGCAGACAGACAGGGTTTAAATAGGCTGGTCGACAAAATGGTGCTTAGAAAAGAACAGAGAAATGAAAAAGAGAAGAAAAAAAAATCAATCGGGACTGGCTGCGGAGGGTGGGGCTTTGGATATCATCTTGTCCCGGGCTTGAGCAAGACACACCGCGAGCCTGGCCCTCATAATTACTGAATTTCTCATTTCTATACCATACACAACTTGTTTGTAAAAAACATAATGACATTACCATATCAACACTGGTAGCATGTCAAACGTTTTGCGGCCAAACAGTTGCACTGTGGCTCTAAATGTGAAATATTGGCAGGAATATATATATTTTTTTTATATATATATATTTTCCTCAATTGTTATTGTGCACCCTATAATACTTTCGGGGAAGTGAAATACAAATGCCACGAACATGTGCTGTTGTTCTTATATGTTGTTTTCAGCATTGTCACAAATGACAAATGATCCATTTTAACAAACGTGATGGCACACAGCAATGGTGAGGCTAAACAGCTGAGCCAACTAGTCTTGTCTAGCACCAACAAAAGGACAGAGCAGAAAGAGAAATAGGGAGAGAAAGAGAGGAGGAACTCTTTGTATATCAATCTGAATTGGGCTATTGCACACATGCAAAATAATTTTTTTTCTTCCATAGGCACCAAAAAAATAGCTGGTTGAAGCGGAGGCTCATGAAAGGCTGTGACATGTTTTGTTTTCCACTGGAGTGCTCTCAACCAGAAGGCTCAGAGTGTGCTCGAGTTCTGGGACATCGACACAAAGGGAAGGAGAGACTGGATGAAACAAGAGAGAAAGGCAGGAAGAAAAAAGTAAAGGAGGGTAAGACTTGATTGTATGGAGCAGGTTGATAAAAAAGCTTTCCTCTGGACTTGGACTGGCAGCACTTGAATGCACACACAGTGGGCTATTGCCTACATAGCCTTAAAGCACAGTTTTCTATTTATTTTGAAACGGCTTTTGTGTTTGACTTACAAGGGACGTTGGCTGCCTGCTATGTACCAAAGAGAACAAAAACAAAATACTCAAGTGAGTCTTGTTCCACTGTTCCCACTTCCTTTTTTGTTCGTATCAGCAAATGACTAAAGCAGGAAAACACAATGTTGATCCACAATCCCACAACAATAACCACAAATACCTGACGAGCGCTTATTCAAGTTGACGGTGAGTTGGAGGACACTTTTGCAGCAGCTTCTGCACTCTTTTACACCTTTTGTTCAGTTACTTTTTTTGTCTGTTCCTGAAGCTTTCTTCAAACTGGGAAACTTCACACGCCAGCAGCTCAAAATGAGACCGGGAGGGTTAAGTTTAAATATAGAGTTTTCCTCAGTGCCCAGACATGCTCTAGGATGCAGATGATACCCAAACAGACAAAATATCTTTGGACTTGGGCCTGTTGGCTCATGTGTGGTTAGGAGGTATTTTTGGAATTATTTATAAATTACCTCATGGCGATACCCCCCAAGCAGTACATCAAGTATTACATAGAAGTATCACAGCTATGCAGATGACACCCGACTCTACATTCCATCCTACCCTGGTAACATGAGCACTTTAGCTGTTCAACTGTTTAAAAGGACATCAATCTCTGGATGTCAAAAAAGCTGCAGTTAACCAGAGAACAGACAGAACTCCTAGTCTTGGGTGAAAAGGCAGTAAATGTGATATTTCATTTTTTTTTTTCCTGTTATGGCCCCGACAGAAGAACTCAACTTAAATTAAATTTTAGTCAGGAGTTTACCACCTAAGCCAAATTAATGTAACTAAATTACTTTTCTCAGATCTAATGATTGATTCTTTAGCAAGTTTTTTCTTTAAGCTTTTTGAGCTCTATTTATTATGTGCTCTAGCTTTTCCAACGTTTTAGACACAGATATGGAAATAATAGTGGTCCAAAATTACATGAAATTGCATTTTCTTTTCTTGAGGGAGGACCCCTAAACCCTCCGCCAAATGCATGCACCTAAGTCTTCCAAAAAACTAGGGAAAACAATGATAGTGTCAAATCATAACAGAAGTTATTTCAGGACACTTTACAGATTAGGTCTAGACCACACTCTGTAATTTACAGAGACCCAACAATTCCCCCCAAGACAAGACTCAGCTGTAACAGTCAAGATATTAAAAGGACACCATACCCGAGGATTAGTTAAAGTAAATTAATTTTATTCATAACAATTAACTACCAAAGATTTAACCAAAACTATGGGAATCTGGAGGTCTGGCCAAAAAGAACAAAAGAAGCCAACCCACAAAGGGCCGTCAGACACAGAGCCCCCCCCCTACAAAACTATTAAAATAGTGTCTAACCTAACAAAGAAACAAAGCCGCAACAAAGTAGACTACCAGACCTCCATCCTCAATAAATTTACAAAAAATTAATAAATCCTATTTTAGCTTTGTCATTATGGGGTACTCATGAGAGGAAAATTTATTTAAAAGATTTTCAGCAAAGAGAAGGGGTCTGAATACTTTCTGAACCCATTGTATGTTGCAGTGAGAATAGAAAGCCATTAGAGTGTTGCAGTGGACTTCAGCTGTCTGCAAGACCTACCCTTTGAAGAAAATTGTTCTGTCGGGGAAATTTAAATAAAGTCTGACAGACTGTGTTTTAAATTTGTTCCTGATGGTACACAAATGGGAAAGTTATTATATTTAGTAAAGGAATTACTTTCTACATATACAGTCCCTACTGTATACAATTAGCATTTTGCATGGAACAGGGACACAGCATGTGCCTCAGATATGACATTTTTCGTTTATTTATTAAGATTAAACCAGGAAGGTGGAAGTTGTTGGCCAGAATAACTGGACACACCAGTGACACTAGGTAAACATGGAGCCTTGGGGTGTGTGGTTATCAGTATTGTTTGAATATATTCTCTCAGGTCAGGGAGACCAGCACAGAGTGTAACCAGAAGAGGAGGTTAAAAAGAGATTGAAAACTAACACCAGCAACAGAGAGCACATCAAACACCAGGGTAGAGATTGGAGATGCAGCAAGAGCACAGACAGGAGAGACCGAGACCGCAGGGGATACTTGGAGACGTCTGTGGGCAGCGCCGGTGTGTCCCTGACATCTTGACATCTTATATTCGTGAGACTAAACCAAAACAGTAAAGTTGACGGCCGTAAATCCAAAAAATGAGCCAAAAGCTAAACCCTTCCATAAAACCGAAGGGAACTGCTGAGTTAGAGTTCCCTGTGGGTTCGTCACTATGTTTGACACCTCCACATACAGTACAGCATAGGCATAACTTACAGGGGGGATACAATATCAAAACTGGCCAATGCAACCCACCCCAGAAACCTATTTTAATTTCCTGTACATAAATAAAGACATTTGCACCAAACTTGATGCAGGTTAGGCACAAATTGTTGCATACAAATTCATCACAATGCAAGAAATAAAGTGTTTGATATGTTAACATTTTCAATTTTGCTCAAAAGTGGAGTTCTCAATGTAATCTGTCTGTCCATCAGTAAGTAGTCTCGTTTTGCCAGACCCTCCTCCAAAGTGTTCTGAAAGAGGGTCTTGTTACTCCACATAGCATTCGGGGATGGGAGGAAAACGTGCTTTGGTTTAATGGCATTTCTTTAAACCAATCAGAATCGTCACGGACGGTGCTAAACTCGCACAGAGCCGCTGCAAAATAGTTGTGCGAGAAAAAAACTCAGATTGGACAGATATTCTAGCTAGCTGTCTCAATTTAGCCTGCAGAGATCAGAGGAGCAGTCAACAATAGTCAGATTTAACATTCCAACACAAAGAAAGCGATAGGAAACAGAAAATACGTGCATCCGGCGGAATTTCCTGCAGCATCAGAAGTGATACGCAAAGAATAAAGACTAGTCTGTAAGTAATGTTGTGTATTGTCCCAAACAGGTCTCTCTTGAGAATGACACCCTGTGTCTCAATGAAATTACCCGTATAAATAAAGGTTAAATAAAAAACGCAATCAATTGTTGATAGAAATATATAAATTATACTGGCTTTAAAGTTCAGGTTATGGGAAACTCCAAGTTAAGTTATTAAGTTCCTGCAGTGAATGAATGAATAGATTATTTCGATCGACATACAGTGGAAAATGTGCATGTGGCTGAATCTGCTACCATTACCAGCTTGTTGGAAACTGACATTCCCAGAGAGTATTAGAATATTTTGAGTAGAAACTGGAGCTACAAAGACAAGACAGTTTACTGTGTCACGGAAACCTACATTTATAAATAAATGTACCTTCCAACACTATTTTACATATAATATGCCTGTCTGCAGTCACCCTGCAACATTTGTCTTTAAATAGCTCTCTTCCTGTGGGCTGGCTCCTATACAGACATTACTTATACATAGCGATAGCTTCCCTGGACCTTAATGACTACCTCTGCGATGGTAGCATGGAGAATTGTGATGCAACTGCAAAGCCTCCTCTCTCGCCTATCACTCTCTGCTTGTTATCATGTTCTATTAGCACCATATGTTAAAGTGTACACTTCCATATTCTACGGAACAGAGATGAAAGCCAGTTTGTTAATAATGAAATTAGAGCAGGCAGGATGCATGAGGAGTTGGGATCTTTGGCAGTCAGGAGTGGATTTAAAAATAACAATGTGTGATTTAACCCATTAAAATCTGGCTGATGCTTTATATTAATCATTTTGATAAAATCATTTTCACGGTCTGGGGAGAGAGAGAGGCACGCAGGTGCGTTTGTTAGACAGAAACAAACAAAAGGGTTAGAGAGATACAGTGGCTGTCAGACAGTTCTTATTAGCACAAACATGGACTATTGTACTAGGCTTAATTGATTGAGACTGAGACCGACCCACAGGACAGGTAATGGTAACAGGTAAAAGTAATCAAATCATAAGCAAGCATGTGAAAGTTAAGGCCTTGAAGATAAGTTTTGAGTTTGGATTTAAAGAGAGTCAGACGGTCTGATATCAGCAGGGAGGTTATTCCAGAGGACTGGGGCACGATACGAAAAGGCCCTGCAGCCTGCTGACTTCTTTTTCATTCTGGGTACAGACAGAAGCCCTGTATTCTAAGAGCGGAGTGCACAGGATGAAATCGAAGGTTTAAGGAGATCAGACAGGTATGAAGGGGCATTCTGATTTTAAATTTAGAAGCACCTTAAAGTCTTATCTGACATAGACAGGGAGCTAAAAATGGGAAGCTAAAACTGCTCTAAGGCCATCCAATGTTTTAGTTTTAGCTAAGATTGTAGCAGCAGCATTCTGAACCATTTGGAGACTTCTAGTACTAGCACGCAGCGGGCCTCATGGTAAAACGTTACAAAAATCAAGTTTGGATCAAGCAATATGCAAGTTAGCATCTCTGCATCAGCCAAAGACAGAAAAAACTTTAATTTTAGCTATGATGCAAAAGTGTCAAAAGGAAGTCATTTAAAGTGTTGATCAAACATAACACCAAGATTCTTGACTTGGTTGTCGAGAGTTACTGTTACTTGATCAAACTGGTGTCTATGTCGAACAGGGCCAACGACCAGCATCTCAGTTTTATCAGCATTTTGGAGCAGGGCATTATGTGAGATCCAGGTTTTCACAGCAGACAAGTAGACCTCTAATTTAATAATTTGGGTCATCTGCATTTAAAGGCACATACAGCTGAGAGTCATCAGCATAGCAGTGGAAATGAATTGGCCAAGAGGTGAAATATAAAGAGAAAAATCCATAGGGCCAAGAACAGAGCCCTGAGGTGCTCCATATTTCCCATTAATACATATTGATTTTGTATTATTAAAGGAAACACTGTTTGTTCAGATAGCTAAGACTTTAACCTCACTACAGCTAGGCCAAAGACACCAAATAGATTTTCCAATCAGTAGGAGTACACAATGATTAATGGTATGAAAAGCTGCACTTATATCCACTAAAAAAAGGCACTGAGGTCGGCTCTGAATCCATATTAAGGAGCTCATTTACCACTTTAGTAAGCAGAGTTTGGGTGGAGTGAGGGGCCCTGAAAGAAGACTGAAAAGGTTCAAAAGGAGTACTATAAAATATGTTGCTGAGACTATCTATCTACACTGGGCCCAGAATTAACTGATGCTATAATAAATTTAATGTATAATTTACTAACTCAAGTGGATTTTGTTATTCTGTAATACTTTTTATTAAGGAGAACCCTTATTTCCACTTATTTCAAAGCTGTGCTGAGGTTTGTATTTTTATTGACATCTACGTGTGGAATATGCAGAGGGAAATGATAGTAAAGTCTGGCAGATGTTAAAATATCCAGGCCATGAAATATGAGTGTTTTTTGTTTTTTACTTTAACACATGCCTCATAAGCTCATAACTCTTCTGATTCAGAGTCAAGGATTATATTTAATTTTGGAGCCTGTCCAGCTGCTTCAACAGGCCAGGGGTTGACCTACATCCTATGTGATGTTTGATATCTGATCTTTAATTCAAAATAAAATTACCCAGTTTACCCAGGAGGGTAAAAGTGATCAAAATGATGCTATATCACTCACCAGGCTCACTGCCTCTCATACCCAGGCTGTGACATAAACCACATCTATTTGAAAAGTTGTTTCATGTTGTTGTTGGGTCCTCCTGCATGCAGAGCTTCATCCTGATTTAGCCTTCACATTTCATTGATTTGTGTTAAAGATGGTAGGAAACTGGGGCGATTCTAGGTAATTGCTGGTCTGGTGTACAGGATTTGGTTACAGACTGGGTAGACGGGTCACCATGCTCCAGGTGTGGGCTGCGCTATGGATCACAGCTGTGGCGCACATATGGTGGATGCAGCCAAGGCAATGGTTGCATCTGTGTCAGAAAAACATTTTGACAAGAGGATTGTAAAGGAAGCAGAGAGCGCGCACATCAGGACAGACAGGACAGTGCGCTTTTCTACTACACCCCTGCACCAGTTATGCAATAAGAAACTTCTCTTTTTTATGTCTGTGTCTTTATCGGTTTCATGGTTTTATACAACATTAGCTTTACACACAACCTTAGAGTTAATATATGATGACTGTATTATTTTGTTACTGCCTACATTTTATGTAGTCTTGATTTGGGTGGTCATTTACTTTTATAATGGTTGTAAATCTAGTTCTTCAAGTAAATTGCATCTCACAACAGTTATTTTTAATCAAATTAAACATAATTTTCAAAAACATAGTGGCTAGTGATGTAAAAGTTGATGTCAAGCCTGACTGTATGTAATCAAATGGAATGTGTTGTAAAACCATATGGTCATGGATGACAACTGGTGAGCGATCACCAACAGACTTGAAGTCAAGCACCATCTCCTCAGTTTTTTCTCTCAATTCTTTAAAATTATATCAGGACAGTTTACATATATATAATTTACAAAAACCCAACAATTCCTCAACAATTTCGTGTTGAAGATGACATGTTTGTCACACCATTATATAATGCTCAGAATCAGACAGTTCTGTTCACTCTACCACCATGTGGGTACTACATAATGATGAATGGGTTGACATTGAGCTGATTCAGTGTGCTAAGTAATATGTGGGGTTGCAAGGTGTTACATGTGGAACTGAAATGCAAACAATAGACTGGCATAGGCCTTGGGATTCTCCAGACTGAATGCAAATTGGTATATAGGAACACCCTGATCACATTCATATAGTTACACAATCATGCCTGGAAGCTGCCCAGTACAACCACAGTCTGATCTGCCAGACCGCGATCAGCTCCACTAGAGCAGTTGGGGTTAAGGGACTTAATCAAGGGAGGGACAAGTGCTGCTCTTTTGCTATCCCCACCCAGATTTTATCCTGTCGGTCTGGGGAGTGAACCAACCACCTCCTGGTCACAAGCTCGCTTCTCTAACCTTTAAGCCACCGCTGCCCCCTTCATTTCTCAGACCGCAGCCCGCTCACCATAATTCTTTCCATGCATTTCATCACCACAGGAGTCAAAGCAGCCGGTCTGAAATTGTTGTAATCTTTAGGACATGTTTTTTTGGCCACAGGCGTGATGACTGCCTTTTTTTCCACATTTCTGGTACAACGTTAGAGTCTGCAGAGCTGGAAGATGGGGCACCGGACAGGTGTTAATTTGTCTGCACATATTTTAAATACGAAAGCAGGAATGCCATCTGGTTCGGTGACCTTGTTAACATTAGCATTTGTAAAAAAACAAACTAAAAGTCCCCATCTCTTTGGTGTCAATTAAGAGCCTATCAACCCTCCAAAACGCTGCTACATTTACATTTAGCAGAGAAGTCATGTGTGTCAAACCTTTTATAAAACAAGTTCAGTTTGTTTGCTGCAGATAGTTCATCTACAGCTGTGATTACCCCTGCTGCGTCCTGTGTTTGCTGTATGATTCACCTCTCACTACACCTCTCACTCTGCAGGTGGATCATTAGTGTAATATGGAACACCTGAGTACTCCAGGTTACTTAAAGGCCCATACAGGTGTTTTCAGATAATGTGGCTGATTGGACCTCCTCCCAGGACTGTGTGGGTGTGGTTAGACTAATTGAGTGACATCCTCCTGAGTTCCCCCGTTAGTGCTGTTGCACCTGTTAGGGCAGGGCAAATGACAGCTTAATCATTCTTATTGGTAGAAAGAATTTGTGTGCTAATAAGTCCCCGTTAAACCTCCGGCCCACATTCAACCTGAGCAGAGTCTAATCAGCCACAATAACTGAAAACACCTGTGTGGCTTTAAGCCTGGCTGCAGTGCAGCTCTAATCTCTCTACAGCTGTTTCAGCACTCACTTCTTATCTGTTGGTTTGGTTATGTTGCTCAGTAGTAGTAATAGCTTATTTATCGTTATGCTTTGTTTGCACTTTACAACACACACATACACACACTCCATTACCCATCACACATGCACACTACCGACCATACTGACCACACACCCACAACCACACCCCACATCTAAATAATCCTTTAATTTGGTCTAATTTGGTTTAGTATAGTATACTTTTGTAAAACCTCATCATGGTGTGTCCTATTTGTTGTTGCCTAAGACCCCAGGGGCCTGTTTCACAAAAGCAGAATATCTAAATCCAGGATAAGTGATAAAGCGAGGCTTGACCTAGTCTAATCAGTGCATCCTGGCTTGGTGCGTTTCACGAAGGCCAAGCCAGGCTGAGGAGGAGCGACTAGGTCGAGCCAGGCTGAACTAATTCAGATAGTTGCGCGTCCACGGCTTTCCTTGAAAAGACCGCGAGGTCGATCACAGATTTACTGATGCCAAAATGGAGAATACGCATTGTACATACTTTATACAGAGTGAGCAGCAGCTTCTTGTGGAAGTATGATGACATGAAATACATTATTTGTATAAAAAGAAAAGAAACACTGTACACATGAATGGAACAGAGTATATTAATCAGTTATTTCCCCCCAGCAAAATATAAGGTCAAAAACCATTGAGGTGTCCTCTCCCAGTTGTCATGAATGTACAGTAGCATACATCACTAGATAGTTACTGGTCCAGGGAACTAAATCTATCATTTGGGAGGATTGTACAATTAGGATATGTTCTTAAAATTGCAGAATCCTCCCAAATTAGTCCCAGTTTACTGGACAACACAAATTGTGTGCTAAGAATGCCAAATACAATGCACATGGAAGAGGAACAAACATGATCCTCATTGTTAAAGAATAAAAAAAAAATGAATCAAGGTGCATTGGTCAACTATAGAAATGAACAGCATTGTATCATGTGTTGCCCTTAGTTACAAACTTCATTTAAAACACATTTGAAATTTTATCAGCCTTTTCTAATTATCTTAACAACTGCCGTAATATATTCATGAAACTTCTAACAACAATATGTGAACAGCATTCTTCATACAGCAATCTAACCGTAACAATGACTGTCACATGAATACTTATTTAAAAAAAAAAAAAGGTCACAACATTAAATAATATCAGTTCTTAAATGAACAGCAATATGCACCTGTTGTATTTTAATCCAGGCTGATAACAATAGGGTAAAACCACTGCTGAGTGATCAGAAAAGGCTCCAGGATTAAATAAATCCTGGCTGTTAGCCTGGTCAGGAGCAGGCTAGCTGCACAGAATAAATCTCCATGGTGATTTATGTGCCTCCGCTTTCGTGAAACCGAGTCAAGGCTAAATTCATCCAGGATAACTGGCAAATCCAGTTAGAGGTTAGAAAAGAATATCATGGCTTGGGTTAATATTTTCATTGGGATAAATGTATGGTAAGTCACTATCCAGCGACCGTCCGTGTGGAAAGTATAACTCGAGCTTAGTGTCCAGAGATACTACGTGAAAGTGTGTGTGTGTGTGTGTGTGTGTGTGTGTGTGTGTTGAATGTTTGTCTGTACATGAGATAGTTAAAGCTGTAGTGCGTAACTTTTGGATATTAATGAGCACGTGTTACATTCAAGCCATTGCCAAATGAGTTGCTACGAAGCTAATTATGACTATCAGCTCCACACAACTCTCTCTGGATTTCAGAAGATTGTGGCGTCTGGTAACTTTCGCACGCAGAAACTCAAGCCAAGATAATTACTTCTGAGTCCCATCATGTTTTTTTAATCCTCCGTGTCCTCCTTGGCTACTAGCAACTGTGTGGAGGAGGGGAGGGGGGGCTGCGCGCGATCACGGAAGGCTTGTATCATGTGGACGCACCGACAGTTTTGTTGTCATTATTTAGAATTCCTCATGGGGGAGACAGAAACGATGCGCTTTAACTTTAACAAAGTGCCTGTGGTGTTTGGTTGTAAACGTCCCCTCACAGATTTATAACTCATTCTCAGTCTAAGTGTTTTCAACGGAAGAGAAAGGTGAGAGTGTAGAGTGTCGTTGGTGCATGTGTGATGCATTAACAGCTCAACTTTTGAACAGCCTTCAACATCTTGGGTTCACTTTCCCTTTCTCTGTGAAGTCTGACGGATTTTGGGAGTTTCACTGACACCTTTTGTTCCTCAGCAAGTTTGAAGTTCCCTTATGGAAATGGTGTTGTTTCCAAAAGTTTGAAATCTGATGTTGCCTTGTTACTTTTGTCGGGTCTGTTTAAATAAAGCAAAGGGCTCCTGTTTTATCTCCGAATCGCTTCGCACATGAGAGCAAAGAATGAAGTCAAAAGGTGACGAAAGGGAATGCAGTGAAGGGAATTAAACACCCACACAACTCAGGGACTGAACTCCCCACGCCTATTCATATCATACTTCCAGCTGTTACTCTGTATGTGTTTACTGTTAGCACAACATGTACTTACACTTTCTGCACTATTTTTTTGTATTTACTCACCTGAACTTGTTTTGGTGGAACATGTGTACGTTTAAAGGTTGTTTTAGTCATGCAACAGAAAACCCTGCAGAGATCTGAGGAGCAGTTAACCATAGTCCTCAGAAATCCACCGGAGTTTAAAATTCAAACACAAAGAAAGCGGAAGGTATTGGACATCCGGCCGAAAAATAGTGACATCCGGCGACACCGGAGCAATCCCGGAAGTTGAACGTCGTTGATATAGACTAATTTACGTAGCTTTTTGTACAAATGGTTCATGACAACAGCCTGACCGAGAAACTACAACATAAAGAGTTGCTGTGCTGTATTCCGTTACCTCTGTCACAGTGCAGCATTTGCCCTGAACTAACAATTTTGTCATGTCTATTCTCCAGTGTAGCCTTATATTAAATTTTTCTCTTTATTATTTTACCTCCCCTCCTCATCCACCCTCTCTTAATCTCTCGCCTTTTCTCTTTGATGCCATTAAAGGCAGCTCCGCTGAGGCTTGTAGCTCTGTCAATAGAAACACTGCCAAATCAGATGTACCCAGGGACTCTGGGAAGCTTCCTGTGATCTAGTGCTTTCAGATCAAGCCTTTGCTGAGAAATGGTACAATAAACCGAACATGTGATCCACACCCTGCATGTTCTACTGTAAGGGTAGTTTGATCACAGAATAAAGAGATTCCATTGCCCTATTCTGACATTGTTAGCGATTTGATTTTGCCTTTTCAAAGTAAAATGATTAATTTCAGACGCGTGGAGGAAGTGTGGGCCGCAGAGTTCACCTCAATCCAGCGTGCTCTTTGTTCATCCCATTGCCTTAAGATGCCGAAACTGAAGGTTGATCTTTGCCGTTTCATCAAAGACACAAACTGGGTGCCACAATTCAGCCTTTTCTTGACAAAAAAAGCCTTTTTTGTTTTGTTTTTTTTTACACTGAGAATGACATTTGATAACTGCAAGAGCTGCCATCACCGTGTTAAAACATTACTGACCTTTTCCAGTTGTCACTCAAGTGTTACGGAGTGACTCATCACTTCCTGTGGCACAGTGGTGTCTGAGGCAGGCGCAGCAGCATGAATAACATAATGACAATAAAGCAAACACATAGTCAGAGATCTAAGACAAACCATGATTACAGCAACACACAGCGCTGTTGGACTGCTCCATTGACACTCGCAGGCACAATTGAGATGTCAAAGCTACTGTTATAGTTTAGTCTCGCTTTGCCAGACCTTCCTCCACAGCGCTGCGGAGGAGGGTCTGGCTAGTCCACACAGCATTCTGGGATGGGACGTACGCGTGTACGTTCAAAAGTTGTTTTAGTCGTGCAACAGAAAACTCAGATTGGACAGATAGTCTAGCTAGCTGTCTGGATTTACCCTGCAGAGATCTGAGGAGCAGTTAACCATAGTCCTACAGAAACCAGAGTTTAAAATTCCAACACAAAGAAAGCGGTATGTGACTGACATCTGGCCAAAAAGAGTGACATCTGGCACAATTTCCGGCGGCAACCAAGTGGAACGTCGTGGATATAGACTACTTTAAGTAGCATTTACCTAGAATTTAAGTCCGGCCCCATCCGGAAAGGAAAACAACTCTCCACCGACTTGTATTGGGTATGAAGGATCCTCCTCGTCAATTCTAGCTAGCAAACACAACCCAGTCTCACGGCAGTTCATGACAGCGCCACGAAAAGAAATCTATTAGATCGTACAATCACGATAATATTTTGAAGATTTTCGTGATGGGATTACATTTTTTAGAACTAATGAAGCTCAGCGCAAATTCTTTCAGGAAGACGTCATAAACCCAATCACTACTCTTTCTTCTTAAATCAAATCAGCTGTTTAGAAGCGATACTTTCAGTTAATCAATCAGACTTTCGGACACAAAATTCAAGGGCCAATCACAGCATTACAACTCTGCTTTAAATCTGTTCTCTCCCTGTGCTGTCAGCTGTCGTTTCAGGCAAAGCGCTCGACCCTCCACCTCCCCTGCTGCCTCCGGTCATCGTGTTTCTCCCGGCTGACCGCTCCGTTGCCTCTTCGGTCTGGTCTCCGGTATCCTTCTCCGCCGCCACCAGTGTCAAGACTCCATCGGGGGGTTATGTTCCTGTTCTCTACCCCTTTAAAAAATATTATTAATTCGATGGAGTCTACTCCAAAAGACTTTGTACATTTTATCATGCAGTTGTAAAATACATATTTTTGCATATCTGCAAATGAAGTCTCTCCTGATTGAAATGTATTTCAATGTGAAGCATTTTTCTTTGTGCCAGTTGGACTGCATCAGAGAAGCTGTATACATCTTTGCTATTATTGGTATTTTTAGCCCAATAACCGCTGTTTTAATCAACATGTATTCACAAGATCTTATCATGGTTTATATGTATTTCTTTTAATGTTATTATTTTAGTCTTATTGCCACAGAAGTTGAATTGCTTTGTTGTTTATTAATATTTTTAAAACTATCACGCTACATCTATCAACATTTATTTAGATGTTATCATGGCATGCATTTCTTTATTTTAATATTATTTTGGTCTTATTACGGGTGAAATATTACAGTATGCTGTAGCCTAAGAGGGAACACAGGCCAAGCGGGGTGCATTCTAAACCCATTAGTTTAAAAAACGTGATCCCATCACGAAACTATCGTGATGGTATCACGATCTAATAGATTTATTTTCGTGATGCTATCACAAACTGCTGTGAGACTGGGTTGGATAAACACATACAAATGCACATAATAGTATAACAATTCATATCTGTTGTCAAATTAATCCCCAACTGACTTAAAGGAACACGCCGACTTATTGGGAATTTAGCTTATTCACCGTAACCCCCAGAGTAAGACAAGTCGATACATACCCTTCTCATCTCCGTGCGTGCTGTAACGCTGCCTGACGGTTCCAGCATTAGCTTAGCCTAGCACAGATCCTGCAGGTAACTGGTTCCAACTAGCCTGCTGCTCAAAAATAGTGACAAAAGTGACAAAATAACGCCAACATGTTCCTATTTACATATTGTGATTTATAGAGTCACAGCGTGTACAAAAAACAACGTAACATGAGACACAGCCATCTTCTAACAGCAAACGAACCAGGAACTATATTTTCAGACAGGCTTGCTGCGAGCATATCACTCCGCCCAAGTACTATATTCTTCCACCTGAGAATATAGTTCCCGGTTTGTTTACAGTTAGAAGATGGCTGTGTCTCATGTTACGTTGTTTTTTGTACACGCTGTGACTCTACAAATCACAACATGTAAATAGGAACATGATGGTGTTATTTTGTCACTTATTGGGAGCAGTAGGATTACTGGAACCATTCACCTGCATGTTCTGTGCTGGCCTGATGCCGCTGGAGCCGTCAGACAGCATTACAGCACGCACAGAGATGAGAAGGGTATGTATCGACTTTTCTAACTCTGGGGGTTACGGTGAATAAGCTAAATTCCCAATAAGTCGGCGTGTTCCTTTAAATTTGAAAGATTAGCTCAATATGTAGTATTGGTGGATAGTATTGGTTAAAAAATCATTACGAGGCCAAAAATGGGCAAAGTGATGTTACATTTTTAAACTGAGCATTGTGTAAAAAGGCAAGATACATTTTTTGTGAATTACTTGTGTACTGGATGCAATTATCTGAGTAGTAAGCAGTAGGCACACATTAATTTACAAAGCCCTTTACCAAAACCCATTCTAAAAAGTTCTTCATATTTTAATATTTAAACAAAACCACAAGCAAAATTGGGGTACAACTGGGGTACAATTGGAGTAAGTAATCATCAATACATGCAGCTGAGAGCCAGGTCTTTACTTGTTTAGTGTTCTTAAGACAGATAAAAGACAGAATAAATAAATATTACCAAATACTTTAGCAGAGGACCAATGGTCATTAAATAAAAAATATATTTAAGATGATAAACCATAACTGTTTCATATCAAAACAGTATCTGTTCTGGCCTGTAATTGATATATGAGCTTCAAAGATAATATTAGGGAGTGCATTCAATGAAATAAAAGTTTTATGATGTCTTTAGGAAACTTGGCATCATTGATATAGGCCTATTACAAACTCTGCTGTATGAGTCACTGTCATGTTTAGTCAATAGATATGAGTAGCAGAGCTGTTTAGTGTGCAATGTCTGATGACGTCATTATTGTAAGCAGTAGGGGAGAGCCGGGACAGTTGAAACACTTTTTAATTAAACGTAATTTACAAAGCAATCGTATCGCACTGAAAGCTAATATTTTGTCTCTAGCAACCTACTCCTGTCCTCTGTCAAATACAGTTGCATTTTCAGTGTTGAACAACACTGTTCAGGAATTATTACAGCAACAGTGGGGCGTGCGTAATGTTTCATTCGTCCCTCCTGGTCGGGACGCATGAAACAGCCGGAACGACCTTTTCCCGAGAAAATAACGTAACAGTTACACGCAAAAAACGAGAAAAAGTCTCCGTGAACAAGTATCAATAGATTAAGAATAACGTGTACATTTACACGAACTGCCGTGAGACTGGGTTGAAATAGCATAGGGGGACGGATGAAACATACAGTTTAATCCATATAAACCTCCCACAACTTCAATATTTTACTACATATTATGAATGGTACTCCCAAAAGGTGTTATATAAGATAGATTGTTGCTGGGCTATACGTCTTGGTGAATATCTGTTAACCACTAATTGCCGTCACCTTGAAGCGTGTATAAAGCGGTTTTTGAAATATCATGCACTGTGGGTGATTCTGCCATTTTTATAGCTAGAACAGTAAGTTTTCCCATTTATATCATGTTTCTATCGTGGAAAATGTCATTTCACTAGGTTTTTATATGGGTTAGGTCACTGCACATCCAAAAAAGTGCCCACAGCCTGTCAGTCACCATAGGATAACATGGGAAAACTCGACCCCCTACCTGGTGGGGGCCTAAATATATTTTCATCTTTCTAAAACTGCTTTTCCATGTCTCCCGTCCATACATTATTGTATAAACACAGACATTTGTGCAATTACTTAAAATACATGGAGTTACAGCCAAACAGCTGTTTCAACCGTCCTGACATCGACATATGCCATTATCACCTGTTTTGCTTTGCATGTAAACAAGCATGCAATATGAAAGTCTGGGATTGTGGAGAACACTAAATGGTCTACTGAATAAGCACGTAGTCGAACCTTTAAATGAAAAACACTCATTAATAATCAAAAAAATGTAACTGCTAATGAAGTTTTCTTTCAACCATCAAAACTCGTTTATCGCCTGTAACTCTGTGATAAAAGGAAATAACAGGAAGATATTTGGTTGATAGTAGGACGTTAACATGCTCTATGTTTTGACCTATGGAAGTCTGTCTGTCATCATTGCACTCGGAGAAAACTGGAATGTTTCATCCATCCCGCGTTTCAATCATCCCGGCTCTCCCCTATTAAGTATTTTAAACTTCATCATCTGTTAAAAACATCATAGAAAGTCTTTCACTTTGAGTTAGGAACTCACATACATGGGAATATTGAAGAGTGGGCACAAACAACCAATGCTGGTGTATCTCTGGTTAGGACAGTGTCATTGAATCATTAAAATATCTGTATTTAACCCGAATTGAAATGCTGATTTATTATATGGAGATCACCTGATACAAACTGTTCAGGAAAACATATGAAAAAGGTCAGTCCTATGGTTGTATATCTATGGGTCAGTCAATGTAAATTGAATGTAAACATTTAAAGAACAGCGGAAGTCTGGAACATGAGTTAGAGAGAATGGAACTGTTTCCAGAATGTCCTTTAAGTTATGACATCACTTTTATGATGTTATCATAAAGGTTCCAATTGGCCTTTGTATCTTTAGTCAGTGCAAAAGCAACCTTTCAATAGAGAGAGAGAGATTGGGAGAAACAACTGTTCGTCATTGACAGCATCTACAAGAAACTTTGAAAATCTACCAGCTAAAAATGGATCAGGAGTGGAACAGCAGGAGGCCCAGGGACTCCGTCAACCTGCCCGACCAAGTGAAGATGCTGTCTGCTCTTTTGAAGCATGAGCAAACCAGAAACCGCTGGCAGTATAACGCCAGGCAGGAACTCAGTAAAGACCTGAACGAGACTAAACAACAGCTGGCTCGTCAGAAGAGCCTAAAAGAAATGTTCATTAAGAGAGGAAAGGACACACGCAATGAACTGGAGAGGCTGAAGAGGCTCAGTGACCCAGAGACCTTGGAAACCATGAGGATTGCCACTGAGGTTCGAAATACCATCAAACTAAAGAGGAAGAAGGTGCTTCAGCAAGCATTTGAGGACCTCAAAGTGGCTTACATTATCAGCCAAGAAAAGTTCTCAGCAGAGCTCCAGGTTGAAAAAACTAAAAATGGAGCTCTTCAGCAAGAACTTGAGCAGCTGAGAGCTTCACATCAGATCAACCCGAGCTTTAAAACTGAGCTGAAAGGTGAGAAGGAAGAGGGCGACAGCCGTCACAAACACCTGGAGAAAGAGATTCACTCCCAAGCTGAAAATGTTTCAGAGTACCTGGAGGCCTTAAAGCAGCAGATGGTTGAAAAGGATGCTCTGGTCCATCAGATGGAGGAGGAGATCCAGACCCTGAAAAAGGACGCATCTGAGCAAGAGATGTTTTTCAAAAAGCAGGAGGACGTGATGTCTGTAAAGGATGCTTTGGTCCATCAGATGGAGCAACAAATTCAGAACTTGAAGATAGACGCCTCTGAGAGAGAGACGTTTTTTGTCAAAGAGTTGGAGGACATGAAGTCTGTGAAGGACACTCTGGTTCACCAGATGGAAGAAGAGATCCAGACCCTAAAGGAAAATGCCTCTGAGACAGAGAAGTCCTTTGTCAAAGAGTTGGAGGACCTGAAGTCTGTGAAGGACACTCTGGTTCACCAGATGGAGGAAGAGATCCAGACCCTAAAGGAAAATGCATCTGAGACGGAGAAGTCCTTTGTCAAAGAGTTGGAGGACGTGAAGTCTTTGAAGGACACTCTGGTTCAACAGATGGAGGAGGAGATCCAGACCCTAAAGGAAAATGCCTCTGAGACAGATAAGTCCTTTGTCAAAGAGTTGGAGGACGTGAAGTCTGTGAAGGACACTCTGGTTCACCAGATGGAGGATGAGATCCAAACCCTAGAGGAAAAATGCCTCTGAGACAGATAAGTCCTTTGTCAAAGAGTTGGAGGACCTGAAGTCTGTGAAGGACACTCTGGTTCATGTTCCCCATCATGTACTAGATGTTGATCTACTGGAAGAGATCGACCACTCTGAGGAACAGCTTGAGGAGAAAAAAAAGAAACCTTCAGCCTGGAAAAGATTTAGACACCGCATTGGTCTGAGGAAAATGAAGAAGAAGGAGGAGAAGCGGTCTGTGAAGGACACTCTGGTTCACCAGATGGAGGAAGAGATCCAGACCCTAAAGGAAAATGCATCTGAGACGGAGAAGTCCTTCGTCAAAGAGTTGGAGGACGTGAAGTCTGTGAAGGACACTCTGGTTCACCAGATGGAGGAGGAGATCCAGACCCTACAGGAAAATGCATCTGAGACGGAGAAGTCCTTTGTCAAAGAGTTGGAAGACGTGAAGTCTGTGAAGGACACTCTGGTTCACCAGATGGAGGAGGAGATCCAGACCCCAGAGGAAAATGCCTCTGAGACAGATAAGTCCTTTGTCAAAGAGTTGGATGACCTGAAGTCTGTGAAGGACACTCTGGTTCATGTTCCCCCTCATGTACTAGATGTTGATCTACTGGAAGAGATCGGCCACTCTGAGGAACAGCTTGAGGAGAAAAAAAAGAAACCTTCATCCTGGAAAAGATTTAGACACCGCATTGGCCTGAGGAAAATGAAGAAGGAGGAGGAGAAGCGGTCCTCCATCTGACGGACCGAAGCAGGAGGAGCTGAAGTCTGTGAAGGACACTGTGGTTCGTCAGATGAAGGAGGAGATTCAGACCCTGAAGGAAAACGCCTCTGTGAGAGAGACGTTTTTTTGTCAAAGAGTTGGAGCTGAAGTCTGTGACAGACACTCTGGTCCATCATGGAGGAAAAGATTCAGAGCCTTTCTGGTTGTAATCGGAGTGACGCTGTGGTAAAGAAAACCTTATAGTCGCTGCAAGGCTTCCTGCCAAACGGGGACACATTAACTCTGGTGAGAGATGTATGCGTTTTACACAAGACGGCTCCTTTATAAAGAGCATAAAGATGGAGGAGGACCCAGAGGAACATTTGTGCAAGGCTTCTCACTAAATTGTCTGACTCACTGAATAAAAATGTCCTGGACCAGCCAGTTAACATATTTAACAATTTCATATGTGCTAGTGATTATTTAAAGATTAGGTAGATTTTGTGATTTGAAATTAACACTAAATCAACATGTTAAATTCAGTTTTACACAGAGTATGTCATCTAGGAATCTCAGTGGTGTACTGAGAATCATTTCCTCTTAATGTTACTTATTCTTACACAGTTATTAGCTGTTGGCAAATAGGCTACTATCTGCCTTAGTCTGTATGTTATACTAACTGTGTAGAATGTGCCGATACATGTTTCATGGTGTTGTAAAGACACATAGTGGTTGAAAAAGTAGTCAGCTCCTTTACTTAAGTTAAAGTTGTCAGGGATCTGAGACAAGGGAACCCAAAAGCACAACTCATGAGGCAAAAAGGTGGAAACAAAATGTCTTTTCCTTGATGCAAAACTCCAGGCAGGCAAAAGTACAGAAAGGGTAAGGCTGAGACAAAACCGAAAAATTATAAACTATGTACAGATCAACAAACAGGATGCTGAAAGCTAGGGCAAAAGCACTCAGACAATCTGGCAGAGGGCTAGAGGAAATGTCTTGTTGATATACTAGGGAGCTAATGAGTGCATGGGGAACAGAGTGGGGAGGATGAGCAGGTGACGTGAATTAAGTGATGGGAGGGCAGGCAGGTGGAAGTGATAAGGTCTGAAATGGGAAGGGACACGAAGGGAAGACGCAGATATTTTCCTGCGGTTTGGCCTCCCATTTACACGAAAACCCAGTTTTTATCACAGAAAACGATTATTTCTAAAAACCGGCCAAAGTGGAGATTTTTGAAATCTTCGTTTGCACGTTTGCATGTAAACTGAGACAAATGGAGGTTTAGGCAGCCGAGCGAGAGAAAGAGAACGTGATTGGTTGCTGTTGTTGCTATTGTCGGGATTCTGATTGGCTAACGTGGGCTTGAGCTTCTCGTTACACTGCCACCTACAGGTCTGGCGTGCTCTTGGCTGCATTGACGGCATGTATACACGGGTACATATAAACGAACACTTTCCTGAAAACCGAGAGGTTGAAATGTCTGTTTATGAAAATAGCTGGCCACGTGTAAACGTAGCATTAGACACAGGTATAATAAAGCAAACAGGAGGACTTCAAAATCAAAACCATGATCAAAAGTACTAAATACTACACTGTAAAATACTCTGTTTCAAGTAAAAGTCCTGCATTGAAAATGTTCCTTAAGTAAAGGTATGTGAGTATCAACAGGAAAATGTACTTAAATTTGTAAAGGTAAAAGTACTCAATGCAGAAAAAAAGATAATTTTTTGCAGCTTTTCCGCCTTTAATGGATAGGAAAGAGAAAGGGGGAAGACATGCAGGAAATCGTCACAGGTCGGAGTCGAACCCTGAACCTCTGCATCGAGGCATGAACTGGAAACTATCCAAAACAGTTCTGTGTTTAATGGTCTAATCATTTCAGCTGGACTCGTAGAACGTTATATTTTTGGGTAGTTTAATTTATGATAAAACAGCGTATTTTGTGTGCAAAAATCTTAATTTGTAAAGTAACTAGTAAATAAAGCTGTCAGGTTAATGGACAAATTGCTGTCAGTACCAATAAAGTACTGAGGTTTAAATAGCCAGCCCTGGTATTTTAATGCTGATCTTTTTCAAGATAAAGATTAAAGATATGCTAAAATTTGGTCGAAAGAATTACTATTAAAGTCTTAAAAGTTAAGAGGATTTTACAGCCTTGGCAGAGCTAAGAACCACTGAGTTGGCTTTCTATCTATTCTGTCCTTTCTCTCCTCCCTTAGGCAGTATGCGTTATCACTTGTTATGTTAGGGAGGCTCCATTTCTCTGTTTTGCTTTGCTATTTTTGCACTTAAATGAACCTTGAAAACATTAAACTCCCTCCAGGAGACCAAAGGACAACAGTTGAACTTAGCCCAGAAGGATGTGGCGGATGTTTTCTGCTTCCTACTAACCAGATAAACAAGACATTTGCATTGTCTACACCAACAGAAGTTGTATTTATTTCATCACCGTTGGAGTTGGACAGTAGAGCCATTCATAGTTCTCAATAGTACAACTTGGAAGTACTCAGAATTGTGTTATTCTTACTTTCTTTCAACCCTCTGGAGTTTCATGTTTACTTCAGTGTATGCATCCATCTGGCTGGTTTAATATTTCCTCAGAGTTGTTATCTATCTCTATGTCTAGGAAAGTTAACAAAAACACAATATATATAGTTTAATCCAAGTACGGCTTTTGGAAAAACATGTGTTTGTGTCCACAACCCTAATGGCTGGACAGCGTTGCCTTTTTTGTACAGTTCCCTAAGGGATAGGTTTTATTTTGTCAGCTTACTATTCAACCGCTTCAATTATGTCCCTGACATTGGAGAACTATGGATAAAATGGGCAACAATTTATACAATGTTCATCTTATATAGATGCAAAGACTTTAAAATTAAAGCTGATTGTTAATGTTAATTATGTTTCAATTTGGGTTCTAATCTGCGGCATGAAATTACCAATTTATTCTCTGGGGACTACCAACGCTAAACTTTACAACCGCGCTCCTGCTCTCCCTCTGACAGATCAGATAGAGACTCAGCCAAAGGCGGGGGTCTGGCACAACATCCTCCAATTGGCCAAAACAATGTTTCTGTTAAAGGTACAATATGTAACATTTTTTGCAATAAAATGTCTAAAAACGACTATACCTAAATTATATATTTTGTTGAGTTGTGTACTCAAACTATCCCAAATGTTTCCAACAACGTTCAAACCCAGAGAAATCTGTTATTTTATTTTAATGACACAGGACGTTTCATTTAGTCGCCTGTCAGTGGCGTCATTAAACCTTTGACCCCTCTAGTTTCTCTAACTTCCATCAAAACACGGGCACCCAAATGATACGTTCAAGAGTAATTGTAAATCATACAATGTCACAGAAAGAATAATATTCAGTAACCGTAATACACCTTGCTTTCTGCCACACGGGGTCTGCATACTTTGTGTACTTTTAGGAAGGCAAATAAAAAAAACTACAACACAGGATTGGCATGAACTGCAAAACTCTGCCGATTATAATGGGACAAAGATAAAGTAGACATGGCAGTGAAGGCAGGAAACCATTCATAGAACAAGGCGCATCAAAATGTAATCCCACCTGGAGAGACTTTAATCTGCAGAATGGCTGATCTTCCTGCCGCTCCACTTGTTTTCTCCATTCGGGTACGTCATTTAGTGGTTTAAAGCCTTTTCCCTTTATCTTAAGCTGTTTATCCACTTGTTTCATTTTTGTCTTTTTGTGTCATTTTAATACCCTGGGAGCTGTAGTGGCTTTTTTTTATTATTATAACATTGAGGCATTATGTGGATGATTTCCCTCTCTGTCTTTCCCAAAAGCACGCACACAGACAGACAAACACACACACACACATACACACACACAGCACACACACACACACGCACACACAGTCTTTCAAGGTTTCCTCGCTCTGCCTCACTTTCTTTTTTTGCTCATTCTCAATGTCTAAATCCAGCTTTCTAAGTTACAATAGAGCTGTTTAAAGCCTCTGAAACGCTGCAGGCCTTGAAACTGTCCATTGAAAAGTGGGCCAACAGATGGACAGTGAGAGAGGACGAGCAGAGAGACCTTAAGAGAGAGAAGCGAGAGTCAGTCCGAGGTTGGTCTGAAAGCTTCAAAGTGCCTTTAGCGGCATTGGATTAAGGTCACAGCGCAGTTTCATAATGACAACACATAGCACAATGTCAGTTAATATCACAGTCACTCACTCTTAACACACACATGTACACACACTTCCCTTCACAATTACTGTTGTGCGGTTGAACTGGGCAGCTCCCACCAATCATACTGGATGGCAGTGGTGTTGACGGTGTGGTTTGAGGTGGGTGCAGGGGGTGTAAACACTCCGATTGTTTGAGTTTTCCACAAGCAGCGCTCCCAAAAGAGTGAAAAGAAATCCCTGCTAATCCCCGAATCCCCACCAGTTTCAACTGAATGAATCAATTTCCCTCTTATTGTGCCACACTGTGTGTGTGTGTGTGTGTGTGTGTGTGTGTGTGTGTGTGTGTGTGTGCACTCGGTCTCAGGTCACCAGTCTTGAGCGCGTCGCAATGAAGCTTTTTGCCACGGGTGTCAAAGCATGGACAATGACAGCTACGGAGCATGCTCAGTGGCTTTTTGACTGACAGCTAGGATAAGTGGGCTGTGTGTCTGCGTGGGTGAGGGGCATGGACTTTTGATTACCCACACACATTTAAAACAGGTTTGTTACTCTCTATGGCGGACAGACGCCACATATAGGGGTTCAACCTACAGCTGTCATTGTTGTTATGAAGTTTTATGAGAGGTCTCAGTTTCTTTCGCTGTACATGAACAGTCGTTTAGCAGACAGTTGGGGTTAATGGCCAAGAAGCAAGTGATTACATGTGAATGTAATTACATGGGGTGTGAATCCAAGTATCATGGCGCGTTCCATTTGAACGCTGAAGTCGGAATTTTGGAGTTCCAAAGTCGGAAATTTACCACACGAACGCCCCCTGAAGTCAGATTTCCGACTCGGAAATTCAGAGAACCTTACAGTACCCCGAGCAAAGCCGACCTCAAAATCCAAGGTGGCTTCTCCGTCATCCGTGCATCAACAGTAGGGAAAGCTGTAGTGATATATATATAGTAAATTATATCTTCTGTCTAATTTGTGTCTCATTAAATCAGTGACAGTCAACTCGGTTGTGACGGAAAATACAACCCACTCTATTTAGATGAGATTATACTGGGTGGATAGCAGTCAGGGTTACAGGAGAGCCACCATTTCAAAATACAGAGCACAGGCGTTGCCAGGCAGCAGCCGCAACAGCAGCCACTTCTGCCCGAAAGCACCTTTATGCATAAATCAATTGGTGTATCTTGCTATTAGTCGACATACCAGGAGTCATGTTCCTTACAAGCAAGTGTGCATCACATTTTCTTACCACTGTTGGGGACATCACATTCACACTCCCATCACGTCAAAATGCAATGCTTGGTCAGGTGCCTTTAGCGTTTGTTACTGACGCAAAATATCTCCTTTAGCATTTTATATATATATATATATATATATATATATATATATATATATATATATATATATATATATATATATATATATTTAACCTTTATTTGTCCGGGGCTGTTGCTCTGCCATACACACGTTAAAGGGTGATTTTTTTTGCCTCAAGTATTTTGCGTCAGTATTTTACGAGTTGGGAGTGAGAACGTGCTGTCGGGTTACAATTGCTATCATAAACAGTTTTTTGTATCTGGAGCTTTTGGAAATTATATACATTTAATGTGTTGGACATTGATCTTAAAGCTTTAGCGCGTAGTTTCTGTCGCCCCCATGAGGAATTCTAAGTAATGACAACACCACTGTCCACATGACGCAAGCATTCGATGATCGTGCACCACCCCTTCCCCCACCCCTCCCCCACCAGTTGCTAGTAACTCAAGGAGGAAACGGTGGATTAAAACACATGATGGACTCTTCAGAAGATGTCATTATCTTGTAGTTTTTATGTCCTCTTCATCTCCAAAGCTGACCGTTGATGTTGCTCTTTCTCGCCGATGACGTAAAGTGCATCACTCAAGCCGGACAGCACCCTTTTGTAAACATAGCCCTAGAGAGTTTTTCGTGGAACTGATAGGCTTAATTAGCTTTGTATCAACACATTTGGCAATTGCTTGAACGTAACAGACGTTGGTTAATATGAAATAGCTGTACTATAGCTTTAATAGCTTTAATGGCTAGTGACGTAGTTTGAGCGGTGCTTGCAATGAATCAACAGCATTAAAACCTGCAATGTAACACACAACATCTATGTAAATCACTGAGTTTTAAAAGGTGTAAACTGTTTGGCACCTTAACAGTGAAACTACATGCATATTTTATGTTTAAATCCCTTACTCAAAACTTGTAGTCATAGCCTGTTAGTTTGTTAAAAACCAATTCTCCTCATCCAGGCCGCATGGGGCTTCTTCTCTTTCATTTCCTCTTCTCGCGGTTCTGTACTCGAACACATGCTGCTCCAGAAAGGACCCCACTCAAGTGTTAAGAGGCCTACTTGTGGGTCCACTTGAACCAATCTGAAAGCAGCATTGAATTTGCTGAATGTGGTGTCACATTTGGACTCATGAGGGATCCTCATATACAACAAATTAATAGCACTCAATTGGCAACCCTTTGTGTATGTTAGAACTCGGCATTCACATGATGCCTATAGCCATGTTTCTCTTCAGTTACTGATTGATTCTGTAGCCAAAGTTTGATCAGCAACACTTGCTGCCACATGTCTCCTCATCATTACTCAGTTTGCTACATGTAATAAAGAGCAATTGATGCCACTTCAGGTCAAATCGGGGCAATTTGTCATTGATTAGCAGCTGACACTGGAAGCTCTTTCTGTCCAACCGAAGTGCCTGAACTGACTGAGAGACTGCAGGAATCAATAGCACACATATGGCTGCAGTGAGACATGATCCTCTGTTCTATAGCAGGGGTGTAACTGGAGAAGGTGAGACAGATGGACACTTCAGGGACTGACTGTCCACAGGTGAAGCAGATGCTCCTCAACCGGAAAACATTTAGACGCTTACAAGCTTTAAAAACAAATATTAAGAAAAAGAAAAGAGAGATGTTTCTCTTCTGAACACCCACGTCTCTGATTATATTATAAGAGATTCGATGGAAGACAGTAGAGCTGTAACAATTCCAAATGTTGCTCTACTATTGTCTCATAAAGAATTGCGATTAACAATATATAATTGTGTCTTTCAATCAAATCTTAAAAGATGTATTAGTGTATACTTTTTTAAACAAATTAATGTTTTGAATGAATTCCAGGGTAAGGCTTTTGTTTATATCACCCAGGTAATGTAATAACACAAATACACAGTTTATGAAACAGTAAACAATGGCCCTATTCCAAAATCCGGACTAACAGACTCGCAAAATTCATAAGGGCTTAGGGTTGTACCAATGTCGCATTTCAAAGGGCGTGAGGGTTTGAGTACACGCTTCCCGAGCCCTTTCCGTGAGTCTGCATCGATGACTTCACCAAAGGGAATTACTACAAGTTCAAAGCGTTGTGACGTTTACCGTGGGGACCATAGGGAAATCTGGTAAACAACAGCACAACACACAACCACGGAACACAGACCAACGTGTTGTCCAGCTCATAAAACAAGAGTTTGAAAAGAATTTGGAATCAGGCAGCCGTCGGCTGTGCCTTGGCTGTGTGGAAAGCAACAAACTTAAAATGAAAATTCCCAAACCGCCAAGCATCAGCAACATCTTTGTTATTAAAATCAAGGTAACATGTGATCTCGTGAAGTGCTGTCCCAATCCCATAATACCTATCTGAGCCCATGTGGCCTCACACACTCACTCACCATAGCACCTGAGATTGATTAAGTCTGTGAGTCTTTAGTCCTTAGTCTTTAGGGCTCACTTTGGGATTGGGCCACTGCTTCTTTATTAGCATTAAACATTTTTTCTGACTGTATTCCCCCCCCTCCTCATTTGTGTTGCAATGAACATTTATAGGGGTCAAGTGCCAACAACTAGCAATTAAAATAATAATAAAAAATATTTAGTGCGACCAATAATCACCTATTATAATTTGGCATTTCTCAACAAAATCAACAATTAACATCAACAGTCATACGTCTTAAGCTAATGTTAGCAATTAATTGTGGTTAAACAAAAAAACCTTATTTAAAAAAAGTTAATTATGTAATAGTTGTTACAGGCCTAGAATTCAATTCAATTTTATAGTATCAAATCAAACAAAGAGTTATCTCAAGACACTTTACAGATAGAGTAGGTCTAGACCACACTCTATGATTTACAAAGACCCAGCAATTCCAGTAATTCCCCCAAGAGCAAGCATTTAGTGTGACAGTGGGGAGGAAAAACTCCCTTTTAGGCAGTAAACAAACTATTTAATCTCCACTTTTACAATCAATCCGCTCAATTCGACAAAATGTGCCGATTTGGCAAGTAGTCAACATCCTCCGTGAATCTTCAGGACCTGAACACAGATTCATCTCAGATTCACTGTTAAATAGAGACATTTTGGAAAGATAAAAGCAAGTATTTTACACCTACTCACAGACCTACCAATTAAAGCTATTTATCACATTTCTTACAACTTGAAATATGATTTAATTGAAGAGAGCACCAGAGGTCTCAGAAGCTGGTTCAGTGAGAAAGTGAGTAGAGGAGAATATATCTTCTGAGACATGTTTAGGAATGTTTCTACAATATGTCATTGACCATGATTACCAATACACAATCTGAAGCAATGTACATGTAATGTAAATGTAAAATTATAAAGCTTTTTGCAGCTGCTGTTTCTTGTAAGCTGTGAACTGCAGAAGCTTTTTCTTTAGAAGTGCAAACAATGAGAATAAAAGTAACTAAATGGCAACTAACTGTGCTTTCTCACACACACACACACACACACACACACACACACACACACACACACACACACACACACACACACACACACACACACCTCCCAGCAGTAGAAAACTAATTTGATATAGCAGGTTAGCAGTAGGTTAGTCACGCATTGCTAGACCTTCCTCCACAGCGCTGCGAAGGAGGGTCTGGCTAGTCCACACAGCATTCTGGGATGGGAGGAAAACATGCTCTGGTTTATTGGCATTTCTTTAAACCAATCACAATCGTCTAAGCGCCGGACAGAGCCACGGTGCCGCTGCAAAACAGCCTCGGGAAGGAACTTGTTTTGGTGGAGAGGCAGCAACGTTCATCATTAGGTGTGTGTGTGTGTGTTTATTTGTGTGTGTGTGCGTGTGTGTGTGTGTGAATGCTGCAGTGTTTCCATGTTACAATGTTCAAAGGTTTGTGCATGGTTCAAGCATTTGTAAGCTCTGTGTGTGTGTGTGGGGGGGGGTGAGAGAGATTGGAGAAACAGCTACTCTTTTTGCATCATCGTGACTACCATCTGTTCCTCCAGATGTTTTACCTGGTAGTTGCAGAATATGTGAACACGGTTACTGATGACACACCTGGCTCGTCTCATCCTCATAAAAACTGCCATGTTAGGACTTTGAATTGTTCCATGCGTAAAGCTCAGGTTATTTCTGCACTTTTCTTGGTATCTGCTGGAATTGTACAGAATATTGTCTCAATTGTATATACAATTACAACTAATTACAAATCTATTCTAAATTTACCTTATTGCTAAACACACAAAAAAATAAAACCTAACCATAAAATAGGTAGCTACACAAGGCAATTTGAATTGTTTCACTTGGTCCTGGCCAAATGAACTGAACTATAGGTGTTACAAAGCACCCTAATAATACAAAAATTGTGTCATCCATGCAGCAACCAACATTCACAAGGCAGCTTGAACTGCTTTAGTCTTTTAGTTTGTTCACTCTGAAGCTAGAAGAAAATGCACAGAATTGAAAAGCGTTTCATATTGTGTCTGGACAGCACATTATGACTCATTTATAGATTGGAGAATGTCAGTCATCCAGATGGTCCTGCGATGAGTCAGGGAACAGAACTTCCATCTCATGCCTCCTGATCCGTGAAGACAATGTTCATTCTTGATGAAAAACATTTTTTTTTTCATGTCTCGAACGTCTTGACGTCAAGATATCGAGGCCTCTTGAAAAGGGAAATTACGCAATTCTATTTTGTCGCAAATAATAAATAAGACTATTTAAAACAGTGAGTTCACAGTGTTGTAAGCCTATTCATGTACACATTCACACAGTGTCGGCTGTTGTTCCTGCATTTGACAGCTGTAACTGTGTTGCTTTTTGCCTGGATTAGTGTTGTAACTTCTCCTTATTTGTCTAATATTATAGTTTGCTCTTCGCTCTAATGCCAGTAGACTTATCCGTGATTGGTCATATGCTCACTCCCTATGTGAAAGCGCTCATGGTTGGATTGGAAAAAACCCTGTGTTGATCTACCGAGTTGGTAACCACGGTCATGTGACCGCTTACTGTGATCGCGGATATTAGGGTTAGTGAAGCCAGATAACCAGAAGATATCCTGGGTATGTTGAACAAGATATCCTGGGTATGTTGGACTTACTTCGTTGTCGGCCCTCTAGTCTGGAGCAGGCTAGAAGCACAGAATGAATATCTCCCCGGTCAGTTATGTGCCACTGCTTTTATGAAACCAAGTCACGGCTAAATTCAGCCAGGATGATTGACAGCTAGCTAGACTATCTGTCCAATCTGAGTATCTGTTCAACTTTTGAACATACACCAAAACAAGTTCCATTCCTAGGCTATTTTGCAGATGCACCGTCACTGTGTCCGGGGCTTAGTGCCGCCCAAGACGATTGTGATTGGCTTAAAGAAATGCCAATAAACCAGAGCACGTTTTTCTCTCATTCCGGAATGCTGAATCCTCCGCAGCGCTGTGGAGGAAGGTCTGGCAATGCGAGACTATACTCTACAAGAAGGTGTACGTTTTTAGAAGGCCTACAGAAAGGGTGAAAAGTAAAGAAAGACGTTTTGAACTCGAGCGTGGAGCTCTGCAGCGCATATCGTTGGAATAATACCGCTAGGGTTCTCTCAATCAAAGCAAAAAATGCTGTCATGAAGTACTCACCGACTTTCAGAGGGCAGCATAAAGTATGTTGAATGATAGTACACAGTTGCCTTCATGTTTATGTCAGTGTGCTGCTTGTGATGTCTTGGTAATTGTTCTTTTATGCATTGCGGGTCGGACAGACAGCCAGACGAACTGACCACCGCCGGACGGACACAGATTCCTTCCTTTACAGATAGATAGATAGATAGATAGATAGATAGATAGATAGATAGATAGATGGTCTAGACCTGCTCTATATGAAAAGTGCGTGATACAAATAAAATGTATTTGACTTGATATATAAACAGCATTTAAGAAATTTGCCATCTTAATCTTTATATTATACAATATTTTCATATAAATAGAAATCATATAAAACGATTGCTCCTATGTTATGCAGTTCTTCCACGTCGATTCCATATCCCATCAAATCATTAAAACAGCATATGACCCTGGTGCTAAAGACAGGCCAGAGACCAGGGAGTAACTCTCAGGATCATCAGGACTACTGAATAATTATATACCACTGAATTAAATGAACTGCTTTTTTTTCCTGATGCATGCTGGGATGTGTGCCAGACCCCTGGGACCCTGAAGAGGATAAGCAGTGTTGAAAACGGTTGGATGATTGAATTAATATGTTCGAATGAAGCAAATTAAATTAGCAATTAAGTAGGATGCAGTATGCCGAGCAGCAATCAGAACACTGAGAGATATGCATGTGAAAGATAAAATCTGATAAAGTCTGTTAGGATGGCTGAGTTTCCTTCACATTCAAGATAATGGATTGCCTTTTTGGCAAAATCATTTCTTTTTTCATCAACCTTGAAAACATAATTGAGTCCTTGAGGCGATGATCCAGAAGTCCGTCCATTGATTTTGGGCCAAGGCTGTTTACCAATTTCATCTCTGAGTGGGTGTTCTGTATTTTAATATTTTAATAACAGTGGGGCTATTCATAACATTTTCATTTTTTTTTACGTTTGGAAGCTGCATTTCCTTTCAGTGCTGCTCAATTCTATTAAAATATTCAACAAAATGAACGAAACACACAATATCACAGAGAAATCCTGCTCCCAGGGTGAGCCAATCATGGAAAACCAACATTGAAAATGACAGTTTTTGTTCTCACAAAGAAGAAAGAGTACATTTTGAGGACGTTCTTCCTATTGCATAATGTCTAAGCATTCATATTCATATCTGAATTTAATTTTATCAAGAAAAGTTACCGTAAAAACGTTCTGCCCAGGGAAAACATCTTTACCAGATGCCTAGTCTTGCATTGCCAGACCTATCTCCAAAGCGCTGTGGAGTAAGGTCTGGCTTCTGCAAACACAAATTCCAGGATTTGGGGGGAAATAACGCTCTGAGTTGTTTGCATTTGTTTTAACCAATTACAATTGTTTTGGGCGGATCTAAGCACCAGTCGCAGCGATGGTGGCTCTGCAGAATAGTCTCGGGAAGGAACTTGTTTTGGTTGAACATTTGCACCCTGCAAAAGAAAATGCCACATACAATATTAAATGAAGTTAATTGTCCACACAATACAGTAACATGAGCTATTTAAATTAGCTGGATACATGGTTAAACGTAATTTGCTCTTACCAGTGTATCGAGGTGTGTACTTTGTCCACAGCAAAATGCTATCATATTCTTTGTAAATCTTGACAATCATCTCCTGAAAGAACCATGCAGGCCTGCCTTGTTGCAGGATCCAAACTTTCGTCGTAACTTGCCATTTTCTCGGGAAGGAAACAAACTTGTTTTGCAACACCACGTACAATATTAAATGAAGTTTACTGTTCACACAATACAGTAACGTGAGCTATTTATATTAGCTGGATATATGGTTTAATATAATTTGCTCTTACCAGTGTATCTCTGTGTGTGCAGCAATCCCAACAATCTGTCCCAAAACATCCCAGTTAGATAGTAAATGCCGTAAACATATTCCTGCTTTGTTGCATGATCAAAATTTTCATTTTCAGCGCGTAGCTTTGCTAGCTCAAAGTTTGTTGTTGTTTCCCGAAGAGAACAGTTATACGACGGCAACACACTTCGCCGGATTATCCTGGAAAAGAACTGCCATTGATCCAGACTACCAGATGCCCAAATGACTTCAACCGACTCCTTTTAAAGCAAAGGAAGCTGTGACCGCACCCTGAGCTGGTTCCTACACTAATTGTCCAGGATCCTCACACCTATTGATGAGCCTAGCCACTCAGCAAAGGAAACTCTTTTTGGACACTTCAGTGTTCTTATTTTCTCACACATGGCTGCAAACCATCCCACTAAGCACCTGTAGTCAGGGTCTGAAGAAGATCATCATCTGCCCAAAGATGAGATCCAATCTTGAAGTCACCATATTGGACACTCTCTGACTACACCTTAAGAATCTGTCCATGCAAAAGCATTAACACAATTGGTAGCAAGGCTTGGATTTATAAATAGTAGGTACTCATGAACGGGTTCATACAATATCGTATGAAAAGTTACGCACACCAATTCGTATCATATCCTACGAAATTAGGAGATTATATTAATGACCGTCCGTTTCATTCAAGCCATTACCAAATTAGTTGCTACAAAGCTAATTAAGACTATCAGCTCATTCAGAAGATTGTGGCATCCAGTGACTTTCCCGTGCAGGAACTGAAGTGCCTACTACTACCTACTAGCCTAGAAATCCTAGAAATCTAGCGGCAGCAAATGTAATTTGCAGCCAGGGAGGGTCTAGCAACTCTCCGTTGGCTTGCGAGCTGGAAAAACCAAACTCTGGCCGGGCCAATCACATCGTGTTTCTGCTGCTGGCGAACAGCGGTCTTTCAATTCAGCTTTGGCCCCGACACTGGAATACTTGGAGTTAAGCTTTTCTTTGAGAAAAGAACAAAGAACGGCAATGAAGTCATTCTTAAAAAAGGAAGATATGTTCGGAGTTTTGCTGACCTTTTACCTATCAACTAGCTTCTTCGTTGCTCTGCCTGGTTGTAGCACTATCCTATTGCGTGCAGTGAGAATTTGAAAGACAACCGTTCATCCCGCCCCTCATATTGAGCCCGGCCAATGGTGAGTTCCCAGACCCAACATCTTGATGTGGGTCTGGCTTGTCAGGCTAATAAATACGTGGAATACATACAAATTACAGTGCATTACTTTTTGCAGCTACATGTACGAATGATGCATGAGAACATAGAGAAATATAAAAATAACTCATTAATTTATTTTAAGTTTTTTCTAACAAACAGCGACTATTCACTCAGACACAATTTGTGGTTAATTTGCTTAGTTTCTATGCCGTAAGTCTCATATTTATCAATCAGAAATACATATGAAAACTTGAAACAAGGGATCGATGCAGAGGCTCCAGTTCCTTCCCTGACTATTTAAAATTTCATCCGAATGCTGCTTTGACCTCATTAACATTGTACCGAAGTTACATGATGAGCACCGAGTCACAATCCTCTGTGTCACTGTCAGAATAATGATGGAGCTGCTAGCAGCAGAGATGAAATGAGTATGGATTTATATCAGCTAATAAACACGGGCAGGATAATAGTATTGATTTATGGCTGGCTTAATGACACAATGGAACAGGGCCTGCAGGCTTGTGGAGGATTTGGCAGTGACCTGTGTTTGTTGCTGTGTTACAATAATTTGATGTGTTTTCTTGCTGTCAGATAGCCAGTAATACACTGAGCCGAAGACAACTGATTGACAGCTGAAACTTATAAACTACCAGTATCTCAAAAGAAAGAAAAGAGGCGGAGAAAGTGTGTGTGTGTGTGTTTTGTGTTTGTGGGTGTGTTGTCCAGTGTTACAAAAGCAGTTCATTAACTCATAATCCACTTTGTGTGTGTGTGTGTGTGTGTGTGTGTGTGTGTGTGTGTGTGTGTGTGTGTGTGTGTGTGCGTGTGTGCGTGTGTGTGTCTGTAAGATTATTTTTGTGTCCCTGCTATTGTGGACCTGCAGGAGTCAATAGACCTAACCCGTCAATAGAATGACTTAACCAGAATGGCTTAGTGAATAGTTATGTAAGACTGTTTGTGTGCCTGTATGCATGTGCTCGTGTATTTGCGTGTGAACTTTATGCTGTGTGTATGTGCCCTTTTTTTCAATCAGCCAAAACTAGAGCAACTCTCCCCTCCATCCCAGACAAAAAGCAGCGGGGTAGCATGTTATATAAAACTGCAGCAGAGCGCTGTAATTCAAAGCAATGGCGATATACTTATATTTAAATATCATCACTGTTGGGGAGAAACCTAGTATCTCCATTCCATCATTTCAATTTTTTTCCATGAGTCAATGCTATTGGTCACTCTTTACTTCTGTCTGTGGGTTTTACACATATTTAAACAGTGACAAGGTGATTTTGTCTGACTTTGTTTGAGAAAAATGCCTCAATAAAATGTTTTCTAATTGGCCTTTTTTTCATTTCCTGAAAAACATTGGTTTTGGACGTGCAAGGTTTTTCCCCCGACAGCAACAATATGCTGCACATTTTACTAAGAAGTCTTGAAACTACACTACTGGACTCCTTACAACTACTGTATATTCACAGGGAAAATGACTGATATGTACAAGTCTTAGTACATTTTGTTAAAGGCTCCAATATGCAAGAAACATGAACAGTCTCAGTCAAATAGGTTGGGGGGGAAAAAAGCTAACAATTTAGCCACTTTAGCGACCACATTAGCTGGAGAAAATGTTTAGCAGCTTAGAGTGAGCCCACCTGTATTGTCTGTAACAATCCTTGCAAATGTACGTTTAAAATGTTTAATGTATGTCTCTTTAAATACCTGGGGCTAACCCCTTGTTTTCAATTATTTTACAATGTTCCCAGATTAAAAAGAAAAATAATTGTCTTGAGTCAGTGTTATTATTGGATATAAATTAATATGACAGATAAAATGGTCAAAACTATGCTATTAAGGTCACTCAAGATGATCACTGAAGAATACTAAGATCTTACTCTGTACCCTCAGTACATGTCAATCTTGTATTTCTGCTAAAAGAAACCATTTCAGAAAGACTGAATTACTGAAAATCATGGTCGTGCTTTTGCACTGAACTGAAGATCAGCCTCTTAAGAGCCTTTTCTTTTGGCTGCACATGTGTTTTATAGATCACACGCACACTTTAGTAGGTTACAAAAGTGCATGCAAGCACTCTAAGGTAAGACGTGATTGATGTGATTGTACTGTACAGCTTTTTAGAAAATGAAAGATAAAATCACCTGAAATTACATTGTTACACATGGGCAATTTCTCACAAGCATAATGGTATGGGCATTAAGAGTGTGAACATCCTTCAGGCTGGCTTACAGTAAGTGACCCCAAGGCCCAAATAGATTGCTTTGGATTGGATTCAGATCTGTTAAACCATTTGGCAGGTGTCTTGGCTCATACTGCAGTTAGCACTGCTTGGAGACAAACCAGTCAGCACCATATAGCCTACAATATTACCTTCTACAGACTGAGAGGTTGCTGTCATTGGGACTCGTAATAGGCCAAATCTAGATGTTGATTAACTTCCTTCAAACAATTAGGTGGTTTACCCCACTTAGCGCATCCTGCAGCTGCGTCACAGTAAAAGTTCTAGCAGCACCTTCTTCGATCATCTTTCAGAGTTTTGTGAATTGGTTGTTGGTGTGTTTTATTTGCTCTGGCAGATGCGTCTGGTCCCCCTTCGCTTTGGACAGATTTCCACTGGCCAACGATTGTGTTTGGGACGATGACTGTGGCGGAGTCATCGTCTGGACTTAGAGGCTGGTTAAGTAACCAGGACTTAGAGGAGTGCTGTTGAGGCATATACGAAAAACAACCAAGATGGCTGCAGCTTTCTGTTGAAACCGCAATGCATCAGTATTGAACAAACTCAACAGTTTATATAACAATTATATTTTTTTATTATTATTATTTTATTTTCATGTGAGACAATACAAGGAACCACAAGTGATACAAGACATAAACAGTCACATAAAGAAAGAAAAATAATAAAAAAAATAAAGAGCGTAAAGTAAAATAAAACTAGCAGTTGCAGTGCAAAATTAAATATTTCATGTGCTTATTCAGTCACTTTTTAAATTCAAATTCCTACCCCTATACATATTACTCTAGACCATTCTTTTAGGTATAATTCTAAATTCCCCAAAACATCATCGTATTTCTTAGTACATGTGATATTCTCTCCAATGGCAAGATGGACATACATTTTTCATACCACATTGTAATATTAGGAGGATCTTCGTCTAACCATTTATGTAGTATTGTGAGGCGTGCCGCAACTCTAAGAATGTACCTGTACCTACGATCACAATTGGCATCCAGTCCCAGTACAAAATGGTATGCATTTAGTGGAATATCAAACCTAAAAATGTTCTTAATCTTGTTTTGGACCGATAGCCAGAAGCTTGAGATTTTTGGACGTGACCACATTAGATGTCCATAAGTGCCATAGCTATTTTTACATTTCACACCTTATGATGAGCACATAGGTACATATTTACATTCAATAGCCGGGGTAACATTCAGTCTGTGGATAATCTTATATTGAGTCTCATAGGATTTATTAGAACATGTAATTTTCTTTGCATTCAACAAGATCCTTTTCCACATCCCCTCATCCAGTTGGGATCCAAAATCTTCACCTCATGAAAGTTTTACTATTAATCGTAGGGGTGTTTGACAAACATTTGAGAGTAAATATAACTTTCTTTGACGGCATATTTTAATTTAAAGAAAATATACCATCAGGAAGAAAGATGTTTGCCATACTGTTGACAGGATTTGACAAAAGCTTAATATATCAACTCATCTTTGCACGCTGTAGTCTGTAGTCTGTTTTTTTGTGGCTCAGGCGTTATTTTTTTCCCACCCTCAAGTCCCGCTCTAATGTGCTTTGATTGGCCATGTATAACCGGTTGATAACACCCTTTGGAAATCCAAAACTGAGAGATTCCAGACTGATTTGGTCTGGCCATCTCAGGCTTGTTGCTTTGACATATAATTATGTAATCCAAACTGCCACCTGATTTCAACTATGGATGCATATCAAAAAAATGTAAAGGCTTTCCCAGAATTTGCATGAACCAGAATTTGCATTTCAGGTTAGGGGAGTAATTGAGAGCAACATAATCACTCTTTAGTTGTAGTATTCCTTTACTTTATGCTTGACCTAACATAAACCAGTCCCAAATCTCACTTAAACCCTGGGCCCAAGTCGTAATCCTAAACTATTCCCTTAATCAGAAATTGGGGCTGTCTAACATGTCTTCATGCTGAGGGTCGAAAGCTCAAACTCGTTTTCAAAAGAAGTATGAGATCACACACATTCAGACATCCTCTGTTCTCTGTCTCTCAATCGCTTCTATCTAAAGCCTGGAGTTCATTTGTGTCTCTGTCCAGAAACTAGAGGGATTTGTAGCAGCCAGGGAGTAACAGCCATTTGCATCGGTCTCTGGCTGTTAGCAGAATAGAGAAAAGCAGCAGGAGTCTTTGAGTTTCTTCTCAGCTGCTCATACAGCACCACTGACCTCTCAACTCCCCCCATTTACCTCATTCCAATTTCCACCCTCACTGACAGACTAACACACAAGCTGTGAGCTGAATGAGCAGTGGGAGGCGGGTGAGGGGAGGGGGGGAATTAAATCTACCAAGGGAAGGACGACAGTGAAAAAAAAGGGGGCAGAGAGGGAGACATGAGGATGAGACAGGATCTGTGTTTACTGGCTTTCAGGGACTTGGCTTACAAGCCTTCTCCAAAGCCAAGTGAGCCAACAATTCTGACCGATTTTAGCTGATGCTAATTAAGCTGAATACTTAATAGCTCATTTTCAATTCAGCATATTTTCAGGGTTTTGAAAAGCAAACTAAGAGTCAAACACCTAAAATAAAACCATTAATAGCTTAATAGCTCTTTGATATAACTTAACAGCTAATATTATGGATAGTAGGTTTACATTGACCATGGCCCATTAGTCAAGAAACGATTAAGACTAAACTATGTATGAAACAATATGAGGTTGTAAAAGAACATGACTTTCCTCACCAGGAAAGAGAAACTTTAACTTGCCCGATTTTCAAGTGAGAACAATATATTTTTTTAGCTATGTATTTGGGTATAGGAAGAAGGATCTCAATATCGAATTGTCAGCAAGCATGCTTTGATAGCTTAGCATAATATGAGGGGTAAAACTGCTATCTGGACCAACAAGCAGTGTTGTAGTACTCGGTCTTGGTCCCAAGACCACTTTTTGAAGGTCTCGTCTCAGAATCAAGTGCATTTTTACTCGGTCTTGTCTCCGTCTCAGATGAAGAGCACTCAGGATTTTATTTCAAGACCTGTCGAGACCACAACTGCAGGGATATCACTGAGTTGCCTCTCCATTGTCTAATTGTATGTGTTAATATCATTACTGTGAATGGAGTAGCTTTGGCACTGGTCTGGACTTGGTCTTGACCCGGTCTCGCCCTGCCTTAGTCTTGACTCAGTCTCAACCCCTCAAAGTCTTGTTCTTGACTTTCCATACACCCTGGTCTTGGTGATGACTTGGTCTCCGTTTAGGTGGTCTTGACTAAAACATTGCCAACAAGTCCTCAAAATCAAAGACAAAACACCGGAGAAGAGCAAAAGAAGAATGAGGTTAGATGTATTCAACAGAAGAGCAAACTTCAAAGAATAGAGAAAGCAGCAAAGCCATCAGCTGCAGCAGTAATGGATCTAACAGTGGATCTTCTTATCTTCTACACTTATAAATATCTGGTAGCCTCAGTGGTGAAGCTATCAGACTTTGGATAGCATATCTTTCTTATCAGGGACACTGAGGGATTTTTGACATATGTGTTTGTGGCTGCTCTGACGGTAGATGCTGTTATCCTACCTCTTCTCTGATCAAACCAGGTTTTGGACTTAGACTGTGCTCGTGTCGTCTCCACCACGATATCACTCTGAAAATATGATTCAAATGGTAGACGCCAAAGCTGAATATTCATCACGAATCCAGCTAATTGCGTACATTTATATCCCTCCAGGCTTTTGTAGGCTTTCAAGGACTCTCCAGAGCAGGACGAAGGAAAGTTGATTAGATAGTTGTAAATATCTGAATACTGAAGATTAGGGAAGCTTTGCGTTTCACTTGTAAAGGTCGTAAAAATAACTCTGGGAGCATCATATGGATCACTAATGTTCAATCGATCAAGTTTAGCTTTATAGCTGCCTGTGTCTTTTCAATTAAAGTGCGCAGTGAATTTACGTTGATTTTTGCCACAACTTTCCTGCCAAAATGACAGCGTAAACAGTCAAGTGACGCCCAGAGCTCTATAGCTACCGTTAATGGGGCATGAACGGGCCCCCCCCCCCGGTTTAGGCTGGGCCCCCGGTTATTTACAATCTGGCTCCGCCCCTGATTCAGTCTAATACTTAATAACTATTTAGTTAATATTAACTCATAATTAATTTATTAGAGTTCAGATATGGAGTTCCAAAATCTCTTTGACACTACAGAAAGAAATGTTATTGCAGGGATGTTGTACTGTATTGCGTTAGCTTGTTCTGGTGCATTCAGTGAATTATATGAGTTCTCCAGTGACCTCTCGCTCATTATCAAAGCTGAGGTTATTAGAGTCAAAAAGCTACCAAACCTTTTCCACTAACAAAAGCATACAGCTGCTTACTGATTCTGTTATCAAGTTCCACTTTCACCAGCTCTCTTTCTTCACATACACACACACACTTACCTTCACTGATATATTAAGGGAAGTTTGACCAAACCGAGTCAAGGCTTTACCTATATTATAACAGTTAATCTTATTCCGCTTAAGTGTTGTTCATTCTGTACTACGGTGAATGGAAACAGGTGTCCTCTTCTGAGGGAAAACAGGTTCTGATGCGGACTATATGCCAACTCAAGAAAAACAACACACCCAGAAAGGTGTTCTTTGAGGCACCTTTGGGGGTTCTTTCAAATGGTTCCTTAAAATACCTACTAAATACTAAAAATGGTTCCCCTATGGCATCACTCCAAAGAACCATTTTTGGTTCCAGTTGGCACCTTTTTGCGACTTATTACACTACATGTTCATTGACGTACACAAATACAGGAAATGCAGAGACCCCACTGAGACCTAATGAGATCCGAGTGTTCAGAGCTTGGCAGAGCTAACCCAAGTTGCCTGCAGGGCTCACGTCCAAATGCATTCATCTCATTATTTGACACTTTGGTATCGTTTAACATGACTATACAGCATTATACCAACATTTATAGGTCAGAAAAGACCAAAAAGCATAATATGTGCTGTATAAAAACCTGGCAATGACAGAAAGTGGCAGAGTTAAATTAATTTCCGTGTCCTCTCAAAATAGGTGGCAGTAGAGTATGGTGATCAAGTCATTACTCACAGAGCTAGTTTATGAACGTCTGTTGCTGGCAGGCTAACTGTTAACATGCCAGCAAGCCGGGAACAGGCGAGGGCTAGTCAGTCAAAGTACTGTGACGGGGATTAGACGGGGGTTAGCTTCGGAGCGAGTACCGACTCCGAAGTCTTCTCTGTTGCAGAAGAAGATAACCCTATTCTTAATTCCATGTTGTTCACGGAGAAGGAGAACCCGGAAATCAGTCAAGGGAAATGCAACGTTACCAAGCCACAGCCACACGAACCAATCACAGTTGTTGCGGTCTGCGTCGCTGCAACGTGAAGTAACATTTCTGGGGAGGCGCACGTCAGGCTACAGTGTAGGGTCCGTATCAATGCATACCTAACAGCTTAGATTCAACGCAGAACCATAACTCAAACTTTGGACTCAGGTTCTTTGTTCCCTCTAGGTCAGCACTGTCAAGATGGTGTATCGGTAAATGGCACCATTTTTTTACCTGATTTAATAAAAATCACTTGATTTTGCAATTTTAGTCTATTCCCTCCTTATTGAAATGCTGCCTTATTTTCCTCATCTCTAGGCACACTACTTTCTGCATTAGCGACTGAAAGACCAAATCATGACTTGCGGAATCACCAAATTAAAATATAATCCTAGGATACTGCACCTTTTTGTGGTAAACAGATTAACAAACAGCTGCATTTTTTGCATAAGAACCCAGATACCAGCTGTTTCATTTTTGCAAACTTCCTTTAAAAACTCATTCTAATTTTAGTCTCCTGAGCGGAAGCCCTAGACTGCATCAGCAGTTTCCCATTCTTGTCCTGTGCTGAGTCTGAACTAACTCGCATCCACGCATTTGGAGAGACTGCTTTTTCAAAGAAGCGGGGAAAAGCATATTTACATTATTACCTGTGACTGTTTGACTGTGTGAGGCCTGGAAAAAGATGATTTGTGATGCATGAATAGTCATTTCGACCCTCCCACCTCTTTCTCTCTCTTACACAGTAGCCTGAATCATGTCTGGCTTCTTTCGGCTGTTTTGTCAGGATGTGTTTCTGGTTATACGTAATACATAATAGATAATTCCAGCTTGTTCCTTTCAAATGTACTGTATGATTGTTTATTTAGTAGCAGAAGTAAAATGGAGTCACAGTTGATCAGTGGAATCAGAACTCCCTTAGAAAAGTCTACAGGTTTCTACAACCAATCGTCTTGGTCTGGACAATCTTTTATATCCAGCACTTGTCACGCTTTTCCATTTACTAACACAGCCATGTAGATTGTGATCAGTACAATTTTTTGTTGTGTTACTTAGCAGGGATATCAATGCCTACAGCATCATGAATATGGACAGTGACGACCGAAGCGTCATGGAGCACATTGTCAATCTTGGTAAGAAAAGTGACAAACAATTTAGACATGCTAGTTTTTTATGTTTTTCCATCAGGGCCTCATGAGTCATACAAGATGTAGAATTGGTTGGTTTTCGACAATGACACACCAGACAGGATAAAAGGACCAATTCTTTTGCCTGATGACGATGATGATGATGAAGGTGCGTGTCTTTTGGATCAGGCTGTTTTGGGCTGACATTGTCTAGTCTCATGGCTTTAATCAGAATTTAAGACTAGCATCATGCCAGGACGAGCTAACAGCCAGGAATCCCCTCTTTTTGTTGTTGTCAAACAATCATTCAGGGACACTCCTGTCCTCGGCAACTACGTATTTGGGTCTGTGGTTTGGTGTAAACATGGGTTGACATTTTTTAAATACTGTAAAATGAGTGAACGAGGTTGGAGAAAGGAAAAAAGCAACAGGCCATATCTTTGATAATGTATATCCTGGATTTGTCTGATAGAGCATTTCAATTGATTAAATGTTCTTTTTTGTTACTAAATCTACTTCCGGGATTATTACTTTTATTGTTAAATGGGCCACATTTGAAAGAGAATTGGTGAGGTCACTACTGCCAACACTTGGCGGTCCCACACAAAGTGCTTAACCTTTCTCGCCACCAACCACCAATGCCCTCTGTTTCCCTAACAGCAGATCGACCTGGAAGAGTTTGGGAGCTTTCTTGCAAAGCAGAGGGAGATGGAGATGGAGATGGAACTGAGCTCCACGCGCTGGAAATGTTGAGCCACTTCTGGGACTACTAAATAAGCTGTTAGGAGAGATTTGGACCTCTGTAACTCATGTATTATTCTACCGCCTTGGGCGGATGAACAACAACATCAGCAAACATGATCTGTGCCTTTAGGCAAATGGGAGCTGGGAAAATTCTGAAGGCTGGCAGCGACAGCCGATCAGTAAGGTGCTGGGTGTCAAATGTTAAAGGCTTACTGTAAAATTTGGAGGAGAGAATATAGATAGACAAAAAAAACTCTCCTTCTACTAAAGCAAGAATGTGTATTTCATGAATGTTCAAATCAGTCTTAGAACTATAAACAGTAGGTAGACTGTGCCCCCTACTAATGCCCCCCACCCCCCCCAGGCCCACCCCCAGGCCTTGATTGGAACTAAAAGGACTGTTCTAAATGCACATCACCGCTTTACTTACATATTTATGACCGATGAAATGTGTGTATGTGCATGTAAGTATGTATATATGCATGTATGCGTATGTATACATGTATAAATAAGTGAAGAATTAAATTGTTTTGTATATAACTACTAAGTACGAAAACAGGAGAAGTAAAAAAACTTCCTACCCCTTTTTCCAAATGGGAATCCTTATTTGAATCATTTATAATCATTTTTAAAAGATGTATTTGCTGAGCATTTTGTTTTTGTTGGCGTTCTTGCCTGTACTGAAATGTAAATGTTCTTATTTAACCTTTTTTATTTTTAACATGTTCCAAATGAACTTAACTAGACAATTTTCTATGTTGTGAATCCTTCATGGGCACCATAACATTTTAATACACTGCGCTGCCAACATTTCAACATTTTTAACATACTACAGCACTTTAATGCATGTACCGTTAACAGTTTGAACTGTTTTTAAATGTTGTTTTATATCTGTTTTATTTCATACATTTTAGTCTACGTATTCTTATGTACTTCTGTATGATTGTTTTTAATTTTTCTGAACAGTATGTATATAAGTTCCCAAGGAACTGTGACAATAAATACATCTGAAATACCCAGGAGGTATTACATATCACATCTGGCCTGGGGACATCCTGTGATGTCCCAGGAGGAGCTGGAGAACGTGGCTGGGTAGAGGAACATCAGGGCGATATTGCTTAGCCTGCTGCTACCGTGGCCCAGACCCAGAAAAGTTGGAGAAAATGGATGGATGGACAAAGTTACTGCTACTACTCTTAGTCTTGTTCACATTAAAATTGAAATAGAAAAAAGGTGTTTGCAAATAATCAGCATGTTTTGGAAACCCTTAAAACTCTACATTAAGTGTACCCCAAGTGACTTGCCTTACATGCTAGGGCTGGGCAAAAAGGCTGCATTACAGCAATGTGATGTACTTTTCTGAACTTACCAGACTGTTCTAGCTGTTCTATTATTTGCCTTTTCCCCACTTAGACATTATGTCCACATTACTGGTCATTATTTATCTAAAATCTAAGTGTGAAGATATTTAGTTAAAGCAACAACTGTCAATCCTAGAATATCGCCGCAATATCGATATTGAGGTATTTGGTCAAGAATATCGTGATATCAGATTTTTTCCCTGTCGCCCAGCCTTGCATGCTACCACAAAAATTGTAAAAGTGTGAAAACTCTCTACAAAAACTTGAAATTAAAATAATGGGAGAGACCTTGGAGGGGCAGAGTCACTGAGAGAGCAAACCGTGTTCCACAGTAAATCTGTTATCACCACAGATGGTTCCTGATGAGCAATAGGCAACACAGATTTTGCCAACACCAGCCAAGATAAGTCAAGGACATCCACACACACACACACACACACACACACACACACACACACACACACACACACACACACACACACAAACATGTTTGAATAAAGTTGGATTTGTGAGCTCTCCATTGTTTTGGCCGATGAATATGATAAGGTAGAACCTTTCTAATCAATGCACTCTGTTAAAACAGAGAGAAACTATATTTTGCTTTCAAATAGACATTGACTAGGTGAGCTTAACATGGCCGGATTGCTCATATTATTTTGATAATATAAATATTAATAGAATAATAACTTTTCTGAACAAAGTTGCCCTGTAACCGGCTCACAGTCTCCTATTATACAGCAATGTGAAATCCATTCTGAAGAGGATCAGCTGTATTTCTGCAGCAATTTTTGACATTCTTGACATTGCAGATCTGTTTTTTGTTGTCATTTTTGCAACTTAAACAGCAGCTACTATTTCCACACGAACTGTGTCAATTTATGTAATTAATTAGTTTCTTCACCAGCCAATGCAAATAATATTAAGGAGTGTCTGTTAGAAATTCCCCCAAAATGGACAAAAAAAAGTCACACAGTCCACCTTATCTAGTTTTAGAGTAAAGATCCATTGAATGTCTCAGCCTAACTCATTCACACATGTGCAGATTGAGTGACAGACAGACAGGTTAGTAGGTAGATGCAGGCAAAGTGATTGGCAGATGCTGTGACAAAGCCGAACCAATCAGTAGGTGATGGACAGGAGCAGTGGGTGTTGTATTCTTCTGCAGGATAGATGGATGGATGGCTGAATGGATGGCAGACAGTCACACTGACCTACATTGGTCAATCATCAGTCAATCAAATGTATTTAAAGTGTAAAATCACTATTAGACATGGTCTCAGTGCAATTTACAATTAAAGGAAAAACAGAAATACACGGACAGCTACAAAACCATTGAACAGCATTTAAGCAGTAATAATAAACAATACAAAACCAGCAACACAAGACAATAAGTCAAAAAAAAAAGGTATATTTGTGAAGGACGCAGAAAGGATGGTGAGTTACGGTTGGCTATAGTGAAATTAGTAGAGGTGGGTTTTCAATCTACATTTCAATATGTCAACTGAATGAGCTTCTTTAACATGTAGTGGGAGATTGTCGGGAGAAAGAGAATGAGGAGAAGTGTAAAATGGGGAGACAGAGCGAAAGATCACGGTTTCAACCCCAGCTCTGTGAGGCATCATTTGCTGTCGCCATCTCTGCTGACGTCTGCCATCCCGTCAGGAGGCTGCAGCCGTCAGCAGCTGGGAAACCACGCAGCGTCACAATTACTGCACCGGCCCCGCTGTCTGACACAATCACGCCCTATCACATGAATGTCTGCCTCAGCCGGGAACGTAATGAGGACTTGTGGAGCTCCCTCAAAGCAAGGTTGTATTCAAACCAGCGTGGCTCTCTTTTCTCAAAGCACAGAGTGAACCTGTGAGAGTTGTATAGGGCGGCTGATAAATTCATGTGCTGAGACTAAAGCCCAGGAAACACGGGGCCGAAAATCAGCCGTTGGACAGTCTGGCGAGGTCATTGACTCGAGTCTGTTTGGTGTGTCCCGTGCCGCCGTCAGTCCGGGGGGGGCTGTCGGCGTTCATTTTGGCCGATTTGACATGTTCAGTCGGCGGCAGGGCAGTCGGGACTCACCTGGAAATGGAGAGTGGAATGAGCGTGACTAGAGTCTCTCATTTTGACAAAAATCTTTGTCGAGCTGAAATGAAGACAGATTCAGCAACTGCATGGCCTACTTCTCGCTTAAAGGAACACGCCGACTTATTAGGAATTTAGCTTATTCACGGTAACCCCCAGAGTTAGATAAGTCGATACATACCCTTCTCATCTCAGTGCGTGCTGTAAGGCTGTCTGACGGCTCCAGCGGCATCAGGCCAGCACAGAACATGCAGGTGAATGGTTCCAGTAATCCTACTGCTCCCAATAAGTGACAAAATAACACCAACATGTTCCTATTTACATGTTGTGATTTATAGAGTCACAGCGTGTACAAAAAACAGCGTAACATGAGACACAGCCATCTTCTATCCGTAATCAAACCAGGAACTATATTCTTAGGCGGAAGAATATAGTACTTTGGCGGAGTGATATGCTCGCAGCAAGCCTGTCTGAGAATATAGTTCCCGGTTTGTTTACAGTTAGAAGATGGCTGTGTCTCATGTTACGGTGTTTTTTGTACACGCTGTGACTCTACAAATCACAACATGTAAATAGGAACATGTTGGCATTATTTTGTCACTTTTGTCACAATTCGGAGCAGTAGGCTAGTTGGAACCAGTTACCTGCAGGATCTTTGCTAGGCTAAGCTAATGCTGGAGCCATCAGACAGCGTTACAGCACGCACGGAGATGAGAAGGGTATGTATGGACTTGTCTTACTCTGGGGGTTACGGTGAATAAGCTAAAGTCCCAATAAGTCGGCGTGTTCCTTTAAAATGTTTCCAGAAAGATGTTTCAGTGAACTATTTTAGTACAATATGAGATTCTATTCTGAACGAGCCGCCATAAAAGTCTGGCTTTGAATTTCCGGAGAAAACAGACCCCATGTGACGCGTTCGTCCAATCAGCTGCCGGTTTTCATTTTTTGGGCAACAATACAGATTAGCGCCGCCTGCTGTCATGGAGGCGTATTACGTCTCGTCTCTTTGGTGTGTTCTGTGGTAATTTTTGGACCAACTCGGGGAGACAGATCCTTTTGACTGGCTTTTCTGTGACGGTCGGCCGTCTGGCTGGTGTTTCCTGCCTATAAGTTTCATCAGAAGCAACTTATTTCATTGCATCTATTAAAAAGCTATTTGCGAAGCACATTCTCGCTCGCCTGGTCAGGTGCCTCTGCCGTTTGTTACTGATGCAAAAAGTCTCCTTTATTTTCCACGCGCTTTGTTGGGACTCTTGGTGTTGCTCTTTGACGCTCTGGGTCCAACTGGGTCAGGACCGATTTTTCAGCATGCAGGGTGAAACCACTTACTTAGGTTTAGGAAAAGATCGCGGGTGGGGTTACAGAGTGTACGTTTCAATGACATGCGGGTAAAAGTCCTGTGTTATTTGACCCATCCGGCAACCTCCCTCTTTACGTACTTAGATACGTAAAGAGATTAGTATTTACATACAAAGCTAGAGATATCAAGGCTCATATATAGGAGATGTTTTCAGTGTTAGTGTTTGAGATCATTGAATGGTTGTTTTTTTTTGCTTTCAGACAACCGTTAGAAAGCATTTCATTCAGGCATGAAAAATGAACGTGTTGAAAATCAAAACTTGCTTGAAATAAGAAACTATAACAATGCCTCTGCTTATATTGTTGTCAGTTGTAATTCATCGGAAATCAGTCTGCACTGGATTGCCACGTTCAAAAATTGAAAATAAAACACTGTCAAATGCCTTGGCAATTGGACTTACGTGTATACACCTGCACAAACACTGGTATGAGGTCCTTCATGTTGGATTGTGCCTCCAACAGATTTGGGTTCAGGCCTGAGTCAAACTGTGCAGTATGTGTCATGTGCTGAATTAATTAAACAGAGAGATGGGAAGACTGTAATAAATCTGCCCTATTATCTATGTGTTATGTTGGAAATAGTTAATTAAAGATGGATAGGATTTCTCCAGCTCTACTTCCAGTACTTTTTCCCTCCTTTGTCTCTCTATCTGCTCTCATTTCCTCCCTCCGGTATGTCTGTTCTCTGCGTGACATTTCAGAGTCAGGAGGCGAGCTGCTAATGAATCTGTGGGGATTAGCTGGTCAGATGACGGAGGGTGGAGTCGATGCTCACAGCCGCAGATACAAAACACCAGGGTTTTTTTACCAACAAGAGGACTAAACACACACCTGAGTATCAAATAGATCAGTGGTTCCCAACCTTTTCTCGGACAGCCCCACAGCCCAATCAGATAAGAATCAGGATCAGGTTTTGTTGCAAAAGTAAGTTACACTTACAAGGAATTTGCCTTGGTGGTTTGTGCATATATTTATTAACAAACAAACATATTGAAAGTTGTTTTGGGGGGGTGTTAAAGGGTAACTACCGTTTTTTCAACCTGGACCCTATTTTTCTATGTTTTTTTGTGTCTAAGTGACTGATGGGAACAACCGTCACCACGGATGTGACTTAAAACCAACGAGTAAATTCAGATAAAGACCTTGTGAGAATGGAACAAAAGAAAGGAGCCATATCAGCAGCTGCAGCAGAGAAGAAGTTGCTGGTGTGTCTGCGGCTCCAGGAGGGCAGACACACCCCACCAGAATGTGGGAAATGACCCCCACAACCCCCAATTAATCTGTGCAGCCATTTTAACCTGCTTTTTGTTGCATCTGCCCAGGGATTGCAACTGGAAACCTTTGGGCTACTAGTTCGCCTATCCAGTCTCTGGGCTATTGCGCCCAAGTTGCCCACTTATTATTTCTAGCAGCCCACCCTAATATAGCAGGCTAAAACCGGCCCTGAATGGAAGTGCAAAGTCCGTGTTCCAAGGGACTCATTCAAAACCCTATGACAAATGTTCCACACTTCGTCAACCTGTGTGTGACAGTGACGTGCTATCTGCGAACTTTCTTAACTTTGCTTCTCACTTGCCAGTAAAGGTTAAAGCCAGTAAAAGTGAAGCCTCTCATAAGTCCAGTAAAACATTGACTATAAAACATACTTTGGGTGGGCATTCTGCGCAGATTTGACTATAAATCTTGTATGAAGACATCGGTTTATTGAACAACCTCTGACGTTGCTATGAAAAGCTCAGGTACATTGGCCACGCCCTCAGTGGGAACCAGGCATCTTACTTAAGATCAGTAGCTAATAAGAAAATGAAAAAATGCCACCAACAGCTCTGACGTCCACGATTTGACGGTTAGACAGCAAAAGCATTGCATTCAATTGTCTGATGTCAGCAAATCTAACACAGAAGAGATACGACAATCAAACGTTTTGTGAAAGGACAGTATGAAAAGGTTCATGTCAATCTAGCAGCTTTGTGCAGGAAAGATTATTTTTTTGTTAGCCGCCTCTGAAAGCCCAGGTGTTGGGGTGTCCTTGAAGGCACTAACAGAAAGGAGTTCTGAAAATGGAGTCTGGTAGTCACGTATGTTCTTTCCAATATGCAGTGATCGCTCTAAAACAGAAATCCCAGCACCTGACCAAGTAGATACAGTGATGGACAACACATACACAACATTTTCTAGGATGCATGAACTGTAGCTAAGCAACTATAGACAAAGTTACCTGTTTGTGTCAAGCCTCTCCAGTGAATGTTTGCAGTGAGGCATTTAAACACACCGATGGCAAAAAAGAAACGGAACCTGTGTGAACCAAAATTCCAAGCATAATTTTTTAATATAACAACAAAGAAATGAAACATCAACTGTGAACATTAAAGCAACATTGTGTGACATTGGTATTTTTTGGTGCTCCTACGGTGTCAGAGTTCAATTCACTTTTACACTGCTGTCGTAAATATGGACAGCCAACACATTCTCACTCCCAGCGCGTAAGAAAGCGGCGCTTGGTCAGGTGCCTTTGGCGTTTGTAACTGACATAAAAAGTCTCTTTTAGCGCCTAGCACCTTGGAGTTATTTTTAGACGTGTTTGGTCGGGACTCCTGGCCAGTGATGCCACGTAACGCGTTACTCTAATCTGAGCACTTTTTTCAGTACCGAGTAATCTAACGCGTTACTATTTCCAAACCAGTAATCAGATTAAAATTACTTATCCAAGTCACTGTGCGTTACTATTTTTGTAATGTTCCTTAGTAAAAATATATATTTTTGCTTTCTTCTTGCGTCTCGGGGAGTGAAGTCACGTATGCAACAAGTCACGTTTTCAGCATGAGGACAGGTCACGTTTACCACGCGACACAAACGTAAAACAACAATGGAGGGAGGAGAGAGATGGAAATACAGTCACTATTTAGAGTTTGTGTCAGCTAAAGACGGCAATATTAAGGTTGGTTGTACACTCTGTGCTGGTGGCGACTACGTCAAATTTAAATAAAGATTTGAAGTCACAGCGCTGCAGTCAAGCTTACAGAGCAAGTCCCAGCAGGTGGAGCGAAGCAGAGAGCAGGAGGCCCCCCACCACCCAAACAACAAAAGCTGGACTTCGGTGCAAAACCAGTAAGTGGGGGAGAGTTGAAGAAGTTGGTCGGGCAGTAAGCCTATGTTGTAGAGGAAATGCTGCCCTTAAACACGGTTGACTTGCTCTCTTTGGTGCCATAATAAACCAGATCCTACTACTGGCAACGCTGAGCTGCCTCACAGTAAACTGGTTGTCATTTTTATGTTGAGGCTGTGGGGGTGTTGTCGGCAGCTGCTGCATTTAAATAATAAAGTAACTTGTAATCTAACTTTGTTACTTTTAAAATCAAGTAATCTGTAAAGTAACTAAGTTACTTTTTCAAAGTAACTGTGGCAACACTGCTCCTGGCATCACATTTTGGCGCTCTGGGTCGGGACGTATGTTTAATTGACATGCGGCACAAGAACGGGACAGTTAGGTTTAGGAAAAGATGGTGGGTGGGGTTACTAAATGTACGTTTCAGTGACAAGCGGGACAAGAACGGGACATGATCCCCGGTCTCCTGGGTGAAAGGTGGTCCACTCCACGAATACCGAACGGTCCCTAAACTAACTAGCTGACGGCAGCAACGGTTAGCAGCAGTTAGCAGATAGCTACTTTAGCAAGGAATAATTTAAAGCCTGGCTCAGAACTAACCTTTTTACATTGGCCTTCCCGCCATTTTAATTTTCTTATCCTGCTATGTATAATTGTCTTATCCTGTAAGTGTTTGTCTTTTGATGTCGTTTTAGCCTAAATCACTGATTTGTAAGTGTATTTTATTTTATTACCCTGTGGCTAATGCGCTATGTACAGCACTTTGGTCAATGCGAGCTGTTTTTAAATGTGCTATAGAAATAAACTTTACTTACTTTACTTACTTACTAAAGCTTTCAGTCCATCAGGAAACTCCACAAATCCCTCTTTTGAAATGACCTGTGATGGACCAGGAAACACCATTTTTTTCAACATTTTCTGACATTTTATACACCAACATGTAATCCGATGATCAGAACAGATTAATCAACAATGAGAGTAATGGTTAGTTGCCGCCCTGATCCTCAGCCAGATTAATTTTAATAAATGTAATGGATATCATTGATCTCCGGCGGGTCAGACCACTCAACGTTTTTTAGGTGTTTAAGAAATCACAGGTCAGACTAGAGGATCAGCTCCTGAAGTGTTGAAATTTAGAAAATCGAGAAAATGAAACTAGGCATGTTTTTTTTTTACTTTTTCCTCTGTTCTCAGTTCTCCCTGGCAACCCACCACAGTCTAGCAACACATCTTTCACATTTCATGTACTTTCTAATTAATCTCACCCACCCACCAACACACACACACACACACACACACGTGTGTTTGAATGAAGTAGGATTGTTGAGCTCTCCATTGTTGTAGTGAAATAAATACCTTTATAATCAGTACACTGCTTAAACGGAGAGAAACTGCATTTATTTTTGCTTTCAAATGGGCATTGGCTGGTTGAGCCAAAAAGGGCGGGATTGCTCATATTATCTTGATAATATGAATACCCACAGAATATTAACTTTTCTGAACAAAGTTACAAAGTGCTTAGGCAAAACCAAAACAGACAGCGATAAAACTAAATGAAATGCAATTAAAAGCCGGCTCAAAAAGGTGTTTTAGTTGATGCCTGTAAGAAAATAGTGACGTGGATTATGAATGGTAGCTCATTCCACAGTTTAGGAGCCATTGGTTACAAAGCTAGAGCTTTCCTGCTGACTTAAAAAGATTTTCACTAAATTAAATCGTTTATGTTTTGAAACTGAATATAATCTGCACGTTCTCACCAATAGACCAAATTGACATTTTGTGGTTATCTGTCTATATGATCGTTTTCAATGACTACGTTTACATGCACTTAATATTCTGGTGTTTGCCATTATTTGGATGAAAGATAATAATAGCTAATGAAAGTGAATATTCCACTAATATTCATGTTTACATGCAGCCCTGCAAAATAGGATTTTTTTCAAAGATTTCCAACGGCGGAGGACTTGTTTGACCGTGCGAACACGGCCTCCCCATAGGTGTAGTTTACAGGGTTAATGGGGGGGGATACAACCGTCCTAATAATCAAAACTGGCCAGTGCACCCCCCCCCAAAAAAAATAAAAACTATTATAACGTCCTTTACATACATAATGACATTTGCACCATGAATTGTTGCATAAAAATCCACCAGAATGCAGAAAATGAAGAGTGTGATGCACAAAATTTCAATTTTGCTCAAAAGTGGCGATCTTGTGTGTTTGCAGTGTTTCCATGGCATTTTTTAGAAGATAAACTGTATTCTAAAAGCACAATGCAGGAATTATGAAGCAAGCCGGCCTAACCCCTGAAATGCTGCTTTTCTCTTAAACACACACATCAATTTTTTACTTTTACCAGGATTTGATGTTGATAAGGCGGCTTACCCTTACTGCACATATTATAGTGACGTGTTGCACAACGGGCAGTGTGCAATTTGGTTGGCTAGTGGCAGTCTCTGCATGCAACATGAGCATGTCCATGCAGAGTGATGCAGCAGTCTGTGTCTGTGTACTTTATGTATGTGTGTGTGTCTGTAGGCACTATGTTGTGTTATATCTTATTAAACAGCAGATAGTGTTTGTTTGTCCAAGAAAAATTAAAAATAATAATAAAATCAATCTTATCTTAATGAAATCGGGGTAATGTGTTGTGTGTGTATTGTCTTCCCGTCAACCATGCACTCCCGGTTATCTAGTTCTCATTGTCAATAAACCTCCTTTATAGAAATTATACTTAATTTTTGAGTTAAAAAAACAGAAATGATCAGCTATTTTGCCTAATTGTTAAGATCAGAGGAATATATGTTAATAGATGATCCCAGATTTTGACCCAGTAAGATGACAGATCCTATATAATTGAATAAAATGCCCAAAATTCAGTAAAAGTAGTGATCATTAATTTTTATTTCAGTGTTTGGCGGAACATGTTATTTTTGGGCCGTTTGGTTGAAAGAAAAGCATACTTCTGATATAGAAACGTTGAAAAAGGGTCAAATTTGACCCGAGGACAACACGAGGATTAATAGTTCCAGTTCAAATTAAGCTTCATATCAGCGAAGAAGTTCATCGTTATTATTAAAACTTTTTTGACAGTTTCAGAGTAAGATGAATTTAATTCAAAGATTTAATTCTCAGGCTTGGCAGCACCACCATTGTGAACTGAGCTTTTAGCAGAGTTTCGGTCAGATGTCACTGGATGAGTTATTTTGTTAAAAAACACACAATGAGCATTGTAGCTGCTGTTAAAAGCCGTGGGTGGGGGGGGACAAACGTTAAAAGGGCCAGGATAACATCCTGCTGACGGTCTGACTCCTCTCCACCTCACTTAGTGCTGCCTACACTGAAGTTACATCTCAGTTTGCCTCTGTCGATTGCATTTGCATACAATCAGCCAAATAGAATTATGTGTTTTATGTTCTGTCAGAAAACAGGGTAGAAGGGCATCGTAAACAACTCTATAGAGTCTGGAGAAGAAGTCCTGCTGTTTACCATGTAGCACTGATGAAACAGGTCCCTATCTTTTATCAGGAAGGGTGCTGTATCTATTGTGCTTTTAGAGGGCTCGAATAATAGCTTCAGCAAAGAACACACACACACACACACACACACACACACACACACACACACACACACACAGCTTGATATGCCTACTAAACTGGCCAACTTCTTTTGTCTTCAGTGATCCAATTTCTTGAATCTTAAAAAGGTTTTCTTTCCTAATCATTACTGCTGCTTGTGTGGAAAAATACCCAATTTAAAAGATCTCAGTTTGATTAACAGTGTGGAGACTGATTTAAAAATGTTTCCAATCTACGCTGTATGCCCTATGTAGCGTTAATAACAGATGGCAACATCGGTCATCCATTTAGGCCAAGACTGAAACATATCAACAACCCAAAAATATGATACATGATAATGGTACTGCTTTGTATGGTAATGGATTGTTAATTAAGTGACGGAATTGCAATAAAAGTATAAAAAAAAAATACTGAAACATCTCTACAACTATTGGTAGAGATGTTGATGATGTAGAGAAAACTATGGATTAATCGTGGTTACAGATGAGTTGTATTTCAGTGATCTGGTCAGTTGAGAGGGTACAGCTGTGCTGACGAGCGTGTTCGAGCCATGGGCAGCGTTGGGAGAGAGATAGAAAAAAAAACTGAGAAAGTTGGTTTTTGCCTATGCTTTGGCAACACATATGTATTAATTTTGTCATGGCAATGAAGCCAATTGAAATTGACATTGAAAAAAAATGGGAGACAATGGAGAACAAAACTGAAAGAGAGAGAGAGAGAGACACCAAATAATAGAGGAAAAAAGTCTCACTGTGCAGTTAGAAATTTTGGCCTCTGCATACAAATAATAATCATTCACCAAAAGCTTCGGCATAACATTTTGATGCCCATTTTGGGAAGTTCCCCTCCCCCAAATAGTATGAATACTGCTTCACTTTCACGCCATAATGGCCAAACAATGACTGTAGGTATTTACAGCTTAGGGAAGGGAAAAACCACCTGAGACCAGCTCATATGTGCAGCTTTGTGAGCTTTATTAGCGAGACAATTGGTGCTGTGTGTGTTGTTTTGTGAGTAACGCGGCGTGTGTTCAGGAAGGATGAGTGACAGGGAGTGGTAATAAAGACAACGAGACAGGATGGAGGCAGCAGGAAAAGGAAAGGACTCATGATTCAAGGTGCCTGAGGGACGCACGGACATCCACATGCTTTGGACTGATAAAAGAGGCCCACAGGTTAACGTTAAAATAACAAGAGTAATCCTCACCGTTATTACATGTAAATCTAGCAGATACTGTAATACACACACCACTGAACTGGTTCATTTTTCAAACGGCACAAATAATGAGTAAAGCAATAAACAACCTACTCCCTAACAATATTTCCTAACAATTATTTTCGTAGTCGATTCCTATCTCGATGAATTGTTGGGGTCTATGAAATGTAAGCATCAGCCCGAGACAACGTCCTCAAATGTCTCTTTTTTTGTCCACAACTCAAAGACATTGAGTTTACTGTCACAGAGGAGAGAAGAGACTAGAAAATATTCACATTTAACCCGTGTTGTCTTCCATTCGACCATGCGTCATCCTCCTGGGTCGTTTTTGTCTCTTTTGGCGCTTTTTTCAATGTTTTTGGCACTTTTTTGACGTTTAACGCTACGTTTTACTACGATGTATAAACACCACTAACACAAACTCATTACTAGATTTACTTATTTTTGGAATTGATGGTTAATAAACCTCATTTGTAATAAATTATACCAAATTATTGAGTTAAAAAGCAGAAATAATGTTATAGGACTAATATTAAAGGAAGGATAATCACAGAATGGCATACAGTATGTCAACATTCAGTTGAGATACTTATTCGAAAATTTTCAATTTATTTCAAATGCTAAAAAATTGAACAAAACACACAAAATTCAAGAAAGTTGTTGTACTTGTGAAGCATGTATGGAATGATCCATGTTATTTTGGGGTAATCAAAATTAGGTAGTTAAAAAGAAACCCATACTTCTGATATAAACATTTAGACGACAAATTTAGGGTTTAGTGATCAGACTCCGCTACATTCAGGAAGTGTCTTTTTAAAGAGCAGATACAAAAGAAATGGGATATATATATATATACTGTATATCTGATTGCTTGAATTTGTTGATGAAAACCATGCGTGGCAATATATAATAACACTGAGGAGGCAATGCATCGTGATGCATTGTAATTTTGAATCGATCGTTTGAATTTTTGTATCGGATCGAATCGTTGAAGGGATAATCACAATTGAATGGAATCGTGACACCAGTGAAGAGTCCCACCCTTGGTATGAAGGAGTGTTTATATCGGTTGGTTTGGACCAGGGATTTTAGACAGGGGGTCCGGGACCCCTAGGGGGTCCTCAGAGTCAAAGCAGGAGGGCCTCCAAATTATTGCTAATTTTTGAAAGTTTTTTTCAAAAAGTAAAAACTCTTAACATGAGTCCATCATAATATTAGCAAATATAAATCCCCGCTGCTTACTGGCCTATTGGTAAGTTAGTCACTTAGGCAGTGTTGTAATGTAACAAAGTACAAATACTTCACTACTGAACTTAAGTAGAATTTTCCCGTATCTGTACTTTACTTCGTTATTAATATTTCCAGAAACTTTTACTTTTACTACACAACATTTCCTAAATAAAATGTATACTTTTATTCCACTACATTTCCCTAAAGCATCTTAGTTACTCGTTACTACAAAATAAAAATCTGAATAAATTTGTTACTCTGGAAAAAAGTCGGTTTGTCGAATCATTGCTCCTAAATTGCCAAGATAATGCACCCTCCATTCCAGTTGGTGACCTTGTTGCCAAGCAGCAAAAAAGCAGGTCAAAACTAAAGAAGAAGAGGAGGAAGCATAATGACTGATGGTGTCATGGAAGCACCTGGTGCAGGCTCTGCTGCCATGGTAACAGACGATGACCGCCCCGACGACAGTGGTGATGAAGAGAAGGTTACACACCTTTGGCCATAAAGTTCATAATCAAAGTTTTTTTTGTGTCTTCTAATAATTAAGTACATTTAATATCAGAAATTTACTTTTGATACTTAAGTACAGTACATATCAGATACTTTAAGACTTTTACTCAAGTAATATTCTAAAAGGAGACTTTAACTTCTACCAAAGTCATTTTCTGGTAAGATACTTGTACTTTTACTCAAGTATTGCTTTCAAGTACTTTAAACCAGACTGCACTTAGGCCATCCACAGATCCAGTTCATCCTAAGGATTCACTGTGCCACATGTATGTTTAACATTAAAACATCATTAAAAACTGATAAAGGCTTTAGGCCGCACGTAAGCACGCACGCAGGCCCAGTTAACATATGTAGTAGGGGGTCCTGCTCCGTCTCTCTTTCAGTTAAAGGGTCCTTGGCTTAAAAAACGTTGAAGACCCCTGGTTTAGACTAATGGGCATGTGAAGCGGGAACCAGAAGGCTGGGTCTGAAACTGTAGGTGCATGGGGTGGGTGCTGTCAGACAGAATGGATTGGGCTTATTTAACAACTGCTTGTTACACAAATCGGACTGACTTTTTTTGTTGAGTACCTGTGATACTGCCACGGATCTTATATTACCGTTGTCAATGCATTTTTCTGTTTTAGCTTGAGAGATGCGTACACAAAAAGAGTTGACAGCTAAATGAATGAATGATGCATCTCTGCAGCTCTAGTCTTTAGCTCTCTTCCCCCGTAACCGTTTGTGTTAGTCTCATTGTTTCTCGTGTCTGTGGAGCTTCACTGCGAGGGGCTTTAAAGGTAAGCATTCCTGTCTGTCTGTCTCTCCTGTCTGCCTGGTGGAACAGACACCAAAGAATGGGAAGAATGGGGTAACAGGAGGGACAGAGTCGGTAGGAGGGCAAGGTAACTGGGGAGAGGGACGACTGGAGGGCGTCACAGAGGGGGGGAGAACGGAGGGGAAAGCTCCGGTGATGAAAGAGGGAAGGAAATAAGGGCTAGAGGAAAAGAGAAAGGAAGGCAGGGGGTTAACAGTGGGGTCTGAATAGGGGCTTAGCCCCCCTGCAGAACCACAAAACACACGCACGCTGGATTAAGGCTGCACACGTGAAAGGGCCCACGTTAGACAAACTCTTAATGACACACCAGCCCCAAATGTTTCCTCAAAAGCCAGTAACTTGTGCTTTGTGTCCTTTCCCCTCAGCCTCTCCGAGTGGACCCGCAAATCCATGGAGCGACCCTACCTATGTTATGTAACTTCAGAAATTTGTAACGTCAGACAGTTTTTGCCTCTCTTTAGGTGGCAGGAGTGAAAACATTTGTTGTGTTCTGGTTTCAGAATGATGAAGACTGAAAAAATGTGTTTGAAAACAGGACAAAAGTTTGGAAATTAAAGTAGGAGAAAGCTACCCTGGTCCTACCAGACTCTGGTCCACTAGCCTGGTCCTACCAGACTCTGGTCCATTAGCCTGGTCCTACCAGACTCTGGTCCACTAGCCTGGTCCTACCAGACTCTGGTACATTAGCCTGGTCCTACCAGACTCTGGTCCACTAGCCTGGTCCTACCAGACTCTGGTACATTAGCCTGGTCCTACCAGACTCTGGTCCACTAGCCTGGTCCTACCAGACTCTGGTACACTATCCTGGTCCTACCAGACTCTGGTCCATTAGCCTGGTCCTACCAGACTCTGGTACACTATCCTGGTCCTACCAAACTCTGGTACATTAGCCTGGTCCTACCAGACTCTGGTCAATTAGCCTGGTCCTACCAGACTCTGGTACATTAGCCTGGTCCTACCAGACTCTGGTACACTAGCCTGGTCCTACCAGACTCTGGTACATTAGCCTGGTCCAACCAGACTCTGGTCCACTAGCCTGGTCCTACCAAACTCTGGTACATTAGCCTGGTCCTACCAGACTCTGGTCCACTAGCCTGGTCCTACCAGACTCTGGTCCACTAGCCTGGTCCTACCAGACTCTGGTACACTAGCCTGGTCCTACGAGAATCTGGTACACTAGCCTGGTCCTACCAGACTCTGGTCCATTAGCCTGGTCCTACCAGACTCTGGTCAATTAGCCTGGTCCTACCAGACTCTGGTCCATTAGCCTGGTCCTACCAGACTCTGGTACACTAGCCTGGTCCTACCAGACTCTGGTCCATTTCATTTGTCCACTCTCCATTGAAGGCAGGTACTCTGTTGAAGTTTAAAACTATTGGATCTGCCCAGAGCTACTCTGGATCTGCTAGAACCAATCACTTTTGATTTTGGTCGTGACGTCAGCTTAGCATCACTAGCGTTAGTCATAGCATCGCTAGCGTTAGCCTTACCCAACTCCTTCACCACTAACGGAGCTAGCTGGAAAATCAAACTGTTCCCGAACCCCGTGGGGAGGAGGACCACAACATCATGGCCCCCCAACACAACTCAGCAAAGATTGGTCTTGCTCGGGCTTTAACTTCTGGATATTCGGCAGCGTTGCCACAATGGACCGAATGGCTTCGGTCACATCTTTCTCTGCCACCATTACGGAACTACAACTCAAACTAGCGCACAACCTCAACGTCATCGTTCTCAGCCACTCCCTCTTTTCAAGAAAACCCAAGAATATACCGCCAACCCAGACGGTGTACTGAAGGAAAATGAAAAATGAGCGGAAGTACGTAGGAGGGCGGAGCCAGGCTAGGAGAAAGCAACAAAAATGTCAAAAAAAGGAAAAAACTGACAGAAAAAGGCTTCTAGTCACTTTATATTTCATGATGTCATAAATGTAATCCTGTGTCACGCCTGTCTGACTAAGAGGATGTTCCAAAGATGGACAAGGAAGACAAAGATGGTGGATTCTCCCTGATTTCCACTGTGGGAAATTTCCTCGTCAACTTGTGAATAATATCACTTGGCAGTCATTGGAAATGGTGGCACAAAGCCCTGTGTTTGGTGACGAGCATGAGTGGATTTTCATTCTTTTTTTTTTTCCTTTCTTTTATTCTTCTTGCCCCATGGGTTGTTCGAGGTGCCAAAACCACATTTTTGGCTCCTCTTGGAAAAATTGTTGTCTGAGGTAATCTGTCCTTGGCAGAGCTGAGTGCCCACAGATCAATGGCTAACGTCCACATATTGGACAGTTATGCCAATGCCAAAAATACATAATACCTCATAATTAAATTAAATGTAATGTAAAAAAAAATAATAATAATAATAATAATAATAAATAAAAATAATAAAAACAATAGCATGTAATAGAATGTCCTGATGATGCAATAAAACACAATTTTAACGATCAGGTGCGTTTAGGGCGTGTATACGGATCCACTTTTGCTAGTTTAACGGTAGAAAAAAAGTGTCCATGCGCCGGGCGCGTGGTTCAACAGGGTGGTACTTAGTGTCTTCATTAATCATAGGATGGAGGATTTGCTGAGCAGGAAGGAGAGATTTTCAGGAGAAGAAACTGATCTGCTCGTGCGTGAAATGAAAGCGTACAAGCAGATCATGTCATAATACTATTTCACAGAGTAATATTTTCATTTTTAATCTTTTGCCTGTTTGTGTGCTGTTGCGCGTCCCTGTGTGTGTAACACGCGTAGTGTGCGTGCACTGTGCATAAGCCTAGGCGCATTTTACTAATGCGCTGTTAAAATAATGAAATGCTGCGTTATTGACTTTAGACCAGGGGGGTGTTTCACAAAAGCAGAATTTATATATCCAGGATAACCGATAAAGCGAGGCTTGACCTAGTCTAATCTGTGCAGCCTGGCTTGGTGCGTTTCACGAAGGCCAATCCAGGCTGAGGAGGAGCGAACCAGGTCGAGCCAGGCTGAAGTAATTTGGATAGATGTGCGTTCACGGCTTTCTTTAACAGACCACGATGTCGATGACAGATATATTGATGCTAAAATGGAGAATACACATTGTGCATAGTGAGCAGCAACTTCTTGTGGAAGTATGATAACGTGAATCACATTACTTGTAAAAAAAAGAATGAAACAGCGAGAGAAAGCGCAGCAGACGATCACAGACTGACTGAATGCGTAAGTAGCCTAAAAATATACATTAACTGACCACTGCTCTGAATTCAAACCGTCATAATCATTCCATTCAAGGATTAGGCTACTTATCATTTGCACAAATTAACAGTTGTACTCTTTGCCTTAAAAGTGAGCAGAAGATAATGTTACTCAGGAAATTAAATTGTTTCTCTCTCTCTCATGGGCTAAAATATAAATTTCCTAAGTCATATTAATTTCCACTGCTCGCTTTTAATGCAAAGTGTAGGCTACAACTGTTCGTTTTTGCAACAGACAGTGACTCATTGAATGGTTTCATTTAAGAGCAGTAGTTCGTAGTTCGTATATTTTTTAGACTATCATTCAGTCGGTTCGCTATTATCTGCGCCAGGTGCAAGATAGGGACCTATAGGCATTTTTACAGTCCCCACAGCCGACCTGTCGTGCGCCAATGTGACGTAAAAATGACGTAGATCTCGCTGGAGCGCCATTTGCCACGTCACATTTGCACACGACAGGTCGGCTGCGGCGAGTATACCCCACGTTTAGAGAACCTCTCAGGGCAGGATTGCTTCTTTTTAAATTTCTGGCATGTTGCTGTCAAGGTAAATCATTGGCGATACGATATTTTAGCATGAAATAAGGACTTTGGATTGTGTCCCCATTTCTTACAGTGTAGATGCAAAAATCTCTATCTTTTCATGAACAGTAGAAAACAAAAAGACTAAAACCACAATCCGACCAACACAAAAGCACACCAAAACCCAGAAGAAATCTTCCAGCGCGGATAGATAATCACACAATACACGAGCCATGAAGTTAGGTTAGGAGCACATGCTGTATGGAGAACTGCTCCAGGAATACTGTGATAGAGCAGATACTGTATTTCTACAACATGATTGTAGGAAAGTTGGTTGTAGAAAAGATGCCAATGCCATTGTGCTGAATCGGTCACAAGGTTCAGAGAATTGGAGGACCCGAAATGCAGAGACAGCCAGGCAATGGTGAACATGAGGATTTAATCACAATCAAAAGAAATACAACCAAAGGAGTCCTCTAGACAGCCAGGCAAAAATCACTCCAGAATGTAGAGGAAGCAAAAGAACAGGAATACCGGAAAACAGAGACAACGGGGTAGACTCCACACACAAACACTCACACGTACATGGTTATTTTCGCAAGCGGAGAATTCGCCTCAGAAAACGATTCTTTCTTAAAAACTCCGGCCAGAGAGAATAAACACTGACTGCAGCAACAATTTCGAATGAACAGAAAGTAAACACTGTCCAGCACATTCACGCATTCACACACGGCCTGTACACTTGCATTCATACACAAGATGTGTGTAAAGTGATATAATATGCACCGGTTGTCTTGATAAATAATAATAATGAAGGGCAATTTAATGATCAGTCGACGAAATATACAAGATCAAAATGTCACATTTATTTTGCTTTCTAATTTAAAGGAAGGAACCGAATGTCATGTTTAGTCATAAATCATTAAGGAATTATCAGAAATCCCGTACTCAACTTCTGTTCAGAGTCTGTGTTCAAAACATCTTTCTTCGCATGAAGATTAATGTTCAGATACAATCTAATTGAGGTTGGTAATGCTTAATTAATTACAAAACGACCAACACGACAATCTGTATAAAAAAAAAAAAAAGTGGTTCATTTTATTTCTTTAACTTTTAAGTCAAATTAATATTTATCCTTAAACAGGTATATGTCACTGGAAGCCAGCAAGCCCCGATGGTTTAAAGAGTAGTGTGGTCTGAGTGGAATGTACTAGCAGGGGGATGGCAGCGTCCATCTGTGAAGTCAGAGGGGGGTCTCTAATCTCTGTCTCTGAATCCCCCACGCCAAAGCAGAGATGGACACAGGAAATACTGTAAAATGGGGAAGAAGATGGGGGGTGGGGGGAGCTATTATACTCCAGCACAGAGCCTGTTTTGATGGCCCAGAGTTTTTACGAGGGCTTCGGGATCCGGGTGGCTGTGTTTGTGGATGTCTGAACAGAATGCTGCTGACGTTATGTGATTTGAACTCAGGCTGGAATACGAAGCTCGCCCAGAATGTGCTCAAGATGTACTTGTTGGCTACAAAAGATGTGATGTAACTATACACTGCATCCTGTGCCTCAACAGTTTGCATTAGTCTTTTGTTTTGCATCATATTCGGTGAAGTGAGTCTCTTCAGATTTAAACGGCGTAGCCTCATTCTCAATCCTGTGCCCAGTGTGATCATAAAGCAGCCTATCAATACCAATTAAAGACATAAAATAAAATGCTAAATATTATGCAAGTAAATGAGTGTGGGTTAAACTCTTCAGCACATATGCCAGGTAAAAGATTAGATAAACTTTAATGTTCCACAATGTGGAACATTAAAGTTTATCTAATCTTATCTTATCTGCAGGACTGTCAATAAAGAGTCAATGCCCTGGTGTGCAGTTGTAGTTCCATACACATTTTGCTTTACATTGATTTTGATTTAATTAAAATAACAACTGCAACTCTGGAGATTAAATGATGGGAAATGCAGGTGAAGAGGTGGAACTTTAAACTTTCTCATTTTACAATAACATTTAAGTGTCTTTGTCCAGAGAACGTGAGACTTATTGTGAACCGTCATCACCACTGTGGCAAAAAAATGAAATGGCAGAATTTCCCTTTTTATCCCAAGATTCTTAAAAGTCAGTTCCTTTTAACAAAATCTGCATTTTGACATGTCACAGTAGAAAAAGAAAGAGGTGTTACTAATAACATTTATTATGACTCTATTTAAGTGTCCCAATAAGTCATGACAGCGTGACAGGGAGCCAGCATGTATATATATATATATATATAGTTGGAATTTAGAATATTTGTTGACAGTGCAGTTGACTGGTGGTGATTTTAGGATTCAATGTTTGCACCATTGTCTTACTATATTTTGTTTCAAACCACGTGTGTCTTCGTCCTTTCGGTCTGAACCTTGAGCCATGTCATGCCAAAGTGAGCAAGGAAGCACTACGTTTTATTGCT